>CM068882.1:377500-1612500 GCA_035149815.1 Branchiostoma lanceolatum
CAAAACTGGAGAAGTTCCCGATGGAAGCTCGGACGGGAACAGCATAGTTCTGGAGTACTGCTGTCGGCATGATGGCTTGGCCTCCAGTCCCATCCGCCTGCCACCTAGACCTCCATTCTACTTACTTCGATCTGGGGGAAAGTGTCAACAGGTATGTATTGGCTACAAAGCTGTTGACACGTGAGTTTAATATAGGCATATTTTTGGCGACGCCTCAGGGGCGAGCTAAATAGTATACTTTACGCCCGATCTGCAAGAATTCCCAGAATTGTACAGGCATGTCTGGAATTTGTTCGTGCATAGTTGCAACATATGAGTATTCCCTGGGGAATTGGTTTTGAAGTGGCCTGTCCCTCTGTTGAATTGGAAGTAACGGGGTTGGAAAATAGTTTGATTGAATGTTTTGTCATGGATTTTCAAAATGTAATTATCGGGTAATGGCTCCGGTCTAAAATTCAATATCTTTATCAGAATGTTCAAACCTTACATTCAAACGATAAGGCCCTTGGTGGGTATTTGAGGAAATGAAACCACTTTACTTTCTCATTCATGGTAACGAAGTAGTAGCTGACCAAAGTTACGCCCCCCACCCCATACTTAAAGCATTAGAGGGTAATATGGCTCCGGTCTAAAATTCAATATCTTTATCAGAATGTTCAAACTTTAAATTCAAACGATAGGGCCCTTGGTGGGTATTTGAGGAAATGACATCACTTTACTTTCTCATTCATGGTTAGGGAGTAATAGCTGACCAAAGTTACGCCCCCCATCCTATACTTAAAGCATTATAGGGTAATGGCACTGGTCTAAAATTCAATCTCGTTATCAGAATGTTCAAACTTTCCATTCAAACGATAGGGCACTTGGCGGGTATTTGAGGAAATGACATCACTTTACTTTCTCATGCATGGTTAGGGAGTAATAGCTGACCAAAGTTACGCCCCCCACCCCATACTTATAAAGCATTATAGACCAATTCAGTGCTCCGGTCTAAAATTCAATCTCTTTATCAGAATGTTCAAACTTTCCATTCAAACGATAGGGCACTTGGCGGGTATTTGAGGAAATGAAACCACTTTACTTTCTCATTCACGGTTACGAAGGAATAGCTGACCAAAGTTACGCCCCCCACCCCATACTTAAAGCATCATAGGGTAATTGCTCCGGTCTAAAATTCAATCTCTTTATCAGAATGTCCAAACTTTACATTCAAACGATAGGGCCCTAATTACGGTTGTTTATTATAGCGTATATTGTAATGATCTATACATGTATGTATAAAGATTTTTTGTATGTAACGAGGGCGAATAATATCGTTGAAGAGGTTCATCAGTCACCTATAATCACAGTTACAAGAATATTCTTCGAACAGTGACTTGATAAAAGGTAGCAAAATACTAACCTCCAAATTTTCGACGTCTAGTCTGTACGTCTTGTTCACGCAATGGCCTAGTCTCGCGAGAACACGAGACTAGGCCGAGACTTGTGAAGATTATCCTGCCTCCCCCGCCTCCTTGCGGAGTAGGGGTAAGTAGGACTTGGGCAGCTCCCAACCTACCGGAGAACTTGGGCAGAACCGTACCGGAGGTTGGGAGCTGCCCAAGTCCTACTTATCCCTACTCCGCAATGATCGACGTTTCGAAGAAAAAGGACAGCTATAATATGGTTATATTCTTATTTTAAGAACATGATACTAAGTAAAAACATATCAATTTGTTTTGAAGCAATGTTGAATATTCCACGACCCGGCACAGATACGGACATGTCAATGTTTTACGAGATAGAATCGATAACTGTAATATGGATGGAATAGGGGACTCTTATATTGATCTGTACATCGTTCGAAAGGCAGATAAAATACAAAATAACAGATAACTGGGTGAAACTTTCCTACATTGTATTTGTTTTGGATTAACAAGTTAGTTGCCGTAGTGGGTCGGCATTGCACTTTAGGGAGACTTTGAGTATACACATGGAAACACTACAATTATATAGACGAAAGATATCATTGGGTACAGAGTTAAGAGGTGCTCAATTTTTTTGCTAGTAACGTACTTACGTCATTCGTATCAAAGTGCATTCATGATCTTTTGATCAAACTGTAAGTTCTAAATATCATAATGTTATACAAGATAGAAACGTGAACAGTAATACGAATACAATTGGGGCTCCTATATTGTCCTGTACATCGTTACAAAGTCAGATGGAATACAAAATATATAACACAAAGTTGGGTGAAACTTCACTATTTCTTTTGTATTACCAAGTTTGCTGTCTTAGTGGTTCGGCATCGTATTTCAGGGCGGTTTTGGGTATACACAAGGATACAACACAATGATATATACAAAATATGTAATTTTGTACAGTGACAGTGTTAGCAGGTGCACAGTTTTTAGGCACAACCAGACACAGAACGTCTTGAGGAGACACTTGCATGGCTTGATATGGAATGAAGGGGTGGGGGTGTTGATTTGTGGTGTTAGGCATGGTCAGGGGAACTTGCTATTTGAGGCACAGAAAATGGCTGTCGCTATTGATGTTTTTACATGTAGATATGTTATCCTGTTTCTGACAAGAGAGAACATTATGTTACATTCCCTTTTCGCTGATAAGACACACCTACGTAGAAGATTGAACAAATTAAACGACAGGCCACAAAACCATTTCTGGGTAAATTAAATCTAACACGGTAAAATCTAAACGAAGTCATGATCAGGTATATGGCTGGCCAGGGGTGCTACATTTCCAAATCAGTTTTCCATCAGGCAGTGTGCATGACATATAGAGGACATGTCGTTTGTAAACACTGTGTTCGACAATAGAATAAATGAATTACTCCACGAAATATCGGGGTGATCAAGCATAGAAACGGCAGAGTCTATGTGTACAGAAACATATGCACCGTGCAACAGGTTCAGACCTAAAACTTTACTGACCTTCAGACCGCTATCTGAACTCCGTCAGAGGGAAGGCGTGGTGTTGTTTTAACTTCCTGGCCTTTTCCTTGGCTCCGGATGGGCGGAGGTCCATTGGGCCGGAGGTGCCAGCTTTGTGGTCTATTCTTCGCTTTCTTGAGTACCGAAGCTGCTAAGCCTTCCCCTTTCTGTTCTTGGTTGAAGATAGCCCATGAAATGACGAGGAATTTGGAACAATGGATCAAACCTTTACACAAATTTGCAACCCTAACTGCGCCTGCGAATGAAACCCTCCATGGCCAAAGTCCCCCGGCAAATGTTCTCCCTATAGCCGGCGCGGTTAGTCTGATAGAGACTATCCTAAAAGCGTGCTTGATTTTTCGACTGTCGTTATCCCTTTGTGTCCTGTCGCATACTGGTTCCGCCTTGCCGTGGTCGGTTGGTTACGCGTTGCTGTCGGTTACGTCCTGCTGTTGGCGATTGGTTGCGCCCTGTTGTCGTTTACGCCCTGTTGTCGGTGATTGGTTACCCCCATCTCTCGGTTACGCCCAGCTGTCAGCCGTTGGTTGCGCCCTGCTGTGGGCGGTCTAGAATTAGTATGTCCAGCCCTGAGATCCGGAGGGACAACTAAAATCCCATCAGCTAGATGCCAGATGTCAACACAAAGAACGACCCCTTTAGCCATGTTAGCCGGGCAGAGAAACACATGTTCCGCCTTTTAATTTAGGGTCTAACTGTCTGTAGTAACTTTTCCTTCGGGGTATGTTGAAATGTCCTGGAGCCGAGAAATTTACTGGTCTGTGCAGGTACAGTACTTGAATCGGTCTGGCATCCAGGCTATGTAGGATCAAGTTGGTAGGATTGCTTTCTTTTTTCATATGCACCCCTAACCTGTTTCTGTTGTGTTTGCATGTGTCTGTCTGTGTTTCCATATACTAACTAGTACACATTTTGGGCAGCATAACTCAAGACATGCAAGAAGCTACGGATAAAACACGTTGAAACAAGAGTTCCACGACCTCATATCTCCATGAACAATTTCATTCATGCAAATGACTTAGACATTTGCATAATATATGCTTGGTCATAAACACCTTTATCTAACTTACACATGTTGCAATATTGACAGTCGTATGATTATCCAACCAGATGAATTATGGTGTTTTTGCATTAATCATGCATCTTTTATTGTCGAAATCATTGCTCAAGCGACATACATTGTACCAAATATCATGACGATCCGTCGATACTATTTCAAAGTCTGAAACAAAATCGGCCCCCGAACAGACACTCATCTGCTTGGAGATACTTAGTAAACTGAAGCTATGCACCATTCCACAACTCTATAGAATAGGGATGATTCTGAAATATTGCATTTAGTTCAATATAAAAACTGCTACGGTAAATTAAACACAACGGGCATTATCACGGGCATACTAGCAGACGATACGCATAATTACATACAAATACAACGAATAGAATCCTGACTTTTAGCTGCGAATACATTGAAACAACTGCCCACCATCTACTGCACAGTTAAGCCGGCGTCACAATTCATGCGAGCGTCGGTCGAATTTGTAGATCGCCCGACGCTCGCCGGATTTCAATTTCACCCGAGCGTCGACCGTATTTTTTGCTGAAAACCTGCCCCGTCACAACATGAACGGGGCTCGGGCGACGTCCGTCTAACACTAATAATCATAAATCCCACATAAGACGGTACCATCTCTTGGACACGGACGAAGTCAGAATCAACTGACCTGGTAACAAGCTCATATTTGGACCAACTTTACTTTCTTTCTGAGTTGTGGCAAATCTGTAGGGCCATGAGTGAAGTGGACGGGCACGCTGAAAATAATAATATAAACAGGAATTTTGTTATATACCAATCCAAATACTAGCGCAGGAGCCACAAAGTCAACAGATCAGTCGTATAACCCCGATCCAGACATTTCCACCGAACGGAAATCGACCGAAGCTCGGGCGAACGCCGTCCGAGCTTCGGCCGACCGTTAATTAGCGTGTCGACGCCTGGGCGTGCCTCGGCAGACAAATATAGATCTTTGGTGGACTTTGTGGCTCAGTGGACTTTGAACTAGTCATTTTGAGGAGGAAAAGCTCAAAAAGTCAAGTCAAGCCTCAAAAGTCAATCCCCAGTTCATCAATATATAAATTGAAACATCCAAACCAATACCAAAAACAGGAAATATTGTCTTTTGTCATCCAGTGACCCGCGAACGTCGTCCGAGCTCCGAAAAATCGCCCGAAGCCCGCGGAATCGCCAAAATGTAGGTCGTACTTCGGCCGAAAATCATCATTTGGACCTGGCCGACAAGTCGGCCGAGCTAAATTGTTTATTGGTGACGGGGGCTTAAGGAAAACAGCTGGTTCTTGTTTAGGAACACACCAGACGTCTGCCTGAAGTTCTTTCTGCTGCATCATCACGGGCATTTCTACTGCATCATCACGGGCATATCTGCAGACGACGTGCCAAATTACACGCCGATACAATGAAGGGAACGGTGAATTTTAGCTGCGAACATGTAAAACCAAGTAACTACAATACTCCTGCAGAGTAGAAATACATTGCCTACATATCTCCATGCGCATGTATATGTATTGTTGGGTGAGAGGGGGGGTAGCACAGTGTATAGTAGTAAGAGATTCAATAACTTTCGACAATTGCAGAACATCTTTATGACAAACAGAACATGGTAGTTGGTACAGTGGAGTCCGACCGTCGTCCTGGTCATTTTACGTGCATCTAGAAAATAGACAAATCAGGCAAGGCAATTGCAGGACTTATGATGAACTTCGGATATGAGATAGACTCGTGTAAACCAGAATAAAACTATTTGTCATCAACAAACATCCATTAAAACTAACCTTTCCACCGTCGCCATGGCAATGTTTTTTCATTGCCATTCTTGTTTCAGTTACCTTGTTTGTTTATTTGTATTGCATACCCGGTAAACCGCATGACACACCAGGTTTGTACTGTAGATAGAGTACAAGCTGCATATCCGGACAGATTTATATAGTAAGTTTATTGATTCGATCATTCATACATCGCTGAAGTACATGGCAGCGTCCTCAGAAAAGGATGCTGAATTGCGTACATTAGGCGTATTACATTTAACAAATCTAACTTAAATTCAAACAACTAGTGCTATTCAAAATCTAGAAACAAGAAAGGGATAACGTATTGTACGAGGCATAAGAAAACAAATACAAAAATTCTTGACAACAAATGATAAAAGATGAAACAATGTCTAACATCAAACTGTAAACTAAATGAATAAACGTCGGGAGATTTTATCAGGTGTATGTATTCAATAGATGAGTAAAGTATGGAATGGGACCGTTTTTATAGCGATTTGTTTTTGCCAAAGGGATACAAAGTTGGTGGGCGCCTTTTAGATTTCTAGCGTGGATGTCCGATCGGGTTGGGGGTAACCAACTCCTGAAGGTAGGATTTCGAAGTAAGGATTTGGCAAACCGAAGGCTAAGGTTTTTCCTCCTGTTTTCCAAGGAGGGGAGACATAAAAGTGTTAGGGCTTCGTTATAAGATATATATTGGGGGCCGAGGATAATTCTCAGGGCTCGTTTTTGTATTCTCTCGACCTTCATGGATTGTTGTGCAGTGATACTAGGGCTCCAGACTGGTGCGGCGTATTCTAAAGTGGGCCGAATGTACCCTTGGTAAAATTCGAGAAGATCTTGTATGGGTAGTCCAAAACGTTTTAATTTCTTTAGCCAAAAAAGTCGTGAGCTTGCCTTTTGTGTAATGATGTCAACATGTTTTCCCCAACTTAGGTCATGAGAGAACCATAGGCCAAGTATGCGTGCTGTTTCAGTGTATTCCAGGGACGTATTATTAAGTGAAATTTCGGGGGGTAGGGGGCAGTCTCTCATAAACGAAATCATCAATAACTTGCATTTTTCACCGTGAAGTATCATGTCATTTTTTGAGGCCCAGCTATTCAATTTATCGAGGGATGTTTGTATAAGACTGGGTTGATAGAACATTCTACTTTCACAAACTGATAAATCGTCGACAAATTTATAACGGTCTAAAACGTCTTCGCTGAGGGCATCATTTATATAAATCAAAAAAAGGATGGGGCCTAATTTTGTCCCCTGGGGGACGCCGCACGAAATATCTTTCCAATTTGAGGTTATGCCATTGTAGCGGACGCACTGTGAACGGTTGCTGAGAAAATTGCAGAGCCATGGCAAAATTGAAGTGCGCACGCCGTATTGTAGCATTTTAGTTATCAGAGTGGTATGGTTGATTCTGTCGAAGGCTTTACTAAAATCTGTTAATAGGATTGTTTGGATACTTTTAGGGGTTTCGGCACCGAGGAGGATCGAATTCACCATAGCAGTTAAATAGTGGACGGTGGAAATTCTTTTCCTACAACCAAACTGGTTGGGATCCAGTACATTGGCCACGTCCTGGAGAACCCATTTCGTGACAAATGATTCAAATGCTTTGATGAGAACTGAGGTTAGAGAGATGGGCCGTAGATTATCTAGTGAGACTGGCGACTTTTTAGGAATCGGAGTGATGACTGCCTGTTTCCATTGTTTTGGAATGTAGCCTTCCTCTAGAGAGGAGTTGAAAATATGAGTGAGGACATCGCTAAATTCGGCCGCGTACTGTTTGACAATTCTAGGGGGCAAGTTGTCTGGACCGTTGCTTTTATTAGGGTTGAGGCGTCTTAACGTTTCATAGACCTCCCATGGAAATATACGTGGTGGCCTAGAAGGAGATGGTAGGTATGAGGGTAAGGAGGCAAGATCTAAACGGGGCAATTCGTTCACAATTGATGAGAAGTGACTATTGACTAGCTCAGCAATGTCTTCGTCATGTAAGTGGGCGTTGTCTGGGAGACGAATGGAAACAGATGATCTACCTGAATTTAGGATCTTACGCAAACTATGGTGCCATTTAGCTGGGTTATCTTTCTTTAGCGATTTAACTCTGGAGACATAATGGCGTTTTTTAGCTTTTGAACATAGACGAATTACCCGATTTCTGATATTTTTGTACAAGACCATGTTTCCTGACTGAAAGGCTTTTTGTCGTCTTCTAATTGCAGACTTGATCTGCGGGGTCATCCATGCTTTGTCACTGTTATGTTTGGTAAACGTTTTGTAAGGGAAGTGATGGTCAATTTTTGTTTGTAAAATATCGTATAAGTTGTCAACTTTAGTTTGAGTATCTGGGGCGTCCAGGACTTCAGTCCATGGGTGGCCTGAAATCCATTGTCCAAAAGAGCGTATATTAGAATCTCTCATCTGCCGAAAAGTCACTTTAGATGTAATGTTGGTGGGTCTGTGATCTACGGGATACCATAACACAGTGTTATGATCACTCTGACCTAGGGGCTCTTCAATATGTGGGTTTTGGTAGGATGACTTTAAGTTAGTAATTATTAGGTCGAGTACTGCTTCTCCTCTGGTGGGGTGTTTGACGACTTGGTTTAGCTTGCTTCCATGAAGAATGGGTGAGATTTCGAACCTGTTAAAATCTCCCATGATGCATATTCCCCCGTGCGGATGTTTGGTGTTAATCTTGTCAATACTATTGAGAAGATGATCACCTAACATATCCTGGTACTGATTATTTGGGGGGTTATAAACAACACAGATAGCTAGGTTTGTAATGTGCCTTGGTGTCCAGTGTGGTTTAAGTAGAATCCAGAGGCACTCAAGCTCAGTAGGCGTTACTATAAAATCAATAATTTCGGCGGGTATATTCTCACGTACATAAATAGCGATACCTCCGCCGCGGCTGGCTAAGCGGCAGCGGGAAAAGAGTGTGTAACCTTCTATATTCGTACATTCTACGGGATGGCTCGGAAATATGATCCACACACACCGGGAAGGACCCCTACTCCTTTCGATAAGTATGTTGGGTTCTTTAACGTGCTTGAGGAGGTGTGGATCTCCTCAAACACGGGACCTCCATTTAACGTCCTATCCGAGGGACGTCCCTAACCGAAGCTAGGTACTCATTTTCACCTGAGTAAAGTGGGGAAAGTCGTGTTAAGTGCCTTTCCTAAGGGCACAAATAAGGGAACCCCGGCTTCGAACCCGGTATCTCTGGGTTCCGGGGCCAAACACCCTGCCACTACGCCACCGCGACGCCACCATCATCTGGGATCACCCCAGCACATGATATTCGCTTCTCCGCATATCTATTGTATATTCTTAGATACTTGTATGAAAGGCAATGCAGTTTGGTCAACCCTGTCTATAAGGACCACTCAAGAGACTTGAAGAACACGTTCACAGCACACAGGCGGCCAACATGGACAGGATTCTCAATGCTTGGGTTAATGGGAAAAATCGTATAAGGAACCACAAAAAGATGACCATGGTCATTGTGCAGAAGTAGTCACTAGTAAGGTTTGAGTGTATTCATTGCGGAATGGTACATTCTGCAATAACTTCAAAAGTTATTAATAATAACTATCGTTGCGCTTATGAAGTTATGACAGACTGTTAGAATGTGTCTCTGTTGTTCCAGGTTGAGGGAATCAACGTCCGCGAGGAATGGATCGAGTACAGGGGTGACGGCTCCAGAGCTGGTGTGATCCCAGATGACGATGGCGATTTCAACAGCCATAAGCTCTACTACTGTCTCTACAGTGTAGCCGGATCCAGCATTCCAACTACACCGTTCGTCCCACCAGCCGGACCAACAGTCGGACTTAGTGTAGGAGTAATAGCGGCAATTGCCTCAAGTGCCGTCAGCGTCTTTGTTGCATGTGTATCATGTGTGCTGTGTCTGATATGTCGAGATACATGTAGTACCTGCTGCTGTTGTCGCAGATCTAGACACACGGGATATCAACAGTTAGGAGGAAAGCAATATTTAAGCTTATACAACATGTACATGTAGGTAATTATAAAGCGCTGACTTTTCTTCTGTCATAGATCAATAAGAGCTACGACACTACTCCAAGTTCTCTCGAAAACGCAAGATATGTATTTATATCACCCCTTCAAGAAGCCGGTAAAAATCATTAACGCTACGCACAGACCCGCAATAAACGCAAAAACAACAAGATTGGCAACATAAAAAGATGTTGCCATGGCGACGATGGTCTCTGTTAACGTTTTTGTTTTTAGCCAACATGCAAATAAGGACCTCGCATAAGCGGCATAAATCATATCAGTCGATCACCTTCTCTACCAAAATAACACAAGTTGTCCAATGTATGAAAATATTGTTTTCACAAAAAAAGATATCTTACCATTTCCTCATAATTTATGTAAATGAGGCGCTCTATGCAAGATTTGTGTCTAATAGTGGCAACATTTACTTAACTTCCAAATGGTGCAAAAATGAAATCCCCATCATTTACCACTATGGATTTATAGTATTTTGTCATGAATTATGCAAATTAAGTATCATTTTGCATAATTGATATCTATCGACATTTATCTCTTTCTCAGTTGCATATGTCATGTGTTTGAGAGTCCTATAATAGAATGCAGCTGATTTATAAACTGTCCTCATTAATTATGCAAATCAGAAATTGATTTGCATAATTGGCATATCATTATGCAAATCATCACTTAAGCTATCTACACACCAAAAATTATGATGATCTGTCATCCCCTTCTTGTGTTATTCTCTTTCAAAGTTTGAGTCAAAATCAGCTCCTGCAGTTCCAAAAAAAAGCCGCTAGGGGGTCCCAATCTACAGGACATATTTTCCTAACAAAGAGCTATCAACCACTTAAAAATCATGACTATAGCATGTTCTTAAGACGAGATTTGAAAAGTGAAAGTTCCCCTGCAGTACCATAGAAAGTCGCTAGGGGGCCCAAAATCCAATCATTACAAGGTCTCCCACAGACCTACCCACCTACAAAATATGAAGACAATGCATCCAGGCATTCTTGAGTTATCGTCCCATGGACTTTCACATTCCTGTACAATTCCTAGAATTCTTGCAATCTGCACACAATATAGTAAAAATTTGGCTCGCCCCTGAGGCGTCGCCAAAAACAATTTTAGCTGATTTAACGTTATAACGGTCACCGCTTGAATTTCATGATCACTAATATTTGATTACTAGTATTTGAGACAGTAATGTTTGTTCAAGCCGTTAAAATTAAGTGCCGTGACCTACTCCATTTTCCCCAAACCGCTATATTTTCCTGCCGCTATATTAAAGTGATTTACAGAGTGGTTTGCGGAGACCTGTTCTACCGCCAGACGATACTTAAACGATCTGGGCAAATTGCTCTCTAAAAATCCCCGTGACCCGATTTATTATGAGCCACTACCTTAAAAAGAAAAGATACGAGATTAGTCCGAAAAACCAACCAATTACTTTATCCTTTAACAACCCTACAGCATCTTTTAATCTTGTCAAACAGTTTAAACGACTCCATCATGAAAAGAGAAGAAATCGACACTTAACATGCACTTCCAATGGAAGTGACATTAAGTCCAAAATTCCGGAAACTGCATTCCCCTGCATTTTGAGAACCAAATTACATCTCAAAACTAGAGTTCCACGACCTCATACCTTCGCCGACTGATGTTAGCCTTTTCGAGTGAATGCTTATCACTCAGTATGTAAATAAGGTCCTCAATTGCATGAATTTCAAGTGATCCTTTTCTCTACACAAAACACAGCATTAAAGTAAAATCTTAGAAAAGAGGGCCATTGTAGCATTTCCTCATATATTATGTAAATGAGGCCATCATGATTTATGTCTGATAACGTCCACATTTGATTATCTCCCAAACGCCACGAGAATGAAATCCCATCATTTACCACTCTGGAATTATAGTATTTTGTCATTTATTATGCAAATTAGGTATTCGTTTGCATAATTGATATCTATCAATATTCCTCTCTTTCTCGGTTACATGTCACGTGTTTGACTACAATGGAATGCAAGGGTTTGTATACTTTTTCACATCACAGATCCTGATTTGCATGATTCTTATACGATCATGTAAATCATCACTCAAACTATGTACATCCCTACAAATCATGACGATCCGTCATCACCTTCTTGAGTTACTAGTATTCTCTTTCAAAGTTTAAAACAAACCCATACCTATGCCTACACGAGTTCTCCCAAGAGTTATAAAAATAATCACTGTAAGAATATTTTTGCTTAATTGGTATCATAACTTTTATCTTAACTACAGAAAATAAGGCAATTTGTTGGCAATGTATTTGCTTCCATTATGCCCATATTTTCATAGTCGACATATCAATCAGTTTTTATCAAACCTATACCTTCCAACAGGGAGAGCGTTAGATCGTAAGCCCGTGTGGCCTCCCTGACCCCAAAACAGAGCCCTGCACCAGGCAAGTAAAGTATCACATGTGTCCTCCAGGGACGTCTCACAGGGAGCCTGCTCCGGTAAACCAGGTCACCTGTCAGTGCAATCTAACCTGAATAAATAGACTCAAAAATAGCAAATTGAAAGGGAATTGTAGACATTTCCTTATAAATTATGTTAATGAGGCCTTGTCATGCATGATTTTTGTCTGATATTGTTCACCTTTACTTAGCTTCCTAATGATACAAGAATGAAATTCCAATCATTTACTATTGTGGTATTTTCAATTGGTATTTTCTCATTAATTATGCAAAATTGGTAGCTATTAGCATTATTGGTATCTATCGATACCTCTCTCTTTTTCAGCTATATATGTCACATGTTTGAGAGTCCTATTTTGAAAGGCAGCAGATTTATAAACTTTCCTTGCTAATTATGCAAATTAGCTCCTGATTTGCATAATGAATATTCAATTATGTAAATCATTAATCGAGCTATCTACATACATATCAAGACGATCCGTTGACCATAAGTCTAGTTATTCATGTCCAAAGGTCAAAACAAATAAATTAAAAACACCCGCTGCAGCTCCAAACAAGCCGCTAGAGGGCCCAAACGTGCACAACTTACTTCATGTGGCATGGACTATCTACCACACAAAAATCATGATCGTAGCACTTGCAGAAAATTCGACCTCAAACTTTGAAGCTACACTGCAGTACCTAAAGTACCCGCTAGGAGGCCCATCATCGAACTTGACCTTCCCCTTTAATACATCTACCTATTCACTAAATATCATGCACAACCATCAACAGCTTCTCGAGTTATCCTGTCAACAAACAAATACGCATACATAAACAGCCCACTGCAGTACCGCAGGAAAATGCCAGGTGACCCGTTTTTGAACTTGAGCTTCGTTTTCACAATCTCTACGTACCCACCAAAAATCATGCAGATCCATCATCAATACGTCGAGTTATGTTGTCTACATACAAACACACTAACAAAAAAAGTCCACTGGAGCACTTAAGGAAAACGCAAGGTTAACCATTTTCGAACTTGACCTTTGTTCCCACAACCGCCACTCACGTACCAAAAATCAGCAAGATCCGTCAAAGTTCTTTCGACTTATGATCTCCACATACATACGGACCCACTTTACAGCTGGCGTAACTGATAACATAACCTTACCGCGAATGCATACATTCCCGGCGATGGTAACTATGTACCCGATGTAGTCAGATGTTTATAACGTTCATGCTATATTGAAAAAGTTTCTCAGAAGTTTTGTTGACATTACAAAAACATATTAGATGCAGCTCTGGTCCATTGATAGTAAGCAGACACAAGCAATCATTTAATTCAATATGTTCATTTTTCACTCAGTTGTACATAATTGATATAACAATAAGAATGTCTTCATCACCCTTAGTGAATGCACCATGGTTCATGTAACATGTCTGACATGTAACATTTAAATCTCCTCGACTAGATGAATGTGAAGTTAGGCCACACCAATTTTATTTGTTGCTTCTCATAATAGCCTGTCCTGTTTTTCCCATTTTGGAAAAAAAATTGGATCACTATTCCCATTCACAAATTTTTACTCACGATCTTACTATTTGTACAGTTGTAAAACTCAAAATAGATCATAAAGGTCTGCACAAACCTAAAAAGTGCAGTCACATTTTATCACGTTATAATTTTTCGTTTATTCAAAATATTTATCGATGTCAATCCATATATTACATAGCAAAAGGTAAACTGAAATTATAGTACTAGATCAAAGAAAGGGGTTCATTGTATAAGATGAGCCATACAATGCTGAAACTTGAATAATCCTCTTATTCTTTATGTCATATACACCCTTATCTTCACCCCAGACTATTTGCAAACGAATTTATTTCGATTTTTTTCCCTCCAATTTTTTTCTGAAAAAATCCGAGAATCGACAAATAAAATTGGTGTGGCCTTAATACCATTAGATGCCATGACGTAAGAGCCGTCTTACCATCATGCAAACTCCATTGTTCATGTGACACCCTCCTATGAGTGATGACACTGCTAGTAGGTTACAGAATTTGCCCTGTCATCTTAATCCACATCCATCAAGTCTTTAACATGCTATCTTATCAGTCATCCATTTTTCCTGCCACCCATTTCGTCATCCCTAAAACTGATTTAATAATTCATAAATTATGAATGCACTAGACAGACTTGTGGTCCTCGATCAGCCATTTATAAGAGCTCTTTTTTTTCTCAAGAAAGAAAAAAAATCTTCTGCTACAGATATTCTACTCGACAGGAAGTTTAGTCATAAACAACAGACTGATTTTAGTTGTAATGTTTTAATCGGATATCTTTGTTAAAAAGTGGGGTATGAATATGCATAATGCTATGACACACATGCCTAACACCCAACACATGTTATAATATACAAAATCATAAATGTATCATACACTCTCACACTATGATATATGTTGTAGCAGCATAAGCTTCCAGTTTCACATGTCCTATTTGTACAACTCTTTAATACATGTTAGGCTTGGAGAAGTTATCAAACATAGTACACTGTAACTTAAGTCCGAATAAATCAAATCTTTATTGATATCTTCACTTTGACATAACTACTGTACACGTAATGATCAATGCATTACTTATTACAAGAGATGATCTCAGTTTAACAACTGACTTTTGTGGAGGCATAGACCCAAAGTTCTATATTGTGAAGGCACTTCAAAATACTGTTAAAACATTAGTTCCTGTTTAATGTTTCCCCACTAACTAGAATATTTCACTGATTTGGCTATAGGGAAAAGACAGAATTCAATGCATTATATCTTCTGGTTATACATGTATCTTGCCACCATAGGAGACTTCATGATGTGATCTTATCATCTTTGCACAATTTCTTACTCTGCTTCTTCTTCTACTTCTTTCTTAGGTTCTTCTTCCTCTCCCCCTGCTGCTCCCTCTTCCTCTTTTGGCTTCTCTGATTGGTCAGTCTGTTTCGCATCCTCCGATTGGTCGGCATCTTCTTTTCTGTCTTCTGCTGCTGATTGGGTGCTCTCCTTTCTCTCTGATTTCGTTCGGCTCTTCTTCCTTGGGGTCTGTTCCGACGAGCGTCTCGTCGACTGGCGGGATGTCTCGCGAGATTTTTGCTGTAAAGAGAAAATGTTTGTTATTAAGGAGACAATACATCCCAGAACAAACATATTATCTTTTGTGTTGACCATTGGTGCTTTGACTTTCGTAGTATAACTGATTGCACCCAACTTTGTGGCCTTGCAACATTTGCCATATTTTGGGTTCACAAATATTGGGAAAGTTACAAGTACAAAGTGGTCCCCAGAAAGTGCGAAATGGAACGAAATGGAACGAAATGGAACGAACTAAAACAACATATAGTCAAAGCTGGCCATAGTTGTCATTTTTTGTTGGTCCCTTGGATTTTCCCCATTGACATAAGCATTAAGAATTAGTCTATAGCGGTCATCTGTCCAATGTGGTCGTGGTCAGGCTATTTTAAGCCCGGCCGCAATGCCAACACTACCGATTGCGCGTGGTTGGCATACCTTTGTTTACAACAGCGGCCGTAATTCGGAGCCAACGCCTGGTTCACAATCTTTTTATTTTCGCGCTGTGCCATCAAAATGTTCCATTTCGTTCCATTTCGCACTTTCTGGGGACCCATACAAAGTTGGGTGATGGAAGACAAGCCAGTTGAACATATCGGCCGGCACCAAGCATACCAGTTCTCATACCTGGCGGCAGCAGCTATGTTGGACTGACTTAGTTCCATTTGTACTGTAAAACAAAGGAGGATGAGAAATTGACATTTATCATTTTGGCACTTCTAGTTTGTATCATTTTCTTTATTGGCAGTTTTTTTCTCTACACAGAATAGAGCATTTAGTCAGTGTTGATCTATATAGTATATACTGTCAATATTTACTCTCATCAATCTACATTCTTTTCTTTAAATGTGTTAACAACTACTCATGCATTTTTAAAAAGAGCTAACTTTTTAAATCTTATGAAAAGTGATTTTTAGCTTTATATGTTTGCTGTTGCATATTTTCTCTACTACTCTAAATCTAATGCCATCGGCCTACTGCTATAATTGTGGGCTGATTTGCGTGCATTTTTAAAAACAGCTTACTCTTAGTTTAAATCTTATTAAAAGTGCTTTTAGCTTTATGTATTTTCTCTACTACTCTAAATCTAATGCCATGTGCTATAACTGTGGACTGATTCATGTGCATTAAGAAAGAACTACTCTAAATATTATGCCAAGCATTTGTACATGTGGGCTGTCTGCCTATCCTACAAGCCTGTCTGTATACCTGGCGTGAGGGCCCTTTCCCAGGGGAACGACGGGACAGGCTAGCAGAGGACTGGCAAGACATGGCGCTAGACCTGCCGGATAGCCTGCTAGACCTCCCCGAGTACTGGCTAAGCCTGCCAGACACTTGGCTAGCTCTGCCAGACACTTGGCTAGTTCTGCCAGACACTTGGCTAGTTCTGCCCGAGACCTGGCTAGCTCTGCTGGGGGACTGGCTAGATCGGCCAGGCTTGGCTCGCTGCATGCAAAAGATGTTCCACTATTTGTCAACCAAGATACAAGGAAGTTCTAATCTACCGATTGTTCTATGGACCAGGGTATTTATAGTGTTTTATATTGGTTATTAGTTATTACATCAGAGTCTGTGATTTACCATGATATAAAGGTGAAAGATATGAAGTATGTATTGTACAGTCTACTTACTTATGAAACAATTTGGTATTTTTGATAAAGCTGTAAGTGCATTTTCTCCTGATTACAATTACATCAAAGAAGTGTTTTGAAATTTTGTGAATTTATGTGTGTGATCAATAGATAAGGCCACACCAATTTTATTTCTTGGTTCTCGAATTTACAAAAAAATCATGCTAAATTGTAATATTAACTTAAAAACAGAACCTGAAAGCTGTATCTTGATATACACAGTTTCAGGGAGTGAACATACAATGTAGAAAGATTCAAGTTTTCCTCCCAGCTTCTTGTTTTCATCTTGAGTGCTAGCTAAATTTTTACTTCAAAATGTCTGAAAACCAAGACAATAAATTGGTGAGGACTAAGGCCACACCAATTTAGATTCTTGGTTAACAGATTTTCAAAAAAAGTTAGCCAAAATAAAATCATGAAAACAGAAGGCTGGGGTGAAAACTTGCACCTGATCCTGTTCACTCCCTGAAACTGTGTGCACCAAAGTAAAACCTTTCCTCTGAGATTCTGTTTTCCTGTTGATTTTCCAATCTAGCATTTTTTTTAAAATTCTGTTAACCAAGAAATTAAAATGGTGTGGCCTAAGAGAGCAATTTTGAGACCCTTGCTATGTATTCATAATTCCCAAACAGACACTGTAAGCTAGGTCTTGAAGAGGAGATGGTTACAGGGTAAAGAAACAAGATGACGTCACGTTTGGTACAACACACTCACCGGAGTAAAGTCCTGTTGAAGCACAAAGAGAGGAACACCCTTTACAGGGAGGTTAGAGACATTAGTATCAGGTAGTACAGTAATTCTAAGACAGAAACATCAAGTAACACCAGTCACTTGAGATTTAGACAGACACTAGCCTTTTGGAAATTCAAGCAAAGTTGATGTTCTACCTTCAAGTGAGACATCAGTGCGTAGCTCTTGGTCTACTGAGTATAGTGATATGAAAATCATTATTCTGCAATGTTCACAACTTATGATATCATTGATGATAAATACAAGAAAACTGCGGGAAATTGAAGCACCCCGCTTTCTTTTTTGGTCATCCCGATGTGTGAAATTACAGCCCCGCAAGGAAGAATGCTTCTTCCCGCAAGGAAGATTGCTTCTCCCCGCCGGCCTACTGTTCTTCCCCCCCGGGAAAAAATGGCAAAAACTATGGATCCCAACGGGTTTGGACAAACCCCGGGGAATAAAAATTCAGGTCCAAGAGGTGTAAAAGGTGTGAATTCAGCCAAATGTATACAGCGGGACAAAAACTGAACCCGCCGGGTTCGCTATCCTCCCCGCTATCCAACATAACATTAAAAGCCAGGATAGCACAATTCACATCCCTCTGTTAACTTTCAAACAGTCAGTATAAGCATTCTGAAAATGGCCACCTCTTCTCATCCTGAAGCAGCCCAAAAGTTCAATAAGTGTTAAGTTATACCAGGCACAGCTTGCACAAAATCATTGTTGGTACTTGTCTCACAAACAAACTAAGTTGAACCTAGATTTTAGACAACAAACTTTACTTGGATGTGAATATTAGTTTCTATCCTGAAATCATCAAGCAATCCTATGGACACCAGACACATTATACAGCATGGATAGACCTTTGTTTTCTACACTAGTACAAGGAGTGTACAATGGCCTTGTTTTCTGCTTTGTCTTTCATTGTGTGGGCTGTGACTTTATGCATACAACAGAAGGAAAATGTTACAGTCTGACCACTAGGACCTCCTTGGTCTGACTATACACTATTAAAAACCTGGTGCTTTCTCTAAAATAATGCAGTAAAATCTACTCTCTCAGTTTGTTTGTTTTTTTGGGATCTCCATTAGTGTTCAATTATCACAATCTTACACTATTCTTCCTGGAGTCCATTCACATTGATACATTAAAATCAAAATACAAGAAGAAAACATATACAAATGATAGACAGTCATGACCAAACTCAAATGTGATACATGACATCCACAATTGACAGACAGTAATGAACAAAATCAAATGTGATGCAATAAAAAGAGCGTGAGGGGTCAGAGGTCAACTTGAAATACATATGTACATACATTCAGCTACCACCAGTGTTGTAATGGCTTATTTGTGTACTTTAGTGTAATCAGTCTTTCTTTGAGGAATGTTTTGAACAGTGAAGGTGCTGATGTTTTTAAATATGTTGTGGAAAGGTGATATATGATTTAATACATCTGTACAGAAAGGTTCTGGTAGCTGAGGTGGTTTTGGGTTTTGGCAGTTTGAAACCCCCTCCTTGTGCAAGACGGGTATTGTGTTGATGTGTATTGTCAATTCACTGTAACCTTTTATAAATAGCTTCTGGTCTTTGGGCCGCCTGAAGTTTGTGAAACATAGAGAGAGTGCTTGTGTATAGTCTTACATTAACTTTGGGCCAATTCAACCTCCTGTGCATGTCATCTATGTTGGAGTCATACTTTGCATTTAGGACAAGTCTAGCTGCCTTGTTTTGTAGAATCTGTAGTTTATTCAAGTGAGATTGAGAACTAGCTGACAAGAGGCAAGAGCAGTAATCCATGTGACTTAGGACAAGTGATTGTGCAACTGTTTTTAACGTGTCGCTCGTGAGGTAGTCAGGAGATCTTGCTAGTGCTGCCAAAGCGCTTGTCATTTTGGATTTAACTTTGTCCAGGTGTAGACCCCACGTTAACTGCTGGTCCATTTCAATCCCTAGCAGTTTCCCCTGCTCTACCGGTTCGATCATTCTGTTGAGCATCGAAAGCTGTTGGGTTGGCTTATGCTTAAGTTTGTGCCAGCTAATTGTTATTCCAGCTAATTTTAAAAGTAAATGCTTGGAAGGAAGGAATCCATAAGAAATCAACCACAGGAGGGATTGTGAGAATTTTTTGTTCTTTCAGGGATGTCTTGATTGGCTGTGAATATCCCAATTAATGTCAAGGTGTGAATCACCCTGATTTGCATAGAGCCAAAAGACAATTGGTACATGGAAAGAATTTTTATACATTGATAGGTAAACAAGAATCATGTGGGATTTTAGGATTGGGGAAGTAGGACAAATCACACCATCTCCTATATTATAGCCAACTGCTTTATTTAACAGAATCTGACTTGAATCTTGTACCTGCAGCCATGGCCAGGCATGACTATTGTCAACTGTTGAAAAATATGTCTTAAAATGTTTAATAAGTTAACTGTTGACAAATGTGTTAATCAAACTTGCAATATAAGAAATTAATTTGATACTGAAACAAATTCACACAAGTGAAAAAGCACTAAATGTGCCACCCTTGTTGAAAGATGGGTACCTCTTGGGTAGGATGTAAAAAGCAAGGAGGTTCTATATATTATATAAAACCTCCTTGGTAAAAGCAGAGGCCCTGACTTTTTTTTTTTTTTTAATTGACAGTTCAGCCTATCAGTCCATGATTTAGGCACATACATGTAAGTTTGATGGGAGCACTGTGCTCCAAAGAAAACACCTCCAGGTATACCAGCTTATTTTAAAAGTAAATGCCAGCACTCTTGGAAGGAAGGTATTCTTAGGAAATCAAGCACAGGAGGGATTGTCAGAATTCAATTTGTTCTTTCAGGGATGTCTGTATTGGCTGTGAATATCCCAATTAATGTCAAGGTGTGAATTACCCTGATTTGCATAGAGCCAAAGACAATTGGTACATGGAAAGATAGAATTTCCTCAGCTACCATGGATGCAGTACACGTAGGTGTTGAAAAAAGCAGAGGTTTCTGTCCAGTGGCTAGGAGTAGCCACGATTTTCAAAGTTTGCCTCAAGGGCATGTGTGCTACCCAGTCGTAATGGGGAAGCAAGATCAAAGGTGCAAGTACATCATTACTTCTGTCAAGGACATTATATAATGTCCTTGCTTCTGTATAGAAAAATATTATCTCTTTGCTGGAAGGGAGCTGATCTGTAGAGTCTGACCCTGGGTACATGCAAGGAGGTATAAAACCTCCTTGGTACATGTATGTCAAACCAAAAACCTCCTTGGTCAAACAAACTTTAGGAAATGAAAAAAAACAAAACAATATATGGCCTGAGGACTCAGTAAAGGCTTCAACACACCCTCTTACAATCACACAAAAGAATAATAAACTGTCTAAGATCACCTCGAGTCAAGATGCAGCTTGGAATTTGAATCTGGCTTGGAGCGTTCAGGTTGGTCTGACCACTGAGTGGTAGTCATGCTGTACATATATAGTATAAATATACCAAGCCAGCTTTGTGAAGTGAGAGGTTGGCTGGCTGGCCAGTACATTGCCTTAAATTTCTGCTTGAAGTTCCAATATGACCAGTCTAAAAATTTAAAATGGTCCTTCAGACCAAGGAGGATTAAAGTGAACCTTGCTCAGACACTAGTGAGCTGTAGGGACGATATGGGATGCACTTGAACCAATTGGTTAGGTGGTATAGGGCAGCAATCTTTTGTCTTACAATGTTTTCGAATAATTTTTTTTTTCGTTCACAGTGAAATGTTGCCTGGATCGCAGAAGTGAATTTTCAGGTTTCTGTACTTAAATATCAGACCTCAGCTTACACCAATAAAGTTTAAACCTCTTTGCTTACACACTGACTAATAGTAATACCAAGACCTGGGGGCCGAAGGCTAACATGATCTTCAATCAAGAAGTTGTAGGGTAGAAAATGTCTTTTTTCAGTATTCTGATCAGCCCGAGGATTTCCAGGCTCCCATCCCATGACCCAAGGCAAGGCCAACACATTAGCTCAAGATTTTTTGGTTAATCTAACCCTTTTGACACTCACAGTATACACCCTGTGTGATAATTACTTCTGAATCAACTTGATAATTTGACAGCATCACTGCTTGTCCAGAACAAAAGCTGACCTAGTTATGAAGCCGCATAACAAAGAAGTGAATAATTACTTGAATTTCCTAAATGAGGATACCTCTTGCTTTGAAAGTGAGCTCTACCCCCTAAGTTCCAGGATTTGGACCTGTTACCAAAATATTACCTAGAACAAACTCTAGTTTGCCTGATGGTTCGGTTCATATGCTATGATTGTTACAACTTCATATGTATATCAAAGACAATTCAAACGCTACAAGTGCCTGGATAAATTTGGAGATTTACTCTGAATCTCATCCCAGTTCCCGCACTACAAAAGTGACCTAAAGGCATCTCTCCTCAGCTTTATAACACCTTGAAGTACAATGTAAACCAAAAATGATAAGTATGTCACCAACATGGCTCGAAACATGAGATTTGGATATAAATCTTGAACTACTATATTGAGTTAGTCTATTTTGTAGGTTAGCACGTGCACTGTTTATGTAAACTGTCTGAAGCACAGTTCAATTCAATACTCTTAGTTTATTATTAGGCAGCCCCTGTGGGATGATTGGTTGATATTTGGTCTGTGCATAACCTCCTTGGTCTGTGATAGCTAATGGACTTGTAATATCAAAAGCATATATATGTTTAAAGGACCTTGGATAAGCATAAGGTCTGAAAGTTTCAAACGTCTTATGATTTTTAAAATCTACTCAGTTGTTTTGAGTAATTGTGTTTTGGCCAGAAAAGACACACAGTTTGATCAGTATGAAAGCAAGAAGATCGTATGTAACCTAATAAGTAAAATTCATGGAGATCTTGGATAGGTAGTTCAAAACATTCAAATTTTTTTAGGACTTGGTTATCCACAAGGAGGTTAGAACCTCCTTGGTCTTCAAGACTCATTTTCGATGCAATTGTCTTTGAAGAAACTCAAATTATCTTTCACAATTGTGAGCACTGAGCAGTCATGTTATACAGAAAATATAAACAGCAAGAATGCACAGAAATATGGTGAAGTGACAAACTGTGTGTAAATTGTCATCAGCTGCCCTGCTGGGAAGCCAGTGGTTAATTACCAGCCTTGTGTAGTTGAAAAACAACACAATTGACATTCATTGGACTAGTTCAGGGCTGACTTCAGGAACTGTCTCTCTGTCCCGGGACAGATTTTTGCTTGTCGGGACAGAAAAAAATTCACCCAGACCATCCGAAAATCTGAATTTTATGACAATTGACCTTTAAAGTTAAAAGAGACCTGGTAAAATGCTTTGGTACACAAGGCTGTGCTATCCTTCCAAACTCAGATAATTTTGTTCATGTCAAAATGGAGTAGATCCTCTCCTTGTAGCAATGCCATGCGATTATCATTATTCAACTAACTTAAGTATGTGAAGAGAAGACCCTCCAAAATATCAAGAAAATGCATTTGGTGTCGGACGGGTTTAATTTCGTTCCGACGGCCCTGCTGTTCAACCCGGCGGTATCTGCCAGTTGCAGTTCTTTTCATGAATTTGTCATAAAAGTGCTAATTACACAAGCTAACCAGGTGTGAATTCTGATTAATTCAGTCATTCTCATGGTGCTGATTGTATGGCATTTGCATTCAGGGTGACCCGTGAACCCGGCGGGGACACTTGAAGTTACCGACCGGGACACTGCGCAATACCGACAGGAACACAAATATTCCCGAGTTTTCATTCTGAACACTGCGGGATAAGCAATTTTCAAAGTCAAATATCTCGATAAATTTGTACGTTGTGACCATAAAAAATGAACCTGATACTCAAGATAACATGATCTTTCCAATGGTATGTAAAACTTTGATGTACATCAAGGAATAAAGAAGCTGAAAAATTGGGATTTCAACCTGACTGCCTTGAAATTTGGAAAGTGACTTTCTAAATTTCAGGTGACTGGTGTTAAGTACAAGCTCAAGTCTAAAGAGATGTAGACACCGATAGAGAGAGATATATTTAAAGTACTAATATTGTCACCATGTCTACATTGCTGTTATCACGTTTGACATTGTGTTGTTAATTTTCAAACATTAGTTATGCATTAAGTCATGCACCATACATAAAGAAATGAGAAAAGAGTGGTGGAAAATTTATAATTTTTCTTCCTTTACAATCAGAGCATGTCTTCACAATATTTTTAGAAGATGAAAATGATTATAATCATTGACGGTAGTGCTAGCTAGTGAGCATTGATTATTGTGAGAAAAAAAATTGTGTAGATATGCCTAATTAAGTGGGAGGTTTTTAAATATTCCTGACTGTACCTGGGATTTGCGACCTGACTTTTTACCACTGCTCAATCTTGATGCAGACTGCATGCAAATGTAAGGGGAGGCCATTAGTATTTTCTTTTCTTTACATTTGGAATTATGAGTTATGATTTGATTATGCCTTTGGCGTGTTGGCTAAGTTATCGTTTTATACAAATTATTTCCGATGAAGTCTTTTTTCGGATAAAAGGACTGGAAGTTATCCAAAAACGTTGTCATCTTGTCTGTTGTGCTTGAGTTTTCCTTGGTGCTGATCTGACCAATCAGTACTCTCCTTGGTGCTGAATTGATGTGATTAACCAATCAGGTTTGATTTTCATTTTCAACCTGCCAATCACAATCATCCCAGCAACATTGAGCCTACCAATGTTGCAACATTTGGCAGAAACAGCATTTTCTAGTTGCATAGACAGAAATATCTACTTGTGACATCCACTAACATAATTTCTACCAGGGTACGTAATTCCGCCACCATGAAAAGATACGTCCAAACAGATCTCCAACCCAACGTCCCCCAGTATAATGCACTCCTGTATTATCTAAACTATGTATATCTGGGGGGTGCTGCACTGGAGATCTCTCAAATCCCCAGTCAGTTTTTCAAAGTGGTAGATTTATGTAACCTGGCAGATTGATGTTAATGGAGGTTATTTGTACCCCTCCATATTTTCAGTGATAGGCATCTTGCCTTTTCTAGGAATGCCGTCCCCTCTACTTACCCTTTTCTTATCTTCCTCGCTCTTCCATTCGTCGTACCAGCCTTTCGGGTAGCGCGCGATGTTGTCCATGAATTGTTCGTTCTTCTCCCAGTCGCGCTGCCACTTGGCGTGGTCGTACTCCGGCTCACGCTTCATGATTCGCTTCAGGATCTCCTGGTTCTCCTTGGTGATACGCATCAGCTCCCGCTGTCGCTTCTCGCGGTTCAGACTGTGGGAAAAAATCAGTCAGTTTTCATCAGTGTACTAATTTGATAATAAATGTTTCAGAATCTAGACCAGGGCTATCTCCAGGACCCGTCCCTATGTCACAAGATAGAACTTTGCTCATTGGACCAGAAAAAAATCTCACCCTGTCTTTAAAAAAACTTCATGACATGAAATTGAAGAAAACATATTTTTGTGAGCTTAAGATGACAGATAGCAACATGGGCTTCAAAACATTGAGTGGGATGGACAAAACATCAAAGCTGGAGACAGCCCTGATCCAGACATTGCTGTTTTAACATCAATGAAGGTAGACATTCAGGTAATGAGATACATAATACAAAAGCTACTCAAGCAACTAGATCAATATTGTATGTATCCATCCACTTACTTTATCCATCTAGTGGCTTGAGTAACTTTTCTACTTTGCCTATTTTACTGAATTTCATACCCCTCCTGTTTAAAACGAAGGTGCACTCAGAATACTTATTGAAATACATTCTTCATTTCAAATTTCTTCACATAAATGCCAGTGGAACAGGCCCTATAACGTTCAGTCCTGCAAAATGATACTCCGTTCTTAAGTGCCCCTGCTTGTGCGTCCCTACAGTTAACTTGATATGTTCATGAACATTGGAGACCTCATTTCCTTTTGTCTCCAAAAGTACACTCCAAAAATATAGTAAGTAAGTACAGTAAGAAACTAAAGTAAGTACTAAGTACACTCCTGTACCAGACTGGACAAGGGGAGCAACACTAAGTAACCACTTGATACAAGAGTTGGACGACAAAAATAGCGACTAGCTGAAAGCCCGTCGGTACTTGACCCCTGACCTGTGGTGCTCGTATTCGTTCCGGTTGTCCACGCGGCCCCGTGTGCGCATGATGTGCGACATCTTCTCCAGTAGGATACGGTTGTCTCTCTCAACGGTTGCCAGTCTCTCCTCCTCAAGCTGAAGGAACAAAGCAAGGAAGAATGATGGTTAATCACATGTTGGAAATCTTTACTTCATGGGAAGATATGGCGCACATATACACTACCAAAAATGCCTTTTCTTGTTTTTCTTGTTTCTTCTTATACATGAAAAATTCTCAAAAGAAGAAAAATTTCTGTGCCTAAGAAAAACATTTTGTCCGCAAGTTAAGAATTTTTTGTAACGCAATTTTCCAAGAAAGGGAAGAGAATTCTAATATTTTCTGAAACATGACAAGAAAAAATTATCTTGCTAGACAAAAAAAAAGAAAGAAATTGAAACACGAATTTTCAGAAATCCTTGAGAGTGAAAAATCTTTCTGAGAAATATTGTTCCTTGTTGTGAGAATTTCCATGAAAAGATTCATTCTTGAAATTCTTGATATAAGAAAAGCTATCCACGAGTTAAGAAAATCTAGAAACGATTTTTTGGTAGTGCATACATGGACGTGCGCACGCACACACATACACACACACACACACACAAACACACATATGCACAGGACACTCAATGGCTTTGAAATAGCCATTAGTATTTAATAGATAAGAGTTATTACTACCAACATATAGCTTTTTTGATGTCAGTTAATTTTCCCACATGGTCTGGTGAAGATCAATGGAAAGAAGGCAGCGGTATGTGTGAGTAATCTTCCAATGAAACAGGATGCTGGGTTTGTTTCCAACATCTGATTAATTGCAGCTGACAAACCAGTGTTCAACACATGCACTTTTACTGGCTCACACAACTCTCGAAAAAAGAGTTGTTACATAAGTAACTTCTTTCCCACTTGTTTCCTTGTGGAATGGGCATTTGTTTGACACAATGTTCACTTCTTTCAGTTGAAAAATGACCCAACCCTGTGTAAGGACTCTTTTCTGACAAAACTCCTTACGTCCTCATTGAAAAGCCCACTCTAAACCATCCACTGAACCCACTTTTTACCAACAACTTAACACAGAAAGTCTCGCCTGAAATCTGAACCAGAAAGTCCAAAGGAAATGTAAGCTCTTGATAAAATAGAACGTTTTTACTGGCTTAAGTCAGGGAATTTAGCTCAACAATACTGTCTAGCACATTATCTCAATGCAGTAACATTTAGTCTGTACGCTTGAAGAAGCCGACACCGTAGAACCGGTCGTAACAGGCCAAATAAAAGTTCTAAATGGGAACTATGCGGCTCTAGATCTAGGAGTCTTACTGAGGGATGACTGCGGTGCAAAAGATGTCGGTTAGCTTGAGGAATGAATCCACAGACTCTACGATACAGAATATACTATAAAGCAAGCCACCATTATGTATTGTAGGCTCCATTCAGACTCCATTTTGCATGACAATGAAGACTTAGAAATTTTCAAAGGTATAGTTGAATCACAGGTGTTTTGACTTTAACATAGACAATATTAATCTGCCAGGCTTAAGGGTTAAAGGGCTGTTACTAATTTTCAGGTTACTTTGCAGGGATAAAAGTTAACTGAAGACTTGTAATTATGAATGGGACAGTCAAGAGGGGTTTCCATGGGAACACACAAACAAAGAAATCAAGCATGAAAGCATGGACTTAAGCTTTCCTTATACTGGCTAGAGCTGTACCAATCTTAGGCCACATGTCCTTCATGCTTAAAGATAAAGCCTTCTCGCACTCTCACAAAATTAATTTTATACAGAAACATTGAGTACCAAGAAGCATATTTTTACAGAAAAATCTTAATAATAGTTAGTAAAAACAGTTATTTCTGCAATTTCAAGAGATTGGAAATGTAGGATCACTAGGACTGATGGTGTACTGTTATAAATAATATCATTCTGTTATGTACAGCTTTTCTTTGATAATGGATACTGTCTGGCCCTAGAGATTTTATGACCCCTAACTAACTGTAACATACAATGGCTCAACTTCTGCTTGTAAATCTCTTATGATATATTAAAAATTTATAGCTTTATGGATATCTATCATTTTCCTCTGTACTATTTGTGCCAATGTGTATTTTATCATGGGTTTCAGTGACATTCACCATCACAGTAAATGTATTAACGTCCATCAAAATCTTTGGGGAGTTATTGGTGACAAAAGCGCTTTTTCCAAGATTGATGTTTTGGCCTGGGCTTTGTCAGTTTGAAACTAATGTGAGATGTTGTTTCATAAATATTTGATGTTCCTATGCCACAAAGGTGACCGCATTTTCCACAAACTTGGTACAAGTTTCACTGGGTGTGTTGGAATTTCTTACTATGCAAAGAAATCCCTGTCTCTTTCTTGTTTAATAACACTTTTTTTCTAAAGGGATCATTTTTTTATTACACTTCTGCACAAGGTTAAAAAAAACTCCCACCCCCAAAAAAACTACCCTTTTCTAAAATGGTACATGTAGTTCCAAATTATGCTTTCATTTTTCAGTTGACTTTTTATATAATAATGTTACCTTTCTCGTTGCTCAAGTTTTCTCGCTACCCCAGTTTGCATGTACAAAAGAAGACTTCAGCTAATACCTTACTGATATGATCACCTACCATCTAATAAGCTTTTAAGCCCTCTTTTCACAACAATGGGTTAAGTCATTTGATCATACACTGGAAAATTCTGCTGAATGGTTGGAAAGGTTCAAACAATACAGGGCGATGCTATCTATTGTTTGACACACCTGGAATGGGCGTTAACCAGACAATTTCTACTGTTGATAAAAAATGGTCTTAAAACGGAACAAATGGCTAAAACACCTTTAAATCCTTCTTGATTAAAAAAACTAGAAAAACTTCAAAGAAGGAAAAAGATTCTATGTTGGTCTGGCATTTGTAAAGGTTTAAAACATTCTGACAACCCCTTGGCAACAGGTTACAAAAGATGATGTCATCTGTCAAATTATACCAATTTTCGCACAACGGATCAGACCCAATGCCCGCAGGCAAGTCAAAAAGATACTTTAAGCTGTCAAACCAGCGTTTTGTCAAATCACGGACCTTTCTTTTTTAGTAAAGCTGCCTAAATAAATGTAATCTGACACTATCAAACAATAATCTGAAAAATTTCAAGATTCATCTGAAAATGTTTGAGACAAAACTGAGAATGTATAAGACTGAATCTGAAGTCAAAGTTAGTTTTGATTGGCTAATATATACTCTTCCTTACACTTCCTTAGCAACCAGTTTGTTGTTATGGTCAGGTTCACCGTTGATATTTATTCTGGGCCAGAAATAAATCTTTCTTTCCAATAAACTGCATATCATACAGTCTCTAGGGACTCCATTTCACCATACGCCCCTCCTTTATTTGCATACTGTACAGAAATACTAGGGAACGGCACACCGTGACCATGGATGACTGACAGCGTTGGTATACATACGGGTTCTAACCAGACACTACCTGAAAACAAACCATGGGGGTGTGCTGTACTGTTGTGTCAACATTACCTGTTTTTACTACAAACAATGTTCTATTTTTGATCTGTATGCCATTTAATCATTGTCAACTACATTTCTCTTATCATCATAATTTTCTCCAGTTTTTGTATCAAATGAGCAGTATAGAAATCAACAGCAGATAACGTTAGATTCGAACAGAAAAAAAAACGCCTTGACTTCAAGTGCATTAGCTTTGATGCATATCTTGTTGCTGGTGTTTTGAAAACAGTGGCTTTAGAATGCCATTACCCGAAATCACAACCAGAAAACATCTATTGTGCGATAACGTAGGACATACGTCAAGCACAGTCACCTTCTCTCTCACTTTGACAAACAAACCCCTTGATACGAGCGCAAGTTTTCGGTGCTAATTTTGCTAACTGTTCAGTGCCACGTACAGCATTCTACAGAACAATACAAAGGATAACATCACCCCCCCCTCCCCTCACATGGGTCGAATGACTCACATTAAGATGGCTAAACATACAGTTCACAGGTGCAAGATAGTCCGCAAATGAGATCATTCTTCTCACTGACTTATTTACAAACAACAATGCCCTACTTTTTGGTATGCTCTAAAGTTCCATTAGCTGTGTAGCCTTCTTTCATTCCAACTTAAACTGCTTAAAGTAGCATGTTGTGGTATAGTGATTAACAAAACAACTTCCGAATCAAAAGGCCTGCCAAGATTCTGGCTACTGGAAGGGGTGACAGTCCAATGATTTAGAGCTACAAAATATCATGCACTATGCAGTCAGTGATTAATGCTGGCTTATACCGGTAGAACTGTTTTCCAAGCAGAGGTTTCAGTCGGGGGCTAGGAGTGGGCGCAATTTTTAACGGACAGAGGGAAACGTTAAAAATCGCAGCCACTCCTAACCCCCTTGACCAAAACCTCTCGGCTTGGAGAATATCATAGACCAGTTTCACAGATACACAGTGATTTACATGCAAGGGTTTGAGCGCACTCAGGTGTCCAGCTGGACCTGAATTTATGGCACTGTTATATTGTAGCCATAGACCTAAGAGAATACCTAATCACGCTATGATCAATCACAATCTGCCCTTTTTAAAACAATCCATACATCACAAAGGGCATATTTGTCTTACACGGGTGTCGGTTTGTTTTGGTTGTCATAGAAACTACAGTGCTCTGCTAAACCCACACAAAATGGGTGCTAGAAAAGGCTTTTGTGGACATTTTCAGGGGAATAAACTAATTAACTGGCCACCGCAGGCTATTGAAGGACCGGGGCGACCAGAAGGGGTTTGTACACAGAGACACAGACATCCAGTTTGCCTGTCCGAAGGTCAAATTACAAGCCGGGAGTTGCGCTGCGGGTGGCTGGACCCAATCACTGGATAGTTCTGCCAAAAATGCAGGTGTCATGCTCTGGTAAAACAACCTCTTTGAGCACAGAGGTCCTAACAGAACATTGTGGTATGGTCCAGTAAAATCCTGCTGTAAAATCAGTACATGCTTTAACCTTCCCAAGCTATATGCATTATTTTTTCAAAGTTGTATCAACAACCTTAAGAACAATGTTATGCCAACTTAATTCCAGTGTTGAGAGAACGAATGACAAAACAGCCAGATTAAACTTGATCTTTGCTGGACCAGAAAAACATTTCAAACTTTTACTCAGATATGACAACAAATAGACACAACTAATTCTTGTCAACAATGAGTATAACAACCTTGTAAGCCCTAAGAAAAGTCTCTCCCTCTTTAGCAAAACACCTGAAGTTTTTGTTATTTAAATTTGACAGTGTGGTTCAAGCTCCGATCCACTTACTGACCAGTCTAACTGGTTCAGAACTTTTAGCCTAATGGTTAGCGCATTGGGTTTGGGTTCTGGTAGGCCTGGGTTCGATTGCCGGGAACCAGGAGACTGTACTACTCGCCACATGCATTTCACGAACAAGAATTCTCACCTGTAGTTTTCTAAGCTTCATGTGCATGTGCACGTAGGTGCGGGGGGCCTTGGTGTCCACCATCGGTTTAGCTGTCCGAACCTGAAATATGAAACAAGACATATCTTGTAGAAGTTGCATGTACAACCCACATATTGTTTATCCAGCCATGTTTTGTTTTTCCTGCAAAGATGTGTGGCCCAGGGGCTATGGAAACAGAGATTGGCACTGCCCTATACACTAAAAGGTGTTGGAATGATATCATTTCAGGCCTCTACTTTTGGGGCTACCCTGATTTTTCAGTTTAGATTTGTCGCTTAAGCTTACTAGTTCACAAGACTAGCTTAATCAACACGAAACACAGAAGTAACTCTTAACATGATTTTAACCTTTAGCACACTGGAGTAGCAATTTGGCACCCCATTTTGGTTACAGAGGTAGGTAGCAGGGAGAAGGTTAATCTTGGAAACAGAATGTATGTTTAGGTTTCCTCCCTTGCTTTTCCTAACAAATATTTTCCATCAATTTAAACTGTCCTTGAAAGCGTTTTTTATGGTCACCATTGAGAACACTTCAGACAATAAAGACAATACACCCGCAGATGCAAGCTCTTGAATAAAATATTACGATGCGTTGATTTGGCCTCAATATGTCTTAATAGCGCGTCAAATTGTAGCTATCAGTAGAACTAAGTATGGTAAACAGGGTGTTGATTATGGTGGTGCGTCCAGCGCAGATATTTGCACAAGTCGAACCTAATTGTTGCACAAACAGAACTTGTCTAGAATTGGGCGCAATTTTCTCCTGAATTGGTCGGCATAGCTCTGGATCCGGGTATCAAATTTACACCGTGAAAACTTAACAAGATCGATTTTAGGCCCGATTTTAAGGGGCCTCTTAATGTGTCTCGCTCCAGTGTTGTTTTGTGTTAGTCTATAGCACGAGGTTTACGTGAAAACTTTGAAGGTCTAACAACATTGCTAAACTGGTTGTGTCTGAATTGTTATAAGAAGGTGATGTTTGACTCGAGAAGTTGTTCTAAATAAAACTTTTACGCGCAGACTATAAGAACGGGTTAACAAAGACTTATATGGAAGTTTCTGAGTTCATTCCACAGTGCCATGGCGACAGGGCAACTAGGGCGAAACGTCCCGAGCAAGAATATTCCTTCCCTTTTTATCTAACCACAGAAACCTATAGAAATGCGACATATCCATAGCTTAATTAAACGTCTCAGCATCAAAACGTCTTAATGATATGAAAACTTAAGTACGCATGCATACTCTTCATCAGCCCTTAAGAGAGAAATATCCGGAAATGCTCTGCTTAAGTCTCCGCAGAAAATGTTGTCAGATCACACGGAAAAAAATCGACTTACCAGATCCCTGTGCTCGTTGTAGTACTTGTCGTCCCATTTCTGCTGTAACAACTTGTTCCCCGACGGGGTGATGGGTTGGTAGGCCCGGTGCATCTTCAAACTTTGCCGATAGAATCCGCCGAAAAATGACTGCAACCCTCCCGCAAGTCGCCTTGCTTGTCTGAATGAACCTCTATGCCCCCGTCGGTCACCAAGCACGCACAGGTTGTCATCACGTGACCGTTGCCATGGCGAAAACTATAATTTGCATATGAAAGCCAGGTAAGCGGCTCAGGTGAGACCTAGGTAGATTATGTTTCACGCCCCGTTTAACATAGTCTCTTCGGGAATTAGAGAATTCAATGGAAATTCTGTTTGGGGGTTTCTCACAAAACACAGCGCCGTTGTTAGCGTGGAAACGGCGGATTTGGGTATTTTTGTCGCGCAGACAATATTTGCTGACCCAAAGGGCAAAAAATCCGCTTTGTTGTGCCGCCAGTTCCGAGATGGACAAGAATTGAGTGATGGTGTTGAACCTATGGCGGCGGGACTTGCTCAATTGTTGTGTCTGGAGGTCTTTGCCATTGAATTCAAGTTTGAACACATAGGAGATAACCAAGGAGGCTCTATTCAACATCCTTCAGACAACGAACCACGAAATGTGTTTCTACGAAGGAAGGAGTTTTAAAAAGCTCGAAGTGTAAAAAAAGGGTCTATACTTAAACTAGATTTGCTTTCACACGACCCTATTTTAGGAAATGATTGCAACAACACCCGGGTAAGGGCAAGGTGAAGTTTGTCTAGAATAAATGGGAACTTTGTCAGTTTAACCTCCTTGGTTTTACCCAGCAAATACCGTACCTTTTCGGCAGAGTACTCAATTTATTTCACCTAGAATATTCACAGCACAAGCTATACTATGGACTAGATATTCCCTGAGAAAAAGTCTGTCCCAAAAGTTTCTCAGAACCTTAGTGATTAAAGTACATATGAAACGCTAGGAAATGCTGACATTGCTTGTAAGTTCGTGCTAATTTCATACCCCTAGCGGGGCTTCTCTTTACTGCAAATATGCAGTCCAATGCTGGAATGTTGTGTAGTCAATTATCTCCATGCAGATGTGGTGTTCGGCTCAGTCTTTCACACGCTTTTGAGGCATTTTCTAAGTCGTTTATGTATTCCTCGCCTTCCTACCCTGTGTATTCTGTTTCTGTTGATATCTATATGTATCACAATTAAGGGTTACACCTGTTCTCACTATTATCAAATTCAATTCAAACCTACACAAAGAAATAGGTGTTTCCTAAATTTAGTGTAAGCAAGGAGCTTTAGAAATATCCCTAAAACTGCTTGGAGTAATGAAATGGACAAATATTATAGTTGGTAGCTGCTAAAAAGTCATATGGGGGTGCACTAAAAACGTTCCTTATCCTGTACTAAGTTACCTAAGTCAGAACACAGAAAGGAACACTGGAAATATATTTTGCGGACATTTTGCAAATAAAGTTTAATTCCACTTTGAGTTGAAAATGTCCATAATGGAGTAGATCAACCTCCATACACAATTCTACATCATCTTAACAACTGAATTGGCAAAACTACACTATATCTGACAAGACAAAATGAACAAATTCATACCTTGAACTAACTCAACTACAAGTGAAAAGACTCTTCCTTCAACGTTCTTTTGTAAATCCTTGCTTAGCTTCAGGACAAGAGGAAATAAATATATTACAGCTTTTGCAATGCTGGCAGCACTTACAAACTTTTTTCAATTGTTTATCAAGTTTGCACATACTGTTATTGCTGTCATTTGTTTCCAAGAAAATACCCAGCATTAAGATAATAGGAGACACGTCCAAAAATTATTAAGTAAAAAGTGAACAAAAAGAGAGAATACTTATCATGTATTTTTACCAAGAAATGTAAGTGCTTATTTGTCCAGCATTGGTCTGAAGCCTTGGCAACTATTTTCCTTCCATAGTATGCTGTATCAAGGCACCAAACCTCGAATCTGTACATAGCTTGCAGCTGCCTGTACATTAAAGCACACCGACAGTGAAAATGCAACAGAAGACTCCACATTGACAGGAAAATATAAAACGCTTGCTGTTCAACTGAAAACACACTGGACTTGGGGCTTGTATCAAGATTTTAGAAATAAGTGCATTGTCAAGTGCACAATAACACTTTTGTCAACGGTGTTAGTGACCATAGGGGCTACATTAAGAATCTGTTTGGTAAAAATGAAAGGTTTTCCACAATTGTTCTGTTGGCATATAGTTGTTTCCCCCCATCAGATAATAAGTTATAGCCAATAAAATATGTTGACCCCTTTTTCTTGATTATCTTTTCTGATGAAAATATGGTACAATGTATTAGAGTTGTGTCCATATAGCAAACCTCATTGTCACTTATAGCGGGTTATAACATACCTGATTAATTTGGCTGTTACATGTGAAATGGTGGTGTTCTGTAATATACCATGTACGACTTTATGGCACACTTCCATTTGGTAGGTAATTACTATATAGACTTTATGAACACTACATGTTTTTGTGTTTGTATTTCAACATGAGATAGAGAACTGAAGTGAGATACGATGATCTTATAGTCTCACAAAGCTAGGAGAATAATAATGTTGGCTTCTGTGATTATAGTTTACTTGGGTATACCTACGGAAGTCAAGGATGGAAGTCGGAGATTGTTCAAAAGTACATGTAACTCGCCAAACTTTTTGTAAGGCATAGAAAACACAGACATCTTTACAATGTTCAAAGAAGCTGGCCAGATATGATTAAAATCATAGGGACAAAAACTGTCAGGAATACTATATCTCTAGATTTGTAAGTAGATACAATGTTAATGTCATTATCAGCAGTATAGAATATACAGGAGAGAATATGGAGATGTGTGTTTTGAATGAAGTGTTAAAATGAAATGATATGCATTTATACATCAGTGACAATTGTGGAAAACATAAGGGAAAATTTCAGTGACATGCAATGTAGTGGAAAGAGGGGGGGTACATGTAGTTGACCTTGTTCATTATTCAATGCAGTGAACTGCAAGATACACATAACATACAGAGCTGTCGGTTGTTTCAAGCCTTGTGTAGAATCTTGTACTATGCTTATGTGTAGCTTTAAGCCTGATGTATTTCGTCCGTGTTCTGGTACTTGTACATGGTAGTTTGTCTGGAAGGTTAAAATATGATGGATTTGTCTCAATATACAATTCGTACAATTTCTGTTCACGGAATCATATTCCTTGAAAACACAACAGTGAATGAATATTTCAATGGTCTGCTATTAGTCTTTTGCCCCTTGTGGACTTATATTTGCCTTCTGAAGATGACCTGGAGTTAGTTCTTTCATACACCAAGTTCACAACTTCCATTGGAATGCCCTTGTTATTAATTCATCTGTAACACCTACTGTACTCAGCACCACCGATTGTACTGCTGAGGGTAAGTTTTGGGGCTGTGCTAGCTTACTGTGTTGTGGCAACAAATAAAAAAGATGATGTGTTTACTTCAGCAAGTACTACGAGAGGTGGAAGGAGTGTTGTCCTTCTTTCATAGCTGTTCTGAGCTTGTTGGCCATGACTTCTATGGACGTGTAGTCTGGCAGTTTCAGGTAGTTCACACAGGTCATGACGGAGGGAAGGAAGTCGTCGGGGTTCTCTGGTGATTCTACGGCTTTGCGGACAACGGTGAGAGGAGGGTTCAGGGCACGGTATCCTGTAACAGATGGTCAACAATTGAGAAATCAATTCAAAGACATATTACAGAATTGTAAAACATGTTCCAAAAATCTAACTTAAAAATGTGAGCTTTTGCAGAATTTTTACAACTGTTGTCTGAGCCTGTCAAGTGTTCGACTGACAATCCTTTCAACACCTTATGTAGACAAAATTTCCTGTCATCCAACTACTGAGAAAACAATTGAAAAGTCAACTCAGAAATTCAAAGACATATTTAAAGATTGTACAACATGTTCTGACGATTTTACTTAAAAGTGTGAGCTTTCGCAGAAGTTTTACAACAGCCTGTCTATACCTGTCAAAAGAACTACTGATAATCCAACTACTTATGGTGTACACCACAAATAAGTGAAAGAAATGTCTATTTCTCAACTGTAGAAGGATATATCTTGCAGAAATCTATTCAACTTGCCAGTAAAGACTACTACATGTGAAACAAATTTACTGCTTGGAAACATCTGCTATTTTGAAGTGGGAAATTTCTGTTAAGTGCTTTTCTCAAGGGTACAACTTCAGGGCTTGTCAGGGATTAGAACCCAGCATCTTTGGATTCTGGGTCTAACACACTAACCATTAGCATGTATTGTTGCTACATGAGCTGATTTGAATGACTCACCTCCGACTGGGAGTCTGGGGCTGCCTGTGACGAACAGAAGGAACTCTCTCTGTTCATCGTTGTGAAAGTTGCTCATGATCTCGAACAGGTGTTTGACGGAGCGGCTGTCGTGGGAGTAGCCGTGGTCCGGTCTGCACGTCTCCATCAGCATCTTCACGTCCCACGGCTCAGTCTTGTTACCACAGAACAGCTGGTCAAGCTGGAACAGGATGAAGGGTACATTGCGAACACGGTTTATAACAGCAAACCCTGCACATGGTTTGTTGAATGCCCAAAAGTTACTATAGTTGGTTATGTTTTAATTACTGTAAATGCAGAAATGTTCACGGTGGATTTATGTTTGCGGTTTTCGCGGCGACCATTTCACCGCGAACAATTCTGTCCAATACTGTAGCAGTATGTGACTATAGTGCTGCCGTGAACTTAAAACCACCGGGACCACTCCATTTTTCTCTTAGCGAGAAATAACAATGCAAACTTAAATGCATTTATAGTATGCAGAAAAATGCCTTTTTCTTAACTCTTTGATTTGATAATAAGATCAATCAAAAGGCATACAAATAGATAAATGTCCAAACATATAACATTTTTAGGATCCATGCAAAGCAAAGAATCTTGTATTGTGATACATGTACTTTGAATCTCTTACCTCTTCGGGATAGAAGTATTGCAGGTGGGACATTGGGAAGACAGACTCGAACCCCTCTCTGAACGATTCAAACTGTCTTGAAACGCCCTCTATTAACGTCCAGTGAATTACAAGCTGGAGGAAAGTTAACACATGTACACAGAGTCAAAGTGCTGTCAATCAAAACAGACCAAAATTCCGTCTTCTACACTATAAACCCTTATTGCAGTAAGATAGACAAATATATAGAAAAGACATACTAGTAATGATGGACATCTGAACTGCTGTCTTTACTGAAACAATTAACCAAGTGACAGACTCTATGTGCAACTTCAGAGATGATATAAAAAGTAGAAGTCAAATTCTGTATGTGGTACACTACACCATCCTTGCTTACCTTGACATACTCCTCCAGGTTGTGTATAGTGACTGGGATGTCCTTGCCTCCCTTCTTCAGCTCTATGTTTGGGTACCCAGGTAACGTGAAGTCCAGATCCAGGTCCTCTATTCTACACCCGTCTAACGTCAGGCTCTCCAGGGCCAACTGCAGGCTCTGTGCAGTCTGTTGGGATATAACGTTTTAATCTTATATGTACTCATATACGCACTTATCTAAATGTTTTTACAGGATGTAACATTATGTTTTTACAGGATGTAACATTATGTCCTTGGTTTACTTGGTTATGAAAAATGCCTTTTAGTGTTTAATCGATGATAAAATTGTGACTCCGTTTGTACATTTTATGGAGCCAATCTTTGTAAATACCAATAAAATTCAGACAGTTGTATGACAAAGATCCAATCCAATGGATTAGTGTTACTACTGTTAGTTTGGAAATTCATCTGTATTTGTAGAAATCATTCTGAAGCAAAGATGACCTGTTATTTCAGACACAAAAGCAATGGATTGTTCATTCCAAAGAGCGGAGTTGGACAGTCCAAATTTTGTGTTTTAACATAGATGTAGCACTTTATCATCCAAGAGCTTCACTGTTACCCTAAGAATCAGCAAGATGTACTAAAATGGATAGAAACAGTGTGCAGTGTACTCACGTGTGCTTTGTCCTCTTGGAGGCGAGACTTTTGCCTGAGCACATCCACAAGCTGGGACACAGACTTGGCTACGACAGGGTCCAGATACTGCGAACAGAAAAGGACGTTTGAACCTTAGATTCCTGCTATAACTTACAGACCTCTCTCTATTACTCTCTTATAAGGTGCACACTCATAAAGGTATTGAAAAGACAAAAAAGGAACCACTGAAGCCATATGTCAGTCAACTACTGCATTTTAAAAATCATTCACCTCTTTTACATTGTCAACATTCAGAAATACGACACTATTATTTTGTCAATCAGATCAGCAACTCTCTGTCCATGAGTATAGACAGCTCCTTTGACGTCCAAGGACATAGACAGATATTAACTTTTCAGTGCCATTTACACAAGAACCCAAAATTAATTTTTCCTGAATGTCATAAATCCATGCTGACCTGTATGTCTGTGACAGAGAGGGTCGCCTCCTGCCCAAGCACCCACTTGTAGAATGGCAGGCTCAGTGGGAAGTCAACCTGCAACAATGATGTCACAAAATATGTGAGAAAAAAAATTATGACAGTCCAGAAAAAAAGACACATTTACACAAGATCCGTATCTATAGCTGAAAGCACACTTTTTCTGCGCTGTCCATGGCATCGTGTTGAAGAAACGGTTAGGGTGTTTGGCCCAGAACCCAGAGGTCTTGGGTTCAAATCCCCTGACATACTACCTTGGGAAAGGTATTTTACACAAATTTCCTCACTCCGCCAAGGTGTAAAAATGGGTACCTGAATTCGGTTGGGGAGGTAAAAGGCCGTGGAAGGAGAGGGATGGGCTCCGTCTTCCAATACCATGCTCCAGACACAGTGGATTAACAACACACTGTCCCTATGGCCTCAAAAAGGCTATGGGACTACTTTACCTTTACCTTACCATTACAATGTAGTTGTGGAAGTTTTTTTTTTCCAGATGCACAGAATCCCGCTACATTACCTTCTCTAAACACTGGCAATCATTAACATTATAGTTGTGAATAGGAAGCAAGTCGCTCACCATTCTGGAGTCCATCAGAGCCTTGGCCATGAACTTTCCTATGAATCTAAACTTGATCTTGGCCTTGGTCACGTGACCAAGCTTGGCCGTTCTGCCGTAGGGCTGTGGGAAGAGTCCCAATGAGGAATGCACGTACAAAGTTCCATCTTGGTTCCCTGCAGAAAAGACAAACGAGGGATGAGAAAAACATGCATAAATGAATTTGTACTGTGTAGACACCAAAAGCCAGAAAATATCAAGTCTTAAGTTTATTAGAATCAAAAAGATGTATCAATGAAGAAGGCATATCAAAACTACAAACACAATATCCTGTGTACATCAACAGTGCTGAACAGTACATGAAAAGTACTTCAGATGAATTACACATCCTTCAGTCGCTGAAACCTACCTGAAAAGTCTGCTTGCTCACGAATCTATCCAACTGCTTGAGTAACTGTTGTCTTGCAAATCTTTCTACCTAGATGTCTAAACTTCATTGACAGTACATGCAAATTTTGTTTCAATTCCTTCCATATATGACTAATGTAAAACTTCCTTTGCTCCTAAGGTGTCGCTAAAAAAGACATGAACACAACACAAGCATTGAGGCAGTCTGGTGAAGTTACAAGTTTACCTTTCGAGTCTGGGAGTGGCACAGCCTCTCCTCTCCACAGGTCCAGGTCTGCTCTCTGCACCTCCCTGGACACCAGTGCATAGAACTCCAGGGTCGGCCCCAACCCTGTACCAACCTGATATGGACAACACGGACACATATGAACAATTAACCACAGACAACAGAACGTTCTCATACTGCCATATCTGTAGGATCAATAGAACATTGTTCTCAGATATGCAATATCTGCTTATCTCTATCAAAATGTCATAACAACAAGGATGCTGCTACTTTGGGAAAAAAATGTCCAGTTTCACCGACCTCATTTTCGTACTGTATCTCCAACATGGCTCTGGAGTTGCCAAGGTCGTTCATGACTGACTCGGCCTGCTTCAACAAGTCTTCTCTGGAAACAGTTCTCTGTGAGGAAACATAGTATCAAATTCAAACATAGTGTTCAAAAAGTTAACTGCACATCTTCCAAATATCCTAACAGTTGGATGTCATGCACTCATGACATGTTTGTCCAGATCAATTAGGCACACAGCTAATATTAAACAATGTCGAAGATGTACCTTTCTCCTATCTAGTCTGGGAGCCACTCTGCTATCCGTGGAGTCCGTACTGGAGACCTCGGGCGAGCTGTCCTGCAGCTTCTGCATAGCACGGTCTCGGTCAAACGACGTCATGTAGAAAAGGGTCTGCCGCGTGTCGAATGGAAGTAAGAAAGGGCTGGAAAAACAGAGATAAGACCGTTAGATTGTTATGCAATGTTGTACAGGAAAGAAAGACCTCACACTAAAACCTGCCTCTCTGCCTTATCAAAAAATAACCCCTTGCTCCTCTTGGTGAGGTTCATTGGTGAGGATTCTGCTACCTTCAAACTAAATCCTGTGTCTTTCACGATCAGGTCTATACAATGTAGCTGTCATATGGTGCTGGAAACAATACTGTCACAGACCCGATTACACTGCAGGAAAGTTGTTCAGCCAATAAGTCTGCAAGATCTTCATGAATTTTTGGCAGTTATACGCCCAATGTTCTCTCAATCATAGCACAATTTTTAGAGAACGGCCAATGTTTGCGAATCTCGAGCTCGGTTCAATGTGATGGGGTAGAGTTTCAGGTGAAAAATAGCCTCGAGTCTGTGGTGATTTTTAAATTCAGTGGATTCAGACGATCAACAAATACGACCAAAGCTAGTAAACTGTGTGACGAGCTTATTGAATGGAAAACAAATTTTGAATGTGCAATAGTCTTAACAATTTTAGGATAAAGTAGAGTATATGACTCACCAGGCTTTGCCAATCTCCACCAACCAGGGCGGAAGGTTGCCGGTCATGATGACTAGGGGGTCCTGGAGTTGCCTCGTGGCCTTTGCTGTGAGTTTACTGTTGATGAAGTCAGTAGGGGGCAGGATGGGCTTCGTGGGCGCATTCTGAGAAATGGGGTGAAAAAAAGTTACTGCGAGACGTACAACCACACACATCTATTTCTTGGAATGTTATGAGGTATACTGTAATTGACTTTAAGTTCACGGTAGCAAAATTTCACAGTGTAAGGAAAATGGACAATTTACTGAACTTTAACTTCACGGAGGCGGCAAGTGATTTACAGAACGGATGTGTGAAGGAATCATAAATAATAACAATAGGTTTTTTCACGGTGATGATAATTTCTCGATACAGAGGTGACCGTGAAAACCATGAACATAAAGTTACAGTGAAAGAAACAAGAATTACAGTATCTTATACTGTGAATTCATTATTTTACTGTCGCAGTGGTTTTATTTCACGGTATAGGGAAAGGGAGGTAGAAACAATAATAATTCTATAGTACAGTTGTCATACAAGGGAGACACAATTGTAATGTCATGAATTGGCGGTGGCGGCGTCACTGCAAAAACAAAACCAACGCAAAAGTTTTAAAATACTGTAATTCACTTTATCTTCACGGTAGCAAAATTTCACAGTGTAAGGAAAATGGATGTCTTTATTGAACTTTAAGTTCACGGTGGCGGCAAGTGATTTATAGAACGGATGTGTGAAGTAATCATAAAAACAACAGGTTTTTTTCACTGTGATAAGTCCACGGTACAGAGGCGACCGTGAAAACTGTGAACATAAAGTTACAGTGAAAGAAACAAGAATTACAGTACTTTGAATTGCACAGAGAGACCAAATGAAGAAAACATACCTCAAATAATGTGAACCAATATCTGTTGAGAGCGTGGATGACCCTCATTAAACAGATGACTTCCAGAGACGGGTCGTCGATCCGGACGTTCCCGGGGAGGGTTGGCACCAGCATGGGTTTCAGGGGGGATACAGGACCTGGGCACACTCCCTCTGGAAGGAACAATGAACGGATGAACAAGATGGTTGATGACTTATAAGCAGAAATAGGCATTAACTGTTTTGATCACAACCACTCCCAGTAGTAGTGTGCGTAGTCCAGTGGTTAGCAAACCTGCCTCTGGATCAAGAAGCTGAGAGTTCTAATCCCGGCTGCTGTTGCTCACCTGACATGTACGCTATTGGAAAGGTTGCAATCCTTAGGACGGGACGATAAGCCATGATCCACTGGTGCGTTGTACTATCCAAAATCAACCTGTAAATACTATCCATATGGCCTGACTTCTCTGCTACAACCAGTGGAAGAGTTGCTTTTTATTGAGCTAAACTTTTTTAAGATCACTTTCACTTTGTTCCTGTACAAATCTCATTCATTGATATTTTACAACACCTGAGCATGGTACGGATGCAATACCTACCATTCCACAACTCATCATGTTTCCTGGCTGCAGCCTTGGCTGGCCCCTTGTTGGGCGAGGTCCCCTTCCCCTTCTTGGTAGCTGAGGCAGCGGCCACCAGTTCTGTCTTACTGTCCTCATCGAAGGGGACTGGTTTGTACCTGTGAGAGGAGGGAAAAACCCTCAAGTTATGACCAACAAGCTGCAAGGAGGCCCAAATCTATCAAAAGCTGTCTGCCAACAAAAAAAATCAAGACCGTAGTATGTCCCAGACAAAAGATACAAAATACAGAGGTTTTGCTGCATCACCAATGTCATACACTAGGGGGCCCAAAATCGACCATGATCTCTTCCCAACACCTACCCACATACCAAATACCCATCACGACCCATCCAGACATGTGATGCTGATATCCGGAAACATAAACCCATAAGCAAGCAAACAAACACACAGACACGCAAAAAAGATCCCTCTATTATTCATAGAGGTAACTACAAATTCTCTACCTCTGTGCAACTTTTTGTGGCAATTTTGCTTAAGGTACATACAGTTTGTGGTTGGACCAAACATTCAAACGACAGAGAGTAGACCTACCATATGGTGTGGGTCTTGATCCAGATTCCAGCTCTTCCCAGGGGGTTGGACTCGTCGTCCGTCTCTCGGTCCTCCTCGGTTGTCTGGCCGTACTGGCGGATCGCCTGGTACACGGTCATGTTGTAGGGAAGCAGGTGGTCGCTCAGGAAAAACTGCAGTCTGTGACGCACATTCGGCCCTGAGAACGTGGCCATCTGTAAGTGACAAGAAAAAGGCAAGAGGAAAATTAAAACATATTAACAAGATATTCTAAAGGTTGACTACATGTGATGAATATGCCATGTTCAACAATAAGACAGTTGCAAAAGTTTGGTGTTATAATCTTTATGCAGTGAACAGACACTTTGTTTTAAGTAGAGAGCAAGAACAGGACACCCAGAAACACTTTCTTTCATGCTGTATTATGTATGTGAGTGAGCACTTGATGATGTGTATTCCCATATCCTGTTTCCGTAGTCTAAAGCGACATGGAAAACAACAGATGAAAGGTTTTCACAGCAGACGGCAAAACTGAAGAGCAGACAGAAACTAACAGTCAGGGTTATAGATGGTAGTGGAAAGACACAACAGACAACACTTCTCATTGCAGCAGGCACAGCATTTGCAGTAGAAACATTACACCATGTATATGCAGCAGACTGGATACAGTTCCATAGCCGACAGGGACACTGCAAATGCAGTCCATACATTGTACCAGTTACAGTGGTTCATGGAACACTCTGGTACTTATACAATCAGCAGACCAATACTGAAATGTTGTGTTTTTACATTGTTGTTAGAAGAGTTGGTACAACATTTGGACTGTGCGACACTTCAAGCAAGAAGTGGAATGTATGGATGTGACTTTACGGTTGAAACACTTGCCAAAGATTCATCCACGTCGTCATCAGAGGCGTCTTCGTCGCTGTCTTCGTCCTCGCCGTCTCGTATCCTCCCGTAACCGCGGACGACCAGGTATCTCTCGATGGCCTGCACCAGTGCCAGGGGGTCGATCTTGACCGGACCACCCTTCCACTGTTTGACGTTCTTACAGTCAGGGTGCCTCTGGAGTTGACACTTCAGCTGGTGGGTGTTGAAGAACTTCAGAGCCTGCGAACCCCTGGATACAAGAAAAATAATAATCTAGTTAACCAGTGAAGAGAGTTCTAATCCTATTACAATAATCTTTCCGTACAATCCTACTTTATAGAATATACATGCACATCTGCTAATGTTAAAAGACTACAAGCCAAATTTTTATATGATATTCCAAAATATTTAGTATTTGAAGACTCTCTGTACAATCATACTAAGTATGATGATGCTAAGTAAAATAAACATCAACTATTTGTATCATCAACTTACAATTATATTTTTGCTCTAAAGGCTATTCTGCACAAGTGCTGAAAATTCCTTTATTTTCAAGGGAACTTTATTTTGCAGAAGGAGGGGAAAGGAGGCTTTCAAGGTGTTTTGAGATCGCAGTTGAAACAATTCTGTAGTGCAGTAGCAATATATTGTAAATACACATTTGCAGAATTGTGGGAGAGGTCACCGCGAAAACAAAACTACCGCAAACATTTCAAGATATACAGTATTTCTAAATCTTCCATACCTTCCAGTGGCTGCCCCTCCCCCTGGTAAGTCGTGCACTTTGACAGGGAACTGCTCCAGCTGGTTGATACAGCCGTTCAGCTTGGCGACCAGGGGGAATAACGCTGGCTGGTTACTCGGATCCACACTCTTCACCACCATGGTGCCGTCTGGGGCCTGCAACAATGTAGGGATATGGTCAGCATTTTGCTTATGCTACCTACAATGTCTCACAACTTGTTTATAACATTACTGTTAAATACACAAGTACAAAGTGATGAAAACAAAGCAGAATTACTCAAGCTTCCTATATTAGCAAGCGTGCTTAATTTTTAATCACATTCTCAAGAGGTAGATACAAATTATGTTTTGAATGCACAGTTGAAAATTAGAACCAGTTCCTGTTTGTAAATGTTTTCCCTCACACTGTAGTGATGCATATGGCAACCAGTCAAAGGCTTAAAGATGGTACATACAATGACACTTTTAAAATGGTACATAGTGCTTTCTCTGTTAAGCTCTTATAAGTACTTTAAGTACTTGCACAACTGTGTGGTCCAATGGCTATAGAAACAGGGACGGACATTGAAATGGATTCTACCTTTTAACCTCAAGTGTTTAAAGTTATAATCTTTCCCATGGAACATGAACTTGGTTGTACTTACGGGGCAGTCCAGGAAAACATGCAGGAACCTCTTGAGTCTGACGATGCGAGTCACGGCGTCGTTCTCGCTCTGACTGGTGAGGTAGGCCAGCAGGGACTTCACCAGTCCGCTGTGCTGGATCTCAAACGGCGACACGTCTGAGTCGGTCACAATCCTGCTGATGTCCACCAGGCAGTCAATCCCTCGGTCCTTCTGTACAACAATGGGAGGGAAATCATTTCACTATCAGTAACGAGCCGAAGAAATACGCAACAAAACTGTTACTCAAACAACTGGATGTGATTTTGGAAACGTATCCAGTTGCTTGAGAAACTTAGTACCTGGATGTCTAACCTTCATTGATGTAGCCTAAGAAATATATCACAGTGACAGTAAATTCAGTCATGTTTGTCTCGCTTAAATTTTGCAGCACCGTCTAAATAAATCATACGTTTGCTGTCTTTGAGTTCGCAGTTAAAACAATCGTAGTAACACAAGACTCATCATAGAGCATATGTTCTCAGTGTGATGAGGGAAAAACAGCGGAATTAAAAACAGTAAAAATTCTGAAATTGACAGAAGCAAGTTTTGATAGAGTCTAGGACTATAAATTTCCTTGCGTTAAAAAGCAGATAAGAATAGTAGTTACTGTAATAAGGCTATGCTAGTTTTGTTACAAATAACAAGAGTAAAGTAATTCACATGAAGGTAAAAATGCCGCCAGCAGTCACTAACTTAGTATTCTAATTCTGAATCAATTTTGACAAATTCAAAAAAACTTGTTGTGATGAATGAATGATCTACTTGTAAAACACAGCAGCCTTGAAGAGGAATTGTTTACAACATTACAAAGAATAGTGCTCACACATCTTAGATTACCATTGCAAAACCATTGAGATTAAAACAACTTTGGATCAAATTCAAAGGAGATACATCATAGCACCATCAACCGAGATATAAAATTTGTCCAACAGTATTTTTCAGCCAAGACAAAATAGAGACAAAGGGACTATAATAATGACAAGGATCCCTACCTCAAGAGCTAGTTTCTCCACAGCATCACAGAGTCTTCTGAGCACATCAAGAGCAGGGTGGCTGATCCCCTGGGTCTCGTGGCTAAAGTAATCCTTCTCAAACTTGGTGGCTCTGTCCTTGATCCATTGTTTGATCTTCTCCTTGTTTGAAGCCAGGCCTTGGTTACTGGAAGAACGGGGAAGACCGAGACTGGAACTGTCCTGTAAGAGATCCATCACATTACATGTAAGTTTAACTTTGTTCAGTTGTTCATGTTGTTTAGTTACTTTTGCCCATTAAGTTTGTTTTGATTATATGATTATTTTACTCCTATGTTACTGCTTTGACCGCTGACCCTCTCAACATCATTTGTTTGCTTCTGTTTGATGATTTCAGTGCTATTGTTTGTTATATTGAGTTTGTTCTGTACTATTCCTATGTTTAATCATCATTTTATGACCTTTATCTATTTAATCTGTATGTAAGGGCTCCCTTGGAAATCAGCTGCTGAGTCAGCTGAAGGGACTACCCTAAAGATGAATAAATAAATAAATAAATAAAAAAAACTTCAGAATGATGCAATTTTCAACTTATTTCTAAAATTTCTTTATTAAAGACATCATTCTACAACAAAGAATCATTCAAAACACAGTGGCATCACGGTGGCGTAGTAGCAGGGTGTTTGGCTTCAGAACCCAGAGATACCGGGCTCAAATCTGGGGTTCCCTGATTTGTCCCGTTGACATGGTGCCCTTGGGAAAGGCACTTTACACGACTTTCCCTACTTTACTCAGGTGAAAAGGAGTACCTAGCTTCAGTTAGGGACATCCCTCGGGTAGGACGTCAAATGGAGGTCAAGTGTTTGAGGAGAGCCACATCTCAAGCACGTTCAAGAACCCAACACATTTATCGAAAAGAGTAGGGGTCCTTCCCGGTGTGTGTGGATTATATAAATCTATCCGGATATGGAGTGCAAAGAAACAAACAAACACAAATATATGCCACATAAATCTTGTAAATCGTGAAATATTTGTGTTTTATGTTTACTTCCCATTGCATACTCATCACAAACATATGTTTTGTCTTGAATTTCATTACTATGGTTATTTCAACTGCCAACTTAAAACACACAGAATGCCTCCTCTCTTCTACTGTGAAATTAAGCCTCCACGATTGTAAATCAATTTAGTGTACAAAATTTTCAATTCACATGTATGAGCTTGATGCAAATGTGTCAAATGACAAGACTATGTATAGTAGAACAAGTTCTGAAGGGTTGTCCATATAGTTAGACAGGTATTAGTGCACAAACCTTCGGTGCATTCTTGTCTGTAGGTGAGCCCGATGCTCCACTGCTTGTGCTACCAGTGCTGCCGCGCCCCCAGCGGGAGGGGTTCAGGCTGGCCAGGAAGGATGGCTTGGGAGAGGTGCCACCGGTTTTCCCTATAGGAACAATACCATTTGTTTCAACTTAATCATATCAGCAGTTGACCAATCAGAACTTGGCACGAAGGGAAAATGAAGTGTCAGAATGTTGATCCCAAGTTTGGGATTGAAGTACTGAAAAACAATCATCATTGTAATTGTAATGTTGAGTGGTCCGCAACATCAGCTTGTCTGCCTGGCGCTCCACTATGTATTTTTTTAATAAAGAAATCTAAAGAAATCACCAGTACATCAAAACTGTCTAAGAAGACCACACCTGGGACCGATAAGGTTTCGTCTATGTGGACAGGTGGTCAATGTAGACAGGATAATATTCTTAATAGTCACATAGGCCAGGTGGTCCTTGTGTAGAGGTGGTCATTTGTACAGCTTTGACTGTTAGTTAAAAACAAACAAGTTATAGTCTCACCTGGTCCAGAGGAGCCCTTCCCTTTTGCTCCAGTTCCTTTCCCACCGAACCCTTTGGCTCCCGACGACCGTGTGAAGACATCCAGAGCTTCAGCCACGGGGCTGGAAGGCTCCTCAGCAGAGGGAGAGTATCTTCTTCTGGCGCTTCTTGTCTTAGGGATGGGACCTGACTTTCTCTTCATGGCATCACTCAGTCTCCTGCTCAATATCAAAACCAAATAAACGTTTATGAAGGTTAGACATCCAGGTAAAACAATATCTAAAGACAATTCAATCTCTACAACTGGATAAGATATGGAAATTACTTCCGGAGGTTTCAGCGACTGGTAGATCAAAATCAATGTGTTTTCACACTTTTATATACATCATCTTGAGTCTTGATTTTTAAACATTTCAAAACTGTACCACTTTCTCTTTCTCTCTCTCCAATTTTACGTCTTTTATTCCCCATCATATGGGGGTTGGATGTGCTTGCACATGGATGGGGGAGCCCCAGAACTCCTCAGCAAGTACAAGTCTTTTTTGTAGCCAGAGTTTTTACGGCTGGATGCCTTTTCTAACGCCAACCCAAACTCTACTGCTGGCCTTAGGAGATGGTAAATATGCACTAAGTGCCTTTCCCAAGAGCAATTTTCAATCATTTCATTAGCACCAGCAAAACAGATTGTTAAAAGGTGCGAGATATACCATTTTCAACTTACCCTTTGGGTGGAGCATAGATATCCTCCGGCTCATGTTCTTGGGAGGGTCCTGGAGCAGACTCCTTCATTGGGGAGCTCGCTGGGGTGACCGACGTGTCTATCTTTGTCAACTTCTTCACCTGGTGCATCACACCTGGATAGCAACAAGGTAAGGTTATAGCTTAAGTTAAGAAGTCTCTGGTACAATCTAGTTCCCAAAATAAAATGTCATTTTTGTCCAAAAAAAGACCAGATTGCAACAAGTTGTTTTCATGTCTCATATAAACAAGATAAGAGTGTTAGAGGAAAACCACCACACATAACGAGAAGCATAGGGGTCCTTTCTGGTGTGAGTGGATCAAATAAATCTGTCCAGATATACAGCTTGTACTCTTCAGAACAAACCTGGTGTGTTACACCACAAAGCGGTTTACCGGGTATGCAATAAAAACAACAAAAAACAACAAAAGAATGGACGCACCTTCTCTCCTGAAGAAGACACTGAATATGTCGGGAAGTTTCTGCATGAGGATTTCTGCCATCTGAAGAGCCCCCACCACTACCTTCAGGTCCTGGGATGACAGCATCCCAGCAATATGGCTGGAGTAGAAACACGGAAGGGTTCGTCAGTTTGTTTTATTCAAACAAACAAACAAACAAACAAACAAACAAACAAACAAACAAACAAACAGAGTTGACTTCCTTCTCCTTCAGTGATGAACAATACTTTATCTAAATTTTCACTTACTCAGGAAAAAATTAAGAACCAAAAACCAGAAGGGCCCGAAATACTTTTTTTTACCTTATCTGCAACATTGCCAAAAAGTTTATGCACAATCTCAAACTTTCTGCAAAGACCCAAGCCATAATGATTTGATCTTATCCTACCACAACATGAGCCTTATATAGAATGCAGTTATGGAACTGAATTATGATTCACAAAACCTATGTTGAATCTTTTCTACTTCGTAAAATTACCAGTCTACAGTTTTACCTGTGAGCTAGAAAATATTCTTGCAGATTGCAGATATACTTTGAGCCCTGACCAGTCATATGTTAGAAGAAGAACATACCTTGATACAGCATAAGACTTCAGGACTTCCTTCAGAAGCTCTGCATCGGCGTAATACACAACCCTCTGTATGGCTCGGAGGGACTTGTGTTTGATGGAAGGTCCTGCGGAGGAGCTGTACACTTCATACAGCACGCCAAACAGACTACGGATGAACGAGGAGGCCAACTCCTTATCTTCCTTCAACACAGCAGCACGGGCATCTTCTTTCACTTCATCTCGGGACACTGGAGAAACAACAACATCAATACCGTAAATCGAAGTTTACAGGGACTAAATTTCGCAGTAGGAGTATTTAAGTTGAAAGATGAAACAACCATAGTTACACAATGCAAGACAGAGCATACATTAGCAGGCTGTCACACTTTTGCGTATATCAAGTCCATATGAGTTCCGTATTGACATTTTTTGGCTTAGGTAAAGTTTGTGGGGAAGAAGTTGTTTGTTACTTTGATCCACCGTTGTGCAGCCTGGTAATCGAACCCAAAAAACGACTACTTTGGCTGCAAACTTTACCTTAGAAAAAAAAATTGCAATAAGCAACTATACGTACAGTTTGACAGCTCCCTTAGAAATGTGAAACCAAAATTGCTACAAATGTGTTCAACAATTCACCACAGAAAATACCCTGTCCTCAAACTAGAGTTGGCTACCGTGTACACAATGATAATAAAAACATTTTAACGTAATAAGATTAAAATCTACTGATGGACACTACCTGACGAGTTGGTCCCACCCTGGTTTGGTCTCCTCTGTACAGGCCTGGCTGTGCCTGTGTCCTCGTTAATCTGCTGCATGGAGTTGAAGTCAATGGTGTAGGTTCTCCCCATGGTAGACAAGCTAATCTCGTCTTCCCCACACTGGTGTGCAGCCTGTGTCAACATGTCAACAAATACATTTAGAACATCAATAGTTACAGTATGACAACACCCAATCTCTACAATTCTGTTACCAATATGAGTGTATGGGTGCTAGATACTGCATTTGTCCATTGACCATGGACATAAAACCAAAGCAAATATTTCTAGATATACAATGTACACTGTAACAACGTCCCACCACCACAATTCCGTAATCTGAGTGTATGGGTATCAGACACAGCAGTCGTACTGTGACCATCAACATACACCATGTTGAATATTTCTTCTGTTAAACAACATCCTACCGGGGAGACTAAAGGGATACAATAAATGGCAGTAATGCATGTAGCCCTATGGGGAAGTTAAGAAAAAGAAGGTGTCATTATCTCAGGAATCAAAACATCAGACTACAATAACTTACCCTCAAATACTAACCAGTTATGTCAACTGTCATCAGATTCATCCCTGACAAATTCTATACGGCTATTCTCCAGATAACCCCCCCTAATCAGAGCCCTTGGATAGGCCCTACAGGCTTCAAACACCCAGTTGAAGACCATCCCACTATATCAGGGGGGTGCCAAACCCTACAAGGTAGAGAAAGACCATTTATTTCAACTAATTCAGCAAATACAGAGTCTATCCTACCACAGCCTATCCTATATTGCCCAGATTTCACAAAAAATCCCACCAAAAAGAATTTTCAATGGTTTAAACCATGTTTTTTTACTTGGAGTCTCTCATCGTGCAGTCTGGGCGCAGGCGCAATCCCTTTAGTCTCCCATATTAGAGAAATCAATTTCAGAATTGACAGCTGTCAATCATATCACACAATGCGGGGTAGGGTTGTGAGTTAGAATCCTGAGTATCAAAGACCTCAGACCAAAAACAGTCCCCTGGGAGTTGATGACCTAACAGGTGTCAGGGCTGCTCTCCTAAGTTAGGCTAGGAATGGCCAAGTTACCCATTATAGGTGGAAAATTGTCAGAAACAGGTAAATAAAGTTAGAATTTGGTCACCCCAGTACAGGGGGGACTTTTTTCCCTATAGTAGGCACCTGAATTTCCTTTTGAGGTACAACAAAAGTCAATACAGGGGCCCTGACAGGCCTAAAAGCAAGACAAGTGTGTAGAAACCATCACAAAAAGCAGCTATAAACAAGGCATAGAGCATAGAAAAAGAGTTTGACAAGGTCAAAACACAATATTCACCTGGTATGAGACCCCCCTCACCATTAGGGACCCCCCCTCCTTTCAATTCACCTTTAGAATACTCAAATCCCATCCTTTGTACACATAGCCTAGCTGCAGCCAGGCACTGATTGGAGGCGGGGTTAAAAACTCAGAAAAATGGCTAAAAATAACAAAAATGGGATAATTTATTAATAAAAATGAGCCAAATGAGGTCTGACCATTGCTTAGGTAACAGGTCTAAGGCTAAAACCCCATGAAATGGACCAAAATGGTCTGACTCTATCCTATGTGAATTTCCTATAGGGGAGACTAAAGGGATACAATAAATGGCAGTAATGCATGTAGCCCTATGGGGAAGTTAAGAAAAAGAAGGTGTCATTATCTCAGGAATCAAAACATCAGACTACAATAACTTACCCTCAAATACTAACCAGTTATGTCAACTGTCATCAGATTCATCCCTGACAAATTCTATACGGCTATTCTCCAGATAACCCCCCCTAATCAGAGCCCTTGGATAGGCCCTACAGGCTTCAAACACCCAGTTGAAGACCATCCCACTATATCAGGGGGGTGCCAAACCCTACAAGGTAGAGAAAGACCATTTATTTCAACTAATTCAGCAAATACAGAGTCTATCCTACCACAGCCTATCCTATATTGCCCAGATTTCACAAAAAATCCCACCAAAAAGAATTTTCAATGGTTTAAACCATGTTTTTTACTTGGAGTCTCTCATCGTGCAGTCTGGGCGCAGGCGCAATCCCTTTAGTCTCCCCTACCTCTACGATTTTGTAGCCAATACATTGTGTATGGGTGCTAGACACTGTGTTTTTCCACAGCAAATATTTCTTGATGATTGTGCACCATAACGAAGTCCTACCTCTACGATTCTGTTGTCGATACGTGTGTATGGGTGCCAGACACCGCGGTCGTCGCGCCACTGCCATAGGGCCTCGTCTGTACTTGTGTTGTTGTTCTTCCTCAGCATGGCATCCACCGAGAAAATACCATCGGATGGCAGCTTGGGCATCAGCTCTCTGTGGTACAGATAACAAAAAAAATTGTCATTCCTTTCTTCGGTTATCCTCCTTGAAAGATTTTGCCCCCGCAGTTCCAGAACAAGCTGCTATGGGGGTCAAAACTACACCACTTCTTCCTTACATCAAAAGCTATCTGCCACAAAAAAAACTAAAGACCATATCACACCCAGGACAAAAGCTACAAAAACCAATACAAAAAGTTCTCCTGCAGTACCAAGGTCACATACTAGAGGGCCCAAAATTGACCTTGACAGTTGTCTTCTCAAGACCTACCCACATTCCAAATATAATCATAATCCATCCAGAGCTTCTTGAGTTATATTAACCACAAAATGCAGAAACACACCACCACACACACAAACTATAGGCAAAAACTATACCTCCATTTTTCATTTCGCTAAAACTTGTTTGCCAGGCCATAAGTCCATCATCAAAGGTTTCAATCACGATCAGAAGAAAGCAACATATAAAATTGCCAATCATTTACAAGTAAGCAGTACGTACGCTATTAGGGATGTGATCTCGTACAACTCTTGTGGCGTTCTCGGGAGCAGTTCAAATTCTTCGTTACTGGCCTGTGGCTCTGACGGCCCGACGAGCAGGTATCTGAGAGTGTCTGTGATATTCTGCTTCAGGAGCTGAACAGCCAGCTCAGGACACGAGGCACACATCAGGGACAGCATACGGATAACCATGATGAAAGTGCCTGAAACAACATCCCAGTAACAATGTTGAAATATGTGCACAGATACAGGAAAATATCCTTTCCAAACTGTCTAGGCCATGGTTTAAAAACAATTCAGAAACACATGTTAATTCTAACTCAAAAATGCAAGGCTAAAACAAGTATCTAACAAAACTGGAATGTTTTTAGTTAAATCAGTAGGGACCACTACAATTGTTTATCTAACACAAAATGCATGTACAATTTTTCCATTGGTCAAGTGGATGATTGTCTAACCTGTGCTGATGATAGGTGGAGACACCACTAGGAGCTGCTGTATGTTGGTGAGTAAGCCATGGCCTGTTAGCTCCTTCAGCAGTTTGGCATCGTGTTGAAAGTTGTCCACAAGTCGGGCAAACGCAAGGCAGACACTCTCCACTGACTTCTTATCCTATGGTAGGATAGTAAACATAAACATGAACCAAGATTCAACCATGGTCTTCATTAAGAGAATAAAATGTATGTGTATGTAGTGTATGACATCTCCTCAGTTAATGTTCATCTTAAGAAAATCTTTAAAATCATTTGTCTATCTGAATCTATATACAGCCAGTACAACCGACCTTCAGTTTAACACACAAGCTCTGCAGGCATATGGTGTAGTAGCAGCTGGTTATATCACACTGAACGACCTGTCACACCTAAACTTTGCACATCTAGCTGCAAGCACTGTTTAAAGCTATCTAGTAAGGATGCCTCTACTGTACTTGGTGGCAACAAGTTTCATTCTATGATAGCTCAATGAAAACATTGAGTTCATGAGTCTATATCTATATCTTCGCACAGTTTGCCATGAAAAATGAAAGACATTTAGAATGAGTTTGATTGAATGGAAACAGTACCTGATGCTGAAGCCTTGACGACAGTAGGGGCAGGGACCCCTGAACCATGTGGAACTCCTCTGGGGTGATGGTCTGACAACAGTTGGCAGCGATGGCCAGGGCTGTGCGCTGGGCATTGATGGAGAAGAACTCCAGATACAGGAGGCACGCTGCAAGGCCTGAGTGTGTACAAAAACAGTAACAGAAGTTACAATACTGATGATACCTGAATTCAGCAGTTCTCAAACATTCTTGATCTATTTCAAAACGTTTAAAAGTAGGCAGGGCTCGAAATTCATTTTTGAAAATAGGTGCACTGGTGAACCCAACTTCAAAAAATAGGTGCACAGAAAGAATTTTGGGTGCAACACATAAAATAAAGCTGAATGTCAGCAAAACATATTTAACACTCTTGAGAACTTCAATCTGTAATTCTATAGCTAACTTCAAAATTTCAAACAAGTAATGCATCAAACCAAGGATCAAAGTACAACAAAGATTACATCACTTTTACAGATACTTGAATTCTTAGAATGTTTTGTATACCAGTGTACAGTAGTACCTATAGCCAAAACAAATATCTAGGTGCACTGGTGCACCCACAGTCAAAAATTAGGTGCGCAGCTCCAATTTTGGGTGCACACAGGTGCACATGCACCCACTATTTCAAGCCCTGGCAGGTCATTGTTTCAAGAACAATAAAGATGTACCAATACACAAAAAGCCTTTTCATAACCTTTTCCCTGCTGCTGTAGCCTTTTGGCACCAAATTTGTACAGGTTACAGGGTTAGGTAGCAAGGAGAAGGTTAATGAAAAAAGAAGTTGCCAACTTACCTCCTGCTTGTAGAATGGCCTTACTGTGTCTCCTGGAGAGCATCTCCAGGGCTGTCAGGGACTGTTCAGCCACATCCATGCACTGGATCACCTAAAGGAAAAAGTTACAGTCAGAGTTTAGACGTATTCAATTATTTTGTTGGAATGAAGGTCCTATGTGATTGACTATATGGATGGACATGGAGCTTGACCATAAACGTTTGTTGAAAAAATTACATGTCCCACTCCTAGAGCACAACATTGTTTTCAATGCCATCTTTAACAATACCTGTCAATTGACATCTATTTTACCTGTAGCTTTTCCAAGAATACGGGCACTGCTTCCAGCACCACGGTGGACGACCTCGGCAGGGCCTCCATCATGTATGTCAAGGCCCGACAGGCATGGTTCATCATGTCAAAGTTGTGCTCCATCTGAAAGGTTCAAGACAATTTCTTGTGAGTATATGACCATCTTAAACCAAGAAAAAAACACCTTTTTGCCTATACAGCTTCTCTAAGCAAAAGTTACTTTCATAGAACTTGAGAAAGTCATTCTTTCATATCATTATGAACTTGCAACTGGAGCCAACGATACACAAGATAAAAGTTACTCTAGCAACTGGGTAGATTTGTAAATGGTCAGACGATTCAGACAGCATCCAGAAAAGTAAGAAAGACAGTGGATGCTTTCCGAAACATTTGAACGTTAACAAAATCAAACCAACTGCTTGAGTTACTGTTGCAAATCTTACTACCTGGATGCCAAGAAATCCTTCATTGATATATCATAGAATCAACAATGTTTTCGACAAACTTTTAGCTTGCCCTTACCTGGAGCAGGGTTATAAGAGCTGGCACCACAGACTTGACAGGGAATCCTCCTAGAGTCTCCTCATTCCCCATGACCAGCAGCTGGCACATCTCGATCACCGCCTGTAGCTGCTGGCTCTCGTCTGCACTCTGCAGTCCCTGCAGAAGTGTGTGTGCCTTACTGGACGCTCCCCCTCCCATGGTGCGGTGGAGGAGCTGGTGCATCCTGGGGCCCAGGGCTCCGAACAAGTGCGGGGGCAAACCGCGGGCTTCTAGTAGGGCTTGTAGACGTCCCATCTCCGAGTCATCCGATTCGCTCTCCCCTCCGGAGGTGGCCAGGGCGCTGGCACCCCCCACGGCTCCCGCTCCTGCTCCACCAATGGCTCCTTGCGTTGCTTCTTCTGACGCCCTGGCAGAACCAGTGTTGTTGGCTGCCCCATCCTGTATGGCAAAAATGGCATCATTACTAGATATTCAAAAGCTCAAAGGGGAACAGCAAAATCAGTACAAAACCCCGTCTTAGTTTGGGCAGAAACAAAGTGTATAAAGTTGTCCAGCTAATGTAATAAAGCATGAAGAAAATTCCCTGATCGATGTAATAGTTTTTGCATCTACTTTTATGTAGATTCAAAGCAACATGAGGATTCAGCACTTACACATGTAACATAAAAAATGCTGCTTATTGTTATAAAAGTTTCAGATCATTTAGTTTTACCATATAATTTGATGAAGTTTGCACAGTATCATAAAGGTCTTGATAATCACCTGAGTAGCGTTTGGGTTATTCATGTTTTCCTCCAATCCTGCCCCCGCTGTACTGCGCTTGCTCGGCCCCGAGCCCCTTCTACTGCTGCTTGCACAGGATCCCGTTGTTCTGTTTCTCGCGCTCCGCCGCAAGCTCTCTGGCTCGGGCGGGATCTTGTCACGACGCTTCCCCTTCCCTTTACCTTTCCCCTTGTCTGACTTAGGCTCCCCTAACCCTGAAGGACCAGGGTGGTCGGGCTCCCCTTCTTTTCCTCCTGATCTTAGTCTGGATCTGGATAAACTAACAGTGGGATTGAGATTGTTAAAGTTCGGACTCCCTTCGTCCGAGTCCCTTCTCCTTCCCCCACCAGAAGTTCTGGAATTGAAAAGCTCTTCCCTCTTGCGAGAGTCTCGGTTGTCTGATCCCTTGTCAGTACTTGCCCTCCCGGACTTTGCCGCAGAGCTCTCACCCCCAGTTGCGGAGGAACTACTTTTAGAAGTTGCCTTCCCCACTTTGCTTTTTGTGGTTTCTTTTGTTTTGCTTGAAGATTGTCGAGAGGAGTTCTTCCCCAAATTCTTACTGTGGTTCTTGGAATCTGAAAACTTTCTGGACTTGGTTTTTCCCAAAGGTGGCAGTCCTGACAACAATGGCAACGCACTAGAAGAACTTGTACCACTTGCGCCTTCGTCTTTTGAACAATTCTCGAAGTTCAACTTACTAGATGTCTTAGCCTTTGACCCTGACTTTAGATCAGGATGGGACCTAAGACCATAACCACGAGAGGACTGGCCAGAAATGTGGGTGATGTCCTTCTTCTTTTTCGCTGATGTACCTCCACTGAGTTTTCGAACTCTCTTGTTTGTTCCTGGGACTAGCGACGTTTCACTGCTTGCAGAAGAGGAGGTGCTTGGTCTTCTCTCTTTGTTACTGCTTCCCTGTCTGAGGGAACTTTCGCTGGTGCTAGTGCTGGTGAAACTCCTACTGCTGACAGTAGAAGAAGCAGAGTCCTTACGAAGTCTTCCGGCTCCTCGTTTGGGAAGGACAGAGTTTGTCTGTACTTCAGTCTTAACCAGCTTCTTGGCTGGCTCTTTTGTTGCTGGTCGGTGCGTAGCTTTCCGCTTGGCGGGCTGGGAAGATGACCGATCAGGCGAAGGTGAATGTCGTGTGCTCCTGTGGGTTAGAAGGAAACTGTCAAAAACCTGAAACTACAGTATTTTCCAATCCACAAGAGCTTACACTGTATACCTACTTAGCCTGGCAGTATATCTTGTGTTTAGGAGAAGAAATCTTGTTGACGACAATTCTACAATATCTACAGGTATTAGCTTTACAAGAAAGAGCTGAAGTTAACAGAATGTTGACTTGCCTTAAAGCAAACTAGAGAATTCCTAAAACACTATGAGGAACAAATAAAGGTAAAAAGAATGCATGCAGTTGGGAGAAAAGCCATTAATCTACTGACAACTTGATCAAAACACTGTGTTGACAAACAATGCTCCAGATTAGTACTTGAACACTGATACCAAAAAGTGAACCAACAATTATTCTAAGTAAACTGAAGGATCCTCGTTGTATCGATCCATTGATGAATTTCTTAATATTTGCAGCTCAGTTGACATTTCTGGTCAGTAAAACTAAAAGGAGAAAGTTAGTTGACATCAATACTGGATGCCTGCAAACGTCATCATAAACAGCAACGATGTTGACTTGGGAGAACTGTGAACCGCCTACACACCTTGGACATTCCTCCTCCATTCCTGAATACAAACCAACTTGCCTCTTTCTTTCCTGGCTCTTCCCTCGTCTGTGTGAGCCTCGTCCAGAGGTGTTTCCACTTGTCAAATCTGAATTAGGCTCTACTTCAGACCTGTGACAAACAATAAAGAAACTTCTGTTTGAGTTGTCCTGAATTAGTGAATATGCATGCGTCAAAACATTACCTGGATTTTATACTACCTATCACCATTAGTTTGTTTGAACCTTTGTTTATTCATGATAAGCTCAAATCGGCACAAAGGCCGCTTTTCATTGAGGTCATGCGGGGAGAGGTAAGGGTCAGATACAATATCAATTTTAAAACGATTCATTTTTGTCAAGCATTATTGTTTTTAAACAATAATGCTTGACAAAAATGAATCGTTTAAAAATCAAATCTCACCTGTCAATCTTTATCCATATATTAATGTAGACATGAGGATTCAATTACATGTATGTCCACAATTTGTATGCCAAGAAAAATTTAAATCATCAGCATGACTTACAAATATTACACCATACATATACATTATGTATACATGTACAGCAATCAATATGGGATATATTGTATGCAACATGTTATAGATTCATTGTGAGAAGTCTATACTGCCTACAGTTCAGTCTCACAGACTGCAGGCCCTGACACTTCATATTGCTCTAGCACGCTGTCACAACACACAGTTAGAATGAACATGTGTGCTGTTATGTGACGTGGTGTGATCGTAGTCACGCCATGCATGCAACTTTACAACTTTTTGCTCCAAGGGAGAGACATTTTGAAATGCCTACGCTCCTGATGTGTCGCCAAAAAGAGAAAAAATGCCTATGCCCCTGATGTGTTGCCAAAAAGAAAAAATATATATAGATTTAAGATGTTTCATGATTACAGGGTGTACATTGCACTAATTACAGACCTTCCAGTCACAGAGATGCTTGTGGCCCAGTGGGATACACACCCATGGGATGGGTCCTTCCACTGCGCAATTACTGATAATCACCTTTTTGGCCATGATTCATTATAATTACTACCTCACAGTTGGCAAATGCAGACAGGTCCTAACAATAGCAACTAGAACCTTGCCAAATTGATGATAGCACTGTGATGGCTACTAACCTTTCATTATCATGATATTACAGCCATTCATTAAAAAAAATGCCTTCTTGGACTGATATATCTTATAATCCTTGACTAATGGTATGTAGTGACCACTCCACTGCGAATTTATGTCAACAGGAATATGCGTTTCTAATGTAGACTACAGAATTGTTTCAACTGCCAACTCAAGGCATAGTAAAAACCTCCTTTCTCCTTCTACCACAAGCCCCCGCAAAAATAAATGAATTTACAGTAGTCTGATCCCAGCTGCCCATCAAAGTTGACAGGTTAATAGTTCTAGCAATATGAGTGGCTACATGTCAGTCAAAATTATGTATTCCTGCAGATATTTTGTTATGGGATCAATTTACCATTTCATCAAACATTTCATTGTCTGTCATCACAGCTGCCTTGAACTATTCATTGCAAGTATAATATAATATAATGTACCGTAAACCTTGATATGTTTGCGATTTTTTATAGTGTACTGTAAACCTTTCTATGTTTGTGATTTTTTTCAGTTTTTTTTTTTTTCACCTCCCCAAAAAAACGAATATACGTTTTCAATGTATTACTACCATACCTATCCCAAACTTAAAGCACAGCAAAAACCCACATGCATGTTTTACTTCTACATGTACACGCAAAATTAAGTCCCTGCAAATAAAATGACTGACCTCTTGGAGTTGGCTGGCCCCGACAGGGCACTACTGCTACTCCTACTGCTACTGACACTGCTGCTCCGGCTGCTGGTCGACTCAACTCTCCTGGCAACAACTGATGTGCGTGACGACCGCCGCAAAGACCCCCCAGGATGGTGACTAGGTTGGTCGGCCATAGGCGCAGCTCGCACAAGGGGGCATCCCCTCTACACGTTCAATAGGCTGCAGCTGGAGAGAAAAAAGGTTATCGTATTGTGTACATGACATCTTTAGGCAAAAAAAAGGGTCCCATAGCCATTTTGAACCCATAGGGAGAATGGGTTGTCAATCCTCTATGTTACACATGAGGGCAGAGCCCAACCCTCTCCATTTACCACATGCATCTATTCACCTCCCAAAACCATAGTCAGGTTCGCATCTATACTTGGGTGGAGTTTAGAAAAGTTGTGTCAAGACATAGTGTATTTGTCAAGGACACAATGCCAAGCGGGGAATTTAATGCTAGGAATAGAACCTATGTCACATGTCTGGGATGTTCTACAAAACAAAGTGCCCATAAAAAGCTTTTTGATTGCTAAATGTTCCTTTTATTCTTAAGTCAAATTGATGAAACAAAGAATGTAAATTTTTTGTTTCAGCACCTTCACTCCATTGATAATGTTTGGTTTGATAAGTTTGATGTTTCTTTCACAAACATTATACAAAACCTCTTATTTATCATTGGAGTTTATGTTAAATCACAACAAGGTTTATCTGAGACTGATTAACTTGTGATAGAAACTACTAGCATGTTGAGTATGAACAAGAAGTGCCAACTGCCAAGTACAGAAGTCAAGATCAAACTTATCATTTGACAATGTCTCATGTATCAAATATCTGAGTCTTCCTCATATGATTTCATTGAATACACCAAAACTCAGACTCAGAGTCTTTCATCTGAAACTACAGCAAAGTTGAAGCTGCTAATAACAGTAAACCTATAAGAGTCAAATCTGTACGCAAACATATATCAGTTCAGATCGGTCATTTGGGATTACAGATTTTGGTATGGCTTACATTTTGAAAGGCTGGGATATCACAAATTGTAGTCATGTTTTCACCCGTAAATATTTACGTAGGCAATGACTTAGTTAAACTTATAGCAACAAATTATCCCTAACAGCAAACCCTTTACCTTCCAATTTAATTTCACCATTTCAAAGGTGCCCCAATGGCAGCAAATACTGTTCCTTTGTTGACAAATCATGATATATACCCTTGGGCAAAATCACTTTTCTAGGCGGAGTCTTTTCATGTTCACTTTGACTTCCGCACCTTAAATTGCCTTGGGTAACATCAATCTATTTTTTTCCAATACCTACATACAGTAAATACATTTAGTATCCCCAGGTCTTCATGTCAAGTTCACTATTGTATAATTAAACAATCTATTGTTCCTACTATCATTTTAATATAACATTATGTAGCTCTGTGGACAAAATGTAGACTGTGAAATTTCACCTTCAACCAACCAAGCTGTATAAAGCTTGTCTAATTAAATATAATTGGCTTTTATTAATCTAAAACAGATAGACAGTAATCTTGGTAGAATGTATATTCATCAAAGAACTGCAAACAATTTTCACCGGCTTACACTGTCTTTTTAAGAAACAAGTAATTCCACATCAAGACTTTGGTGACAGTAGTCTGATATTTCCGGATGATTTAACATTTGCCTTTTGAATGGTTGGAGCCAAATGATCCTTGTAACTTTGAAGGCAGGTCCAGCCATGTCTGGTAGACTGGTATTCCAGCAGCGTCCAACTGTTGGGACATTGCCAAACTACCAAATATGTCCTGAAAATGTTCTAATTTTCAATCCTAAGGCAATGCTTAACAACACATTTTAATCAAACAAAATCCACCTGTGCTTACAATTGTACTACGCTCATGAATTCATCAACATGTTACTTGTACATACTAGTATATGTTTTGTTAACAATATCAGCCAGACCATCATAAATCTAATACCAGTCCAGCAACATGCTACTTGCTTTATTCTTGCAGAAAAACGTTCACGGCCGCGCTATGGTTACCATACTGCTCCAGTATTGGACAAAAATGTTTGCCGTGGCTTTAAGTTTGCAGTGAAACGGTCGCCGCAAATATAAAGCCACCGCAAACATTTCTGCATTTACAGTATCAGTAGTGTTGCTTGAGAGGTCACCATGTACTTTGCATAAATGTCATTCATTTTGTCATACCCAGACTATCCTTCATCACAAAACTGAATAGTGCCTTTCCAAATCAAATCAAAGTGGTGCGTGCATATCTATATCATATGTGTAAATGTGTGTGCATGCATAAGTCAATATATCATGCATATATTATGTATAAATCAATATGCAAGTATACAATGTTTTAGATTGTCAAATGTTCTAAATACATGCACACACATAAAGAAAGTTGATGGATGTTTTCAACACTTTTTCCAGCCAGTTTATGGAACTCTTTTTTTCCTTAGCATAAGTTATCAATGTTTGCATGTATGTAAATAACACCCTATTGCAATTCTACCAGTCATTGATCCAAGGTGATCCATTGATGGTTATGCATTTTATCAATCACAAATTAATAATTCATGATGGCCGACCCAAAAAAGTATCCTCGAAACCAACACAAAGTAAAACCTACATCATCAAAATGGCGGATCCCACCAGCGACCTGTGGCATACAGGTAGTGATCAAGAGGTCGCTTTGCAACCTTACTTACCTGGCCCATCCTTATAAATCCTTCCACGAAATGCATCTCTTTAGTAATAATAGCTCCCCAACCGAAATCAGGAAATACTAGACTACTGTCAGCAAAGTCTGGATCAAATATCTTTGTCATGTCTTCAAATCAAGTTGAGATACATTGAAAGGAAATCTAGAATGTCAACGTTGCATTTTGAGGCAAACAATCACCAAATGCTGCATTTGAGTCAAATTTTGACTACATTTGGCATGACAAAATGTTTTAGCATCAGATGATACTGAGATACATGTTATTAGGCAATGCTAGGTTGCACACCAATCTTCCAAAAGGCTGCTAGAAGAGGAAATCATGGACAACAATAATTCGCTGGTTGGACTTACCATTTTGATAACATATTATAGGTTGCAGTTGCACCCCATGACCAAGGATTTGCCATGACCAAATAATATGAAGATATCTACTAGTCACCATGACACAGAAATCTTTTCGAGTTAGGATCCAACGAATAGGCAAGAAATAAACATCACCATCACAGCAATATAACACAACCGAAAATTAGGCACCAATATATGAACTATGAATTATATTATGCAAATTATTAGCAATAAATTGCAGAATTTCAGAAATTAAAAATTATTTCCATATCATTATTCTTGATGCCTATTCTATACAATTAAACACCTTAGCATTCAAGTGTTCTGTAAATTCCATACAGATTTATGCTATAGCAGAAAAAAGGGGTTAGATATCGCTCATAATTTCATATTAAGAATGTGCTAGATGGAAATTGTTCAGACTTGGAAAGCATGCATTATGACGACATAGAACCCTTTGACCTGTGCTGACCCAGATAAATGGACATACGTAGCACGTTCACAAAGACCCGACATTTGCGGCTTCTAAATCCATTTTCACACCAAACTGTCCCCAAATAACCTACTGTAGAAAACTAGGCATGTACACCTACAATTCTAGATCCGTGGAAGCCGTCAAAATGCTGAAAATGGGTGATTTTCTCGGCACAATTGTCAAGGGTTCCTCCGCTTCCAGACAGCCTCTCTTTCTGTCACATCAGGCCTGCTTGCACCCTTTATATCATAGCTCATTGGGAACTACTTTCACGGTATTACAAGCCGATAATATCATATCAATGCATCGCAGATATTATATCATAATACTGTTACTCAGATTTCTCTACAAACCGCTTCAGGAGGGTAAAATTTAGCCCAAACTGGACGGAATAGCTGACGATTGTGGAAGATCAATTTTCCGGTTCCCTGCGATACCCCTTTGACGAACCCGGATCAATCCGCGGCCCTTATTATCATATCCTTTGGGCCAACATGGCACATTCCTGTCAAATTATACTCCCCAAAACCCCTCCTTTTTAAAAATTATCACTCGGGGTCGTCATTTCTTCAATTTTAGAGAGAAATGTAACTTTTTCTGGTACCTACCATCGAACTTGACGAACATCAAAGATGGTACAAAACGCGCAAAGCCTGCTGGGATGAGGAACCTTTGCCTAAAACTCATTTCTGTACTAAAAGAAATAAATTAACGCTCTTGATAAAAAATAAAATCTTAAGTATTAATTATTATAGAGAAGGAAGAATAATCTGATATGATTTTGATGTAATAATTGTGTTCGCAAGTCTCGACGTTTCTCGCGCATGACGTGAGATGGCAACCAGTATGGCGTCCTTAGTGAGAGATGGAGTTCTGCTGGAGATGGCGGACCAGGCTCCCGCCCCTTCCAAGGACTACTGCCAGCTCCTTATCACCACTAAGGAAGTGAGTACGTTCCTTAAGATCTGTGGACGAGATTTAAGTGTTATTGAGACACAGTCTTCGGCGTTAGTGCGCTTATTTGGCAGTAGATCGCACCGTAAAACGCCCGCCCTCCCACCTTTTCATTCCCGCCTATAGCGGAAGTTCGAAAATCAAAACAAAGTGCCTACGTGACCTGATACGCATTTATGGTTTCGGCGAACATTGTAATTTAATTCTTTAGTCTACCTTATACTACCATCAGTCGTAGAAAAGAAGTTTATAGAGGCTCAGATTTATGATTTTCTCCTTTTGATGGCGCATATTAATTTACTTCTAGTTCAACTGCGCACACGACCATGTTAGAAACACCTGTTCAAACTGTTTTTGAAATTGGAGATCCCAAAAAGCAAACCTCCCGGATTATTTGGCTCTAAGGCTTCCTATAGTTTCTAGGTTGGGCACACAAAACTCAAAACACCATTTCATTTTTATCAACTTGTTTTGTTTTTCATATGTTGAAATTTATCAAACCTCCGCATGTTTGTTTTTTCTTCTATTACAAAAAGGAAGTTCAGTCTCTTGTTTATTTAGGGTCGTTTTCTGCGGAAGTATCTTGCCACAAACAGTCTGGACTGATTTGTTTTAACCCGCTAATATCTTAAACAGAATTTTGTTGTGTCTTGCCTTTTCCACCTTCAGGTAGTTACCATGGCGACAAGAAAAGGGGTCAACATTCATGACATTACAGTCAAAACCTTTTCATTGTTGTCTTGACATTTGTCTAATGTTATGGGTTGATTGATGTTGCGACGGCCGTCCAACATGTCGGCAGTTGTTAAGTTTCCTTTGTTGAAAAGGTCAGCTATAGGGCGTATTCAGTCACGTGACCCTCCCCCTAGCAACGAGCACTGGCGGCCATGTTGGTGCTCACTTGATAGTGGAGCCCTATGGAACTCTCTGTATAAATGGCAGATGTTTTCTACGCCATTCACAATTTCCCTTCAAAACGTTTTGTCTCATAATCATGGTGTTTTGCCTCGTGGTCAGATGTTGGATTGAGACTGATAAAGCACACACCGGTCGGGTAACAGTAAGATTGGTTTTGCGTTTCTCGTGTTACGTGCGGGAACATACGATTACGAAGGGACTAAACGACTGAAACAAAAGTGGATTTCTGACATACGAACAGCGGATCTAAATAGTTGAAGTTTGAGAATCAACGTGTGTGCATGGAAACCTTTTGTATCTGGTCGAAAAGCAAGTTACAGGCCGCCCGTTGTGTAACACAGTCGCGGCACCGTGTAGTCGTTGCTTGAGATACGTTCATTCATAAACCGGGGGTCTTTCAACATCGAACTTTCCCGATCATAACGTACTCCCTGTCAACAAAATTTCTCACGACACTCAAGACACTGTACTACGTGGCTACAGGCCTTGGAACACTTGTTTGCTGTGAACTGATTTTATGCGTACTCTGTAAACAGTTTAGCGGCCGGTTTGCTGCTGGGGAACCTCGCTCGTCGATAATGGGTCATTTCCAGTAGGTGAAATTGGATTTTTGTAGCGAAAAGGATGTGAGGCTGGAGACTCTTTGCATATAATAAAACAGCGATCAGACGACTTCGCATTCCTTGGAAATTTAGAGAGCGTCGGACACCGAGAAATTTCACTGCAGGGTGAGCACCAACATGGCCGCCCACGGAGGGCAGGGGTGATGACGTCACGTGAATACGCCCTATAGGATGATGTCTTACGTGGTATATGCGCTTCATGTATTATGTATTTGTTTCTTTCGAGGGTTAGCAGGTGTTTTTTAGAAGTACAGTTCCCAGTGCACATCTTTGCACTTGACTACCGCAGTGGTTTCTATCTTGTTGTGAAAACAAGGAAAAATGCTATGTGTTATGTTTATAGTATATATGGACAAAAGAATTGGTTCATAATGCGAAACTTAAGTACAAATGTATATGGTACAATGATGTTCAATGGGTTTCATGACGTCTTTACTGAATGTCTTTGGCATCTGGTGTTGACCAGTTCTAGAGCTGTTCCACTTGAGGGTACACAGGAATTTTGCATAATGAGTAGAGTAGAGTTGATTCCGCCAGGTAGGAACTCCGGTTCCAGTTTAGGCCGCTCTTCAATTCATCTCACTGTCATCTCTGGTTTCTGGGGATGGTCCAGAGCTCTGTAGTTGTACATTACTTGGTGTTGTTTCATATGACAGTCCAATCTCTCCTTAAAAGTGTTCACACTGGGTGCCATTACTACCGACTCTGGCAAGTCGTTCCACCATGTGACCACTCTATTGGCGAAGAACTGCGCTCTTCTGCTGCCTCTTGACGTTTTTTTCGCTACACGTAGGCAATGGTTACCTTACACATGGAATGCAACAATATCATGAGCCCACGTTCAAAGCCAACGTACATACATACATACATTTAAGCCAACAAAGGCACAAAAACTCTTTGTCTGTGTTTACCCCCAGTAATAAATGTACATGAACTGCTGAAATCAGGGCAACAATGGCACTGTAAATCTTGCATTGTTTTGAAATCTGATAAGCTCTTCAGGACAAAGTAACGTGTTGCCAGTGATTTTTTTCTTGAAAAACAGAGCGCTGATGATGCAGTGATAATCATGTAGAATTGCTCAATATTTCTGGGACCTCTTTGTTTGTACACTTGGAAGTACACAAGGTCGTTGTTGACACATACAGAACTTCACAAGGCATTGTGTCTGGACTGGCAATGATTTATGGTGGTGTGTTAACTTAAGTGGAGAGCACACAAATGTGGGAGGGGGGTCTCAAGGTCAAGGACAGTTCAAGGTCATCTGCTCAGTGTTTCAGTAGGCGAGGGTATCATTGTGTGTCGGATTTGACCAAACAATGGCTCAAAAGAAAATTAAACTTTACAATTTTAAGATATAGTATCATCTATATCTAGGCGTAAGATATTGTCACAACACATTCTTTCTTGATATACTGCTTTCAGCGAGGCTACAGGGATGGCTGGATGTTAAAGCCTCCCTTAGCAAATTATCATTACTGAGATGTGACTTTCAGTAACTTAACAGTTAGTACTTACTGACACATTCCAGTAACATTTCAGTTACATTTCAATAAATCAGCTTTACTGTCCATCCTGCAATATTACTGCAAAGTATAGCTGGAAAGAAAAATTCATGGCCAGCCCCTGGCCGGGGTAGCCTAGTTTATAAGTAGTAGATATCCTAACCAGACATTTATGATGACAATTTAATTTTCATTATCAATATCAACTAATTACCAGTAATGTTTTAGTTGTTTTTTATTTTAGAGTGAGGCCACATTGATTTGATTATATGGATGACCTCTGGGGACCCCAAAACTGATGAGAGCGTGCAAATAACAAAAGTTTGGCCTTAACACACACACAGTATGGTATACCGAAATATCTATTTGTCATTTTTGTTCTTTCACATCTTCTTCGACTTTGAAATCAACATTGGTATCAGATTTTTGAATTTTTTATTTTTTTTGAATTTACAGCGTGTTCTTTGCAGCTGCTTTTTAGGATTTACAGTATTGGCAAAAACTTCAGAATCTTTTTTTTGGAACGGAAGAAAATTGATGCGTACGCACGTATAATGAAATCAACATGGCTGATGAGTGAGAAATGTGATGATGATGATGTTTTGTCTGCCTCCCTGTCCAGGTGGTCTGGCGATGGTGGAAGATCTCCCTGCGGAAGGGCGACGAGAGGAGATGTTTCCCCGGGGAGATCAGAGAATCACACGATGACTTCCTGAACGATGACAGGGTCCAGGGTCAGTAATTTTCATTCTGAATATGACAACTTGGGTAGCCTGGTATCTCAACCTTTTAGAGCTGCCGAGCCTCTTCTAACTCTTCCGCAAAACTATTTGCATAATACTGTAAATGCAGAAATGTTCGCGGGGATTTAATTTCACGGTAGAGAGAAAATGGAGTAGTCGTGGTGGTTTTGAGTTTGCTTTTGAAACAATAGTATCGCTACAGTCACACAATGGAATGGCTTTTTGCAGTGGTTTTAAGTTTGCGGTAAAGAGTTCACCGCAAAAACTGTGAACATAAAACCACCGCGAACATTTCTGCATTTACAGTACACAGTATCATGTATGATTCTATCATAAAAGACCCTAACTTGTAAAACTACTAAGTCTGGAACCTCATGAATGACTGATGCAGATGTCAACATAGAAGTTGAACAGTGTTGGTAAATGACATCTACATTAAGAACAAGTCTAAACTCTGTGAGTAGAGTAGAGTAGAGTTTACAGTCAGGTAGGATGGGAGAAATTGGGACTGACCCAAAACCATGTGTCTCCAACGTCACATCCTGGAAGTTGGAGACTGGTCCATTCTGTGAACAAGACTGACGGAGTCAGCCAAAAATTTGGTTAAGTACCAATTTGCAAGGTCATAGGTTAAATATAAGTTTAGACTTATTCGCAAAAGGCTATTAGCTAGCAGGTCATCAGGGCGTCTTCTGGACGCCCCACACCAAGAAAACAAGAAATTAGACGCTCTCCTATTGCAGGGGACACCCAAGAGGACACCCTGTTTCCCTGGTAATTACATGTACAAAAAAGCCTGGCTTATAATTTTTGATGATGTTGTTGTTCATAGGGGATGTGCGGAGGGTGTTCGGTGAGCCTTCCCTGGAGCACGCCCTGGGTCTGTGCCGCGGGCATGTTGATTTCATCACACGTGTGCCAAAGCCCATGCTGATCTTCCTGGTGTCGTACCTGGAGCTGGAGGACATCTCTCAGCTCGCACAGACCAACAGGCTGTTCAGGGAGGTAAGGAAATGTCAATCAAACAAGGCAGCAGCTAATCTCATTACCAACATGCTTGTAAGGCCATGTTGATTTGATTATACGGATGACATTCACGCGAGCATCAATTTTCATCCATTCCCCCCCACATGTTTTCGACCATATTGTTAATGGTACAAGGCAGCTGCAAATGAAGAAGTATATGCCATATGTCCATTCAAAAGTCAATTCCAATGTCAAAGAAGAAGATGTGAAATAACAGAAAAGGTTAAATCTGGGGCCCCCTGGCGGCTTTCCTAAGTACTACAGCAGAACTTCCGGTTTTGATATCTCATGGTCATGATTTTTGGGTGGTAGATAGCTCTTGTTACCATTACTATGTGACTGAGCATCAAAACATAAGTGTTCACCTATGCTCCCCATTTATGTCGTTGTCTCAGATCTGTAACTCAGATGAGCTGTGGGAGCATGTGTACGAGCGGCACTGTGAGAACGTGACAGAAGAGATGCGCGACCTCGCTAAGGACGTGGGCTGGAAGAGTATGTTCTTCACCAACAAGTTGCAGCTGCAGGTGGGGTGATGTTTTCTTATCTAAGGGCTATTTGTGGAATGATGATTGCACGGTCGCAAACCCTGTGATTTTGTTGTTACAGGTGCAGCTGCGCAGACAGAGGGGCCGCAAAGATGGATCAGGTGACAGCCCTACACCTGCCCACTAGCGGCGACATTCCAAACTGCAGGCTCACAATCATGATGCCAATACACTAGAAGTAATCCTATGTAAAGTCATGTTATGCAATGGGTAAACCACTGGAAAGAATACAACTTCAAATGTTCAATCTCCAATGTTCAAAACTTTTGGATGTTCAGTTTTGTTAGGGAAGTTTTGGAGAGTAATACTGTACATGTATGTGTTGTTTGTTAGATTTTCAGTGAGGAACCATTCTTATTGAATGTTCAACCAGGTGCCACATGTGTTTACTTTCTAGTGTTGTATTTACAAACATACCAAAATCGGTGTCCAGCACAAGTACAGTTCTACAGCACTGAGGGTAACGTAAAGTTACCAACATTAGGATTGACGTATTCGATGGAACTCCATGTACTTATGACCTCTTAAATCCGTACTTGGCTTTGCAATGCAATCAGCATATGTCTAACAGTGCTACTAGAGCCCTGGTTACACATAGCCGAACATGCATATGGCTTTCGACCACTAGCCAACCAAGGTTTGCGGTAGGTCGGCAGCAGTCTGACCAGTTTTAGATTAGGAGTCAAATTTGACTCCCAAACACACCCTGACCACTTCTGACTTACTCCCAACCATCAGCCAACCCATTCCAGACCTCCCGTCCACAGCCTGAAAATTTCTAAACATTCGGCTGGCGTAGCCAAACACCAGCCAACCACAGCCAAACAATAGCCGACCACAGCCAACCTAGCTCCCGAACAACTCCCAACCATGGTTGGGGAAAGGTTGGGAGGCCATGTTCGGCTTTGTGTGACCTAGGCTTAAGACAGCAGAAAGTCTAGACAATATACAATTATAACACTAGCAAATCTTGTAAAACTATGATTATTAAATGCGTTGGTTGGAAGCAAAAATTGCATTACTAACGTTAATAATATGTTTCGATGGTAACAGAATGTGGAAGTTATTTTTTTTGCTGTTTTTTTTGCAAATTAATAAACTGATATATATTTTCTTCCTTGCTGCTTTTACTCTAAATGTGTTAATGTTTTGTGCAGTTTGTTTTTAAATGATGTTTGTGCTTGGTATGTATAATTGTATATTACCGGTATCCTCATTTTGTTTGTGAACCTACATGTATCAGCATTAGTATGCTCACATTTCTGTCAAGCAAGACTAGGCCATACATGTGTGCATACATGTACTTGTTTTAATAGTACATTCTACATCTAATCCTGTATGCCACAATTAGGTGAAATTCTACCATTTCCTTTATGTTCAGTGAAAATTCTACTAATGGCAACCGAAACATTGCAGTTCCTTTCTTGCAAAATAGAAATCTAGAAATGTTATTTGGTGTATACATGTTGTAGATATGTGAATGTCAATCATATTAAACATTTATGACTGTAAAAAAAAGTTGGACCAAAACATACCAAAAGTGGCCTTTCCAGAATATTTTGTGCAGTAATTCAAACATATTTTCAAAGAAGTGCAGTCTAGAAGGTTAAGTAGATAAACTTGGACATTCCGGTTAATTTCTTTTGTATTTTTCTATGTATGATAATGATGTTAACCAGTTTTGGTGATGTTGATAATTGTGTGACGAGTTCATATAAATATATCAGAATATGTGGTGCCTTCAGCATTTGTAGTTTGTATTCTTTTCATCAAATGTTTGTTGGTGTACATATCAATGCCATCGTCTTGAAGTTATTTTTAGTCCACTGAACAAATGACTGGTACCTACATTATGAAGATGAATGTACTTTTTTGTTAAAGGAAACCCAAGCAATATTTATAGTGCCCGAAAAATCGGATTTTGAAAGTCAATTTATCTAGTCATTTCTATACATGATTGGTTCAAACGCTATCACAATGTATAGCAACGTCCATGATGCAAAAGTATGACGTTGTTGTGATGTGAGAACTCACTGAAAATCGTTGCTTTTTGTAGGCTCGCAAAACTAAGGGGATCATCATTTTGCGCGGCTTTTAAGTACTAAAAGTATGAAGTTATTACGCAAATGTGCTAAAAAATGTTAGTAAATGTCAGTAGATAAAGATTTCAGCATTTTTCTTATTTCCATTTTTCTTTTTTTGGCCCTAATTTTGCTTTGGTTGCCTTTAATCTCAAAGTATATTGGCCAATAAACACTGTTTTGGCCTACATTTGTATGAATGCTGTCTTGCAAACGCGAAGTTTCAGTTCCTTGGTCCAGTCCAAATGCTGACAAATTCCACGAAAAAGACAACAATTCAAGGTCTCATTCATGTATTACTCCGAGTGTGCAGTCTAAAAGAGTGCGGACCCTAAAAAGTAAACGGCTGCATGAACTGGTGTTTCTAGCTGTGAGAAATTTCCTTTTAGCTAGCCCAACTGACTAAAGATGTTAGTTTGGTGAAAGCTTGTTCGTAACTGAAGAAACTAGCAGGTAATGTTCGTCAGCCGTGTGTGAGGTCGAACGTGCACAGTGCTGCGTGTTAAGTGGTGCGGTCGTACGTTTGCAGCTAGAAAGTGCCTTTAGCGGGAGACTAATTGCAGTTTGTGATTGCAATAAAAAATGCATTGATGGTTAGAAATTGTTGGCAATTTTTTTTGCACAAGGAAGCGTTTATGCTCAACATAGAATGAATGACATTGGCAGATTTCCTATAGCTTCATTAAGAACGCGCCCATGTAAAACACGGATTATAACAGGAGTCTATGGGGAGAAAAAACTCATGAATGAGACCTCAAACCATTGCTAGAATCTTCATTTACTTACTATATAATAGGTACTTATCATTTCAATAACAGATGCACACAATATCATCTTTTTAGAAAAAATAATAACTGCACATTCTGTCCAAATTAATACGTGACAATTCCTTGGCAACAATAATGTACAATCTGCCAAATGACTTGAACAATTGACATGTATCTTTAAGACTTAAGCCACACTGGTGTTGCATACCTTATTGGTACATCCTGGCTTAGTAAGATTGTTGTTTGTCTTCAGCTTTTACCTTTAAGTTAACAGCTACAGAATCTATGTACAGTCAAACCTGTTCAAGTGACCACCTGGCCAATGTCACCACTTTTTAAGGGTCCCTTTGATAATTTGACATAATTGAGGATTCCTGTGTTTCACCATAGTTTCAATTACCTCTAACTGGGAGACCCTGGTTCAATCCTGGGTCAGGACATCTCGGTTGGGGCTGCACCTGTTCTTTTGTAAGGGGCGTAAATTGGGGGTCCCGTGTTCGAGGAGGTGCCTCAAACACGTTGAAGGCTAGCAACCCCTCTCTGTAAAAATACACCCTGCTGCAGAAACAGCAAGGAAACTTGCTGACCTATGTGCCACTAGGCACTACAAGGATCTGAACAAATGAACTGAAATGACCACCTGTCCACATAGACCAGATTTCATTGGTCCCCTTGAGTGGTCTTCTTGGGTAGGTTTGACTGTAGTATATGGTGTTTCATGTTGCTGTTTATACAAGTCAGACTCTGAGAGCTTGACACACACTATTATACCATAAACAATATCAAAACTGCTCTGTACAGGATACATTTGTACCTGTGCAGGTTTCAGCATACACAGGAAATAATAAGTTTATGTTGTGAGAAGGTCTGGAACACATTTGCCTGAGCTTCGGTGGGCTGACATATGCAACTCATTATCCTCATGCACATGCATGCAGTGAGAGCAACAATTTCACAGATTTCTAAACCCTTTAGGAACTTTCCATATCGGTATGCTAAGAGTGCAGAAGTTGTAGCATGTAGCAGTAAGGTGGGAGTGTAGAACTTCACAATACTATCACAAATGCCTTTGCCCCTGAGGCATCGCCAAAAATGCTCTAGATTAGCTTCAGTGTTACTCTCCCCAAAATCTCAGGATGTAGTTTTCAGGCTGTACCAACTGAATCTATGTCTTCACACAAGGGGCTATACAGGGAAACCATTTGCAATAGTGGGCTTTGACAGGAGTTTGGGGAAAACCACCAGCTTCATGATGGAGGCCATACAATATGGTAGATTGGAGGGATAAAAGAAAGCTGATTTCTATCATTAATATCATTATCATCTACTACATAGTTGCATACTTGAACCAAGTCCATTTGTATTGCCAACCAGCCCTCTTGCAACAATCATCGCTTGTACTTCCAAGGAAAATTGTCTTCAGTCCATACATGTGATCGGTAAGCTTTATCATCTTTTTAAGTTCCAAAAGAAGTCATTTAGTGCCAACCCAACTTTCCAACTCACTTTGGAAACAACTACATTAACATGTAGCACATATAGGATCCACTGAAATACAATGTACTTAGTGACTATTGTCCTCTTACACAATGATTCTTAATACAATATAAAGTCAACAGTAGAAATACTGATCAATCAATCAATATACATAAACCAATTACAAGTAAATCACGTCTTGAGTATTCATGTCATGACTGATTTTATATATATCACAGTGCAGAACTAGGTGCGCTGATTCTCTTGTTCAGTAATTAACAGGACAAAATCAAAACATCCTGTTTCATTGTTCCGTCGTACCAACAGGACATTGTTGAGACCTCCCGTTTCCATTGTTCGGCGTAGACAGAACATTGTTGAGCTATCCCGTCTTCATGAGATAATTATTTCGTCATCCTCTTCCTCCAGCTCGAATTTAAGAGTCTTCGGAATCTCCAGAAGGTCGTACTGCGACCTTGGCACCAACTGTCTGATGACCTGTAAGCATCGTTCCCGCAACGTGTACACTGGACAGAAAGGCAAAGGAGGTGACACTGTTAGTATACCGTAGAATATAATCAGGTATTTTTGCTGGGACTTAATTTTGCAGTAGGAGGTTTCTGTGGTGTTTTAAGTTTGTGTTTGAAACAAATGTACACTACAGTTGTATACCAGTAATAGGATATGGTCAACTTCGGTCAATAGTGACCATGGTAAAATCTTAATTAAATCTAAAAAACCTCCAAGGTAAAACAAAAAACATATTGGCTATGTCGTGCCAAGAAACAAAATAAAACTGCCACAAATATCTCTTCTCGGCTTGGCTTTGCGAACGAAGATTCAAGGGTCTTTTCCACGTCTATGTGTATTTCGTGCCTGCGTGTTTTACAGTATCTAGGTGAAGGTAAAACAGTCATCTTCAATTCAATTGAGGTGAAGCATGATACTTTTTCAAGCAGATAGTTATAATTGTAGTGCAATTGAGCCTAAAGTCTAGTACTGCAGTACATTCCTGCCATGTATACAAGGGACAAGAAATACAGTGTTAATGCAACACCTGAAAATCCAAAGAAATACACAAGAAAACTGTCTTTGAAATTCATAAGTTGGTTGCATTAACATCAATGTACCATACAATTAAAATCTGAGGTTACTAGCTGTCAGTTGATCATACTTGCATATCAACTGACAGCTAGTAACCTCAGATTTTCTTAATATGAACAGGCCACAACAATCCATAATTTCAGCCAATAATTTTTACTGCATATGCATTTCATTATTATTGTCATAAAATCATTTCAAAAGTATACGCCCCCTTCATATACGTTTGCAATGTGTCCCCAAATTACATAAGACGCACAAATTGCATAGAATACATTTCCCTTGAAGAAAACAAGACTGTAACAGTCAACATCAGTTTGTAGACGATTCAGCACTTAATTTTGACAGACGTCATACCATCCCTGTTGCCAAGATCTCAAAAGACGTTCAAAAGAAATTTATCATTTTTACCTGGTATACCAATGTTGATGGTAGTCCTTTGTGGTGGCCAGTCCCCGTTCCAAGGTGTGGGGAAGTAAACCTCCTTACACCTGACCGTGAGCTTGTCTCTCGCCAAACTGTCTCTGAAAATCCAGGGATGTCCCACGAAGGTGTTTACATCGAAAAACTCGCCAGGTCTCAGGTCGGTGGTGTAAGTCACTCGTTTTCCTTCGTAGTCAATCCAGATTATATCCGCACAGCGATCGCTCTTGTTGATGAATCTGGTAAAAGAGTGTACCAGGGAAGGCCCTGATACGAGTTTCCTGTCCCTGTTGCCTTGGTTGCCTTCGTTGCTCGGCATTTTGCAGCCAAAGTTGAGGCTTTAACGTGGCAAACCTCCGTCTTCTTCCACAAAATGTACACCAGATGTTGATGTGTACTACGTCATCAATACATGTGTTGTTGTTTCCCTTAATACTTCAAATTCAACAAATTAAAATTATAAAACTATTGTAAGGTGATAAATCATTTCTTAAGATGACGTAAGCTCCAAAAGGCCAATTATTATCGAGATAAATGATAAAAATGGTTCCGTTGTTTTTGGTGCACAAGGTAGCGTGACGACACAGATTAGACTAGTCTACTTTGCAGATAGGGGTGAAAATAATTATCTATTGTCAAATGGAAAGTTTGGCTTCAACAAAGCAATATCATATTATAAAAATATTAAAAATTGAAGATTTAGTTATATTTCAATCAAAATATGTCATAACAGATATTGCAAGTTACAAGATATTTTGAGCACATCTCCCCTGTATAGAAGTGGTTCATTCTAAAACGCAATATGGCTTCCTGTCGAACCTGTGAATGTGTATGTCGAAGTTTTGTGTGTTTCTTGCTGCTAGGAATTGTAAGTCCGTACAGGTCACCACTGTACAAGCTCGTGCCGACGTGGCCACTGGTTCCCTCACACTTCCAAGCTCAGGAGTTCAGCACAGGCGTGTTGGTCAGCGGGGAAGTGGACGAAGTCTTCGTGGCACAGGTAAACTTTACACCAAGATCACACAACTTTATACTGTAACGATTTATCGATTCGTGCATTCCTTTCAAGCCCCAAGGGTGTGTTGCCCTCTCAAATGATGGCTGCTTAGCTGTATTGTCTCGGAGTACTGCATGTTTGGTTAATTTTACCGTAAAGCGAAGCTGCGAACTCACGGAATCCGGGCTAGTGTGCCAACACCAGTTTGTATGATCGCACTGCAATTATGAGTTGAATCGCTAGATGGCACTGCTGACAGGTGTGTCTTTGACCAGATGACAGTTCAGTACTTTTATGGATTTTTACCAGTGAGTGCATCACACAGACCGATTTTTCACCATCACTGTTCAGTATCTCATGAGAATTAACATTCCATTTACTCTCAGCTAGGTTGACCAGTATTTGAAAAGTTTGATAGCACCATTAAGGTTTGACTTTATTTAGAACCAACAATTAGCTTACAATATAATATAATGATATAGAACATTCTCATCAGCACATTTTCCCAACACGTCTTGTTGCATTTTTTGATAAATAAATGAAGAAACATGTTTTCATATTTCTGCCTTGATTTTCATCACCAAAAAGATGGTAAGATTTAAGGTCTTCTGATTTGTTTCCAGAGAGGAAATGTCAGCACCAAAATGAACGTGTTCTCGGAGGACGGGACGTTCCTGCGCAGTTGGGGGACGGAGAAGATCGATATGCCCCACGGAACCAGGGTGCACGTTCCGGCGGGGAAGACTGCAGCTGACGCACAGATATGGGTCACTGACGTGGGCAGTGGTGAGTGCTTACATTGGCCACCCTCCTTTATTAGCGCTGAATCCCACTCGGGAAATGCTCGGCAAACTCTCCAGGTCTCAGCCCTTATCTTTTTAAAAGGAGATTTTGGCTTCTTGGGGCGTCACTGACAGTTTCTCATAAATAATTAATGAGCTAGCCTTATTTGGCACAAAGATTTGTTATCTTGTTCTGAACCCAAAGTAACGATGTAAGACGTAAGCTGATTGGCTGATAGCTTCCCAGCGCCCTTTGCGGCTTTGCTTGAGATGAGCTTAGCAAACCCTCTGATTGGCTGAAGCTGTTTTGGTGGCGATGGCACCAGAAGTGTGTTCAGGGGCTCGGAAGGGCAGGGCCGCTATGGGAGGTAACGAACCGAACATATTATAGAGTCTGCTGGGAGGATGACATTGGCCGACAGGGTCCTTTTGAGTTTTATTAATTCAAAACAAGTGTGGCAATGAAAAATTATTGCCATGGCAAGGGTGTCTGGGTTGATTTTACTTCATGTAACAAAAGTACCAATGTAGCACTCTTAGTTTTTCCATCATATTTGTTCAAAGCAGTGAGGCATCTGTAGTTCCAGGGTATTTCTGGTCCATTGTTTTGAATGTAATTCATTCGGTCACACTCACGGTCCGTAATCTGAAACACATTGCCTTGAGAGACCTACCTCCAGGCAAGTACTTGTACATGCAGGAAACAATAGAGTGGTCCTGACTGTCCATCACAATTAGCAGCTTAACCAATGATAGCGTAGCAATTAGCAGTTCAACCAGTAAGAAAGTGGCTGTCAAATATTTGCATTCTCTATGTTTTGATGGAGGTGGGCGGGGCTATAGGATCAGTCTATTGTCTACTGTTACATGCTAATGTGATAAAATTGTATCTATCACTTTAATCAATAATGTATATATGGTACAATATTTCTCCATATAGGGCCCTGGGGTCACACTGTCAAAGCCTTTGACAGGAATGGTACACTGTTACACATCCTGGGTACACCGGGGAAGGCAGGCACAGGGAGGAGCCCTGTACAGTTTGACCAACCAGCAGACGTGGCTTTCAGCGCCGACGGAGAGATGTTTGTGGTAGACGGGGACGGAGGGATGAACAACAGGCTGCTCAAGTTTTCCCCAGGTTAGGATCCCTGTTTCTGCAGTAGTTGAAACTTTGAAGACTCTTGAACTGCTGTACATCAGGCTATTAGCTATAAGCGCGTCAGAGCGTCTTCTGGACGTCTACACAAAGAAATTAGATTCATAACACCCTTCTTTTGCAGGGGATACTCAGATGTAGAGGACACTGTTTCCCTGGTAATTACATACATGTGTTCCCACCACACACACTGCCACTGTTGTTTTTTCCTCATACCAGATAGAGACAGGATGAAAATTGATTGACATGCAAAGCTACCAATTAATCTATAGAGCGCCCCTCCGATTTTTGGGCACCTAAAAGCCTACTGTACATTGATAAAGGTTAGACATCCAGGTAATAAAATACACAAGGTAATAGTTGCTCAAACAACTGGATGGATTTAGGTAAAAAAGTTGCCTCAGTAACACTGTTCCTTTGGGTAGGAACTACTACATTTGTATAAGTCGTTTTAATTTTGTGTTTTAGCTTCAATGAACTAGTACACTATTAAAAACGAGCGCATGTTTGCAGTGTGATGACTTTGCGTGGAGCTCTCACTTCGAACTCATCACACCGCAGAAGTGTGCTGAAAACCACAGCAAACATTTCATGATTTACAGTACAATGTACATACTAGTATATCAAAAGCTTGAAAATCAGCAGTTCTAACATCTCTCCTATCTCAGTGTCACCGACGGAAGGTACATGTATCTGTATCTATATAGCCGGTATAACCGCCATTCGGCACAACACACAAGCTTCGCAGGCACGCAGCGCGGCAGCAGCTGCTTATATTACGCCGAACGACCTGTCACGTCTAACCTTCGCATATCTAACTGTATGCATTGTTTAAAGCTGTCAAATGAGGATGCTTCCATGGTACTCGGTTGCAACGAGTTCCACTCTACGATCGTTCTAGGAAAATATGAATTTTTGAACACACCAATCCTAGGTTGAAAAGTCTGATATTTAAAGGCATGGCTATTTCTTGTCCTTTTCTGAGCTGGTCTTAGATACTTATCAGTCGGTACGTCCACCAGTCTATTAGTCATTTTGTACATCATGCATAGTCTGGACATTTTCCTTCTCTCTTCGAGTGACATCCACTGCAGATCTGTTTTCATTTTGGTGACACTAGCACCCCTGATGAAGTTGTTCGAGCAGAATCTGAAGGTAGTGGATGTTACCTGAAACGTCTGACTGTTTCCAAATTTTTATCCAGTACTGTTTCTTGAATAACTGTCCTTTGGCATATCTTATTACCTGGATGTCTAACCTTCATCAATGCATCTCTCCAACCTCTTACAGACTATAAATTGGAGTGGGTATCTGGAGGAAAGGGGAACAACACAGGAGAGTTCTACATCCCGCACAGTGTGGAGGTGGACATGTTTGGGCAGGTCTGGGTGGCGGACAGGGCAAACAACAGGACACAGGTGTTCCACGGAGGACAACAGCCCACGTTCATCGGGGAATGGACATCGTGTTTTAGAGGGGACGGGCCATATTCTGTAAGGTAAGCAACTACCCAAAATTATGGAACATTTTATGCCTTTACATTTGAGATTGCATTGTAAACATCGCATTAACTATCTCTGTTTATATCAGGGCTGTCTCCAGGACCCGTCCTTCCATCACTGGACGGAAATTTGCTTGTTGGGACGGAAAAAATTCAACCCCTTCCATCCCAAAATATCAATTTCATGAGATAAAACTGATGAAAATGTATTCTTTAAGCTTAAAATGACAAATTCAACAATGAAAATTACAAAATCAGCTCCCAAACAATGAGTGGGACGGAAATAAATTTGAAGCTGGAGACAGCCCTGGTATATATGTAAATATTCTATGTTTGGGACTGCATCTATAAGCAGCGACACCTATAGCTGCAGTGAAGAAGTCAGAATTGCCCTGAGGAAGGTGACAGGTGGTCACCCAAATGTTGGTTGAATAAAACATTTGGTTGTGTACAAAGTCTTTTTATTCATACTTACCAACCTGCTGAAACTATTCACAGGCATTTTAGAATAGTTTATAAATCTAAATTCTGACAATAACATTCATGTATATTGCCAAAAATAGTTACTCAAGCAACTGGTTAAAATTTTGAAACAGTCAGACGTTTCAGACAGCATCCGCTATCTTTTGTCAGTGACTGTTGGGACCGCAAGACAGCGGATGCTGTCTGAAACGTCTGTTTCAAAATTTTATCCAGTTGCTTGAGTAACTATTTTGGGCGTATCTTACTACCTGGATGTCTAACCTTCATCAACGTATTCATGTATATCTTTAAAATAAATTGAAAGATAATCCTTTTTTTGCTGATTAAGATTTCTGAATATTTTTTCTCTTCCTTACTACAGATTCAGTGCAGACAAGAAGTACTTGCTGGTCATCCAGTTAAACCTTTCACGTGTCTTAATTCTGGCTGCTCCATCAAAGGCTGGTTTCCTTGGCAACTGCACAGTGATTGACACCATCCAGATGGCCCCTGGTGTCAAACCACACCTACTTTCTGTCAGCCAATCAACAGGTGCCTTTTATGTTGGAGAAATAGGAGCCAATCAGAGTCAAAAGTTTGTGCCTTTGCACTGAGAGGGGGAAGTAGAACCTTCTCTGATTGGTCAACTTCTTCTTTTACCTTATTGGCTGACAATATTGAAATTGTTTCACATGGTAGAATCAATCCTTCGAAAGCTACTTGTAAGTAAGTAGGGAAATGTCTTTATGGAAATGATATGCAAAAAAGCTAAATAGATTGTGCAATATTATATCATTGCGATTTATGTACATATTTGTATGAATCAGAGTTTACGATTTCTTGGATTGATAACAGAAATACTGCAATTTGTTGGTAAGAGAAGTTTTTCAGCAGAGTGATCTTAGTTTTACAAAATATGACAACATTTTCACAGATGAAATAATTTCAAAACATATAGAATATATGGAATATTTGTATTTGTATCAATGGCATATACAAAATACACAACAACTATTACGTAAGACATTTAAGGATTTTCTTCTTCATTTGTATGAATCAGACTATTCAGAGTCTATTGATAAAAGAAATACTGCAATGTTGTTGGTAAGAGATGTTTTTCAGCAGTGTGAACTTAGTTTTACAAAATATGTTCACAGATCAAATTATTTCAAAACGTATCGAATATATGGAATGTCTTTATTTGTATCCATGGCATAAACAAAATACATTTACACAACAACTGTTACATGTACTTAAGAAGTTCCATCATGTCTTGTCCTCCTGTGTGCCTCTAACAAAGGGGACACTAGTCCTGTACTTGAGCGTATGTGGTCCTGCCTGTCTTGTCAGTGTTTCTGCGTTATCCAGTTGGTACGGCTTGTCGTACACGGTAGAGATCACGACGTCCTTCTCTACGCGGCGTCGTTTAAACTTGTTCCCTCCAGCCTGGCGATCCAGCTTCTCACCATAGAACCTGCAGAGAGAAAGACAGAAAATAGTTTTTATACACATTTTAAGGAAAACAAAACTACCACAGAATGCCACATGATAGATAGTTCTTTGAGATGCTGGTTTGCAATTACTAATAACTTCTAGCCCCCTGGCAAAGTTACACAAGTAATCAGCTGCTGCATGTATGTTTGTCAGACTACCCATCTGGCTCATACCTACACATGTATACCCCATTTAATTCTCTCTGTCAGTTTAAAAGACTAAGACTTAAACTGCGCAAATCGGGATGGTACAGTTCGTTTACAAATTGACTTAACTTCACTAAATGCAAAAAAAAAAAAAAATAAAAAGAAATAAATTGTTAAATTCACTAAATGCAAAAAAAAAGGAAGAAATGTGACAAGTGTCATTCTCATTTTCTATCAGAAGCACATCTGAATTTCAGGATTTCTCTACTCACCCAAAGCCTCTCTTGTCCCAGGGACCTTGTCCTTCATTCCCTAAGGCATCTGCCGGCCCTTTTTTCCAGGACCCCAGCCCCTCCCCATCACGCCAGCCTTGTCTCTCCATTATCTTACGCCCCAGGCCCTGGGGTGGAAATACACACATGAAATGATCTATGCAAGCTCAATAATGATGATAATGATGATCTTTAGTTGCCCACATGGGCTAAATGCAGTAGTTTCACTATTACATGAAACGTTTGCGTAAAAAATCATGACTTGAAGCCTAGCAGAACAGTGGGAGAAACAAAACGGCTAAAGCTATGCTAAACTACGAGTACATCTATCGTTTACAAAATAGTCAAACATATAATGTACTATCCAATACTGAATGGCTGGGATTGTTGACATGTCCTGTATCTAATACTAGACTCCATTTTGAGCACTACTTTAACTAATCAACCAGGGCTGTCTCCCGAACCTGTCCCTCCAATCCAGGAAGGAAATTTGCTTCTTGGGATTTGAAAACGTGTAACCCATCTGTCATGACATGAAAGTAAATGAAATATATTTTTCTGATGACAGCCCTGTGATCAACAACTGTATGTATATTGGTTTCTTTAATACTTTGTTACTAGCATGATGAAACTAACAAATTTTGATACCACAAACAAAATAAGAACCTTTGTATGCTTCTCAAACTGTCCAATCTTCCCTCCTTGATCACGCTGTTCCTTCCGTTGCTTGCGAGTGAGCTTTTTCTTTCTTGGGGCGACGTCTTCAGTCTCTTTACCATCTAGCCCCGCCCTTAGCCGCTGCTCAAGACGCATCTGGAGATAGTCACGGGCATCCTTGTCTCCTCCATCTATAAGAACAAAAAATGTCACTTTCTCTAGTTTTCAAGTTAAGAAGTCAACCACTATCATTAGTTGCAGCACATGATAACTAAACTAGGAAAGACACTCAGAGAGGGCAAACATCTGCAAAGGCAATATCGTTTTCTCAACAGTGTTTACATGGTGTTCATCTGTAGTTAGATAGGAGGCTGCACTTTAAAAGAAGCTGGTAGGGGGCTGAAAATCAAAGTCTTCCTTCAAGCAAACAGAAAACAAAATCTATTTAAGTATTTCTTGAGTTATCCTGTTCATTAACTAACCAATGCTAGCCTTGCTTTTAGCTACTCTCACCTCTCAAATAAACGTACCGGTACGTTTATTTTTTTTCGCCAATAGTTCCACCCTGTACGTTCTTATTCTAGACGGTACGTTTATTATTTTTTGAAAAATTGAGGCTTTGCAAACCAGAAATCCCTCTAAAATCGTAAGTTAAGGTTTTTCTGCCCATATTTCCCCGGTATTTTTGCTCGTAATTCGCTATTTTTTCGGCCTACCGGCGTTGATTTTCTCGCCGCTTTGACGGCCCTGTGAAAAGTATCCTGGCGGCACTCGTAACATATCGGTCGATATCGCTATGACGCTACAAAGTAAATCGGAAAATAAGACGCGACATTGACATTTTAAAATACAATTTTCATATAAATAACTTTGATAGTCTCTGTTTACATCGTAAACCAAAGCACGCTGATCAAAAACGTATGGTCAGTAGCTATAGGGTGCTCGCCTACACAGGGAATAATAATTTCCTGACCACTATATCCGTAGTATCGGCAGCGCGTCGGAAGAATTATTTGTTCGCAGAAGACATGTAACACGTCAAAACAACAATCATAACTTAACTTCCCTTGTGATATGTGTTTTGATGCCACAAAATCTCTAAAACGGCAGAAATATGTCCGACATGATTCGGTAAACAACAGCGCGAAATCGCGAAACATGGCCGCCACTCTCAGGCATGGCGACAGTAAAACTAGCAGCATATTGCGTAGTGCGGATACCGATCTTTAAAATGATACCGTAAACGCATGGAAATATTATATTTTTTGGGCAACGATAGACACACAGCGCCATATTTATTTTCAGAGGGTTCATTTTTTTAAATAATCGTAAGATTTTCCCAATTTTGGCGGTTCATCGCGGGTTTCTAGTGTCAACACGTAATGGGTAACTTCTTAGTATGTGCGGTCTGTGACGTTGAGCTACTTTTACAGTCGATCTCTATTCAATATTGTGGGATTTACCGCGGGAACTCGAAATCCGAGCGTCTCACTTTGTTTTCGACGCTATGGAGCAAAAGTTTATAGACATATTTCTTCTGTGGAAGGACTGTGTTCATATTTTTTGTGGTTGATGTCTTTAGAAAATATGATAAGGTACATTTCATGATCAGGTGTATTTCCCCTGTATAAATAAAATGAAATGAAATGAAATTTAACTTTTAAAAGTACTCTGATGATTTTTGTTATATGTCACTGATTGTCAGTCATAATAAAATGATATAACAATTTTCTTTGATCACTTGCTTCAAGTTCCAAGTAGAAAAAGCATGTATCATGTACATTTTCACTTGTTGAATTTGAAAGCACCGTGGCCCCCGGTTAGGGGTCATAGCGGGGAACCTATGCCCAATTTTTCAATATTACAATTATATTTTACAAAGAGGCGAGGAAGATCATGATTTGAACAAGCTATGGACAGTTATTCTGTTCAATATCTATATACTTAATAGGTATGGCATAATTGACTAAATATAAGTTACCTACCTGCTTATTATCTTATTTCCCTCTGACAGTGACAGTTGTACATGTATGGACACAGTTTACCTAGCCTCGACTGTCGATTTTTGAAATTTTCCGGGGGGTACTTTTATTCCAGGGGGTACTTATATTACATTTTGAAAATTTGTCCGGGGGGTACTTCTATTCCAGGGGGTACTTCTATTTGAGAGGTGAGAGTAGGGTTTTAACTTTATAGACAGGGCGTCCAAAAATGGGGGTGGGAGTAGGACCAGTTTTCCCCAATGGGCTCTAGAGATTAACAAATACACGATATCTTTGCATGCCAATCAATTTTCATGCTCTCACAGTGTCTGGTATGAGAAAAAAAAAACAAGTCTCAGTGTGTGTGTGAGGAACACGAGTACATGTGTATGTAATAACCAGGGAACCGGCATCTTCTGGGAGTCCCATGCAAAAGGAGGGCATCTAATTTATTTGTTTTCTTAGTGTAGGGCGTCCAGAAGACGCTCTGACGCCCTGCTAGCTAATAGCCTGATGCTGGTAAAAACAGCTAGAAAACAGAAAAAGGAGACGGTAAGAATTACTAAGAAAGCAGATGCGACGACCATACCTGGATCGTAGTACACGCTCATGTCTACATCCCAGTCGTCCGTGGTCCTCTCGTCGAAGTCACCCCTCAGTTGGTCCCAGTACTGAGCGTCCGTGTAGAACACCAGCCCACTGCCGCCCTTCTCCCACTTCAGCTCGATCTCCTCCTCAAACAGACGCTCCTTGTTCCGCCCCTGTTTGGTCACGTCATCGTACAACGCCTCGTGGCGCTCCCACTCTTCACACGTGTCGTCGTCCTGGGGGGAAAGAAGTTCAGGAGAGTTCAACACACTGCATGTATTTAATCAAGTGACATAAACATTATCTTCCGCTACTCAGAATCATATATCCATTACTGACCGTTGAAAGTCTGCAATGTGGACAACTACATGTAGATCCTCTGTGATTCTATCAAAAGCTAGTCAAAGTCAAGTCAAAGCCTTTGTTTTTCTTCAAAAGTTTGTTCGGCCACATAGTATCGGTGACATAGGCTGCTTTTCAACAAGGTTGAAGTGGAGGGGGAGGTAGTCAAGGATAGCTAGGTAGTATTGGAGGCATATGGATGATATGGTATACATTATGTCTGTCTTAAAGTTCTTTAATATACAAGAACATGTAGCATTAAAATACTACTAGTAACCTACTTCCAGTGATGATTAAACTAGACGTCAGCCTTCTTTTGATATGGAGAACATTTTCACTTACATCATCAGAATGGGACTCGTCAGCTTTATCTTCCTTCTCCTTCTGCTGTCTCTCTTGCTCCCTCCTTTCCTCCTTCTCTTCATCCTTCCTTCTCTGTTGCTCCTCCACGAATCCCACCTCAGCAGACAGCTCCTCCCCTGTTCCCGTCAGCACCATGGTTCCTTCCTTCACACTCCCCCCGTAATCAAATGGTACATTCCCATACCTCTTGCTGGACCCAGTGGAAGGGAAGACCAGTCCAAGTTTGTGGATGAGAATAGGGGGGAGCCTGCAGGTGCGGATCAGTTCTAGAAACACTTTGATTGGCGTTCCAACGTTCCCGCGAGGCATGACGTCGGGCGGGTGGAGCTCGATGAGCTTCTGGAGCTCTGATTGGCTGATGGTTTCTCCGTCTTTTCTCTTACGTCTTTGCTCTATTTCCTTTCTGGTCTGGTATCTAAGTGCATCAGAGCCTGTAACATTGGACGCTGTATGTTATCTGTATGTATGGCACTACAATATCATAAACATTGTACATGTTTTGCACTTTAGTTTACAATTTTTTAAACAACCAATACAGGCTTTTCATTTGATATCACCTGCGCCATGTTGGATTACAGCGTACGTCTGTAAAACATACGAAGACGCCATTGGCATTGCTGATTCCAATTATCCACCAATACATGTATAGTCGGTGTGGGATTAAAATGATAAGCATTATGACGTCAATGAAAAGCCCCTATGTTTATTTTTTAATGTTGCTCTCAGGAGGAAACCACTCCCAAATAATTAGTAAATTTGCTGTATTCAATAACAAGAACATTAATTTGATCATAACAATGAACAGAAATAATGACAAAGGACAAATTGTTGGAGGGGATTAACCCAACAAAAGCTGCAGGCCCAGATCTCCTACCCTGTAGGATATTAAAAGAGTATGCACAGGAGATTAGCCCCATCCTTCAATTTATTTTCAACCAATCGCTGCAGGGAGGACAGGTACCTGTGGATTGGAGGGGAGCCTTTATCCACCCGATTTTCAAAAAAGGGGATAGGAGTGACCCTTCGAACTACAGGCCTGTTTCTTTAACCAGTGTGTGTTGTAAACTCCTAGAGCATATAATGTACTCAGCTACCATGAAACATTTAGAGGAACATAACATCTTATTGCCAACACAACATGGGTTCAGGACCAATCATTCCTGCGAGTCTCAACTTATTACTACCCTTCACGGACTTTTTTCCTGGTTTGACAAAGGTACACAAGTTGATATGGCCATACTTGATTTTGCAAAGGCATTTGACAGTGTCCCTCACATGCGGTTACTTAGGAAGCTAGATTATTATGGTATAAGAGGTAAAACACTTCAGTGGATAAAGAACTGGTTGACTGACCGTTATCAGCAAGTTGTGGTGGATGGAGATAAGTCCAAACCCGTTAAGGTAAGGTCTGGCGTGCCTCAGGGCACTGTATTAGGCCCATTATTATTCTTGATATATATAAATGACATCAACAAAGGGATTACCTCACAACTTCGTTTATTCGCCGATGATTGCTTACTCTACCACCCCATTATAAAGGAAGAAGATCAACACACTCTACAGAAGGATCTTGATCAATTGTGTAAGTGGTCGGATCGTTGGCAGTTACGCTTTAATGTGAAGAAGTGTTCGATTCTGCACATACACAAATCAAAAAGAGCCTCTAAGCACTTATACACAATGTTCTCAGAGCCCCTTGAGTCTACATTGCAACACCCTTACCTAGGTATCTTACTTTCACACAATTTGAAATGGAATACACACATAGATTATATAGCAGCTAAAGCAAACAGTACTTTAGGATTCTTGAGAAGGAATCTGAGAGGAGCATGTAGATCAATCAGAGCGCAAGCCTATTTGTCCATTGTTAGACCCAAACTTGAATATGCGTCCTCTGTGTGGGACCCCCACAAACGCATACATTCACAAACAAACAAACTTGAGGACAAGTTAGAAGCAGTACAGAGGCGTGCCGCCAGGTTCGCCACTGGCGACTACCGTTTGACTACCAGTATTACACACACTCTGCAAACCCTCGGTTGGCCCACCCTTCAACAGCGCAGACAAGTTGCTCGCCTTTCACTTATGTACAAAGCTGTCAATAACCTTATTGCTATCCCCATCCACAATATCCTCACAAGAAATACTAACATAACCAGAGGACACCAGCAACGTTTTACCACAGTCGCCTGTAAGACAGAAACATACCGAGGCAGCTTTTTCCCAAAAACAGTCATAGAATGGAATGCACTTCCGCAACATCTTATCGAAACCAAGACTACAGATAGCTTTAAAGCTGGGGTGGCCAAGTATTATGGTTACCCCGGCTTCACCCAGCTGTAAGGGGAGGAGCCTATACCTAGTGTGGCAATGTACAGCACTACTTTGTTCGTTTATTTTTGCACCACTTTTTTTTTCTTGTTGACGGCGTGCACCACCACCACCGGCCACACTTGGGTAAGGCCTCTGACCATAAGTCCTAGACACTATGCCCCACGCGGGGTTTTGTCTAGTATCACGACAAGACAAGGACCTGTAGTCTACCAGCAGTGTTAGTGGATAATAAAGATTATGTAACAAGAATTTGCAAATTATATCTGCAAATAAAATTAATAATGAAATCATCACAACCAACATACAAATTATATCATCATCATTCTCTATCCCACCTTCCTCCGCCAGCCTGACCCTCCTGATGGCGGCCCGGTGCCTGAGGTAGTCCCCCCGCCTGTCCACCCAGTGTTTCCCGTGGTACAGTTTTACCAGCTCGTCCCATCTCTGCCCCACAACGCGTACAACACAACACAGAGTTTTCCTTCTGTCCGCCTTACATCTGCTTGGACCGGCTTCATTCTCGTTATCCACACTTACTCTATAGTCTGTTAATACTTTCTGTTCAGAAGTAGATGTAGACGGTAAAACTACCGTATTTTTACTCCCTCCAGTCGCCTTCTGGTTGTGTTCTCCGGAAAGATTTGTTCCCGAACGTACTTCTTCGCCCCCCTCCCCCTCTTGCGAAACACTTTCTTCATGGTTTCCCCCCGCTGTATCCGTGTCTCTCGCTTCCGGACGATGTCTGAAGTGGAAACAGTCGAATCCCCCGCTTTCTATAAACTGGGAGAAGTAGTTTCTGAGATCCGCTGAGTGGAAATGTCCCGGAATGTTGCCGACGATTCCGTGGACGACTTTCTTCGAGTTTGTGTCAGCCATGTTTTGTGATGACGTCAGAGGAATATGACGTCATTCGGACGCCGGACGATTCCATCTACAGGGGGTGTTCGTTTGTATAATATACCGTAAATGCATTTAAGTTCGCGTGGTTTTTTATTTTAATATTTCGCGGTAGGCAGAAAATGGCGTGTTCGCCGTGGTTTTAAGTTAACATTTGAAACAATAGTAGCACTACAGTCATAGGTGGGCAAAAAGTTTCGCGGTGGTTTTAAGTTCGTTAAGAAAGGTCCTAGACTCGACCTTTGAACTTCCTGGAAGTTTCCCGCCTTTTGTTGACCGACGACGCCGGGTGTTACACCGGGCCCGCATTCGCATTCTGAGACGAGTCGTCAGCAGTTTTATTCCGTACCACGGTAAGTCAGGCTCGGATTGCCAAAATTGTCACAACTTTAGTAACTTAACTGTTGAACCAACTGCTGATTTGTGTGGCTATGGTCTATGAGTTTGTCGAAACTGAAAAGAAAGAAAACTGATCTTGGTTTTCAGACGGGCATTTCTTGGAGCATGGCGTTAACGTTACATTCTGTTTCTTGTTATTCAGCGTACCGCCGGGGTGTCATAAATATATACTGTTTCCCCATTTCATCATGCTACTAATGCGTCCCGGTAAATCTTCGATAAACATAAGTTTCTCAGATACAGTGATGCAGGCAAACATGCCTGATATACACATGCTATGATTCATGAATGAATATTCGTAGCTTCGAGTGCGGTGTGCAGTATCAAAACTGAAGGCCATTGTCTCGATTTGCATAACAATGCACAGACTGGTTTTGTTTACGTCTCAGGGGCCTTTAACTTTGACACTGAACATGCAAGAAAAGCAAAAACAAGAAGCGTACTCGAGTCTACGAAAGTGTTTATTGTTCTTGTATGTAGTCTCATACAGGCTTGACAATCATTTGAAATTATGTGAATCAGGTTACCTTTGTAAGTAGAACTATCTAACAGGAGTCACCTTGATTGTTTTTCGTTTATATTTCTAACAGTTACTATACGTCGCTACCCTCCGAAATACTCTCAATTATTTGCATACCCAGTAAACTGCCTCATGAAAATCGCACCAGGTTTGTACTGAACAGTACAAACTGCAAACCCAGATAGATACAATGGGATGGACTGCTACTCTTTTCGATGGGTTAGTGTGGTGGGTTCTTTAATGCTGCTGGAGGTGTGGCCCTCATAAAACACGGGGCCTCTGAGGGACGTCACTAGCTGAAGCTTAGTACCACTGCAAATGCATTTCGCGTGGTGATGAAAATGGATGGTTGCAGTGGTTTTAAGTTTGCGGCAGTGCTATACTATAAGTCACATACTGCTACAGTATTGGACGAAAATGTTCGCGGTGGCTATAACTTTAAGTTTCTGGTGAACGGTTGACGTGAAAACCACGAACATAAAACCACTGCGAACTCAGTTCCTCCAGGTTTTGAGTCAACCACCCTATTCACAAGTCTATTGTGCCAACTTCATCATCTGGTGTCTAGAAATATATAACTGATCATCAGGTCCTGTTTTTTTTTCCAGGATTAAAGTATGATGGAAGGAATGCAGAGCTCACAGACATCATTCGACTTCAGCCACAATCCACATGCAGGCGCCCTCTTGCAGGGCTTGCAGGAACTGCGATCTGACGACCAACTGGTTGATGTTAGCCTCTGCGCCTCCGGACTAGAGATCCCGTGTCACCGAAATGTCCTGGCAGCTTGCAGTGAGTACTTTCGGGCAATGTTCTGCAACGGGCACCGCGAGAGCAAAGAGCGAAAGATAACCATTCAAGAAGTCAACAGTAACATCATGCAGCTTCTTGTTGACTATGCATACACCTCAAAAGTCACCATCACAGAAGAAAATGCTGTGAAATTACTTGAAGGGGCCAACTTTTTCCAGATCCAACCTGTGCGTGAAGCATGTGTGACGTACATATGCAACAACCTGGATGCCAAAAACTGTCTACGGATGCTGCAGGTAGGCAACATGCTGTCCTGCCCAAACCTGGAGGATAAAGCGAAGTTGTGTGCCTTGAAGGAGTTTGCAGCAGTCAGCAAAACACCGGCGTTCCTTTCTTTGACTAAGGACCAGCTAGTCACACTTGTCTCAAATGATGATCTCAATGCCACAGAAGAAGTTGTGTATGAAGCAGTGATGACATGGATCAACCACGACACCAGGAAGAGGAAGAAGGAGATGAGAGAACTGATGGAACTGGTCAGGTTCCCCTTCATGGACAAGCTGTACTTCTTAGAGAATGTTGAGAATAACGACGCAGTACGCAAGTCTTGCCATGACATTGTGAAGGAAACTCACAAGTTTCACCTGTTCCCAGGGGAGGTCAAGTCACCCCGCACCCGTCCCCGCCCTGCGAGTGGTTGGAGGGAGGAAGTTGTGACCATCGGAGGGATAAGGAAACAACAAACTGGGGAAAACAGTCATACAAGTTACAATCGCTGTATCACATCGCACAGAGGGTGGGGTCTTATGTCAGGTTTACCAAGTCATTTCAAGTTTGATGGTGAAGAAGCACCAGTATTTGCTGCTGCCACACTGGGCACAAGTGACATTATTTTCTCTTCTGGCATTGATGTCTTTCTGTTTCACTCATCATCACGTTCGACGACAAACTGTTTTGAACTTGATCAGATGAAAACAAAGCGGCATGATCACAAACTTGCAGTGTCACATGGTAAAGTGTATGCCATTGGTGGCAGAAATGACAACATGCCAACTCTAGCATCTGTTGAGGTCTATGACCAGAGAGAGAAGTGTTGGAAAGAAGGCGATGCACTCCCACAACCAAGATACAGTCATGCTGTTGCAGTGTTGGATGGCAACATCTATGTGATAGGTGGGTATGATGCCGAGAAGAAACTAACCTCCACTGTATATTGCTTCAAGCCAGGTGACTCCGAGTGGGAACAACAGAAGGACATGCCTGTTAGAGGTGCGTGTATCACAGCTGCAGCTCTGAACGGTAACATTTATGTTGCTGGACTACGTTCCAAAGTGCTGTGTTTCAAGCCAGGCGAATGCGGTGGTGCCTGGAGTATAGCAGCCAACACAGGGGTTGGACGGTTTTGTGGAATGGCTGCCTTTGCTGGGAAGATTCAAATCTCTGGAGGCTATGACAAGGGGAAAGGAAGTCGAGACATCTGGTGCCTTGATCCAGAAACCCGGTCACTGAACCATGTAGGATACATGAGCACGGGTCTGTTTTCCCATGCCTGTGTCACCACACTCAACTACAGACCTGAAAGGATTGAGTAACTGCCTTGAATTAGCATGTGTTTATTTTTGTACTACATGTGACTGTCACTGAGTAGCTGTCAAACTGAAGATTCCAACATTGTACCTTGTTAGATGTTGAACTTAAATGATAAAGAGAGAGTGATGTTTTGTAGTCAAGCAAGTCATCAGAACATGGCCCTCTATGACGGTGTCTTTTTACACAATGGTCACCAATGACCACTCTTAACTTTTCCACTTGTAGATAATAACATTGTTACAAATATTGAATTAGCAATGGCGATACAGTATTGGTGCTCTAAGGCTATTTCATCAGAATGATAGACAAAGTTTGGATATGCCCTCCCTAAATGAATAATGAATCCACTGTTTTTACATGTGTGTCCAGTGTCTGGCCTTTCAGATTTATGACCTCCTTTATTTCTCTCTTTTATTTCAAAGTACATGTAGTTGATTGAAGTCTACTGAATGAGTCACGTATGTTTCACTTATGTTTGATTAACCTGCAAAATTATGTATTTAGAATTAGATTTGATGTTGATGGTCTCAGACATTGTCAGGTCTCGTAAGAAGCACGGATAGAGGCACGGATCTTGAAGAACCAGATAAACATAATTGTATGTTTTGTTTTTTAAGTCTTTTTTACTAACATGCAATTAGGCAGTCTCGGGAATATGGTAAGATATTTGTTTATATACGTGTATGCTGGTTTTTAATCTCTGAAAGTGAGACCTCTATCCAGCAATTTAACATTGTATTGTTATGATACCATTATTACTATAATTAGCTTTCACGTTGCTGTTAAGTATGGTTAGGGCTCTTTCCAAATATTATGATAGTAGCACAAGTGGAGATTATTTGTTAAAAGGGCCTAACTGAGTCATTACAGCCATCATAGCTTCCTAGAAGTGACTTTCACTCTATATGCAAATTTAACACAAGGTTTTTCAGCTGAATATTGTAATGAAGTGTGCCTCTTAGTTGGACATAAACATGTAGCTTGTTTTTCCCAACTCATATTTGTATCAATAGTAACTATCATTAAAAGGGAAAACGTAGAGATAGAACAGGAGTTACTACTTGTTACCATTCTATATCTTTTTACTAAAAGAACTACTTGTGGAAATTTCTATGTAATGATCAATGACGAACAAGTTCCTTTTGAAGAATGTTTTGTCATATGTGTGGGTTTAATTCTCTGTATGTATAGTTGCAAGACCATGTGTAAAATTAGTACTGTGGTCTAACTGCTTTAGTAGGATTAGGGCCATGCTAGCATGATTAACCTTAGTCTTTGCTTGAAACCACTTGACAAAGATAGACCCTCAGTTATCAAAAGTTCTGCTGCAGTACGGTCGAAAGCCATTAGAAGGCCCATCATCGAACTTGACCTTCATCTCCCTGACACCAGATAAAGATTCATCCACAGCTTCTCGAGTTTTGTGGCTTACACACACACACACACACACACTGATATACAAAGCTAGTCGTGCTGCGTACCTAAACGTAACAACAGGTTTTTGAACTTCTTCAATGATGACAGAAACATTAATAAGCTGTTTATAACTTGTCAGCATATTTATTTCTAAAAATATAACTAGGTTCCTACCGCCAAACTCCCTTGGCCTCGCTATCAAAACTCCCGGCCCTCCTGAATGATGTCGCATATTAGTAACGCTAGCTGTTCCAATGTGTCACTTTGGTCATGTTTGATGTTGCATGAGGCTATGAGGTTAGGAGATCAGTCACAAAATATACATAGACTTGGTGTAGATTTATATCGGTACTGTACCAGTACTTCATGATCCGGTATTTTGGACCTGTCCCTAATCGATTTTCACGGTACAGTACCGGTACACAGTACCGGTACGCAGCGCTATCCAGAACACAGTCACTACGATGAAAAAGCTAACACTTTTCAGGCATGAAGTTAGATATATGATAACTACCTTTGAGTTATCATTTTTTTTAAATGACTGGAAAAGCTGCTGGTGACCCTTCAGAAGATAACAAGTAATCGATGTTAGAAGCTGACATAACGTGTTCGATAGGTTGACCAGTGTGAATAAACCTGCATTCTTGTCCTTCCTGTTACTTGGTCGATGTTCCTTTGCCGGCTTGTACATACTGTTTCCTTTTGGAGGCTGAGCTTGCTCCGAGATGTCAACTTTAGACTTACAAAGACCCATGTCTCAATATATCTGTATCAACGCCGATTCGACGGTCTCTTCCTACTTGAGCCTGGTTGCCATGGACCTCTTGAGGGTGCATCAATACTCCTTATGCGTACTGAGAGAACAAACTGTCACAGTATGGGCAAGAACCCGATGATCTACGATGATGAAGATACAGACTTTATGGAGCCGCTTCAATGACTACATCTTCTGCCAGCGCAGCTCAAACTGTCGGTACTACGGTCAGATCCCCATCACCACTATCTGGTCTTCATTGTTCATGGCCGCTCGGGACTGCTGCTGTTCCTCCGAATCTCGCAAGGGAAGGGTAACGTTAGGGCTGCACGGGCGGAGACGGGACGGTTGTGCGGCGGTGTGAAGAGGAACAAGAGCTGCCAGGGAGGAAGGGGGCGACTCGGTACAGGGTAAGGAGACCTCATCAATATAGGTCTTACAGAGAAGGAGCAGTCACAGCGGCTGCTTCGACCGCACTCCGCTCAATCAAGAGTCACAAGAGCCAGGGTCCGAACTGAGAACTCAGGCGGCGGTCTGTCGTCTGAATAGGGCAACGAGAACAGACGGAGAGGATCTTACAAATCTTTGTATGATATTGTAATATCTTAATCAGTATGTATGATGGACTTACAGAAGGAAATCTCATTGTTATTCAGTGTAGCTCTTTCGTGATTACTACCCTTGATAAAGTGTTGATGTTAGGTTATGTGAAGACTTTTCCGAACTTTTTGGGCTGTGTTGTTTTCTAACTTGATCCCGAAATAGGAATGCAACAAAATAAATGTGATTTAAGTAAAACGAAGGTGAGACAGGAGAACCAGGACCTAAGGGTGACACTGGATAACCTACAGCAGGTCCTAAATGCGACACTAGAGAACAAGGTCCTCAATGTGACGCGGGAAAACCAAGCCCTAAATGCGACACAGGAGAAACAGGTCCTAAATGCGACACAGGAGAAACAGGTCCTAAATGCGACACAGGAGAAACAGGTCCTAAATGCGACACAGGAGAAACAGGTCCCAAATGCAATATGTAGGCTGAAGATCAAGGCCCTAAATGCGACACAGGAGAAACAGGTCCCATATGCGACGCTGGAGAACTAGGCCCTAAATGCAATATGTAGGCTGAAGATCAAGGGCCTAAATGCGACACGGGAGAACCAGTTCCAAAGGAAGGGGGTAGGGGACTACCTTACGATCACGTGAGTTTTTCAGAAGCGAGCCCTGATTGGCCACAGCGTGTGGTGTTTGGTTAACCTCATTGGTCAAACCAATTAAATCCTTGGTGAAACGAAGTACGTCACTTATTCAACTGAAGCCAAGGCTGTTAGCGGACACGTACTCAATCCGGCATCTAGCTACGTAAAGGGGACTTGCATCTCTTTGACAGGGGAAAGCGACTCGTTACAGTATTATTCACAAGGTAAGACTGTTATTTTTTCGTTTCTATCTTTCCAGACCTTCCACTTCCCTAGTGCCTGTATATTGTTGTAAAGAATGAACGAGGTGGCAACCCGTTGAAAGACTACACCAAGGAGATCAAAAAGAGATGTACACAAAGGATATACGTAGTTCTATTCAATCTAGCCTGGATGCCATATTCTCCAAGCAGAGGCTTCGATCGAGAGGGGTAGTTTTGTCCGGGATTTTAACGTTAAAATCCCGGACAAAACTACCCCTCTCGATCGAAGCCTCTGCTTGGAGAATAGGATGCCAGACTGTTTCCAGGGCCTACACAGTCCAACCTCTCGGCTCTTGGGCTATTATGCCCACAAGGGGCTAATAGTTACATATTCAACGATAGGAATGTCGGACGACTCGGACCATCAACTCCGCCCAGTCAACTCGGCCCCTGGTCAACACTCTTAACTTGGTCAAACCAAGGAGGTTTTATATAGATCAAACCAAGAGCAAGGAGGTTTTATATGGGGGTCAAACTATTTACGTACATCTAACGTTAGTACTACACAATGATATCTCGCAATCCACATTACTGTGGCTCTGAATTTTGTGTTCGACATTTGGATGGGTCGAGCCCAAATCATGCCATAGCCGTACAGTTTGGGGCATGTTGTTTTCCACAGATCTAAGTTGTCTGACAAAGAAACGCGGCCTCTATTGAGATGCATGCTCATTGTCGAAGCGCCAGCTGTTGGGATGCTCAAAGCGTAACCATGGTAACGTTACCAGCAAGGACATATTATGGTTACCAGTAACGCCTTTCCGTTTCTCGAGTACACGGAGGCGCTACACTCTTTGATACGTTTGCTGTTCCAAATTTACATTGTAACTTTGTCAGGAGTAAATATGTGTCAGAAGGTTTTACTACCAGACAAACATCCCGTTCCGGCTTGACCAAACACTATTTACATTTAGTGATGATCTGAGTCGTCCTGATTCCCTAGCCTCTACCAGGCCCCGCGGGATGGCTGGAAAAATAGTAGAACTTGGCCTAATAGAGTGCCAAGGGAGTCAGCTACGGAGAGAGGGTCCGATATACCATCCACAGAGGCAAATTGTACCCCTATAGCAGACTAACTCCTCTTGCATGCTTTTCTGTATATTTGGCCAGTTTCTACTCTTTCCAGCCGCCTCTGGGGCCTGCAGCTGGTAGAGGCTACTGATTCCCCACCATAGCAGCGATGTGGCTTTTTCAATACGCCGTCAAATATAACTTCACCAAAATTATTTCCACTGTTAGAAGAAGTTGCAATGATAAATGCTCCACCCGGAGCAAAAATTCGACGGATGTTCGTACAAATATAGACCATTATTGTATAAAAAAAAGTTATCATACTCTGAAAGCAGGACTGTTGCCAGGGCCATGGGGGCCTCATCAGGGGGCAGGCAGAGCTTCCTTGGCGGCCTGTCAGTGCTGACACAGCCGATGAGCTGGTCTATGTAGTCCCTGAGAACAACTAGCCTCCAGGGTTCCCATACCAAATATGTATGTAGCTGCATTCTCGGATTTCTCGGACACTCCTACCCCACTCGACCGAAACCTCTGCTTGGAGAATAATTTATCTGTACAAAAGCTTAAGCTTTAATTGTGCAACCAAGCAACAAAAGGCAATTTTGTACATGTGAAATACTAGTACGTCGGTGGTCTCATTTGTTTCCCTTCGTTAAAGGCCCCCTCTCGATCACTGGGCTACGGCACTGCGGCGGCACTGCCACGGCAGATTTTTGCGGCACCGTCGCGTTTCTTTCACCAATTCTCATTTGCACTCTCACTGACGTGCGGCGCATTTGCGTTTGAAGCCCAGATGAGCAAGTTATTGAATGAACTTTATTGTTCGACAATCGTATATGGTACAATGTATGGCACTGAATCAACAATACTGCAAGGCTAACCTATCCTACAATTATAAGTACAAAACATTATCGATGAACAGTGTATGAACTACAATAAAGCCATGTATGGATTATTTAAGGATGAAGTATAATGAAATTGACCTATGTAGGTGGTATAGGAGTTGGACATGACAACAATACATCTTTCTGTGTACCAGATATGGTGAAGTTAGTCTTAGTAGTAATACTTTGCAGCACATCTCTCTCCTTGCCATAAGTGGGACAGGCCATGGCCATCACAAATTGCAATTTATCTTCAATATTTTCGTTACATGTGGGACACAATCTGTGGGTGCCTGGTGTGTTGTGGTGTCGATCCTTTTCAACTTCTAGATAACGTGCGCTGATTCTCAGTGTAGTTACTTCTTACAAACGGTTTATTATGAATTGATGTGATAAAGTCTTCCCCACCAAAGTGATTTTTGATTTTATAAAATATGTGGAGTTTACTGATATTTCTAAGTGGTTCCCTCCAGCCAAGGAGAAACGTGAGTTTCACACTTTCTTTAAATGTATATCCAAAACGGTTGGTATTGACAGTCATCGTCTTCTTCGAATGATGTCGTATGTTTTTTTTATAATAATCCTGTTAGTAGGTAAATTATCTAATCTTAGCGAGAGTATCTAATCAACTGTGTTTGACTATCAGCGATAAATAGGAATTCCTCCAATTCACCCCTTACGGCGAAACATTGAGTAGAATTTGCGATACAGTGCCTGACTGGTATATCAAGTTCAATTTATCACTGTACTGTATTTCTTGAATGGCACAAGAGCGGGGCGAGTGCATGTAGACGAGTGGTCTGATTCCTTCCCTGGGCGACTAGTCTACCAACTTCCGTACTGGAATAAATGTACGATGATCTACTTTTCAGTGGGATAAAGCAATATCCCAATGAAAATATCAGAAGTTCTACAGCTACAATCATCAACCTCACTACAATGTAGTAAATAGGTTCAACCAAACTCTTAATCAGATCAATAGCCGTAGGGAAATGGGCCGATTGTATTTTGCTGGTAGTGATTTCAATTAATCAGAAATCGCAGTGCTAGCTGTTAATGGATCAAAATACAATGCAAAATCAATAGAAAAATGCATCAAAAACTGAAATTTCAAATGATAAAAGGATTTTCACTATGACACTTGGTGCAACAAAGGTAATATGTTATAGAATATACGTATAACCTTGAAACTGATATCACTTTTTATACAATAGCGCGCGCGGTGAGCTCCCGGCAAGCTCCCGGCGAGCGCGCGGCACTTTGCCACTTGCGTTTTTTTTCAAAATTTGAAAAAAATCGCCATTTCAACCGGCACGCCGGCGGTGTGGACCGGCACTGGTACGGCACTGGGACGTCACTAGGACGGTACGCCGAGGTCTGTGCACGGCACTGCGGCGGTAGCCATTTCCACGCTACCGCACGCTACCGCCACAGTACCGCAGCCCAATGAGAGGGGGCCTTTCGTTAAGTAGACATGTTGACCATTTTGTTATGCGAAGGAAATTGTGGTGGGCCGAGCAAACGTTATCTATGTAGAGTACGGCTGAGGGACTTCTTTTCATACGCCTTTTTTAACCTTATATATATATTAGAGAAGAGAAAAAACACGGACCACTAGACATAGCAAATGTCAAGACAGTCCACCCAGGCATTCTTGAGTTATCGTATTCAAACACAAACACACAGACACACACAAACACACACACACGCGCGCTTTCATACACAGACAAAGGTAGACGTCGACACACATAGAGAAACACGCTTGGAAAAACATAACCTTTTTGGCAAAGGTAATCAGGGGGGAAGCCAAGAGAGAAAAACACGGACCACTAGACGTACGTGAGGAAAGCCTCAAAACACCCACGGCACTGAAACGCACCCTATATCTGCTTGGAAACTAATCTCCAAGTAGATGTTGGGGATGGTAGGTCATAACGTTTTCTGACTGCGAGCGTTTTTGACAACCAGGATTCTCAACATCGATCTACTTGAATCTTAAAGATATAAATCTAACCATGTCCTCTAAACCTAGCTCTACCTCATCACATAACCCAATCACTGCAAGACGTCGCTTCTTGTCCAACAAAAGCAGTTACATAATTGTAACAGACCTTGCCGTTTGAAAAGAAGCAGCGAGTTTTTAAAAAATACTAGCTGCTGTAAGAGCCCATAGTGGACTCATCCCCCTTCCTGATAGATATAGACTCTTCCAGTGACGTCATGCATATAGACGAGTAGAGAGATGAATAAAGACCTCATAGCATGAAGATGTCCTGTCTGTGAGTGCTCCTTGAGCTAACACCGGAGATTCATTTAGGGATGGGGGACAGGCTAGAAATGCTCCGTTACACTACCTTCTAACCGTTTCTTTTCTGAATATTGCAATTTATTTTTATTCCTACATGTACAGCGCTCGAGACTTGGTCAACATGGCAACCACAGCTGTATCTCATCTGAAAGAAGGGGAGGACATCGGTGGGCGTGGGGAGGGTCGTCCGCATACCCACAAGTGCAGTGTGTGCGACAAGGAGTTTTCTAAACTGCGTACTCTGAAGCAACACATGTCTACTCACACTAGTGAAAAATCGCACAGGTGTGAGAAGTGCAACATACAGTTTCGTGAACAGGGTTCTCTAAAGAAGCATATAAGAACTCACACTGCTGAGAAACCTTACAGATGTGAGGAGTGCCGCAAACAGTTCAGTAAGCTGAGTCATCTAAAGAGTCACACACGGACTCACACTGGTGAGAAACCGTACAGATGTGAGGAGTGCAGCAAACAGTTCAGTGAACTCAGTAATCTGAAGTCGCATATTAGGACCCATACCGGCGAGAGGCCATATAAGTGTGACAAGTGTAGCAAACAGTTTACTGAGCAGGGCTCTATGAAGAAACACATGAGGACGCACACTGGCGAGAGACCCTACAGATGTGAGGAGTGCAGCAAACAGTTTCGTGTGCTGAGTAATCTGAAGAAACACATGCGGACTCACACAGGTGAGAAACCGTACAGATGCGAAGAATGTGGCAAACAGTTCAGTGAGCTGGGTGCTCTGAAAAGTCATATGCGAACTCACACTGGTGAGAAACCGTACAGATGTGAGGAGTGTAGCCGACAGTTTAGTGAGCTGGGTGCTCTGAAAACGCATATACGAACTCACACTGGGCAAAAACCGTACAGCTGTGAGGAGTGTAGCCGACAGTTTAGTTACCGAAGTTCTCTGAAGAAACATATGAGGACGCACACTGGTGAGAACCCATAAAGATGTGAGGAGTGTAGCAGGCAGTTTAGTGAGCTGGGTGCTCTGAAAACGCATATACGAACTCACACTGGGCAAAAACCGTACAGCTGTGAGGAGTGTAGCCGACAGTTTAGTTACCAAAGTTCTCTGAAGAAACATATGAGGACGCACACTGGTGAGAACCCATAAAGATGTGAGGAGTGTAGCAGGCAGTTCAGTGAGCTGGGTGCTCTGAAGACCCACATAAGGACTCTGCACAACTTATGCAAAAAAGGTCCTCATTAGCATACTTTTCATTCAGGTGTATCCACCTTTCCTAATGAAACCTACACCTACAATATGACATCCGTAGCATTTACCTTAAGGGAAATATAAGTTTCTGCATAAATTATGCAAATGAGGTCATCGTTATCATAATTTACATTCAGGTGTATTCGTCTTTCCTAAAGGTACCTACACATTCAATATGACATCCGTAGCATGTACCGTAATGGGGCTACCAAGTTTCTGCATAGATTATGCAATGAGGTCCTCAATAGCATAATGTACATTTAGGTGTATACCTTTCATAAAGGTTCCTACACCTCCAATATAACATCCGTAGCATGTGCTGTAAGGGGATTGTGAAGTTTCCACATAAATTATGCGAATGAGGTACTCATTAGCATAATCAATATGAGAGAGTGCCAATCAATTATTGAATATACAGTTTGAGCTAACACCTCATAATCGGCAAAGCCGGGTAATCGGGAAAATTGCGCTGACAAATAGGTATTGCAAAAAAGCGGTTTCTATTGTACTGAGGAGACCTCTCTGACCAGAAATCGACTCCGTGACATTTTACCTGAGAGTACTAGTATATATGGGTTCTACATTGAAAGGTTAACAGCAATTTAAAGGGAAAAGTCTTGTTTTGTAATCTAAATAGCGCCTAGTAGGTTTTCTAAATGTGTATGTAATGTTGCCGTGACGAATTAAGTAAAGGGTCTGCTTTTGAGATTTGTTTATTGACATAGAAGCTTATGATGATGATTGACATAGGAAATATTTTCAAGATTCTATCTGCACAGTGTTACCCGATAACTATGATGAAGATATCAGAGTCAAGCTGAAACTACTGGAAATATTTTGTTTTCATAGACATGAAACTCAAACGTACCACTAAAAGATGTACGTTCGTGTTACTTTGAACAGGTATTGTGGCACGAATTGGCTACTCTCGAACCAGTGGTTCGGCTACGGCTGGTTTTTGACGTACTTTCACACCAAAGCCAAATCTTCATCGTTTATGGCCGCTCGGGACTGCTGCTGTTCCTCCGAATCTCGCAAGGGAAGGGTAACGTTAGGGCTGCGCGGGCGGAGACGGGACGGTTGTGCGGCGGTGTGAAGAGGAACAAGAGCTGCCAGGGAGGAAGGGGGCGACTCGGCACAGGGTAAGGAGACCTCATCAATACGTCTTACAGACAGATTGAGCAGTCACTGCAGTTTCTTCGATCGTACTCCACCGAGCCGAGTTTTACAGTTTTAAAGATGGCAAATAGAACTGACGGAGAGGTCTTCAACTTGGACTGTCGACTGGTTGTTGTATGGACAGTAGTATGTCTTTATATATCGTTAGTGTGACAAAACCAAGCAAAAAGTTCTCGAATCTATGTAAACCATTTAATTGTTCTATATATGTGTCAAACTATTTGTTGTCGACTATGCAATGTACGTTTTGTATAGCTTTGTAATATCTTAATCAATATGTATGATAGATTTACACAAGAAAATCTCATTGTTATTCAGTGTAGCTGTTTTGTGATTACTACCCTTGATAAAGTGTTGATGTTACGTGATGTAAAGACTTTCTCGATCTTTTTGTGCTCAGTAGTTTTCAAGCTTGATCCTGACATGGACATGCAACGAAATAAATGTGATTTACGTAAAACGTCCAGCTTGCTTTCCTCCCTTCTTTGATGGCTTGTTCATTATTTAGAAATAGCACATTACAAGTGAGGAGGTTGCCTTGATCGATAGATTTCAAATTGAATCATCATCGCACAACATAGATTGCCTAGAAGGCTACTTCTTCCATTCTATCGCATCCGTAACGATACCATATATCGTCTAGTGTATGAGGAAATTCCGCCACCTTTCGGCAATGCCTATGTTTGCAGATTTCTTTTAATACAACGCCCATGATATCTTAATTATTTGTGTTGTGACCACAGATGACTTCTGTCGTCTTCAGCAGCAGGGGTTGAGATATGTAAACCACACCGCCCCTTGGAAAGAAGCCAGAAAAACACGAAGTTATGGGCGTCGTAACCAGCCAGGTTTGACAGTGTATACACAGCTACTGATGGGGCTGTCAACTTGTCCGTATACCAAGTCCGTTTGAGATATTGACAGTTTTTTTTTTCATACGCAGTCGTACGCACCTGATATACGCACAAGTGTGACAGCCCCTTATAAATTACACCAGGAGGACGTAGAGTAAGCACCCGGGACACTGGTGACTGCCCCGACAATTGTTGTACAAGGAAACCGCCCCTTTCTTATTGCAGTCATTGTGTGCACCTGTGTCAAGACTCAAGCAGCGTCTGTGACGAGAGGCCAAGAGCAAGGTTACATTTCAGGACTGATACACTCGCGAAGAAGGAACTTAGGGATCCGTGAAGACCCTATCCTGAAGGTTCTCGCTCTTCCACCTGGTTCGAAGATTTGTAGGGAGTCCACAGCAGGAAGTGTTGTCGCTGTACACTTAGTGACAGCCAATTTGGTCAAACAGCAAACCAAAGATCACATACAGCGTGTTTAGCGGTTCCATCCGCAAGAGGTGGTCCAGGGGTAAACTTCAACACATCGCCATGGATGGAAGTCGGGGAAGATTTCTTCTCGTGACCATAGGGTTGGTGATGGGCGTTCTTCCCGGAGTGGTGATCGGCAACACCGGAGAACCAGGGCCTAAAGGCAACACCGGAGAACTAGGCCCTAAAGGCGACACCGGAGAACCAGGTCCTAAAGGCGACACTGGAGAACCAGGTCCTAAAGGCGACACCGGAGAACCAGGTCCTAAAGGCGACACCGGAGAACCAGGTCCTAAAGGCGACACCGGAGAACTAGGCCCTAAAGGCGACACCGGAGAACCAGGTCCTAAAGGCGACACTGGAGAACCAGGTCCTAAAGGCGACACCGGAGAACCAGGTCCTAAAGGCGACACCGGAGAACCAGGTCCTAAAGGCGACACCGGAGAACCAGGTCCTAAAGGCGACACTGGAGAACTAGGCCCTAAATGCAGTATGTATGCTGAAGATCAAGGGCCTAAATGCGACACTGGAGAACCAGGACCTAAAGGTCCCAAGGTGAGTGTAGGGTTAATGCTGGTATGTTCAAATGGTGGATAAAAAGTTAGGGGAATAATCTTACTCGGTGGTCTTACTCGGCATTAAAGAATGAAGGTGTACATGTTTTCGCCGTTTCGCCGATTTCTTTCATAATGTAGAAGTAATTTACATTCCACCAGGGGCCAAAAGGTGACCAAGGTGACCAAGGCTTGGCTGGTCCCAAGGGACAGAAGGGTGACCAGGGCCCAGTTGGTCCACATGTTCATCGATGTGAGTACGCTGTAACTGGTGTTGTGATTTGCGGTTGTTTCACTAACGTACATGGTAGAAGTTGTCATCTTCGAAACCAAACCAATTGTGATGTTAAGCATGGTGTAACAAAATGTTAAAACCTTAATAGGCTACTTGACCAAAATCTGAAGAACCCATCTATATTCTATTACGTAATACCTTTCTACTTCTGAAATACTTACACTTGCATTGCTGCATTAATTGCTTGACAAATGAGCGTTGTCTTTTCCAGTTAGTCGGACCAGCCAAATTGAGCTTCTCCGATTCTGTGCTGTGCTTTAGAAATAGCTGAAAGCGATGGCTTTCAAGAAATGGCGTTGCGCCTGAACCGACTTTGTCATTGAATATTGTTTCAGGCGACCTCGGACGCGTAGACACTGGCCCACCGCCCCACCGTCTCTCCGCAGGACACGGACTGCGCGACATTTGCAAAATCCACCGCTTCGACAATGCCTTCCTTGAGACACCGGTTGTTCATATCGGTCTCGCCCCACCTGGACCACCACGCTGGCCAGGAACGGATCCACACTTATGTGAAGAGCGCTTCAACGACCCAAGTCGAAGTATGCATGAGCACTTGGCATGATACAGCATGGGTTAGGGTACAGGTAGAGATCTTTGCTTGTGGCTTAATAGGAACGGTTTAACTTTAAGCTAGTCATGTCAACAAATTAAATCAATGACATGTTTTATGCAAGAGAGATATCCGTAGTTTATCTTATAGCAGCAAAATTCGCATCGGGTTGAATATGATACATATGGCAAAAGAAACTTTCGAGGAAGTATGCTCTCTTCATCTGCATGTTTTGTTCATCTAACTTCTTATGAGAAACACTCATAATATGTCAGTCATAAAGGTTAAAATCATTTCGAAGGTATGAGGTCGTGGAACTCTTCTTTTAATCATGTCAACCAATCAGTTTCAACGGTCAATTTTCATGCAAGAGAGATATCTGAAGTAGAGTTTTTGTACAAATAACGGGGGATGCCCTAACATCGCACTTTTTTTTACGCGCTCGAACTCACGGCGCTCCATCGCTGGTTGCCAGAGAGTGGTCAGATTTGATTAATGAATTTTGAACACATTCATCTAAAGAACATACTTGGATAAGAAATGTATTCAGACTGTTCATGAGCCCTTCACGCTCCGAGTTACAAGCGGCAAACGCTGTGAGACGTTTTCGCGAATGTGCGTTCTGATATAATGCTACGCTTGATAGTGTGCCTATCTTGGCACGCTTTTATAATATTGCTCTCTTCGGAAGTTGGTGATGGAGTTAAGAAAATGTAAATGAGGCTTGCAGTCTACTGTATTCTAGCTTTCTTTTGACCGGAAAATTTTGACTATGTGCTCTTCTCACGTCATGTGAGAAGGGCTATATCTAGCGTATCCCATCTCGTGCTTTCACGGGAAATAGGCTACTACGCACTGTGTGCGTGACCCGACGTTAGTATTGCATGCTGACAAAATAATTACGAAAAAACGACACCGCTTACACCAACAATACTCCGTCAACTCATTGCCTAATGTCTTCGCCATCTCTGTATTCAGTTTCCTTTTCATAGACGGTACCAATCACATGTTAAAGCGTAACAAATCTCTGAACCTCGCTGTGCGTTAAATCGCCCCGCCACTATCACGGCGAGGAAAAAAGGCGGGAAAACAACGTCGTCAGACGACACCGATGTTTACGTTGTTTTTCTTTGGTCGGTTTTCTACTCAACAAACACATAAAGACCCAAATTTTTAGTGTTTTATGAAGTTATATTTCTTACGTGAATGATAGTTGTGTATCAGCTTGGCACAGGTCGTATATTTAGGCGCCGGGACGTCTTGCTACAGAGTGACCCTCTACTCAGTCTACTCAGCGCTACCAGCATTATTGTCAAAATACTATTTTTCGACAAAACAAGAAATGAATATGTATAAATATGTGCATGAACTTCATTAATTTACCTTCCTTATCAGCATAGTCAGTGGTCACAAACACAGCGTACTTATGCAAAATAAGGTCAGTAAAAAATCCGTGCGATGTTAGAGCGCGTGCGATGTTAGGGCGCCCCCCGTTATAATACATATGTCAAATGCAGTAAAAAAAAAACTTATGCTCTAATTATTTGCATGTTTTGTTCATCTAAAATCTTTGTAATGTATTAGAAGATGGTGTCATTGTTACACACGCTGTACCAAAGAGGTCAAGGATGTGTTATGATGTATTTCCATTATTAATCTCATGGTAAGTTGCCTGCTATCATTTTGCGCGATCTTTTACTTCATATTTACCCAACACCATTGGTTTTTCAAAATTTCATTGTTTTAATTGTTGTTCGGGTCACTGTGTAAATCTGAGGATGGGAGTAAGGGTATCTATAGAATACATGTATATTACATACTGGGATCCCATTACAATTGTTATAAAGAATATACAAAACTATCTCTAAGTCAATAGTACATGTTCTTCACTGCTAAGTGCCCTGATCATTGATAGCAACACTTAAAATACATATTGCCACTACGTAGTAACTCGCCTTGTTTTAAGTCATCCTAATAATCAGGTAGCCACATTCGTATGGCTTGCTCCGCAATAAGTTCGTATTATTCTTGTGGTGGGGATAGCTGACTTGGTATAATTTATTATTCATCATCAAGTTCACGTTGAATCTTTTTAGATAACTTAAGTCAAATCCTGTAGACTGTTCAGAGACCACTGCACATGTATATGGTCCTATCAGTGTGTGCCACCGTGAGGAATATCAAATAAATCATCATCACTTGTATCGCATTGGTGAAGTTATCATTCTATCTCCACACATTGACAGTGTTTAATCGTGTATTATCAAGTTCCCTTGATCTTGTCTTTATTGTTTTGTGATACATTAATAAGTTCCTATCATTGGTCATCGCCCAGGAATAATAATCCAAACTGCAATTATAGACTGAAGGTTTTTAAAACGCTATGGTTCTTATGCAAGGTGGATAAAATTCTTCTTTTCCTTTTATAGGTTTGCCAAAGAAAATGAATATATTGAATGGCAACAGGGACAACATGGTTGTGTGTTCATGTGCCTGTTTTAGTTATGTGTGGATAAGCACGTGTGTTCAGGTGTGTGTGCATGCTGTGTGTGTCCGCGCGCGCGTGCGTGTGTGTGTGTGTGTTCGTGTGTTTGTGTGTGTGTTCGTGTGTTTGTGTTTCTGTGTGTGCCTGTGTGTGTGTGTGTGTGTGTGTGTGTGTGTGTGTGTGTGTGTGTGTGTGTGTGAAAAGCCCCTCGTGTTGACCTCAACAGATGACTAAATGTGACCTTGAGAGTTATTGCAAACTACGATACAGGCGTTTGGAGGACACGTTTAGATGACCGCATGTGACCGAAAGAGTACTGTCACTTAAACAGCCATTCAGGCATTAACAGAAGGATAACTTATATGTGACTTGTTACAGACACAGGGGGGGGGGGGGGGGGGTGTCCAGTTCAGTCTAACGCAATGGGGTTGGAATACAAATGACAATGGGCAGATTTTGTGTAAATCTGATATCATATCATATATATCGGCATATCCACAATGCTCTCGGTAAGGTATTGTTTTCGCTTCGGTGAGAACCAAGCGGTTCGGAGGAAACTTGAGCTGACCTCATCAGGTGGCCAAATGTGACCTTGAGAGTGTTTGCAAACCACGATAGAGGCGTTTGAAGGAAACGTTAAATGACCTCATGTGACCGTAAGAGCTAGTTACAGAGTGGTACATTTCAACAGCCCTTCAGGCATTGACAGAAGGGTAGCTTATGCATGACTTATCACAGACAGGCATGTCAAGTTGGCAAGTCAAAATGGGCAGATTTCACTGTAAATCTGATCATATTATATCTTGTCATATCCACAATGCTATCGGTACGGCACTCGCTTTAGTCAGAACTGAGTGGTTCGGGGAAACGTGTGTTGATCTCAGGTGTAAACCACGACAGGGGAAACGTTACGTTGACCACATGTGACCGCAAGAGCTAGTTATAGTGTGGTACATTTCAACAGCCCTCCAGGAATTAACAGAAGAATAACTTGTGCGTGACTTGTCACAGACACAAACCGATGTGTCCAGCTCAGGTTGGGATTTGAAATAAAAACAGATAGGAAGACAGCTAAAGGGAAGATTTCGTGTAAATCTCGCCTCATATTACATATTACCATATCCAGAATGTTATCGGTAAGGTACGGTTTTCGCTTTGGCCAAAACCAAGTGGTTTGGAGAAAACTTGTGTTGACCTCATCAGGTGACCAACCATTGTGACGTTGCAGATCTATTTTACAAACCACGACAGAGGCGTTTGGAGGAAACGTTAAGTTGACAGCATGTGACCGTAAGAGCTAGTTACAGAGTGGTACATTTCAACATCCCTTCAGGCATTAACAGAAGGATAACTTGTGCGTGACTTGTCACAGACAGGTGTGTCCAACTCAGTCTGAAACAATGGGGTAGAAACAGGTAGGAAAACAAGTAGAAATAGGCAGATTTTGTGTATTCATGATATCTTGTTATATCCACAATGCTCCCGGCAAGGTCCTTTCCGCGCTTTGGTCAGTATTGAGCGATTTTGAGGAAACTTGAATGTGTTGACCTTAGGTGCAAACTACGACAGACGTTTTTGGAGGAAACGTTTAGATGACAGCATGTGACCGTAAAAGATAGTTACAGAGTGGTACCGTCAATTAAACAGCGCTTCAGCTAGGCATTAACAGAATTAAGGATGCGTGACTTGTCACAGACACAGGCAGATGTGTCCAGCTCAGGTTGAGATATAAAAGAATAGATAGGAAGACAGGCGAAATTGGAAGATTTCGTGGAAATCTCGTATACCTCTCGCTTCGGTTAGAACCAAGCAGTTAATGGGAATCTTGTGTTGACATCAGACGACCAACTGTGACATTGAGAGTTTTTACAAACCACGACAGAGGCGTTTGGAGGAAACGTCTAGTTGACCGCATGTGACCGTAAGAGTTAGTTACAGAGTGGTACATTTCAACAGCCCTTCAGGCGTTAACAGAAGGATAACTTGTGCTTGACTTGTCACAGACAGGTGTGTCCAGCTATGTCTGAAATGACGGGGTATAAAATAGGAATACAGCTAAAATGGGCAGATTTTGCGTAAATTTCATTTCTTATAATATTTTGTGATATCCACAATACTCTCGGTAAGGTACCCCTCTCGCTTTGTTCAGAACCGAGCGGTTAGGAGGAAATTAACATGTGTTGACCTCAGGTAACCAACTGTGACGTGGAGAGTTTTTGTGAACCCCGCCAAAACTCCTCAGGCATCAGCTGAAGGCCACTCAAAAATAGAAACGGACAGGTTTTTACTCTTTACTCTGAACCAATGGGAACACTTGGTGATGACAGCATGATCACGTGAACGCGACGTCACGGATGATGACGACAGAATACCGGGAAAATTGGGCAGCTTATGTTTGATTGTGACATCGCTGTATATTTATAGCAAAATGTACAATAGAAAATCTATTTTGTAGCGTCGCGGGTTTTCCCCTGGCGTCTACCTTCCATGGCGGAAAAGAGGTGTAAAAGTGTATAAAAATGACCGAAAACTTGTGCAAGAACAGTACTCCAACGTCGCCTGTCCCGATCTGAACACTTAGTCTCTGTCACAGATCGGTAAAAGTTTATCACTGTAGAGGAAGATGATCCCAGAGAAGCTCCTCAGCCACGGTCGGGACCACAGCAGTCGCGGCTCTGTCATCCAGCTCTTCGCGGCCGGTGTTTTCCTGGTTGCCGTCTGCCTGGTGCTGTGGCAGGGGGCTGAGCTGAGGGAACGCCGGGTCGTGCTGGACACGGTCCTGGACGAAGTCACCCTACAGAGCGAAGAGATTCGGTACCTGAGGGAACAGGTCTACTTGCTGAAGAAAGAAAGAGAAGACGACAAGACTCACTCCGAGACGCCAGAAGACACCGTCCAAGACGAGGCCCTTCAGGAACAAGAATTGACAGCAGGGACTGAAGTAAGAATCCTTGTGTTTCTTTGTAAATATTTATTTCGTTGTTGAAATTAGTGGTCACCCTTAAGGTTTTTATGCTAGACTTGAGTTCTGCTGGAAGACTCATTCCCCTCTGTTTTTTCGTATTGCCAAGCACCTGTTTAAGAGCCCCAGTCCGCCACAGACTACGCTCAGATATCCATATCTGGTGTCTTGTTGGACAATGATGCCGTGCATGTCGCAGTCACATTTCATGTGTTCTTAGCTTTTTGATCGGTTAAACAAAAGACAAAACTTTATCCATCCATCCATCCATCCATCTATCCTATCCATCCATCAATCGATCTATGTATCAATAAGTCAATTGATCAATTTTGAAACATTCATAACTTTTGAAGTATCCTGTTCACCACCCCCCCCCCCCCCCCCCCCCCAACGAACAAACCGCCCGTCCGCCTGTCGTTTAACGACTATGGTTATACCAGAACCAGTGACTGTCGCTAACGCGTTTAAGACAACTCCTTTGCACTGATAATTGTTTGTGACCTCTCACATTTTGAACTCTCCTCAAACGATAACTCCGCCCACTTGACATGATGCCAAGTACGTAGATCTGTGATATGCTCCAAGCAGAGGTTTCGGTCGGAGGGCTCAGTATAGTGGCCGCGATTTTTAACATCTCCCTCCCTTCACGTTGAATTTAAAATCGCGGCCACTCCTTCGTGTTTAGTCTTTCAGTCAGGAAAGGTGACATGAAACTGTCGCCAGTGTTATTAAGCGTTCAGGAAACCCCATTTTTTTCAACGGAGTTAGGATACAAAGATGGCCCCCGTTGACGTGGTGACTGTTACTTGTTCAATTACTTTTTCTACAACACTAAAAAAAAGCAAAATACTAGTGCTTGTAGACATTTTGAAACATAGAGTTGATGGCAAAGTAGCTTTTCTTGAATATTTATACAATTAAGTCGTAACTTTAATTTAGCACTTTTACTACCACTTCAGTATCAAATCATCTGGTAGCGTTTCCAAGCTTCTTCTAACGTTGGTAAATACATTCTGTGTGCAATAGGCGTTAATCTTGGAATCAGTAGACACAAACAAGACGCCAGCATGAATTGACTATCAATAGATATGAACTAGGGTGGAACAAATATCTTCATTACATCTAGATCTTGAAGATATGTGTGGAACTTTGACCTGTATAACAGTTGCCCGCCTAGGGGTGGAGTAGATAACGATGTTTACTCCTACTTCTATTTCGCAGTTGGAGTCGACGGACAGTGACGTTGATACAGGTGATCTGGACGACATGGGGGACACTCCCTGGCGACTGAAAGATGTACTGCACAGCAGATCGAAGAGGAGTCTTAGTAAGTTTTTGTGGCAGACGAAATAAAAAATTTAAACCAAAAGAAAACTACAGAATTATAAAGTTGCAGAATTATATATCCAGCAATACATCTAACGCTCCCGGTCTAGGATATCTAATCGTCATGATAGGAATAATACAGTTCTATAAAATGCTGCTTATGGCACGACATCTACACATTAGACGCTCATTTTGCCTGTATTTCCAGGGTGCTACCCCGCCGCGTGTAAGGGAGACAGGGGGCCGAGAGGTGGGAGAGGACCACGAGGATTTAAGGTAAGCTTGAAATGATAACTAAGATGAATATTGTGTTTTGACAACGGAAAGTCAGGATAGGGCGAAATTGGATAACAAGGGTCTCATGTTGAATCAGTGTTACATTACGGGTACCAGGTACTCAAAAGGTTTCACGCTTTATGGTACGGGCACATTTGGGGTGTATCCCCGGCCGGGCCCCGAAGCCACAGATTTGTCCCCGTGTACTGTCGGATACGGGGGGGGGGGGGGACCTCTTATTCTACGGCGCCTATTTGTTACCGGGTTCCGGGTTGATTTTAACTTCGAGCTTAATAAAATCCCGGGGCCCGGTCGTTCACAAAAAAAAGCAAGGTACCCGTAGGTCGTCCCACGGGGCCTCGCAGGGGCCACGCCCGAAAGTAAAAAAAAAAACGTTTTAAAAAAGCCCGTAAACTACCTGGCGGGCCCCTTTTTCCGTAACATAAGATCTTGCAAGGAGGTTATATATAACCTCCTTGGATCTGGTGAGTTCAAGTGATAAACAGTCCGTTGAATGGGCTCACTCGATGTGGCGTGACATCACTCGGCGGTGCCAGATTGTTGTTGTACATCTTTTCGTCATCTTAGTTTTTTATTCTTCATTACACCAGGGAGAGAAAGGTGACCGAGGAGACCGTGGCTCCACTGGTCTCACGGGACCGCCGGGTGCCCGTGGTCGAACCGGCCGTAAGGGTGCCCGTGGTTTCCGTGGCATCCAGGGAGAGAAGGGTGACCCGGGCCCAGTTGGTCCACACGTCCGTCATTGTGAGTACACTGTAATTGTGTCCAGAGCATTTTATGAGGCTTGAATTAAAAAATTTCTAGTCATTCCTACACATAAGTTTCAACAACACTATACCATTACATATCGACATTAAAGGAGCAAAGATACGATGTCGTTGTGTGGTGAGAACTGCTAGAAAATCCAAGCCCTAATAGCCTGAGCCTGACTGTCCATCACAATTAGCGGTTCTACCAATGAGAGAGTGACTAAATGTTTTAATTCTGCATTTCTACGTTTTGACGGAGGTGGGCGGGGATATGGTAGCGGTCTATTTACACTAGGCGCGTGAAACTAAAATATCACCATGTAGCTTATTTTTGTGCCGCTTTTGAGCACGTTTGATAAGAAATCCGCACGCAAATGTGGTAAACAGTGGCATTAAATGTCAATTTCATAAAGATTACAGCAACTAGAATATTCACAGTTTTCCACCCTCATAAAATGCTCTGGGTGCCTTTAAGAAGTGACGCGCTGTGTTTTCGGTGTTCACAAAATTCACAAAATTTCATAGATAGTATTTCCGTGGGCATGGTTTTATCACAGCGAGAGACATTCCTTAAAACATTGGTTGAAGCTTTTCTCTTATTCTTTAAAACATTGGTTGAAGCTTTTCTCTTATTCTTTAAAACATTAGTTGTAGCTTTTCTTTTATTCTTTAAAACATTGGTTGAAGCTTTTCTCTTATTCTTTAAAACATTGGTTGAAGATTTTCTCTTATTCTTTAAAACATTGGTTGAAGATTTTCTCTCTTTTTCTTCTTACCGGAACGAGGAAATGATTGACAAGACCATTAGTAAGTTACTGGACCTACGTCTGAAGAAACGTTTTTTATTTCCCTTCAACTGAAATACTTGAACTTGTATTGCTACATTTATTGTTTGACAAAAATGTTGTCGACACCAGTTTGGTCAGAAAAACAAAACTGAACTCTGAGCTGAAATTATCTGCGTTAGAAGTAACTGATTGCTGTAACTGTACTTGTTATCACAATTGGCTTTCCAAAAAACGAAGTCACTAACCTACTTAACTTATGCATTTATTGTAGATTGTAGTTTATACAGCAACGATAGAAATGTTTTGTTTGGTTATATAATGGGAACGTTTGCACACTTTCAATTTATGTCTGATATTTAGAAATTCATTTTTATTATGCGTTTTGACCATGCAATATTCAAACAAGTCCATCTCAACTTATATTTCTAACATCACAAAGAGACGAGAAGAAGCCGAACTTATGAATTAGAGTAGTTTTGGAACCATTGTGGCGTTGTGTGGCGCAACTGAAGAACACGCGGCTGTCAAACAATGGGTCCCGGGATCTAATCCCAGGTGTGCCCAGAGACATGTCCGAACTTGCGCCCCGACGTTGTGCCCTTGGGAAAGGCACTTAACACGACTTTCCTCACTTCACTAAGGTGTAAATGAGTACCTAGCTCATCTAGGGTTAGGGACGTCCTCGGATAGGACGTTAAATGGAGGTCCCGTGTTTGGGGAGAGCAACACCCCGCGCACGTTAAAGAACCCACCACACCTTTCGAAAAAGAGTAGGGGCATGCCCCGGTGTGCGATGGTCCAAATCTTACAGTCCGGTCTGGGATGACATCTTGAAAACCTGTTATGTCAATCCTTCCACAAAAAATGTGGTAAATCAAAATAAATAAATAAATAAATTGTTTTAGATTAGTATTAGAAATCCTGTCAGTGTCATTATATATGTATTTTGTATCCATATGCCTTTACTTGAATGAATGTACAATAAAGGTTATCATTGACTATTCTTTCAGGCGAAATCGGACGCGTAGAGACTGGTGCACCGCCCCACAGTCTCAACACAGGCACCGGAAAACGCGAAATTTGCAAGATCCACCGCTTCCGCCATCCGTTCCTTTACGCACCGGCCGTTCATGTTAGTTTCACCCACCTTGACCATCACGCTGGCCAGGAACGGATTTTCACGTACGTGAAGAGCGCTACAAAAACCCAAGCCGAAGTATGCATGGGTACTTGGCATGATACTCAATGGGTAAGGGTACAGGTAGATATCCTCGCTTGTAAATGAAGAGATAGGGTCTTCAGCTAGAGACAAATATCAGTGACATGTCTCAATTTCCGTACAAGAGAGATATCTGAAGTAGAGGTTTTGACAGCTGATTTTGGCATAAGGTTAGATATCATACATATGTCAAAAGAAATTAAAAAAAAGTATGCTGTTTTCATTTGCATGTTTTGTTCATCTAATTTCTTTGTAATCTTTTAGAACATGGTGCAATTGTTATACATGTGAAGGCAGTATTGATATGTAATAAGTGTACCAAAGGGGGGGAATTATGCGTTATGATGTAAGTTATCTTATGATGTGTTATGACCCCATCAGTAATCTGACTGTTACCATGGTTTTGCAATTGCGATCTTTCGCCTCATGTCTTCCAAACACCAATGGTTTGTCAAGATCTCATTGTTTTGTGTTTGGTTCACTGTGTAAATCTGAGAGTATCTACAATAGAGTTTATATTATAGTGTAATCTCGATAAATACAAAACTAACGTTACACCTAAGACAATAGCATATGTTCTTCACTCCTCAGTGTTCTGATCATTGATAGCAGCATTTACAATATATATTGCCATCTTGTGTTAAGTTATCCTGATATTCAGGTAACCGCATTCGTATGGCTTGGTCCGCAATAAGTTCGTATCATTCTTTTGGTGGGGATCGCTGACTTGGTATAATTTACAATTCATTATCAAGTTCACTTCGTATCTTTTTAGATAACTAAAGTTGAATCCTCTAAACTGTTCAGAGGCCATTGCACATGTATGTGGTCCTATTAGTGTGTAACATCGTGATATCGTGAATGTCAAATAAACCATTATCTTTAGTATCACATTGGTGAAGTTATCATTCTTTCTCCACACACTGACAGTGTTTTACCATGTATCATCAAGTTCACTTCATCGGTATCATTATTGTTTTCTGATACATTAATAAGTTTCTATTATTGGTCATCACACAGGAATAATCATCCAAACTGCAATTATAGACTGAAGGTTATGGTTCTTATGCAAGGTAGATAAAATTGTTCTTTTCCTTTGATAGGTTTGCCAAAGAAAATTAATATATTGAATGGCAACAGGGACAACATGGTCGTGTGTTTATGTGCATGTTTTAGTTATGTGTGTATAAGCATGTATGCTTATGTGTGTGTGTGCGCGTGTTTGTCTGTGTACGTGTGTTTGTGCGTGTGTTTGGCTGTGTTTGTGTGTCTGTATGTTTGTGTGTGCCTGTATGTGTCTGTCCGTGTGTGTGTGTGTGTGTGCGTGTGAATGTGTGTGTCAAAAGCCCCCCGTGTTGACCTCAACAGATGACTAAATGTGACCTTGAGAGTTATTGCAAACTACGATACAGGCGTTTGGAGGACACGTTTAGATGACCGCATGTGACCGAAAGAGTGCCGACAATTAAACAGCCATTCAGGCATTAACAGAAGGATAACCTGTGTATGACGTGTTACAGACAGAGGAGGGGTGACCAGCTCAGTCTGAAACAATGGGGTTGGAATACAAATAACAATGGGCAGATTTTGTGTTTATCTGATATCATATCATATATATCGGTATATCCACAATGCTCTCGGTAAGAACCAAGCGGTTCGGAGGAAAATCGTGTTGACCGTAGCCCGTCAGGTGACAGAATGTAACCTTGAGAGTTTGTGCAAACCTCGAAAGAAGCTTTTGGAGGAAACGTTCAATAAATGACCGCATGTGACCGAAATAGTTACAGGGTGGTACCGTCAATTAAACAACGCTTCAGGCATTAACAAAAGGATAAATTATGCGTGACTTGTCACAGACAGGTGTGTCAAGTAGGAATACAAGTAAAAATGGGCAGATTTCAGTGTAAATCTGATATCATATTATATCTTGTCATTTCCACAATGCTCTCGGTACGGCACTCTTATCGCTTTGGTCAGAACTGAGTGGTTCGGGGGAAACGTGTGTTGATCTCAGGTGCAAACCACGACAGAGGAAACGTTTAGATGGCCCCATATGACCGTAAGAGCTAGTTACAGAGTGGCACATTTCCCTTCAGGCATTAACAGAAAGGTAACGTGACTTGTCACACACACAGACAGATGTGTCCAGTTCAGGTTGGGATTTAGAATAAAAACAGATAGGAAGACGGTAAAATCTCGGCTCATATTATGTATTACCATGTACAGTATGCTATCGGGAAGGTACCGTTCTCGCTTTGGCCAAAGCCAAGTGGTTTGGAGAAAACTAGTGTTGCCCCCAGGTGACCAACCGTTGTGACGTTGCAGATTTATTCTAGAAACCACGACAGAGGCGTTTGGAGGAAACGTTTAGATGACCGCGTGTGACCGTAAGAGCTAGTCACAGAGTGGTACATTTCTACAGCCCCCCCCCCCCGCTGGCGTTAACAGAAGGATAACTCGTGCTTGACTTGTCACAGACAGGTGTGTCCAGCTCAGTCTGAAACAATGGGGTAAAAACAGGTAGGAAAACAAGTACAAATAGGCAGATTTTGTGTATTCATGATATCTTGTCATATCCACAATGCTCCTGGCAATGTCTTTTCCACGCTTTGGTTAGTATTGAGCGATTTTGGGGAAACTTGTGTTGACCTTAGGCGCAAACCACGACAGACGTTTTTGGAGGAAACGTTAAGATGACCGCATGTGACCGAAAGATCCAGCTACAGAGTGGTACCGTCAATTTAACAGCCCTTCAGGCATTAACAGAAGGATGCGTGACTTGTCACAGACACAGGCAGATGTGTCCAGCTCAGGTTGGGATTAAAAAAATAGATAGAAAGACAGGTAAAATTGGAAGATTTCGTGGAAATCTCGTATACCTCCGCGGTCAGAACCAAGCAATTCATAGGAATCTTGTGTTGCCATCAGACGACCAACTGTGACATTGAGAGTTTTTGAAAACCACGACAGAGGCGTTTGGAGGAAACGTTAAGTTGACCGCATGTGACCGTAAGAGCTAGTTAAAGAGTGGTACATTTCAACAGCCCCCCGCGGGCGTTAACAGAAGGATAACTCGTGCTTGACTTGTCACAGACAGGTGTGTCCAGCTCAGTCTGAAATGACGGGGTAAAAACAGGAATGCAGCTAAAAATGGGCAGATTTTGCGTAAATTTCATATCTAAAATTTTTTTTTTGGCATCCACAATACTCTCGGGAAGGTACCCCTCTCGCTTTGTTGAGAACCGAGCGGTTAGGAGGAAACTAACATGTGTTGACCTCAGGTAACCACCTGTGACGTGGAGAGTTTTGTGAACCCCGCCAAAACTCCTCAGGCATCAGCTGAAGGCCACACAAAAATAGAAACAGGCAGCTTTTTCCTCTTTACTCTGAACCAATGGGCACGCTTGGTGATGACAGCATGATCACGTGAACGCGACGTCACGGATGATGACGACAGAATACCGGGAAAATTGGGCAGCTTATGTTTAATTGTGACATCGCTGTATATTTATAGCAAAAGGTACAATAGAAAATCTATTTGGTTACGTCGCGGGTTTTCCCCTGGCGTCTACCTTCTATGGCGGAAAAGAGGTACAAAGTGTATAAAAAGGACCGAAAACTTGTGCAAGAACAGTACTCCAACGTCGCCTGTCCCGATCTGAACACTTAGTCTCTGTCACAGATCGGTAAAAGTGTATCACTGTAGAGGAAGATGATTCCAGAAAAGCTCCTCAGCCACGGTCGGGACCACAGCAGTCGCGGCTCTGTCATCCAGCTCTTCGCGGCCGGTGTTTTCCTGGTTGCCGTCTGCCTGGTGCTGTGGCAGGGGGCTGAGCTGAGGGAACGCCGGGTCGTGCTGGACACGGTCCTGGACGAAGTCACCCTACAGAGCGAAGAGATTCGGTACCTGAGAGAACAGGTCTACTTGCTGAAGAAAGAAAGAGAAGACGACAAGACTCACTCAGAGACACCAGAAGACACCGTCCAAGACGAGGACTTTCAGGAACGAGATTTGACAGCAGGAACTGAAGTAAGAACCCATTTGTTTCTTTGTATTTAGTTGTTGCAATTTGTGTCCACCATTAAGGTTTTTATGCTAGACTTCAGTTCTGCTGGAAGAATCCTTCCCCTCTGTTTTTTTCGTATTGCCAAGCACCTGTTTAAGAGCCCCAGTCCGCCACATACTACGCTCAGATATCCATATCTGGTGTCTTGTGGGACAATGATACCGTGCATGCCGCAGTCAGATTTCAAGTGTTCTTTTTGACCGGTTAAACAAAATACAAAACATTATCTATCCATCCATCCATCCATCCATCCATCTATCCTATCTATCCATCCATCCATCAATCAATATATCAATAAGTCAATCGATCAATGAAAAACATTCATAACTTTTGATGTATCCTGTTCACCCACCCACCAAACTAACAAACCGCCCGTCCGCCTGCCGTTTATTGACCGTGTTTATACCAGAACCAGTGACTGTCGCTAACGCGTTTAAGACAACTTCTTTGCACTGATAATTATTTGTGACCTCTCACGTTTTGAACTTTCCTCAAACGATAACTCCGCCCACTTGGCATGATGCCAAGTACGTAGATCTGTAATATGCTCCAAGCAGAGGTTTCGGTCGGGGGACTAGTAGTGGCCGCGAATTTTAACATCTCCCTCTCTTCACTGTAAAAATCGCGGCCACTTCTTTGAAAAAAAACCTCTACTTGGAGAGTAGATCTGTAAGACCTCGGCGCGGGGAAGCCATGAAGAATTACGTCTTCGACACATATAAGCTTTGGAAAGGCGGAGCTTTGACCGAAAAATTGCACATTATCAAGACATCGTACATGGGTATTTGTACAATGAAACAAACACTACATGCTTCTTTTAATTGAAACATTCACAACTCTCATATATTATCAAGTCGTAACTCTAATTTTGCACTTTCAAGACTATCACTTTAAATATCCACTGGAAGTGTTTCCAAACTTGCTCGAACGTTCTTAAATGCATTTGATTGCAATATGTGGTCATATTGGAATCATTAGACACAAAAACACGTCAATTTAAGCTTATCTAACTATCGATAGATAGTTTATATAACTACCGTTGAACCCGGGTGGAACTAACATCTTAATTACACCTTGATAGACAGGATGCGTTAACGTTTTGATCTCCGTCATATGAAACAGTTGCCCGCCTAAGGGTGGAATAGATAATGATGTTTACCCCTACTTCTATTTCGCAGTCCGAGTCGACGGACAGTGACGTTGATACAGGTGATCTGGACGACATGGGGGACACTCCCTGGCGACTGAAAGATGTACTGCACAGCAGGTCGAAGAGGAGTCTTAGTAAGTTTTTGTGGCAGACGAAATAAAAAGTTTGAACCAAAACAAAACTACAGAATTATAAAGTTGCAGAATTATATATCCAGCAATACATCTAACGCTACCGTTCTAGGATATTTAATCGTCATGATAGGAATAATACAGTTCTATAAAATGCTGCTTGTTGAAGTCTAGTTAATGTTATGGCACGACATTTACACATTGGACGCTCATTTTGCCTGTATTTCCAGGGTGCTACCCCTCCGCGTGTAAAGGAGACAGGGGGCCGAGAGGCTGGAGAGGACCACGAGGATTTAAGGTAAGCTTAAAATGATAACTAAGATGAATATTGTGTTTTAACAACGGAAAGTCAGGATAGGGTGAAACTGGATAACAAGCTTAAGGGCCTCACGTTGAATCAGTGTTACCTTACGGGTACCAGGTACTAGAAAGGTTTCACGTTTTATGCTACGGGCCCCCGGCCGGGCCCCAAAGCCACAAATTTGTCCCGATGGACTGTCGGATGGGGGGGGGGGGATCTCTCTTATTTTACGGCGCCTATTTGCTACCGGGTCTCGAGTTGATTTTAACTTCGAGCTTCAAAAAATCTGGGGGCCAGGTCGTACACAAAATAAGCCCGGTAGCCGCAGGTTGTCTCCGTAGGGGGCACGCCCGAAAGTAAAAAAAAAAAGTTTAAAAAAAGCCCGTTAACTACCTGGTGGGCCCCTTTTTCCGTAACATAAGATCTTGCAAGGAGGTTGTATAGATCGAATATAGAAACAGGTAGATACTTACTTTAATGTAGCTCCTGACCTAAGGTTTTGCCCATTCTGCCCATATCGAATTGAAGATGCCTTTCACTTTATTATGGAATGCTCTAAATATGATGCCCTACGCGATAAGTTATTCACCTTTATCAATTCAAGTACTTCAGATTTTAAGACGCTCAATGCTACAGATAGATTTGACTATATCTTTAGATGCAACAGCTCATACAGTGTTAAAATAGGCAAATATATAAAAGGTTGTTTATCATTAGAAAAAAATAATGATACAATTAGACCAACTGGAATCATATAAAACCTAAGATAGTCATTTTGTTGTAATGAATAGTTTTATTCCATACTTATGTCTTGTTCTATGTTAACTGTTGTTGCCATACTTTGTACCTGCTACAATAGTCGTGCAATAAAGTTCTTCTTCTATATAACCTCCTTGGATCTGGTGAGTTCAAGTGATAAACAGTCCGTTGAATGAGATCACTCGATGTGGCGTGATATCACTCCGCGGTGCAAGATTGTTGTTGTACATCTTTTCGCCATCTTAGTTCTTTTTTAAATTCTTCATTACACCAGGGGGAGAAAGGTGACCGAGGCTACCAAGGCTCCACTGGCTCCAGGGGACTGCCGGGTGCCCGTGGCCCAGCCGGCCGTAAGGGTGACCGTGGTTTCCGTGGCATCCAGGGAGAGAAGGGTGATCCGGGCCCAGTTGGTCCACACGTCCGTCACTGTGAGTACACTGTAACTGGTGGTATGAATTTCCGTCATATTTATTAAGAAGTGACGCGGTGCGTTTGCGGCGTTCACAAAATTCACAAAATTTCATAGATAGTATTTCCGTGGGCATGGTTTTAGCAGTGCGAGAGACATTCTTAAAAACATTGGTTGAAGCTTTTCTCTTATTCTTTAAAACATTGGTTGAAGATTTTCTCTCTTTTTCGTCTTACCGGAACGAGGAAATGATGGACAAGACCATTAATAAGTTACTGGACCTACGTCTGAAGAAACCTTTTTTCTTTTCTTTCTACAACTGAAATACTTGAACTTGTATTGCTACATTCATTGTTTGACAAAAAATGTTGTCTACACCAGTTTGGTCAGACAAACAAAACTGAACTCTGTGCTGAAATTATCTGCGTTAGAGATAACTGAATGCTGTAACTGTACTTGTTAACACAATTGGCTTTCTAAAAAAAGGAAGTTACTAACCTACTTAACTTAATCATTTATTGTAGATTGTAGTTTCTATAGCAACGATAGAAATGTTTTGTTTGATTATATTATGGGAACGTTTCCACACTTTCAAGTTATGTCTCATATTGAGAAATTCATTTTTATTATGCGTTTTGACCATGCAATATTAAACAAGTCCATCTCAACTTATATTTCTAACATCACAAAGAGACGAGAGGAAGCCGAACCTATGAATTAGAGTAGTTTTAGAACCATTGTTTTAGATTGATATTAGAAATCCTGTCAGTGTCATTATATATGTATTTTGTATCCATATGCCTGTACTTAGCCCGTGATAAGATATGAATGTACAGTATAATAAAGTTTATCTTTGAATATTCTTTCAGGTGAAATCGGACGCGTAGAGACTGGTGCGCCGCCCCACAGTCTCAACACAGGCACCGGAAAACGCGAAATTTGCAAGATCCACCGCTTCCGCCATCCGTTCCTTTACGCACCGGCCGTTCATGTTAGTTTCACCCACCTCGACCATCACGCTGGCCAGGAACGGATTTTCACATACGTGAGGAGCGCTACAAAAACCCAAGCCGAAGTATGCATGGGTACTTGGCATGATACTCAATGGGTTAGGGTACAGGTAGATATCCTTGCTTGTAAATAAAGAGATACGATCTTCAGCTCTAGTCCTGTCAACTAGTCAGTGAGATTTCAATTTTCGTACAAGAAAGATATCTGAAACAGAGGTTTTAATAACACACTTTGGTATAAGGTTAGATATCATACATATGTCAAAAGTATGCTCTTTTCATTTGCATGTTTTGTTCATCTAATTTCTTTGTAATCTTTTAGAATATGGTGCTATTGTTATACATGTGAAGGCAGTATTGATATTCTTATCAGTGTACTAAAGGGGGAAATTATATGTTATGATGTTAGTTATGTTATGATGTTTTATAACCCCATCAGTAATGTTTGTTGTCTGCTATGGTTTTGCAATTGCGATCTTTCGCTTCATGTCTTCCCAACACCAATGGTTTGTCAAGATGTCATTGTTTTGTGTTTGGTTCACTGTGTAAATCTGAGTAAGAGTATCTATAGAGTTTATTATATAGTGTAATCTCAATAACCTTGTCAAGAATACAAAACTAACGTTATATCTAAGACAATAGCATGTGTTCTCCACTCCTCAGTGTTCTGATCATTGATAGCAACTTGTGTTATTAAAGTTATCCTGATATTCAGGTAACCGCATTCTTATGGGTTGCTCCGCAATAAGTTCGTATCATTCTTTTGGTGGGGATCGCTGACTTGGTATAATTTACAATTTATTATCAAGTTCACTTCGTATCTTTTTAGAAAAATAATGTTGAATCCTATGAACTGTTCAGAGGCCATTGCACATGTACGTGGTCCTATTAGTGTGTAACATCGTGATATCGTGAATGTCAAATAAACCATTATCTTTAGTATCACATTGGTGAAGTTATCATTCTTTCTCCACACACTGACATTGTTTTACCATGTATCATCGAGTTCACTTAATCGGTATCATTATTGTTTTCTGATACATTAATAAGTTTCTATCATTGGTCATCACACAGGAATAATCATCCAAACTGCAATTATAGACTGAAGGTTATGGTTCTTATGCAAGGTAGATAAAATTGTTCTTTTCCTTTGATAGGTTTGCCAAAGAAAATGAACATATTGAATGGCAACAGGGACAACATGGTCGTGTGTTTATGTGCATGTTTTAGTTATGTGTGGATAAGCATGTGTGCTTATGTGTGTGTGTGCGCGTGTTTGTCTGTGTGCGTGTGTTTGTGCGTGTGTTTGGCTGTGTTTGTGTGTCTGTATGTTTGTGTGTGCCTGTATGTGTCTGTCCGTGTGTGTGTGTGTGTGTGTGTGTGCGTGTGAATGTGTGTGTCAAAAGCCCCCCGTGTTGACCTCAACAGATTACTAAATGTGACCTTGAGAGTTATTGCAAACTACAATACAGGCGTTTGGAGGACACGTTTAGATGACCGCATGTGACCGAAAGAGTGCCGACAATTAAACAGCCATTCAGGCATTAACAGAAGGATAACCTGTGTATGACGTGTTACAGACAAAGGAGGGGTGACCCGCTCAGTCTGAAACAATGGGGTTGGAATACAAATAACAATGGGCAGATTTTGCGTTAATTTGATATCATATCATATATATCGGTATATCCACAATGCTCTCGGTAAGAACCAAGCGGTTCGGAGGAAAATCGTGTTGACCGTAGCTCGTCAGGCCGGTGACAAAATGTAACCTTGAGAGTTTGTGCAAACCACGAAAGAAGCTTTTGGAGGAAACGTTCAATAAATGACCGCATGTGACCGAAATAGTTACAGGGTGGTACCGTCAATTAAACAGCGCTTCAGGCATTAAAAAAAGGATAAATTATGCGTGACTTGTCACAGACAGGTGTGTCAAGTAGGAATACAAGTAAAAATGGGCAGATTTCAGTGTAAATCTGATATCATATTATATCTTGTCATATCCACAATGCTCTCGGTACGGCACTCTTATCGCTTTGGTCAGAACTGAGTGGTTCGGGGGAAACATGTGTTGATCTCAGGTGCAAACCACGACAGGGGAAATGTTTAGATGACCGCATGTGACCGAAAGAGCTAGTTACAGAGTGGCACATTTCCCTTCAGGTATTAACAGAAGGATAACTTGTACGTGACTTCTCTCAGACACAGGCAAGATGTGTCCAATTCAGGTTGCGATTTAGAATAAAACAGATAGGAAGACGGTAAAATCTCGCCTCATGTTATAAATTACCATATCAAGAATGCTATCGGGAAGGTACGGTTCTCGCTTTGATTATAACCAAGTGGTTTGTAGAAAACTTGCGTTGACCTTATCAGGTGACCGGCCGTTGTGACGTTGCAGTTTTGTTTTACAAACCACGACAGAGGCGTTTGGAGGAAACGTTTCGTTGACCTCATGTGACCGTAAGAGCTAGTTAAAGAGTGGTACATTTCAACAGCCGTTCAGGCATTAACAGAAGGATAACTTGTGCGTGACTTGTCACAGGCAGGTGTGTCCAGCTCAGTCTGAAATGACGGGGTAAAAAATAGGAATACAGCTAAAAATGGGCAGATTTTGCGTAAATTTCATATCTTATAATATGTTGTGATATCCACGATACTCTCGGTAAGGTACCCCTCTCGCTTTGTTGAGAACCGTGTGTTGACCTCAGGTAACCAACTGTGACGTGGAGAGTTTTGTGAACCCCGCCAAAACTCCTCAGGCATCAGCTGAAGGCCACACAAAAATAGAAACAGGCAGCTTTTTCCTCTTAACTCTGAACCAATGGGCACGCTTGGTGATGACAGCATGATCACGTGAACGCGACGTCACGGATGATGACGACAGAATACCGGGGAAATTGGGCAGCTTATGTTTAATTGTGACATCGCTGTATATTTATAGCAAAATGTACAATAGAAAATCTATTTGGTTACGTCGCGGGTTTTCCCCTGGCGTCTACCTTTTATGGCGGAAAAGAGGTACAAAGTGTATAAAAAGGACCGAAAACTTGTGCAAGAACAGTACTCCAACGTCGCCTGTCCCAATCTGAACACTTAGTCTCTGTCACAGATCGGTAAAAGTTTATCACTGTAGAGGAAGATGGTTCCAGAGAAGCTCCTCAGCCACGGTCGGGACCACAGCAGTCGCGGCTCTGTCATCCAGCTCTTCGCGGCCGGTGTTTTCCTGGTTGCCGTCTGCCTGGTGCTGTGGCAGGGGGCTGAGCTGAGGGAACGCCGGGTCGTGCTGGACACGGTCCTGGACGAAGTCACCCTACAGAGCGAAGAGATTCAGTACCTGAGAGAACAGGTCTACTTGCTGAAGAAAGTAAGAGAAGACGACAAGACTCACACCGAGACACCAGAAGACACCGTCCAAGACGAGGCCCTTCAGGAACAAGATTTGACAGCAGGAACTGAAGTAAGAATCCTTGTGTTTCTTTCTAAATATTTACTTCGTTGTTGAAATTAGTGGTCACGCTTAAGGTTTTCATGCTAGACTTGAGTTTTGCTGGAAGACTCCTTCCCCTCCGTTTTTTTTCGTATTGCCAAGCACCTGTTTAAGAGCCCCAGTCCATCACAGACTGCGCTCTGATATCCATATCTGGTGTCTTGTTGGACAATAATACCGTGCATGTCGCAGTTAGATTTCATGTGTTCTTTTTGACCGGCAAAACGAAAGACAAAACTTTATCCATCCATCCATCTACCCTATCTATCCATCCATCAATCTATCTATCAATAAGTCAATCGATCAATGAAAAACATTCATAACTTTTGAAGTATCATGTTCACCCACCACCCACCAAACTAACGTCCGCCTGCCGTTAATGACTGTGTTTATACCAGAAGCAGTGACTGTCGCTAACGCGTTTAAGACAACTCCTTTGCTCTGATAATTATTTGTGACCTCTCACGTTTTGAACTTTCCTCAAACGTAAACTCCGCCCACTTGGCATGATGCCATGTACGTAGATCTGTAATATGCTCCAAGCAGAGGTTTCGGTCGGAGGGCTCAGTGTAGTGGCCGCGATTTTTAACATCTCCCTCCCTTCACGTTGAATTTAAAATCGCGGCCACTCCTTCGTGTTTAGTCTTTCAGTCAAGAAAGGTGACATAAAACTGTCGCCAGTGTTATTAAGCGTTCAGGAAACCCCATTTTTTCAACGGAGTTCGGATACAAAGATGGCTCTCGTTGACGTGGTGACTGTTACTTGTTTAATTACTTTTTCTGTTATACAGCTTCACTCGTACTTTTTCTACAACACTGAAAAAAAGCAAAATACTAGTGCTTGTAGACATTTTGAAACATAGAGTTGATGGCAAAGTAGCTTTTCTTGAATATTTATACAATTAAGTCGTAACTTTAATTTTGCACTTTTACTACCACTTCAGTATCAAATCATATGGTAGCGTTTCCAAGCTTCTTCTAACGTTGGTAAATACATTCTGTGTGCAATAGGCGTTAATCTTGGAATCAGTAGACACAAAGAAGACGCCAACATGAATTAACTATCGATAGATATGAACTCGGGTGGAACAAATATCTTCATTACATCTAGATCTTGAAGATATGTTTGGAACTTTGACCTGTATAACAGTTGCCCGCCTAGGGGTGAAATAGATTATGATGTTTACCCGTACTTCTATTTCGCAGTTGGAGTCGACGGACAGTGACGTTGATACAGGTGATCTGGACGACATGGGGGACACTCCCTGGCGACTGAAAGATGTACTGCACAGCAGGTCGAAGAGGAGTCTTAGTAAGTTTTTGTGGCAGACGAAATAAAAATTTTTAAACCAAAACAAAACTACAGAATTATCAAGTTGCTGAATTATATATCCAGCAATACATCTAACGCTCCCGGTCTAGGATATCTACTCGTCATGATAGGAATAATACAGTTCTATAAAATGCTGCTTATGGCACGACATCTACACATTGGACGCTCATTTTGCCTGTATTTCCAGGGTGCTACCCATCCGCGTGTAAGGGAGACATTGGGCCGAGAGGCAGGAGAGGACCACGAGGATTCAAGGTAAGCTTAAAATGATAACTAAGATGAATATTGTGTTTTGACAACGGAAAGTCAGGATAGGGTGAAACTGGATAACAAGGGTCTCACGTTGAATCAGTGTTATATTACGGGTACCAGGTATTAGAAAAGTTTCACGCTTTATGCTATGGGAACATTTGGGGAGTACCCCCGGCCGGACCCCGAAGCCACAAATTTGTCTCGATGGACTGTCGGATATGGGGGGGGGGGGGGGGGAGGGGGGGGGGCTCTCTTATCTTACAGCGCCTATTTCTTACCGGGTTCCGGGTTGATTTTAACTTCGAGCTTAAAAAAATCCAGGGCCCGGTCGTGCACAAAAAAAAGCCTGGTACCCGCAGGTCGTCCCATGGGGCCACGTAGGGGACACGCCCGGAAGTAAATTAAAAAAAAGCCCATTAACTACCTGGTGGGCCCCTTTTTCCGTGACATAAGATCTTGCAAGGAGGTTATATATAACCTCCTTGGATCTGGTGAGTTCAAGTGATAAACAGTCCGTAGAATGAGCTCACTCGATGTGGCGTGATATCACTCGGCGGTGCAAGATTGTTGTTGTACATCTTTTCGCCATCTGAGTTCTTTTTTTCATTCTTTATTACACCAGGGGCAAAAAGGTGACCGAGGCTACCAAGGCTCCACTGGTCTCAGGGGACTGCCGGGTGCCCGTGGCCCAGCCGGCCGTAAGGGTGACCGCGGTTTCCGTGGCATCCAGGGAGAGAAGGGTGACCCGGGCCCAGTTGGTCCACACGTCCGGCATTGTGAGTACACTGTAACTGGCGGTATGAATTTCCGTCATATTTGTTAAGAAGTGACGTGTTGTGTTTTTGGCATTCACAAAATTCACAAAAGTTCATAGATAGTATTTCCGTGGGCATGGTTTTAGCACAGCGAGAGACATTCTTTAAAACTTGGTTTGAAGCTTTTCTCTTATTCTTTAAAACATTGGTTGAAGCTTTTCTCTTATTCTTTAAAACATTGGTTGAAGCTTTTCTCTTATTCTTTAAAACATTGGTTGAAGCTTTTCTCTTGTTCTTTAAAACATTGGTTGAAGATTTTCTCTTATTCTTTAAAACATTGGTTGAAGCTTTTCTCTTTTCTTCTTCTTACCGGGAACGAGGAAATGATTGACAAGACCATTAATATTTTATTTCCTTTCAATAACTGAAATACTTGAACTTGTATTGCTACATTCATTGTTTGACAAAAATGTTATCTACACCAGTTTGGTCAGAAAAACAAAACTGAACTCTGAGCTGAAATTATCTGCGTTAGACATAACTGAATGCTGTAACGTAACATGACCTATTTACGTGCAGAACCCATTTACGTCCGGTTTGGCTCATGTCCACATGTCGCGGTGTATTATGCCAAAGTCTGTTCTTATGAGCAATAAAGAACATCATAAGTATGATCCTTAGCCATCTCTTTAATTTTTGCACAGCAAAACATAATGGCCATGCGTTTACCACGTGAACCCCACGAGCCGCGCATGTGGGGGGAATTTACAGATAAACATTGTTTTTTTACATCGCGTGAAGCAAGTGGCCGGACAGACATAGTGATTTTATTATCATTTGTCTGCAGACTACTTTGGACAGTTACTGTGCATTTTTTTTTTCTGGTCTATGTTCTTCAAGCATAGCGCTAGAAGGGAAAAGACCGAGGTGGACGATAATGGGTTACCCTAGCACAATTCTTCATCATATACCTCAGTATAAATACATGCTCGCACGGCGTTAAATATAAAAACTTACAGACCATGCATTTTCTTTTTAGAAGAGCTGATATTTCTGACCATGGGTTTAAAATTTGGCTCTGTCCGTGCGGTTTTAAGATAAATACGTTTTGAATAAATCGGACGTAAATTGGTCATGTTACGTTAACTGTACTAGTTAACACAATTGGCTTTCTAAAAAAAGGAAGTTACTAACCTACTTAACTTATTCATTTATTGTAGATTGTAGTTTCTATAGCAACGATAGAAATGTTTTGTTTGATTATATTATAGGAACGTTTCCACACTTTCAATTTATGTCTAATATTTAGAAACTCATTTTCATTATGCGTTTTGACCATGCAATATTGAAAAAGTCCATCTCAACTTACATCACAAAGAGACGAGAAGAAGCCGTACCTATGAATTAGTGTAGTTTTAGAACAATTATTTTAGATTAGTATTAGAAATCCTGTCAATGTCATTATATATGTATTTTGTATCCATATGCCTGTACTTAGCCCGTGATAGGGCATGAATGTACAATATAATAAAGGTAATCATTGAATATTCTTTCAGGTGAAATCGGACGCGTAGAGACTGGTGCACCGCCCCACAGTCTCAACACAGGCACCGGAAAACGCGAAATTTGCAAGATCCACCGCTTCCGCCATCCGTTCCTTTACGCGCCGGCCGTTCATGTTAGTTTCACCCACCTTGACCATCACGCTGGCCAGGAACGAATTTTCACCTACGTGAAGAGCGCCACAAAAACCCAAGCCGAAGTATGCATGGGTACTTGGCATGATACTCAATGGGTTAGGGTACAGGTTGATATCCTCGCTTGTAAATAAAGAGATACGATCTTCAGCTCTAGTCCTGTCAACAAATCAGTGACATTTCAATTTTCGTACAAGAAAGATATCTGAAGTAGAGGTTTTACTAACACATTTTGGTATAAGATTAGATATCATACATATGTCAAAAGAAATAGAAGAAGTATGCTCTTTTCATTTGCATGTTTTGTTGATCTAATTTCTTTGTAATCTTTTAGAATATGGTGCTATTGTTATACATGTGAAGGCAGTATTGATATTCTTATCAGTGTACCAAAGGGGGGAATTATGTGTTATGATGTTAGTTATGTTATGATGTGTTATGACCCCATTAGTAATCTGACTGTTTGTTGTCTGCCATGGTTTTGCAATTGCGATCTTTCGCTTCATGCCTTCCCAACACCAATGGTTTGTCAAGATCTCATTGTTTTGTGTTTGGTTCACTGTGCAAATCTGAGTAAGAGTATCTTTAGAGTTTATTATATAGTGCAATCTCAATACCCTTGTCAAGAATACAAAGCTAACGTTATACCTAAGACGATAGCATATGTTCTCCACACCTCAGTGTTCTGATCATTGATAGCAGCATTTACAATATATATTGCCATCTTGTGTTAAGTTATCCTGATATTCAGGTTACCGCATTCTTATGGCTTGGTCCGCAATAAGTTCGTATTATTCTTTTGGTGGGGATAGCTGACTTGGTATAATTTACAATTCATCATCACGTTCACGTTGTATCTTTTTAGAGAAATAAAGTTGAATCGTATGAACTGTTCAGAGACCACTGCACCTGTATGTGATCCTATCAGTGTGTATCATCACGAGGAATAGCAAATAAACCATCATCTTTAGTATCACATTGGTGAAGTTATAATTCTTTCTCCACACATTGCATCATCATGTATTATCAAGCTTACTTCGTCGCTATATTTATTGTTTTGTATTACGCGAAGAGGTTCTTATCATTTGTCATCACACAGAAATATCAATCTATATTTCGATCATAGACTGCTAATACGTTTACGTAAGTGGATACAATAATTTTCTTTTGATAGGTCTGCCAAAGAAAATGTGTTTGTGTGAATGTTCTAGTTATGTGTGGAAAAAGCATATGTGCGTGTGTGTGTGGCTGTTTGTGTGTGTGTGTGTGTCTGTTGGTGTGTGTGTGTGTCTGTGTTTGTGTGCGTGCGTGTGTGTGTGCGTGTTTGTGTGCGTGCGTGTGTGTGTGCGTGTGTGTGTGAGTGTGTGTTATGTCTTCTTCATGCATCCCATGGAGGCAAGAATATATAATTCTGCATGACCGAATAGACGTTTCATGACCACCACTGTGCACTCTGCACTTTTATTTTTCTAACAGTTACCATGCATGTGTAGATAATATGTGTGTAGATTTATGAGGACTTTAAATGGTGTTAACCGTATAAACAGCTTTGCGAAGCAAAACCTTTGTTGGATCCGTTGGTATGTGTAGTGGCCGCCATCTTGAATTGTGACGTCACAGGGTCCACATACCATTTTTTGGGAGGGGTGTTTTTTGGGTCTCCAGCGTTCTCTCTATTTTTAACAAATCGGCACACAACTATCACATATTCAACTCAAATAAAAATTCAATACCAACTCATATCTATAAAAAGACCCCATAATCGCTAAACAAACATAGCAAACCTAAATTATGTGTAGCACAAATACTTAACTCTAGTTTTGTTGTATATTTTGTCTGACCCGTACCTCTTCCCTCATGACGTGAACGAAAAGCGGCCTGCAGACCAATTTCAGCTTTTATGAATGAACAAAGTTCAAATAAACATGAGGTAGAGTTTAGCCTGAATAGAAATTTCTGTTATCAATTTATGAATCGATTCTTCTTCCAGAATAAAGCATGTGATGAAGCATAAAATGCCCTGGGTCGAATGGGCCCTAATGTAGTTCTCGGGGCTGACTGGAAGGACCGCGTTCTTTCCCCTCCCCTATTATCCCAGCTCAAAGACCAGAACGTTGTAACCTCCAGAGGTCAGCCCATGTAGACAACTCCTGCTCCTCTCAGACAAGCGGGAATATATAGACGTAGGTTCTCGTTTTTATCTCCATGAAAAATGGACATATTGTTTTGGGTGTGTCTGTGTGTCTGTTTGTCTGTCTGTCTGTTTGTGTTTCCGGACTACTGCAGTCAGCATAACTCAGGAACCTCTTGATGGATTAAAATGATATTTGGTATGTGAGCAGGTGTTGTGAAGCCGAAATTCAAGGTCGATTTTTGACCCCCTGGTATGTGACCTTGGTACTGCAGCAGAACTTCAATTTTTGTATCTTTTGACCTGGACGTGCTGTGGTCTTGATTTTTGGGTTGCAGATAGCTTGTGATGTAATAAAGAAGTGGTGTAGGTTTGGGCCCCCTAGCAGCTTCCTCTGGAACTGCAGGGTCGTTTTTGTGAAAATCTTTTAAGGAGAGTAACTGAATAAAGGAAGAACGGATTTCCATGATATTTAGTGTACAGGCAGCTTAGACAGAGATATACACGATGAAGTGCAAATTATGCTAATTGGGACTTAATTTGCATAGCTAATGAGGAAAATCTATATTTGCAGTGTTTTCCATTATCAGACTCAAATACATGTAACGTATGTAGTTTATGGAAAGTGGATCATCAACAGATACCAATTATGCAAATAAATTCCTACTTTGCATAATTAATGCAAAACACCATATCTCATCTTATCGGAAAATTATAGGACTGTCAATATGATACTTAGCATGCAGGCAGCTTAGACAGTGATATACATAATGAAGTGCAAATTATGCTAATTGTGACTTAATTTGCATAGCAAATGAGGAAAATCTATATTTGCAGTGTTTTCCATTATCAGACTCAAATATATGTAACATATGTAGTTTATGGAAAGTGGAGTATCAACAGATACCAATTATGCAAACAAATCCCTAATTTGCATAATTTATGCAAAAACTCCATAATTCATCTAATTGGAAAATAACAGGACTGTCAATATTGCAACATGTGTAAGTTAGATAAAGGTGTTTATGGCCAAGCATATACATTGTATTATGCAAATGTGTAAGTCATTTGCATGAATAGAATTGTTCATGGAGATATGAGGTCGTGGAACTCTTGTTGCTGTTGTTGCTTAAATCGAGGATGGGCCGACAGAATTGAAATTTTACCATAGATGGGTTTCATGTGGAAGATTTGTAGCCTCTTCTCACGGGCACCGGCGCAATCGGGACCAAAGCATTACCCAAACTGTTACCGAAATTCACTGCAGTTTTTCACCGTTTACCCATAGTCAGTCCCTTAACAACTATAACCGGTTCTCTTCTTTTCTCTACTCTATAGGTGAAGACTGGGCTCCTTATGAACATCACAAGCCTGCTGGTTCTCCTGGTCATGATCAACACCTTGGGTGTGCCCGTCTATGACATCAACACCTTCCCTGCCTGGGCCAACGACACTTCCACCCCCTGTTTTTAACAAACATGGACATACATAATATGTATCAAATATGCATCAACATAGTGTAGATACAGTAGGATAGTTGTGGTGACGTTTTGTATAATGGTTTGTGGAACAAAGATAACAAGCTATCTGCCACCCAAAAATCAAGACCATACTAACAGATACAAAAATGGAAGTTCTGTTGCAGTACCAAGGTCACATACCAGGGGGCCCAAAATCGACCTTGAACTTCGGCTTCACAACACCTGCCCACATGCCAAATATCATTGTAATCCATCCAGAGGTTCCTGAGTTATGCTGACTACAGTAGTGCGGAAACACAAACAGACAGACAGACAAGCAAACACACACACAGACACACCCAAAACTATATCTCCATTTTTCATGGAGATAATAAAGAATGATAGCTGTGTCTCTGGTGCTATACTTTCACCACACTCTTGTCCAAAACATGCCTTGATAGATCTTATTGCAGAAGGTTATGTTTTCGGGTTGGCTATGGTGGAGTGACTGTGGATGCAGACGCCAAATCTCTTGAAGCCATGGATGGATGTTCATGATTTTTGACAGTCGTCTTTGCCACTTTTATCGCGGCGGCCGTGAGCGGTACTGCAGATTTGTCTCTGACAGGGTGTGTAGTCCCAACTTGTAAAATGTGAAAACGTGTAAGACACTAGGGTTAAAATCTGTGAATACTTTTCGAAACAGTCCCTGGTGTCTTCACATACATTTAGAATGGCATCTTAGACTCTTTAAACACGTTTTGACATAGAAAATATTGTTTTTTTAGGCACCGCACGAGAAGCTCATGTAACACTGTGGCCATCGGTAGAAGAACGACCTACCAACCGTTGTTGCTTTTGTATCCGGATGCAGACCGTAGTTGGTTGATCGGTAACACGGGAAGTTAGATGGGCAAGATTTTGCTCTCAATTTGGGTGATTTGTTGACATTGACTATGTGACGTTTATAGAAATACGCGTACGGCTACAACATATCAAACCAGATGCATATATTAGCGACGTCGCTGATTTGAGCTCAAACTTCTCTTTGAAATTGTTTAGATACGAGCTTAGAATTGTCAAAAAAGGAAGGAATGTAAACATTACCAAAACAAGAGTTCCACGACCTCATACCTTCGTCAAATGGTTTTTAAAACCTTTATGACTGACGCATTATGAGTGTTTCTCATTGATTATGCAAATAAGGTCTATGAAACATAGTTGATCCAATTATCCACCAAAATAACATAAGTTGTCCAAAGTATGACAGGCTATTCCAGCATTTTATCATCAGTTTTGCAAAGGAGTTCCTCATTAGTATAATTTGTATTCAACGATGTTCGCATTCACATAACTTCCAGATGCCACAAGTATGAAATGGGTGCCATTTGCCAGTATGGAATTATAATAGTTTCTTAAATAATTATTAATCATGCAAAATGACCTCAATGAAAAGCGGCCTGAGTGCCGATTTGAGCTTATCATGACTAAACAAAGGTTCAAACCAAACCAAATTAGGTCTCAATTTTCATATTCTCTATCAACTTTCCTCTCTTCCTCTGTTACAAATGCCACGTGAGTAATTAGTACTATTATGGAACGCACCAGGTTTATAAAATGAGAATCTGATTTCCCCAATTACCATTTGATTATACCAAGGATCACTTAATATATCTACATACCAAAAATCATGATGATTTGTCAACCCCATCTTAGATTATAGTATTTTATTACTAGTATTGATGATGCAAATAAGGCATTCTTTTGCATAGTTGATTTGATATGTATCAATATTTCTCTCCTTGTCAGTTATATATGTCACATGTTTGAGAGTCCTGTCGTGAAAAACAGCGGACGTATTAACTTTAACACTGATTATGCAAATGATACACTGATCTGCATAATAAGTATCTAATTACTTCAGTCATCACTCAAGCTATCTGCATTTAAAAAAACATGACCATCCATGAACTCCTTCTTGAGCTAATCTCTTTCAAAGTCTGAAGCAAAACCTGCTCTTGCAGGTACAAAAACTCCGCTAGGGGGCCCAAACCTATACCTCTTACTCTCTGATCCAAGAGCAATCCACCACAAAAAATCACTACCATGTCCAGAACAAGAGGTATGAAAACAAGAAGTTCCACTGCAGTACAACTCTAATAATTTCCAGGTCTAATCAAGACCTACCCATATACCAAAAATCAAGACATTCCATCTTTTGAGTTATGCTGTTCATCCGCACAAATACATATACCACACATACACACAAACTCAAAAATATAACCTTCTTGGCGAATGTAATCATGAACGAAAATTGGTTGAGTTTCTTTAAAGAGATATCGTGTTTTTCAATATCTGTTGAGTTGTGTTACTATATAGTAGTTACATTAGAAAAAGTGTGTGTGCCAGTGGGTGATTTCCGTTGCTTCTATCGACACGCCTACCAGTTTTCATCGTCCTAGAAAAGGAGAGGACAATTAGAAAAGGGAGTTATAATAGCTTCCAAATACATGAAGTTGCTTGCGCCTGTATCTATTCACTCAGTCGATTGAGGGAGCATACATTTTGTGCCAACCCTTGAAATATGGCATAAAATACTGACAAACCATTGACAAGGAATTAAAAATAATGTCCTTGGTCCATCGAACGCTTCAGCGGATCGCGCGTGGCATTCCAGAACACCGTTACCATCGTTTTATCGAACAACCGTCTCCATGGCGACACTCCATTGTTTAGACGTAGCGTGTTGTAGAACATGTCATCTATCCTGACTGTTACAGTGTTGCTCCTCAAACAATCTGCGCCGTCAGTCAGTAAAAGAAGAGGCGTGATCTTGTGTTGGGAGAGTTTGGTTTTCAGCCATACGCTGGACTCCAAATCTGCGACAACTTAGCATCGGCATGTCGGAAGTTGGGGATACAGTTATGTTCTATATAAGTGAAGAGGACGACTACAGTCCAAAGGCGGAAGCACAAGGTAAGATAAGTATTAAAGTTTTCACATCAGTTTAACGAGATACTCCATGTCCTTGGACAGTTGCTCTCGCCTTGCTTTGCGGCCACACTGAGATTTCCTTTGTCAGGTGAACTTAATTCGTGTATTACATCATTTCAATGTATCTGCCCACAAGTTGCCCCAAAATACCAGCTTGTCACTCTGTCCATATGGTGTCCTCGTATATAGGTGTCCTCGTATAAAGGTGTCCTCGTATATACAATGTAGGTGTCCTCGTATATAGGTGTCCTCGTATATAGGTGTCCTCGTATACAGGTGTCCTCCTATATAGGTGTCCTCGTATATAGGTGTCCTCGTATATAGGTGTCCTCGTATATGGGTGTCCTCGTATATAGGTCGTCATCCAAAAGGGAATTTCAACTTTTCATCTTTAATCGTGTAAAGAAGGGCCTGATTTGCATAGAACGCATCTCATTATGTTAATTATCACTTGTTTTCTACCTGCCCAAAACAATTAAGATCGATCAAACCCTACTTGAGTTATCCTCCTCCAAAATCTAGATGAAAAATGTCCACTGTAGAAGAATCATCCCCGACCCCCAACAACGTACTAAATTTCATCACGATCCACTAAATTTCTCTCGAGTTGTGCCACCAACAAACAAACCGACAAACACAAAAGGTCCACTGCAGCACAAAAGAAACCCCCAAGAAGACCCATCTTCGAACTTGACCCTTGTCTCCCAAACATACCTACCAAAAATCATAGACATCCGTCCATGGCATCAAGAGTAATATTGCCAACACCATCACTCCACAAATCCCGACCAAAAAAAAAAACCTTCTGTCTACGGCGTAGGCAATGATACTGATGATGATGATTTATTCAACATTAATAATAATGGTGTACAGGGCCACATACAGTTGACTCTGAGAATGTTTACAGCATTCGACTTGAAACATTCTAAAAAGTTACAAATAAAGTGACAAAAGTTGAATTTACAGCCAGACGCTACCCCAAACCCAAGGATACTACAGAATGATACAGTTTTCATTCTTATTGTGGTGCAATCCATGACAATGTGGTCACATAATCATTAGAAAAACTTGAACCAACATTATTTATAGAAGTGAGTTACTGCACGAGTAATGGCAATATGTATTGTGAGCGTTACTGCCAATGGTCAGGAAACTGATCAGTAAAGTACTACTGATTTGAATATAGCTTTGTATTCGTAATGATCATATAGATACAGCGTATTTCACTATATTGCACACTATAGAAACCCCCGATTCTTATATTTACATAGCATGTAAATATGAGAATCGGAGGTATCTATAGTGTACTGTATAGTGAAACTACGTAGTTAAGTAAACATAATGAAATCTTGGCAAACCAAATTGAGGCTGGTTCAACACAATGCAAAACTACGGCAGACATACAACCTAATTACCAGTGGGGTCATACATCATAACACATCATAATTGATAATCCTGTTGGTACACAGGGTCTCCCTCACATACTACACTGACTATAGGTAAAAACAGTCTTCACAATGACACCATGTTCTAAAATATTAGGAAGAACTTAGATTAACAAAACAGGCAGAAGAAATCACCTTTATTTAAAATGTTTTCTGACACGTTTATCATATTTAATCTTATACCAAAATGTGCTTTTTCTTAAATAACTTCAAGATATCTTTCTTACATGAAAAGTAAGACATGTCAAGTCAAAGCCCTTATTTTCTGAAACTTACTTATTAACATGACTGAAATTAAGACCGTTCTAGACCTATTCAGGCACAAGCGATGAAATCTACCCGCACCCTAGTCCAGAGCGTATTTAACCAAGTTTGCATGCACACTACCACTTGAGTAGCTGAAGCACTCTTAACATACGTAAAAATCCGTTCCTGGCCATTATGGTGGTCAAGTTCAAGGTGAGCGAGACCGACATGGACAGTCGGAGTGGCATGGAAGGCATTGCGGAAGCGGTGGGTTCTGCAGGCGTCGCGAAGTCCGAAGCCTGTTGAGATTTCATGGGGTGGAAAACCAGTGTCTACCCGTCCACTTTCACCTGAAAGAATATCCAATGACTAAGTCAGTAGCTATTTTTCAGTGAGCAATTTGGGCTAACAAGTATCAAGATCGCATTCAGTTATTTCTAAAACACAGCAAGTCAGAGAAGTTCAGTTCGGCTGGTCTGAATTAAGCCCCCCCTCTTACTGGACCCGCGGCACGCTGGCGGCGTCGCTACGGCCGATCGAATTGACCTAGCACTCAACGAATCGACGAAAAAAACGATTCTTTTTAAGCTTTGTGCGTTTTGTTGTCTTTTTGCCATACTTGTACGTTTTGTTGTCTTTTTGCCATACTTGTACGTTTTGAATGATATCCCCATTATAAAGTAAACACAAATCCAGTTTAGGACGCAGTGACGCCGCCAGCGTACCGCGGGTCCAGTGAGAGGGGGGGCTTAACTTGTATAAACAACGTCATATTCGTTGTTGTAGCAATACAATCACATAGTCCCAGTAGCCTGTGGAGTTTCTAATATCTTCGTAATCGTTTCCTCTTTCAGATAAGCAGAAAAAGACAAAACAACTAATGTGTTCAGGAATGTCTCTTGCTATTTTTTGCCAATATCCATGCCAACAAAAAATGTAGCATGTGTTTTGAAATATTTGTGAATTTGGCGAATACCGACAAACGCGAGGCGTCACAGCTTAACTGGTTTGATGATTCGGTTTAGAAGATGACGGAAAATCACCAGGTACAGTGTACTCACATCGACGGATGTATGTCTGTGGAGATGAACCTGTGAGGCCACGGTCACCCTTCTGTCCCTTGGAGCCTGTGGAGCCACGGGAACCCCTGTCACCTGTTGACCCCTGAAGGAATGAAAAGGCCTTTCATATCATCAAAGAAATCAAAGCGGCAAAAAGACGCACAACTACAATCTTTTCCACCGAGCAAGATCATGCTACATCAAACGAAAACGTTTTTCAACGTTTATCAACCGACTGTACTGTGGTCTGACGTACTAAACCTTTCCAGTGCCGGTTATGTAGTATTGACTCACCTTTGGACCTGGAGGTCCTTGTTCTCCAGTGTCGCCTTGAGGCCCTTGTTCTCCGGTGTCACCTTTAGGTCCAGTTTCTCCAGTGTCACCTTTAGGTCCTTGATCTCCGGTGTCGCCTTTAGGTCCAGTTTCGCCTGTGTCACCTTTAGGCCCTTGTTCCCCGGTGTCGCCTTTAGGTCCTGGTTCTCCGGTGTCACCTTTAGGCCCTTGGTCTCCGGTGTCGCCTTGAGGCCCTTGATCACCGGTGTCACCTTTAGGTCCAGTTTCTCCAGTGTCACCTTTAGGTCCAGTTTCTCCTGTGTCGCCTTGAGGCCCTTGATATCCGGTGTCGCCTTTAGGTCCTTGTTCTCCAGTGTCGCCTTGAGGCCCTTGATCACCGGTGTCACCTTTAGGCCCTTGATCTCCGGTGTCACCTTTAGGCCCTTGATCTCCGGTGTCGCCTTTAGGCCCTTGTTCTCCAGTGTCACCTTTAGGCCCTGGTTCTCCAGTGTCGCCTTGAGGCCCTTGATCTCCGGTGTCGCCTTTAGGTCCAGTTTCTCCAGTGTCGCCTTTAGGCCCTGGTTCTCCGGTGTCGCCCTTCAGGCCAGGCGGACCAGGATCTCCATTTTTGCCTGGCTTTCCCCCTACACCCTGAACGGGCAAAAAGACACATAGTCATTGTCATAATAACTAATTGTGTGTGGTCCTCTTTAAGACGGTAGTTTTTGCAAAACACATTATTATTCTTTGGTAATTTCGGCTATGAAATACCAATAATTCTTACCCTTATTCCCCGTCGTCCTCTCGGTCCTCTTTTCCCCCTTTCTCCCTTACAACCTGCGCACCCTGGAAATACCGGAGAGGTCAATATGTTAGATGACGTCATCACGTTGACAAAACGTCAAGAAACAGCATTTCATACAACTGTTCTATTATCATGGTTAGTGATCTGAGAACGGGACTGCTTGTTGTCTATTGATATTGCTACAATTTGTTCTTGATCTGAACTCTTCCCTCTGCTTTGGTCATGAGACCGTATCAGACATCGATAGATGAACGCTCACCAGCTTGCCTCTTCGACCTGTCATGCAGTTCATCTTCCAGTCGCCAGGGAGTGTCAAAGTCCGGATCAACTCTATCAACATCACTGCCCTTAGACTCCAGCTATTACATATAAATCGGGGAAAAAATTTTCTAATTATTAGATCAATAGACGAGTCAGTGTTTCAGGTCAAAGTTTTAAGATAGTCCTGTCTATCAAGATGTAAGTTAGATTTTTAGTCCACCAAAGCTCTAATCTATCAAATTAAACTCATCAACGTTGTTTTGTGTCTACTGATTCCTGTACTTGGTAACTTGACAGCTGATTCAAAGAGATAGCCCTGTACATGCAACGGTAACGTTATGGCACCGAAGAATTCAAGTAAGTCCTTCTAGTGCTAAGTCAACAATGTAGATGAGCCCTATGCTTCAAAATCTCTGGACTTCAGTGTTGCACACACGTGCGTGTAAAACAGCGTGACAAAAAGGCGGTTGAATAAGTACACTTCACAAAGACGTCATTCTTTGTGGCTTCCGTGGACATAATATATCATGACATAGGTAGCTGACAGCGTGTCAAGTGGGCGGAGTTTATATTTGAGGAAAGTTCAAAACGTCAGAGGTCACAAATAATTATCAGAGAAATGGTGTTGTCGTGCACATTAGTGCCGGTCACTGGTTCTGGTATAAACAGGCAAGAGGGCGGGCGGTTCGTTTGTGATAAATGACTTTTACTGTGAGACCCCGGATCGAATCCGGAAAGGGTATCCTAGCTAGTCGGGGCTGCACCGTCTATCGGAAGAGACGTAAAATGGGGGTCCCGTGTTCGAGGAGGTGCCTCAGATTGAAAGCTACTGGCTGTAATAATACAACCTAATGAATTTATAAGACATAGTGAATTTTATGATTAGGACAATCCTTTACTTTTCGAGTAACGTAACCCAGCGTCCGCCTACAAAAAACTGCTAGAGGTTGGAAATAAACGTTATCTGGTGTTGTTTTTAATCAACAGGTCAAAATGAACACTATGGCATGCCCGATAACATTGTGATATACCTGACGGTGTCCAGTAACACAACAGCGATGAACATTCATGTGTATCGTCAAGGGGGTACTTCGGCTCTTCTGGAGTCTTTTACAGATTTTGTAGCAATATTATCAAAGAAAAGAAGGGAAAATTTCCTTACAGCAAAACTTAATTGTAACATGCATCTACCTTAAGTATGACCACTATCTGCAACTGAATAAATACATTTGTATAAAGATGGATTCTTACTTCAGTTTCCGCTGTCAAATCTTGTCCCTGAAGGGCCTCGTCTTGGACGGTGTCTTTTCGGGTCTCGGACTCGGCCTGCGTCTTGTCGCCTTCTTTGTGTTTCATAAGTAGATGAACCTGTGCTTTCAGGTTCCGAATCTCCCGGTCTTGTATGATGTCTTGTTCTTTCAGGTACGCAATCTCCCGGTCCTGTATGGTGTCTTGTTCTCTCAGGAGGGTGACTTCGTCCAGGACCCTGTCCAGCACGACCCGGCGTTCCCTCAGCTCAGCCCCCTGCCACAGCACCAGGCAGACGGCAACCAGGAAAACACCGGCCGCGAAGAGCTGGATGACAGAGCCGCGACTGCTGTGGTCCCGACCGTGGCTGAGGAGCTTCTCTGGGATCATCTTCCTCTACAGTGATAAACCTATTACCGATCTGTGACAGAGACTAAGTGTTGTGGATTCTAAACTGTCGTGGATCGGTGAAATGGCCGTCCAGCTCTGGACAGGCGTCGTCGGACCAAGGAGGTTGGTCGGATGTATGATCTTGCACAAGTCTTCGCTCCGTCTTATACATTATACACTTGAAAGGTAGACACATGGGGAATACCCGTGACGCTACAAAAAAGGTATCCGTCATTTTTCTATTGTACAGTTTGCTAATTATGCACATTGATACAAAAGCTACCCAATTTTCCCGGTATTGTCTTGATTACCCGTGACGTCACGTTCATGCTGGCATCACCAACAGTTCCCATTGGTTCAGAGTGAGGAGGAAAAACCTGTCCGTTTCTATTTTCGTGCGGCCTTCAGCTGATGCCTGAGGGTTTGCTAAAACTCTCCACGTCGCAGTTGGTTACCTGAGGTCATTGCAAGTTCCTATTAACCGCTCAGTTCTGGCCAAATTAAAGCAAAATAGTTACCTTCCCGAGATATATATATATCAATATGGATACAAGTTATACAGTCAAGTCTGGTCTCAGCAACCACCCAATGATCTGAGCAAAAGTGGTTGCTGAGGACAGGTGGTTGGTTGGATGATTGTTCCATGTAAATTTTGTATAACGTTATGGTACGGATCCAATGTACTTCACTTCATATGACGGCAGTAATTATCAGATTAACACAAAATCAGCCCATTTTATTTGTATTCCTACTGTTTTTTTACGCCTTTGTTTTAGACTGAGCTGGACACACCTGTCTGTGACAAGTCACCCTTCTGTTAATGCCTGGAGGGCTGTTGAAACGTACCACTCTGTTAACTAGCTCTTACGGTCACACGCGGTCAACTACGTGTTTCATACAAGCGCCTCTGTACTGGCCGAAGAGAATGTTGTGCCTTTCCGAGAGCGACAATAAATAATCAACGTGGAAACAAGATACATCACTATGTCTGATTGACACAAATTATTTCCAATTTCACTTGTATTTCTACCTTAAAGTTGTTGCCCCATTGGTTCAGGGTGGCTGTGACAAGTCACGCAGAAGTTAATGATATCTCTCTGTTAGTGCCTGAAGGGTTGTTGAAATGTACCACTCTGTAACTAGCTTTTACGGTTACATGCGGTCAACTAAACGTTTCCTCGTACTGCAAAGTACAAAACAGCACAAGCTTGAGCAAGGCAATACCAGTTTAATATGTAAGTTCTCAAATTTGACATTTAATTTTTCTCTGATACAAGAAAATAAGAAATATTACAAAATGCTTGAAATATTCTTGTGTCAACAGATGAAGATATTAATTGTCTTCCATTAGCTTCTGTTCAATATTCATAGTTTGAAATGTTGACCAGTCTCATAATATGTTGACTCTGTGACTCCTGTGGTGGCATTTCGGTCGGTTAAAGAATGCCTGTTTTCTTTTAAATTCCATATCATATTTCACATGCATGCTCTCTATATTTCCTGCAAAAATTCAAGAACCAAGGTATTAAATTGATGTGGCCCACATAAAATCATGAAAATGTACTGAATATATATACCGGAATTCTTGAATAGCTGTAACTGAATAGCTGTTTGTATCATTTTCCAAATGATACAAACACATCATATATAAATACACTGTGGACGTTGTTCTAGACTCAAAAGATTTTAATTTATTGAATAAATAGACTGTCTGTGTAAGTTGGAATTCCTTTAAAAATTGCCTGACAATATTCGTCAAAACAACATCATTTGCAGTGACAAATTAATCATATCTCAGAATGTATAAAAAAACTTTGAAGAAAACGATAATGACGAGAAATGTCAATAGTTGTACGTCATTATCACAGGAGACCTCTATATCATAACAATATGTATGTCAACAATAACACCATTATTTTCAGCTATACTAGTACTTGTTGTATTGCTTTGAGTTATATACATGGAATTGTAAAAGGCAAGATTTTGGTCTTTATAATTACAATGAAAAGCACTTACCCATAAGTAAGGGGGGGTATTAATTCAAATTTTGTAAAATACACATTTCAAAATATGGAGATAGTCTATCTATTATATTAAGTACAAAAGATTGGAAATCATTAGACTCTAACCCCCCTGTACATAGCCCTTGAAGTTTGTACAATGTTGTAATGGGACTAGTCCATTTTTGCAATGGGGGTGATTTGGAAATAGCCTATATCTGTGTGGAGAATAGATTTGGGGTTCAGATATTCACTGTAATATCTTCTGAACTCAAAGTACTTACACTTTGAGGCATTAATTATGTTTGCTTGCATACCTTTATACTAGTTTAGTACATACTTATGGTACAAACTTCAGGGGGTATGTACAGGGGGGGGTTAATATAGAAAAAATTAAAAATATTTTGCATTTTCATTAATATTTATTTCAGAATGATAGACCGTCCCCCTATTTCTAGGTGCGTATTTCAGCTGTGTATTTCAGCAAAAACTGCACTTTTGCGGAATAGTAGTACCCCCCTAGCTATAAGTCATGTATAAAGTGAGGACCTTCACAGACCTTAACCAATGCCCTGCAAATGTCCGTTGAAACTAATACAAAGTAGTGTGCATAGATGGGTTGTAGCAAGGGCAGGGTTAAAAAAACAACAGATAAAGTTCTTCTTTTGGGGGGCAAGGGGGCAAATTTCTCCCTTGCTTATTGTGAAGAATTCTGCACTTTCTATCATACAACATATTTTGTTACCTATAATTGCTTTTCTGTTATAGAGTACACAATACATTCTTTTGTACAAGCCCTTGTTATTAGAATATTTCAATTTGACTGACATTAGTCCTGTACAATATTCATCTTGTTTTATGTCTCCAAGCAGATGAGCGGTTATTTCGAAGCTTCAGAAATTCTATGGCTCTCTCTAATAGTGCACACTTTCTTGGAGATAGCTTCCGTCTAGTGTGCAGTATGTGTAGATTTAAGACCAAAAGAATACCAGCAAAAGAAGCCATGCCCGATTAATCTGCTTGGAGGTTATTTCTATCTACTACTGTAAATGCAGAAATGTTTGCGGTGGTTTTATGTTCGCAGTTTTCGCGGTGAACTCTTTACCGTGAAATTAAAACCATCGCGAAAAGCTGTTCCATTGTGTGACTATTGTTACAAACGCAAACTCAAAACCACCGCGAACACTCCATTTTCTCCCTACCGCGAATTTAAATCCCCACAAACATTTCTGCATTTACAGTATTTATCTAGAGTGCAGTTCTCTCTGGTTCTACTTCCTCCCTTGGTGGTTCCGGGGGTTTGGTCTCCTGATCTTTAGGCTCGGGTTCCTTTGATTTCTCCATTTTCTTCTTGACAAGATTTCTCTTCCACGTGGGCATTGATGCCAGCTTCTTCTTCTTCTCATCTTCCTTTTTTTTCACTTCGTCTTCTTCTGACCTCACCTGGAAGGGAAATGCACGCAAAGTCGATGGAATTATTGGATGGCTTGTTCCAACATGTAGTGTGGGTGGTCAAGTGGTTAGCGAGCCTGCGTACAGACCTGAAGGTCCGGAGTTTGAATCCCAGCTTTTGTTGCTCGCACAAAGAGTCAAAAACTTGTTCCTCCACCAGGACATCTGCCTGTGCAACAAGTCAACTCAGTAAAACTGCTACTGTTAATTTACTTAGAGATTCTTGTGACCTTTGCTCGAAGCTATATGTATGATTGTATACTTTCGTTGCTGATATGTTACATATGTTTTTTAAAATGCTGATGTTTCTCATGTACAGTAAAAGTAAGGTTAAGTGGTTGAACCTCAGACTGAGGACGAAGCATTGTGCTTTTTCGTTAGCTAGTAGTGCAATGCGGCTTCTCTATGGATCACATTTTTGGTCAAGCACACCGAGTCACCCCTACTCTTCTCGATACGTGTGTTGGGTACAGTACTAGTATGATTTAAAAATCAGCGCAATTCAGCTTGTATTTCATGCTGTGATTCTAATAAACTGAATTGAACTTGACTTGTGTGCTACTAGTAAGTGTTGGACGTCAGACATTAAGTCATTGTGCACTGTTCATTTGCACTTGTTGAAAAGAGCTTAGTCCATGTATACAGGGGAATTGTGCGTGGTATATTAAAGGAACCAGTGTGTATATTGTACAATCATACTGTCTTTTTTTTTCATTCACAGCCACTGGAAGATTAGCTATTCGATGCCATTGTGCTAAACTGGTTTGAGATCTTTGTCTGAATCACTTTTCAACACAGATGAAATTTCCCTGACCTCCTGTTGTTTCTGCTGTTTTTCCTGCAGTAGTTTTCTCTTCCAGTCCGGCACGTTGGCCCACTTATCTTCAACCTCCTTCTGCTGCTCTAAAGTCTCCTGAAAAACAGTTTCAAACTGTTTTAGATATTTAAAAAAACCTTCATTTTGACCAACTTAATATTATATAACTTTGACTCGGTTATAAGCTCCCAAAACTGTACTTAATTTCCTACTGCCAAAATTTAGTAGATGCAGTTCCTAATGTGAGTTACGATTTTGCCTAGAAAAGATGGAAGGAGTAGCACATTCCGTATAGCCTTGGTTCCATTTGATCAACTCAATAAATTAACGGAGCTCCCATACTTAGGGAAGCAAGTATAGGAACCCCAGTAGTCATTCAGATGGCACCAAGACTACTTCACATAAGAGACAGACAGATAGCGACAATGACAACGAAGTTTATTGCATATTCATGCCCCATTGTGGCTAAATTCAGAAGGGTTGATAACTTAATGATACAAAGAGAAAAGTAGGAAAACTATTCTGTAAAGTACAAATGTACTGCTTTATTTATAATCTATAATTCACATGCTTCTTCTCTCTTCCCAAAACATGTGCAGAGGTATTTATAGAGTTTTCTCATTATATCGTAGTTTAAGATAATAAAACACTGGAAGCTACTACAACTTATGAGCAGTGAGGAAAAAAAACACTTCTTACCATGACCTGCTTGTTCCTTTTCTCATACAGAGCTTTCTTCCATGTAGGTAGATCCTCTGGAATGTCCACAACCTTCAGGTTGGAAGGATCTAAAGATGGAAGTCAATGAAACAGGTCCACAGTTATACATAATGTACTTCTCACTTTATACAAATTAATGTAGATCAAGGTTATTCTAACATCTGTCAGGGAAGCATCTTTATGAAAAATGAATAATCATAACACAATTGTCAAATTTTTCAAATCTAAGCCCATTGTGTTACGACACAAAGAATGTGTTCCACATTAATAAAAAATGTGGAAAATATTTCAAAAATAGCTTGGATTTTGATAAATATTTCTCAGCTAAATTGTATGTATACCCTTTCAGGCTGTCTTATATGAAATAACAGCATACTGTACATGAAAAATAATTTTTTCTTGCTGAATCATCATACATGTATTTGTATCTGCTCAATAGTCCTGGGAAGCAAGTCTTCTGTATCTGTATCTATATAGCCGGTACAACCGCCATTAGGTGTAACATACCAGCTTCGCAGGCACGTGGCGCGGCAGCAGCTGGTTATATTACACCGAACAGTCTGTTACACCTAGTTTTGCATATTTGACTGCAACCGTTCTTTAAAGCTACGTAGTGAAGATGACAGTACTTGATGACGACGAGTTCCAATCTACTACTATAATGGTTCTCGGGAAATACGAAAGTCTTTTTTCTTACCAAACTCTTCATCCAGCTTCAGTTTTGGTTTTGGAGGGGCAGGTGGGGGTTTCTTCACCACCCCTTCAGTTGGAAAAGGTAGACTCTTCCCCTGGTTCAACTCTGCACTCCCCGGGATGTGTCCATTTGGCTGGTGGGGGGGAACTCTAGGTGCTGCCGGGTCGACAACAATGGTCGCTCCTGGAACTGAAGAAGAAAAAGATGGGGGATGTTGGGTTAGAGATCTGTTTGGACATATCTTTTCAGGGTAGCGAAATCAAGTACCCTGGTGGGATTATGTTAGTAGATACTAGTATTATGTCAAAATTGCAAAAAAATATCATTCAGCAAACAGATATTAATGTCATAGATTGCAAAAGTAAATTCTAAAATCAAAGAAGAAGATGCGAAAGAACAAAATGAAATTGAAAAATCTATCATTTGGTATGCATACTCCTGACCACTTAGATTTCATAATTAAGACAACTTTTTTTGGCCAAAATTTGATTTTTTTGTATGCATTTATCAATTGTGGGATTCCTAGATGATGTCATCCATATAATCATATCAACATGGCCTAAGACTTAAAATACAAAATGGCCTGTGAGAATCTGAACTGACCGGGAGGCTGGACCGTCCTGGTGCCTGCCTTCCTCTGAACCACCTTAGCCTGGATCTCGGCCAGTAGTGCATCGTGGGAGTCAGACGAACTGGTGGAGGAACTTCGTCTGGAGTTCTTACTGCCCGTTTCTGAACTCACATCAGCTGAGAAGATTCAACATAGTTGATTGGCTTGTCGCAGTCAAAAGAGAAGGGGCTGTACGAGTAACCTCCATGGAGGATGCTTGTGCAGCCCCTATTGAGTAAAAAACTGAATTATAAACCAAATGTATAACCAATCAACATGTTTAAGAATGTCAACATCTAAAATAATCTTACCCAGGTGCGAGATTAATAAAAAAAAAATATATGAGTGATAGACAATTACTGGGTAATAGTCATTGTATATGTGCAGTTAAAAAAATGTTTAAAAAAAACCTTTCTTGTCATCTGTCTTTGATTATAACACTGGAATTTCAGTGAAAAGACTTAGCAAAAGTAAGGCCAGAGGTGTTTATTTGCTATCATCTTCTTTAGAGGCAACAAAAGGGCAATATCTCATGAATAGATATACACACAAACACACACACACACGCACACAGAGGTGCACACACACACACACACACACTCACAGACAGACAGACACACACACACAAACACACATCCCCTAATAAAAAGAATGTTCCAAACTACCTTCAGTTTTCTTCAACTTGGCACTAGCGATGGCAGCCAGCAGTCCACCACCATTGGTAGTGTTCTCAGTACCCACAGGAGGTGCAGGGGGTGGGGGTGGTGCTGGCGTAGCATGGCCTGCTCCTGGGGGTGGGGGAGGTGGCAATCCTCGGCCTACACCAGGGGGTGGGGGAGGCATCTGCTGAGGAACACCAGGGGGTGGGGGAGGCATCCTGGGGGGAGCAGCCCCTTGACTTCTTCCTGGGGGAGGAGGGGGCAAGAAGTCTGGTGGAGGGGGAGGGGGGTGGTGTGCACCAGGGGATGATGGGACAGAAGGCTGCTTTGTCCTGGGGGATTCTGGGACTGATACTGGCCGGAGGGAAATGGGCTTGTTGGACATCACACTGGGCATGCTCTCCTCATGGACGTTCTGTGTGATGATGAGGGATACGGGTCGGCTAGTTTTCCTGACTTTGTCGGGTACTCGAGGTGCCGGGCCAGGGGGTGGGGGCGGCACCCCGTGGGGTGGGGAAGGTAGACTAGACAGCTCTGAAGCCGACTGTGTGCTCCTAAGAGGGAAGACATGGGGAGGAGTCTTCGTTCTTGGAATGTCGGTCATGCGCCACTTTTTCTTGTCTGGCACGGGAGGGGGGAGGGGGGCGGGCTCCTTCGGCGGCGGAGGGATGCTCTGTTCATTGGGGACAACATCAGGTGGGTTGCTTGCAACTCTAGGCTTTTGAATCTCCTTTGGGGACCTAACCGCTTCAGAAGGAATGTTGTGTGGAGGTTGGGAGTCACTGGAGGGGCTCTTCTTTTGAATATCCAATGCATGACTCGGAGAAACAGGACCTGGTGTGTCCACGTCAGCTAAGTACGTGCTTAGGCGAGTTTCCGGACTCCTCTTGGGTGGGGCAGGGGGAGGCTTACTCGACGGCCTTGTGACATTTCTAGTCCGTGCAGAGTTGTTTTCCTGGTTGGTTGTTGTAGAGGGAGGGACTGTAGAAACACTGTGCTGTTGATGGATGTGCTGTACATGTTGGTGCCACTGCTCTTTCCAGTCTCCCTGTTCTTGCTGTGTCTGTGAGGAAAATTAACAACAAATGTAAATGATACGTCAGGGCTACTGAATGGAGCCTGTAAAAAAAAACGGAAAAAAAAACACTGACTAAAAAAAAAAACTAAAAAAAAAAAAAAAATTGTAGTCAACAGAAACATTTTGTTTACTCATTTTACTAAGAGCAGTGACTGTCCTCTTTTTGACCTCACATCCTTGTGTTATTTCTATTTTTGTCATTTCTTTTTACATTCTTCAACACCATTTTCTACACTCACCATTTTCACTATCCCCAAACAGTGCTTTGTTTACATTCAGTTTGTTTTCTTGCTTTGTCAGATTCTGATTCATCTCTAAGAAACTGTTCTTTTTCTTTCTATTCTTTAGAGCAAGTTCTTTTCCTCCAGTCTGTTCTATGCACTTTCCTAATTCTATTTGTTCAGTTTCCTACATCAAGGCAAGGAAGACATTGTGTTTTGCAGTACATTGTGTATTTACACCTATACAATGTACATGTATAACGTTATCGTGAAATTATATGTGCTAACCAAGACTAAGATTTGGTAACGATATACAAGTTACCTATTATGATTAGGAATTGACAAAGGCAATCAATGAACATAAGAATGACATCAACAGTTATGACCAAAAGCCAATTTTCACTTCTGGCTTCAAGTGGTTTTATGATAAAAACATTGTACCTTGCTAGCTGTTTTCTGGTTTGGTTGTGAAGCTGTATCTGATGGTGGAAGAAAGACATCTTCCGGTGGCTCAGGCAGGGAATTCTCTGCATCTAAGAACTCCTCTGGAGGAGGAGGTAGGTCCATGGAATCTACCATGTCCATGGAATCCACTGGAGGTGGTGGAGGCATGTAGTCATCATCCACTTGATCATCGCTATCAGAGGTTGGAGGAGGAAAATCACTGGACTTCCCCTTCTGAAGGGGTGGCGGGGAGGGGGGCAGGAGTGACGACAACATTGCCAAGGCGATTCTAGGTGTGGGAGGGGGGTACATGGCCCGTATGGACCCTTCCTTGATGATATCTGGGTCCGGTAGTTTGGCGTTACCAATATTTGGGGGGATCGAGTTTGTGTTTCCCGCATTACGCGCCACAACGCTCTTACGGGCACTGTTGCGTAGCGAGTCTATGGAAGAGAGCCGCAAAATGTCGTTGTGCACCTGGGAGCCATAGTCCTCAACAGACCGGAGGAACTTGGAGACGTATTTCTGCTGGGTCTGTTTGGTGCTCAGTAGTGATCTGTAGTCTCTTCTGGCAAGGTAACCCCGCCCCACTGCAAACAAAACAACAACAGATTAAATCAATGCAAGAACAGGACTAAAAACATCAGTCAGAAAAGAGGATCTCCATGTACATGTAAGTCCAAGAAAGATTTATCTATTTATTCATTTCATCTTGAGACACCTGGGTGGCCCAAACAGCTTAATATGATGATAGTATATTTCCTTTGCGGCTCAGTATATTATATTATACACTGTCAGACAATAATCACAAAGCGTGTTACAGTTTGGCAGTAGCACAACAACAATGGGTACAAATAAAATTCGGTGCGTCAAAGTCAAGAATCAAAGTCCATAAATCAAAGTCTAATCCGTCCCAGGTCAAACACAATATACATGTAGGTCAGAGGTCATGTAGGTGCATTCAAGCGTCTCAGGGCTGCTTTAAACTGTGGTAGGGTAGATAAGTGCCTTATGTCTGCTGGTAGTTTATTGTAATATGTTGCCTAGAAAGTCCTGAGTTTGGTGCAGATTTGGTCAATGTGTGGATAAAGTGAGGAAGGTGTGAACTTGATACAATAAAATGTGGCCAACAATAAAAATGATGATCTTTAATATTTGTATGTTCTTGCACACATGGACTAAATGCAGTAGCTATACTATCACCAAAAAGGTTAAATAATACAATGTAGTTCCCTGTACGCTCGTTCTCATTTAAATGTACACATTTTGTAACCTCCGTTACTGTTTGAAGTAAGACGTTCCTGACATTAAGACATGCCACATATAAGATGCCAAACTGTCGTCTTTAAAAGCCAGAAAAGTTTTAAGTCGTCATAAAAACGACAGTTTGGCATTTCATATGTGCCGTATCCTAATATCAGGAACGTCTTACTTACGGAAGTTACAAAATGTGTACATTTAAATGAGAACGAGCGTGTAGCATTCCTAGTGAACAATGGGATAATCAAAACAACTTAAGCTATGATACCGCTAAGTTATACAACTTATACACCCACCTTTTTGACAGATGACCACCTTCTCCTGAAGGTTAGCAGTGATAGATGCCAGCTGCTCAGGGTGCCAGTACCTCAGGAAAACCTTGGTACGACCCAGCTAGGGGGAGTGCAAAGATCATGTTTATATACCAGTCAACATTAAAATCAAAGCAGTATATATATGTAAAGGCACAAAATATCAAGATTACATTCTTTTTAGGGTGTTTTGTTTGAACCTATGTTGACAGAGGGTGAGTTTTGTCTATCAAATGCTATCATTACAAAATATCTGCAATTTTTTAACTGCTTACAAGGCCACATTACTGAAACGTTTTAGGTCGAACTAAGTCTTTAATCTTTTGTTTGTGCAAAAATGTGCGGTATTAAAAAATCTTTTGGGAGTAAGGGAGAATGAATTTTTAGGTGTTTTGGAAGGCGATAGCCTTTAAGACCTTTGATTTCACTATTACAACATCTCTACAGTCTTGCAGTCAACTAGATATACGTGTACATAGTTGGCTGAATTGCACTGTTGGCAACACAACACAATGGACTCTTGGATGATACAGATAGACCCTCCCCCTCCATCACATTCCACAGATGTTCCTAGCCTCACCTGATACTGTTGCAGCTTACAGTACTTCAGCACCTGTTTACACCTGCTGACAGCTGTGTCCTCACTGTCAGGTGCAACTGCACACATGGTCAGGGCAGGGTATCTGGAGGTACATGATTGTATTCAGTAATGTCATCTGTTGTTTTTTCAGGTGTTCATGTATATTGACATTTGTTAAGTTAAACACCATAATATTTTTGCTGTGCTTGTCTCAGATCAACATTACGTGTACATAAAGAGGAATCCATGGTCAAGCATTATATCTAAATACAGTAGATTCCGCATATCTGTATAGCCCATTTGTCAGCGTAAATTATACTACTCCCCGAACTATACGACTCCCCGAACTAGCGATATTGACGTCCCGAAGGAAGGGGGGGGGGCGCATAGGATTTTGAACAAGACACACAAACACACTCACTATTGACTCACGATATCGCAACTTTATTTTGCAAAATTTTAATCAAAGTACAATCCTACCTTTCCCGCGATTTTAACGTCACCATATTGGAACAAATAAGCGATTTATTTTGTTCAGATAAGCCCGAACTGCGTGGGATACTCCTGCCAAAAAAAAACTCCCGCCATATGTTGATCACATGAAATCTTGCAGCCAACCAATCAGAGCACATGTTTTCATGACGCAAACCAATCAGCGCTTAGAACACGCGTAAACATGAGTAAACAAAGATGGCTGCCGGCGTCACCCAGCCTTCGCCGCTACATTTTACGTGAAATTGCGCCGTAAAATACGATTCATCTACGCTACATAAGCAGAATTTTCACGGGAAAAGAATTAAAAGAATACATTCTCCGCCGAATACGGCCACAAATAACGGCAAATCGTGGCAAATCACAGCGTAAAGGCTCAAATGCTTGGGCAAAAATCTTGTTTTTCTTAACGTTTCGCTGACTTTCGTCGCGTCGTTGGAGCCTTGAAAAACAGGTTTTTGATGAGATCAACGTATGTCAAAGGTGCCGATATCGACTGTTTGAAAGCAGAACAATAGCAAGAAACAAAAGAGTGCGATTGTCGAACGGTAGACGGCGTCCCCGCTCCCGAAACTACAATACAAACCCAAGATCCAGCCTATAGTTTCGGGTCATTTTACGGTAAAATTGGACAAGATTCTATACAATACACCAAACTTTACGATTATGGAGGATACAGTTATACAGACTGTACATTGCTTTTACCATTGAAACATCCGATTTTTATCGATATTTATCCAGATGTAAAGTTTAAATTGTACTACTCCATTGAGTGGATGGTAAATGGTTTGGTGTTTTGGAATTCTATACAGAAATACGAAATATACAGAAAAAAGGTATACAAATAATTGGAATCTACTGTAGCATGATGATAAAAAATATCAACATGACAAAACTAAATGCAATATTCATGTTAGCATACATGTAATTATAAATGTTTTGAGAAAATATGCATACCTGTCAAGAAAGTCCTGAAAGGGCAGTCTGATCGGAAAGCCCAGCTTTCTTATACGCACAGTCTCCAAGACTCCTGTGTATCTGTTGAGATGCAGTGGCAAACAAGAAAAAAAGTTACGCAAACTGAATAATAAAAGTAGGCACTAACAGCTGATTAAATGGGTGAGGACACAGATCTTCACAAAATACAATCTACAGTTGAATGTACCAATATAAAAAAATTTGAGTCATACAAAAAATGTAGTTATCAAACACACAGACTGATGCTTTAACCACAGAGTCATTCAATAGCAGGGGTCAAACGAAATTCCCTTTTTTGGGAATAGGTACACTGGTGCACCTAACCTAAGGATTTAGGTGCACAGAAATAACTTTGGGTGCACAACATGAAATAAAGTGAAATGTCAGCCAAACATATTTTCAAACCCTTCTGTTTTTCTTATAAGAACTTTAATCTGAAATTCTATGGCTAACTTCAAAATCTTAAACAATACATCAAACAAAGTACAACAAAGGCTAAAGTCCTTTTTCTGAAACTTAAAATTCAAGAATACTATGAATAATAAGTGTACAATATCACCTCTATCCTATAGCCAGTGCAAAAATATCTAGGTGCACTGGTGCACCCACAATCAAAAAATCAGGTGCACAGCTCCAATCTTAGGTGCACAAAGGTGCACATGCAACCAGTATTTCGGGCCCTGAATAGGGTTTCATACCTAACCAACCTATGTAGAATTCTAGCCTAAAAATAGCCTAAAGCACAGTACTATTTGCAGACCTGAGCTGTGTAAGGACGTAGCCTGGGTCCAGACTGTCAGGCTGCTTCCCTGTGTTGGGCTTGATACAGCGAACAAAGTGAGGCCTGGCCGACGACATCTTGGCTATCAACTCCGATAATGAGTTCTGCCGTGGACAAATACATCGGGAAAAGATAGTTGATGTAAAATTTAAGACCTAAAAAGAGCTACACACCAACGAAACATCGTGATCATAGCTTTTCCAGAACACGAGATGTCAAAACCGGAAGTTCTGCTGTTGAACCAAAGAAAGCTGGTAGGGGGATAAAAATCTAATCGCTTCTTACTTTTAACAACCCCTACCAACAAACCAAATATCATCAAGATCCATCTACGACTTCTTGAGTTATGTAATGCTGTCCACAAAGAAACAGACACACGCATCCAAAAAGATGTACATTTGAATAATGTAACTTCATGTAATATATTGTATTGTACAACTCCAATCAATGGTAGTGGATGGATGGATGGATGGAAAAATTCTGATAAGTGTAACTTTCTCTTGTCACTAACAAACTATATTAAGGCCAAACCAATGTAATTTCTTGGTTAACAGATTTTTTAACGGAGGACATGATTAAAACAGAAGGCTGGGGTGAGAACTTGCACCTGGCCCTGTTCACTCCCTGAAACTGTGTGCACCAGAGTACAAACTTTCCTCTGAGATTCTGTTTTCGTGTTGATTTTCCAATCTAGCATTTAAAAAAAAATTCTGTTAATCAAGAAATTAAACTGGTGTGGCCTAATTATGAATTGCAATGAATTCTAAATCAAAGAGCTGTTTCTCAATTCGTCTTACATTTTCGCAGATGATTAATAAGTAGATATACAGCACTAGCTATTGCAGTTCACTCAGAAACTGCTAGAGGGCACAACTGCATGGCAGATTACCTTGAAGTGAAAGGCGACTGTGGCTGGTCCCTTCCTTTCACTGCTCAGGGCAGCAGACATTGGTCGGTGCATCTGTAGGCAACAGCAGCAACAAAATAAAACATACATCTTCTATTTTGTCTCGCCAAAATGCATTTTTCACTGTTGGAGTAAGGTTTCATAAAACTAAGGTCAAATTAAAGAACTGCCCTAACCAGAAATTGCGTGTGTGTGTTCACTGTTCACTATGACAATGTGATTAGAGAACGAAAATGAGTAAGTGTATGACACACTCATGAAAAATGGATTTGATTCCATTCCGAATAAGCTGGTATATACATGTATTCAGGTTTATATTTGAAACATGATATTGGATATACATGTAAGCACATATTGTGGGTAAGACCTATGAAAATAAACAGTGTGACATCAACTCATCCTTTTTCTGAAACCTCATTTTCTATACGGAAGTACCCTTTACTACAAATTTATCAAAATTCTGGTAAATTTTAATATAGGGGATAGTCACCATTGATACCAAAATGCACACACCCTTCTAAAGGGGTTATATCACTGCGGTATGATGGCAACCTTGCTGCAGAGCGATTGGACAGAGCACTCAAATTCAAATTTCCTTGAAAAAAAAAGAATGTTTTTTATGCTTTGTGTGTTTTGTTGTCTTTTTAGCCATACTTGTACATTTTGCATGATATTCCTATTATATAGTCAAGGGTAACACAAAAATCCATTTTAAGACGCAGTGAGGCCGCCAAGGTGCCACAGTCAAGTGAGATACCCACTTTAGCTTAGCATTGAGAGGTGCTTACAGCCCCCGCAGGATTTACCTTTGACTGGTGCACGGAGCTCCTCTTCCTAAAGAAGGAGAATGGTGATTGGTTGGGTTTGATGACTCGTCTGGACTGCATCTGGCGTGCACTGGGCGCGAGAGAACCGGTCCTCGTCATACGACTCTGGAACATCTCACGAATCAACAGACTGCTGCTCGCTGCAGGGAAGGGTACACTATTGGTCAGCGGGTGGGTACAAGTCAAGGGGATGGTACAGTAATGCTCAACAAGTGGTGTGTCAAGAGTGTCATATATATTCTTAGACTAGTGCTTTAATCTATCTACCAGAAAGAAATTGCAATTTAAACACATACTTCAAAGCTTATGTTATTTTTGGCTTTGCATTACTGCATTACACATGATGAAACAAAATGTACATGAATATCATAATTCAAAACCTATCACCTGAACAAAAAGCTCTAAACAAGGATTAAAAGGAAAAGTAAATTTGATTCAAAATCAGATGAAATGCAAAATAGAAATTACTTATTTAGAGTTGGAATCATTATTATATATGATTTTGCAAGACTTGTATATAGAATCTATTTTGGACAACTTACTCTTTAAAATCAAGAGCACAGAATTGGGAAGGGTGTCTCTGTTCTTTTCCAAGAATCCATTCACATCATAGGTCACCTTAAAGGGGAAAAAAGGTCTCAACATAAGAAAGTAATGCACAAAGCACAAGTACACCTGCCTTGGCAAAAGAAAGTCAGGAATAATGGAAAAAGAAATGCTATTGCCAAAATAGTCATATCAGAGAGTACCATTGACCCTTTTTTTTAAATCACAGCCAAATGCATATTTGCAACACAAAGTCTTAAACAGCCATAGCTTTTGTTCTAAAAAGTAACGAAATCATCATAGCATACTAAAAAACATGATAAAACTGAAACATGATTTACTTAAAATGCACAAGACTTATAGTTATGTTCAAAATGTGTACCTTTGCTCACAGAACTTTTTCTCAGATACACTCATATTAACAGCATGGTGCTTTACCTTTTAACATGCTTTCAGAAACTCAACATTCTTTTTATACAGGGAAAATTTTTTCTTTCAAAGTTATAATTTTAAAGTTAAAGCTATTTCTAGACTGTGAGTTTGCCCGAATGTTGCCTACCCTGCCGGCATAGTGAGTGATAGAGAAACTGGCCCCAGCGTCCCTGGGTACGATGTAGATGTCCGGGGCTGTCTGTCCGGCTGTGCGGTGCAGTTTGGTGGCCAGGGAGAAGTCGGTAGCCTTGGGGAAATGGCTCTCCTCATCTAACACTGACAGGATCCCGGTCGGCTTCTAGGTTGGGAGGGAAAAAGATCAACTTAAAAAAACTTTTCCAGATACATTCATTTGTTAATATACTTTGCCAAGTGGGTACAGTGCTTGTTTTCCAATTTGGACTCTTTTTAAAGTCACACCAGTCGAACCTCAGACTGAGGACGAAGCATGCCGCTTTTTCGTTAGCTAGAAGTGCAAAGCGGCTTTGCTACAGCCTGCATATTTAGCCAAGCACACCGGGTTATACCTACTCTTCTAGATAAGTGTGTTAACGTTGGGTTCTTTTACGTGCAGAGGTTTGACGCTTGAGGCTTATACCTGAAGCTCCCTTATACACAGGGTCACAGCAAAGAATTAAAAAAAATTATGGTAAATATTGCTTTCTCTGTTTAGCCCACAGCGCTTACGAGATATTGTTTTAAATATACACCAAGATTCGAAGATGGTCAAAAACAATCATCCAACAAACTGTCCACACAAAGCACAACAAAAATTGAATAAACACAAAAATTGGCTCTTGTGTAAAGTTGAAGCAGTAAGTTAAAGCCCATTTAGTCTTCAAACACCATTTACTTCCTTCATCACAGCATCAAATAAGCATCACCAAACTCCAAGCAAAACCACAAACTCAGAAGAAAATGATTTCTGATACCCATCGCTTATTCACGACAGTGTCCTCATCCCATGTCTGCAAAAGGAAATGTTGATTTTACAGATTTCAATCTATATCTTATCATTGATGCACATTATATATGAGGAGGTTATTTCTGTCAGTTACATGTAGTAAACAATCATCTAGCCCAGGGCTGTCTCCAGGACCCGTCCTTCCGCCCCAGGACAGAAATTTGCTTCTTGGGACGGAAAAAAAATTAACCCCTTTCATCACAGAAATATCAATTTCATGAGATAAAACTGATGAAAATGTATTTTTCTAAGCTTAAACTGACAGATTCAACAATGAAAATTTTAAAAACGGCTCCCAAACGATGAGTGGGATGGAAAAATAAATTTAAAGCTGTAGACCGGGGCACGATCTAGCCCAAATCAACATGACAAAAATAAATTCATTATTATCACTTGTATATGATGGACAAGTAGGTTTCTAACCTGGAGAAAGAGGTCCACAGTTGGTTTGTTGTCCACAAAGCGTACCAGCTCCATGGTGACACCTTCTGTTTGGTACGCTTCCTGTAAAATATCAGGACCCGTAAGAATTTAATAATTAAAACCGATATAACTAGTGGATCAAACTGGACAGGGCTATCTCTAGAACCCATATCTACATGTATGTCCTCGGAAATTTCCTTTTTGGGACGTCAAAAAATCTGAACTAAGTCTTCATGACATGAAATTGACAGAAAAGCAATTTCATAAGCCTTAAATGACCGATTAACAATGAAAATCAACAACATGGGTTTCCAAACAATGAGTGGGATGGAAACAAAGATTGGAGATTGCTCTGATGGACAGTTTCGTAAAAAAATGTAGGAAACATCTGTTTGTTTGTTTGTTTGCTTGTAACCTTACATACCTGTTCCTGTTGGAAGACATGTTTGTTGAAGAAGTTCTGCAGTTGTTCGTTGGCTAAGTTGATGCACAGCTGCTCGAAACTGTTCCTGGAGAAATCCTCAAACCCAAAGATGTCCAGAACCCCAACCTCCAGGGTGTCTTCTGGGCTGTAAGTATACAAACCACAACAGGTGGTTGATACTGGTTTATACTTAGGTATGAAACTTGTTGCCTCCATTTACAAACTTTAAGGCTGCTTTTGGCGTGTCTATTTGTTATGTTCTTAGGCAAATAGTAGTGGACAACCTCAAGCCAACTGTACTGAATTGCTCTGGAGTTCCGGACGCAGAGGAGATCCTGTACACCTGGTGTGAGCTTGAATAAAGTTCTAAACAGGAACTACATGTATGCGGCTACAGCATCTTTTCTGAAGATGTGGCATGAGTGTGGCATGGCTTGAGATTGTATACAACTATTTTCCTGTTTGTTAAGTTCTTGTTTGTCTATATATAGTTATTTGAATACACTGCATGGGAAGATGTTGTCACTACAATTATTATTAAAAGACTTGCTGGAGTTACATGTACAGGAGAGTATCAGACATGACAGGTCATGGGGTCAATGGAAGAGGGTACTATTTCGTGGGGAGACATTGTTTATGGCCTGTCTGTTTGTCTGTGTTTTTGCATGTTATATATTTTCCATAATATGCCAGTCACATTCACTGTAGAGTGATAGGTAGTGATCAATGGACATATGTAATGTCAATCAAAATATCAATTGCATATCAAACAAGACTACTTTTTCTGCATCCCTGAACCTTCTCCATGCTGCCTAACTCTGTAACGAAAGGGAATTGGGTGCCAAATGGCTACTTCAGTGTACTAAAGGTTAAATCATGACTTCACAGGCAAGGGTAAGACAGTTCCTACCTATCTTCCAGAGGTTGCAGAAGGTGGTTGATCCCATTGACCACCCAGCCAAATAGTCTGGCATAGAGGGCTTTCGCCAGGGCATCTCTGCAGTCCCCTGCATGGTACACGTCCCTCTGACGTCTGATAGCCTCGCCTGTGAAATGCATATTTCAGAACAAAACAGAGTTACTCCATTTACTTTCAAGTTGGTTTCAATTCATGATTGGAAGGAAAAGGCAAAGTTTTTGTGGTGTTTTAAATTTGCAGTTGAAACAATTCTGGACTACTGTTACAGTAATGATAGTATCACATTCAATGTATTATGAAATTTGGAAATACAACATGTGCATACATGTAATCAGGGTGTTCAGAAAACTGCAAAAAAAAACCACTGCGAAAATTTCAACATTTACAGCAGTACTTGTCAATAAACAGGATATACAAATGTATCATGATGGTAGATCTTTGCCATGTTTAGCTAGAAAAGTTGCACTTATGATGAGATTATGAAACACGGATGGTTTCACATAATTTTAACAGAATCACTCTACTTTACCGTAGTTGTCAAGCAACATTTTTCAGAACGACAATAGTCCGAAAACCAGGTTGTATATTTATCAGCACAAATTGCGTGAAAAGAAAATTTTTTGTGTATTGTGCGAAATTTAGAATTTGCGTTGTTTACTCCAAAATGAAAGCACTCTTGGCTGTCAGCTCTTGTTTATGTACATACCTCTGGTGACAGTGATCTCTGATGTCAGGGCGGAGTCCAGTTCTTCTGATGGCACTTGGATCATCTCCGAAACTGAACAAAAACAAAGTGAAACTCATTAATGTTAAACTTGACAAACTTCTGTAAAGATGCATAAAATAACAGGCTTCGTGAAAAATACATTATAACATAGATCCTTGTAATATGCATAATACATATTCTGTGTTCAAAATGTAGCTGGTAGAACCACCCTTTGGTGTGACACGCCAGCTTCGCAGGCACGTGGTGCGGTGGCAGCTGATTATATTACACCGAATGACCTGTCACACCTAACCTTTGCATATCTAGGTACAAGCATTGTTCAAAGCTATCTAGTGAGGATCATGCTCCTACAGTACCTGTTTCTGTATAACTGGTATAACTGCCCTTTTGACTGATACACCAGCTCTGCAGGCATGCAGCGCAGAAGCAGCTGGTTATTTTAAAATGAACGACCTGTCTCACTTAACTTTTGAACATCTAGCTGCAAGCAAATACTTAAAGCTATCTAATGAGGATGCACCCACTGTACTTGGTGGTAACAAGTTCCACTCTACAATTATAGTTCTAGAGAAAAGAACTACATGTATCATAAGTCAAATAAGTGACAAAATAAGGCAAGGCCCCCTACCCTTGTTGAGCACCTCCATGTTGATGATTTGTGCGACATCATTGTTTGCAGAGGTAATAAACTGAATGTCTCCGATGTGCAGGACAGCAGATAGACACGTCAGTAAGTTGTCTTCATCCTAAAAAAAACAACAAGAATTTTGTTGGCTTCTTATCAACTAAAAAAAATCACTCTCTACCAAATATTTCTGTAATTCTGTACAATGTTTGAGCCAAAAAGATATTTTTCACTGTAAAACATTGGCTAAGTAATGGTGGACATACAAATGTATGGCAGTATTTGATATACACGTACAGTCAGACCTGGTCGGGCAACCACCATGCATAGGCAACCACCTCCAGTCAAAATCCACATTAAGACAGTCTCATCCATTTTTACATGATAGTTAACCCCACCCTGTCCTGAGCAACCACCTGTCCTCAGCTATCATTTTCCTTAAGTTAGTACCTTGAGCGGTTGCTGAATACAAGTTTAACTATATCTCAAAGACACCACAATAGGTTTCTTCTTTGTCTCCTGATTCACTACTGCCTCTAAAGAATCTCAAACAAACCTTAAGTGAATCTTCAGACATGTCATTGCATACAGACACTGGAGATACTGTTAAAGATACTGTAAATGTATTTAAGTTCGCGTGGTTTTTATTTCGCGCAAAGACAAAAATGGAGTGTTTGCGGTGGTTTTAAGTTTGCGGCAGCGCTATAGTCTCACACTGCTACAGTACTGGAAAAAATTATAAAACCACCGCAAACATTTCTGCATTTACGGTAGTACTTTCTTACTTAGTTATCTTTAAACTTTCATTTGCCATGTTATTACAGAAATAGCGGTGAACGTACATCTTTGTTGAAGCCGACCGTCTGCAGACTTTGTCTGAACTTGTCCATTTTGTCCTTGGCAGTCTGGGTCATCATGGTCCGAAGGTCAAACCCACTTCTGTTCAAGTACCTACAGAAGGGGAGGGGGGCACTGTTCTCAGGGGAAGTTCAAGGTCATTTCTTGTATACCTGTGACATTCTTCTATCATTTGTGAAAATAGTGCCTGTGATCATTTCTGAAAACTTACCAGAAAACCCTGTTTTAGACTATATCTATCAGACAAAAAAGATATCTTGCAGTCTTGCTTCTTAAAATGGAAGATCTAATACCTCTGTGAAAATGTTGAAAATCTCATACTTCCATGAATTTCGGAATCTGCAAATTTCTTGTTTCATTGACATTGTGACTTTCTCGCTAATTCTGTCTGTGCATTTTCCTGCCAGTCTTCGGGACCAACTTTGGAGCTGCCTGGCCAAGCCAACCTTCCCATCCTGCCAGTTACACCATCTTCCACCTCATATCCTATCACTCTACAATATTCAAATAACAACGGACACACACCAAGACAAACAAAATACACAGACCAAAAACAGTAACTGTTTTCACAGAGGTAACAATACCATATTGTTAACTAAAAAATAAAGACAGATGGAATTGCTTGCTACAGCGCCCCCTACATGTACCTGTGGTACTGCGGGCCCTGCAGCCCGTAGAGGTTGTACTCATCAGGCGACAGTCCAGCGAACATGAGGTAGAAGATGTGGAAGTTCCTCTCCCCTGGGTTCTGATACACCACTCGGGACTTCTCCAACAGGTAGTGGGAAATCCCAGCTAAAACATACAACACAGTTTGTTCAACTTCTGTTTACCTGTAACAAGTTTATCAGTAAAACTGTAAATCTAGAAAAGTATGCTTCGACACAAATAAACCAGGTAGGTTAACCATGTATCCTTCAACTGTTATGAGATATCATTTTTAAACTTTTATCTTTACCTGTATTTGTATAGCTGGTATAACCACCGGCATGGCAAATCTTAAAGATTCTGGGGGCAATACATGTATGTCATGTAGACATGACACATTCAAAGGTATCCACTTTACTAATAACCATTACGTTTATGAATGTTAAACATCCAGGTAAGCAAATAGAGTAGTACAATTTAAACTTTACATCTGGATAAATTTCGAAATTTATCCAGATGTAAAGTTTAAATTGTACTACTCTATAACCATTATATACATTGTATATAGAACACTTTTTTATAAATGTTTCAGATGGTTATATTACTCTGAATGACCTGTAACACATATATCCTTTACACATCTAGCTGTAAGTATTTTGCTTAAAGCTATCTGATGAGGATGCCTTCCAGGTAAATGTAATCTTAACTAGAAAACCAGACAGGTACTAGTACATTGTAATGTGAATTGTGAAGACATGCCCCACCTCCTAGCACTCTCCCCTCCCTGCTGAAAATGAGCTCCAGGTACTTGGCAAAGCGACTGGAGTTGTTGTTCATGGTGGTTTGGGCATTCCCAAAGGCCTCCAGCAGAGGGTTGGCCTAAGGTGTGGATATGGAGGAGGAATAAATTACGTTCTTAGAAAGTGAGTAAATTACATTCTGATACAGTAAAAAGTACATTGTACAGTGGATTCATTCCTCAAGCTAACCGAAATCTTTCACACCGCAGTTGTCCTTCAGTAAGACATCTGGAGCCGCATAGTTCCCGTTTAGAACTTTTATTCAGTCTAGTACCACAACCACTTTCACCAATTTTTGACAAATGTTCTAATCAATTGTTGAAAAAATTGTATCATGTAAATCTCTCACAGTTTGTGACACTTAAATCTCATGGCACATGGCATTTTTTAGACCATAGCCTATTGGTATAAGAATTGGTAGAATCACATTTTTTTATAAGAATTGGCAGAATCACATTAATTTTTTTCTTAGATAATGGCCGCTTGATTGCCTTACTTGCAAACGGGATCGGCTATTCGACATCCAAACAACAGCGTCCCTTTGCAGTATGTATTTGGGCTTTTGAATACCTGACTTTGGTTTGGGAAGGTCGTATTGAGGTCACCTGCTGGTGCCGAATGGCAGCCGTCCAGACCCCTGCAGCAGTTCCACAAAGTGCAAGTGTGGAACAAATATGTATCTGTTCTGTATTATGTGATTTTAAACCCTGCAGCAATTCAGCAGTGGCTGCCAATGCATGGGTAATTTCTGACCAATAAACCATTATTATACACTTAAGTTGAGTCTTAGGATCTAGAGCGTGAAGACGTGTTTTTGTTGTCTCCGTGTTGTCTCAGGAAAGTTCTCTTAGCCTCCGTCACAACACATGGTAGCATTCAAAGAACTACAGGGAAAATATCCATCCACACTCCCTACAATACTCGTGGGGTCATGTGGCGCAACGGCAGAGCGTTCGACTCAGAACCAAGAGGTCCCGAGTTCGAATCCTGTCATGTCACCGATCTTGTGCCCTTGGGAAAGGCACTTTACACGACTTTCCTCACTCCACCCAGCTGTAAATGGGTACCTGACTTCGGTTGGGGAAGGTCGTATTGAGGTCACCTGGTGGCGCCGAATGGCAGCCTCCCAGTACCCTTGCGACAGTTCCATAAAATGCAAGTGTGGATAAGATATTATATATGTTGTGTAGTGTGTGAAACCTGTGAACCCTGCATCAATTCAGTGCTAGACAGGCTGCCATTGCTGGTAATTTCTGACCAATGAAAACCATTATTATCATTACAATATTACCTGTTCTATCTTCAGGTTCAGCCCCCCCTCCTCACAGTCTGCTAGTCTCAGGAACTGGTTCACCATGTACTTGGCTGACTCCGTCTTCCCAGCACCACTCTCTCCACTGATCACACAGCATTGTGGGAGGTTCTCCATCACCAGACTATGGTAAATGGCATCTGCTGTTCCATAGATGTGGGGGGGCAGGCTGTTTCTTGTAGCAACATTTTTGTACAACATTGAAGCCTGAAATAAAAGACGGAGAAGCCATTAAAAGCTAATTTATCTACTAGTAATTTAGTAATTTATTTACTTTTGGCAACAGCTTCAAACACCAAAGTCTCGGATGGACTACCTTTAATACTATGTTCAACTTGATGAAGGTTAGACATCCAGGTAAGAAGTTACTGTAATTCTTGCTTCTTTTGCAGTAACTTTATATTCACAGTTTTCACGGTCACTTCTGTACCGTGAACGTATCATCACCGTAAAAAAAAATTGTCTTTTGCCCCCCTCCCATCTCTCTACAACATTTAGTATAATACAATACCTACCACTTCTCATTCTTCCCCACAACATCACCAACTTTTTTGTGCATTTGCCGCCACCATGAAATTAAAGTTCAGTGAAAAAATCAATTTTCCTTACACCATGAAATTTTGCTACTGTGAAGATAAAGTGAATTACGGTGCTCAAGCAACTGGATAAAATTTTGAAACAGCCAGATGTTTCAGACAGCATCCGCTATCTTTCGTCAGTGACTATTTAGGAAAGGAGTGGAGAACCAGGTTTTATACCAAAACTCTGAATTGAAATGTTAATGAGGTGAAGATAATTTAGGATGGCCTAACCCCTGTCCCTGGTGCTGAAAGACTGTTCCAGTACATTTGTTAACCTTTGACACTTACTAGAAATGGCGAGAAATATTTCTCTGAATAAGCTATAGTACTGGTCAGTGTAGGAAAACTTTCCTGAGAGGTACAGTATATCTAAAAGAAAAGTTATGTTGTTATCGGTAAACCATTCTTTTGTCCTTGTTGAAAACCAACCATTACTTGAACATTTATTTAGTAGTTCAGGTACAGATTCAGGTACCTAAACCAGTGTACCTGTACCTGAACCTGTACCTAAATTGTGTTTAGGTACACAGCTCTGACATTCTGTAAAATCCTGCTGTTTCTGTGCTTTATCCTTTATTACAAAGGGTGGAAGGTATTGTATGAACCTCAAATATCATGGGGTCAATACATGACACATTCAAAGGTATGCACAGTACTAATTGAAAGTACTATACATAGAGAGAATTATATGCACTAGTCTTGTGACATGTATTTGTCAGATTCATTGCAGTTTAATGATTTACAACATTCTGCTTGTAAAAACAAATGCAAACTAAGACTGTTACACAAACATGTGTTCAACACTGACCAATCCCTGTCCTTGGTGCTGAAGAACTGTTCCAGTACATTATTTTTGCCTCAGCATATAATATATGGAAAGGTAAGCTAATAAACACACAGGCTATGGATAAAGGTTGGAAGAGGTTGTAGTTATACTTACTGGAATAGAATAGATCTGCAACTCCTTAAAGGGGTTTATTGCAACAAGGATTTCCCCAATATATGTCTGTAAACAAAAACATTCGAGTTAGAACAACAACATCATTGGAATTAGCTATTCTCCCATGCTACTAAACAGAATAGTATTCGTGCACTGAATGTATAGTACGAGAGCCTTTCTTTTACAGTACTGTATGGGAGCATATACTGTAAATGCATTAAAGTCTGCGTGGTTTTTAATTTGCGCTAAGGTGAATATGAAGATTTCGCAGTAGTTTCAAGCAGCGCTTTAGTCACATACTGCTACAGCAGCGCTATAGTCACATACTGCTACAGTACTGGACAAAAATGTTTGCGGTGGCTATAAGTTTGCGGTGAAACGGTCACTGCAAAACTTGTGAGAATAAAACCACCGCAAACATTTCTGCATTTACAGTACCTCAGTCATTTCTTAAAATCATGTTTTCTGCTCCCAAAAAATAAAAAGTCAAATAAAAACTGAGGAAAATAAACAGTTCATCACGGATGTAAAATATCAAACAAAAATAAGTGGATTCCACTTTAGGCACTTGAAAGATGACAATTTGAAGACAAAGCAGTTTTAAAAAAAAAGGTCCCCTTACATAAATCTGCTGTCGTTTGTATCTCTTGTGCATTTCCTTCAACAGGATGTCTTCTGTTAGGTCAGGCAGACTGGCAAGGTCATCTGTGGGGCTTGTCAAGGGCAGGATAGCCTGTACAAGATGGTACAACCATGGGGGGAAGGTCATATAAATGTACTAAAAGCTACATATAAATATATAATTTCATACAATCCCAAATCTACCCTTTCCTCACAACTGTTAACACACACAAAATCAAACCAAAATTCCCTTACATTCTCAAGTAATCGCAGAAACAAACATATATCTGTTATCAAACTTATCACTCTTTATCGATAGTCACAAGGTCAGTTCCACAACAACAACAACAACAAAAAAAAAATATGAGGGGGTAAGACGGTAGTTAAAAAAACAGTGGTCACATCTTTATTTTCTATCTCCCTTTCTGTTAACTCATCAATAATTTTTCTTGTTAGGAACTAAATGCATCTTTTTTGCCCTGTTCATTTTCAAGGTCACAATGAAGCAAGAAAATGATTAATGGTTATTATTAGTACATGACTGTTAGCCACTTCTACTCCAATCACAACTCAAATATGGATCTAGAATCTGAAAATGAAGTGTGTTTTGCAACAGTACCTTGTCAAATGTGATGTTTCTCCTCACAGTCTGGTCCCCCTGTGTAGGGCTGCCCCCCTCCCCCTTAGTCAGCTGCATCCCCTGCAGTAGAGTCTGCGCCTCCCCTAACTTGTCCTCCTTGGAGATGGACAGGTGTCGGGGACGACTGGGGAAACACGTGGATCACCATGGTTACTGGCTTCTTTTGATTCTAACAGTATTGTTTTAGCTATCTGCATAACGTGACGTCACCCCAGCGGTGGATTGCTTACTCCTTGACATTAAGATTGGTGTTGTACAGTAAAAAATTTGGGTAAGTCCAATTTTTATGTTGGGAATTACGGTTAAAACTTGTTTCAGAATGACTTCTACCAACACAGATGAACTTACAAGCTAAGTAATGTTTAAGTATTACGTAGGAAATAAACCATTGTCATCACAATGTACTGACAATTGTTTACTTACTTACACATACTCAACTTCTTTGTCAAACTTGATATAATCAGAAATCTTTAACATTCAACCGTAAAAAACTTGTACATGGTATGTGATAACAAAATTTGAGGGTGAGTCAAAAAACAATGAAAGTAATTTATAGCAGGCTCATATTCTCATCAAATGAGTTAAAATTTGGCACAAAAGTAAAGGCACATATCCTCTTGAGACTGAAGTACTGTAAATGTATTTAAGTTATTGTGGTTTTTATTTTGCGCTAAAGGGAAAGTAGTCACATACTGCTACAGTATTGGACAACAATGTTTGCGACGGTTTAAAGTTCGCAGGGAAATGGTCGCCGCAAAAAACGAGAACATAAAACCACCGCAAACATTTCTGCATTTACAGTATCTCAATTTATTGTTCAGATTTTTGTGAGTGGCTGAAATGAATTCAAGATGACCACCACTTAGAAGTCCGTCAGAAGGAAAGAGCGTTACATTTAATTAAAGAAAATCTCACATCGTTTTGCTGTTGAGTCTGACTAGGGTCCCTCCGATGTCTTCCTTCTCTTTCTTCAGCTGCTCAAAACTCTTGACTTCGTTTAGGAACTCGAAGGCCTTGGCCACGATGTCCTGCTCGGTGGGTGACTCCTTAAAGTCCTGCTCTGCCTTCCTTAGAACCTCCTCAATTCTCTCAGTTGCTGCCAGGTCTGAACAGAGGGTTCAAAAAAGCAAAAGAAGTGTGATGGTCAAATTTTTTAGAGAATTTCAACATAAAGTTAAACCCTGATAAAGGCAGCTGCCTGGTTACTAAAACATTTGGCAGATGAGAAAAAACAGAAATTTTACATTTTGGATATTCAAATTACACTAACAACCTGATAAAGCTACAAAAGACTTAGCCCAGGTATACCTGAATGGGTATATTTTGGCAAGGGGTATATTCTAACACTGGTATTCATAGTATGTCTACTAGGGAACTCTTCTTCTGAACTCAGTTGCATGTAGAACCTAAACTTTCATTCTTTTAATGATTGCCAAACTACGTACAAAGTGGCAAAACATTGTTAAGTACCAACATATTCCCAGTACAACTGCCCGTCTTCATCTTACCTTTATACTAAGCTATAGAAGTAGAAACAGCACAAATGCTAGTTCCATTCCCAATAAGAAAACAGTACAATAATGCGGTCCACATCATCAGATGATTGTGAAACTTTTTCATGACAAAAACATGGTGTCTGCTTTGAACATTCTGACATCACACATTCTAATCATTTCATACCATGCAACAATCCTTCCAAATCCATTTGTGCACGATGTAATACAATCCAGCTGAAGTAAAAACTACTAATCACTGACATGAAAATGTTAAAAGGTTCTCACCAGCAGGTTTAACACCGTTGTAAGTCTTCACATGGGGGTTAGCATCAGCCTTCAGCAGCTGTTTCACCACTTTCAACTGGAAAGAATAGATATTCTTATTCTTACTTTGTTTTGTTAAGTTTAGACTACTTAATATGTATCATTCTACTGCATGTGTCGAATTGGGATTATGAATTGGGAATTGTGTAAAAGATCATTCTCAAGTTTTGATTGTGACAGCATCCTACATTACCACACTATGTATACACATGTAAAAGACAACATGAATGTTATCTATTGATCATGGTAGTTTAAATTGGAAGTGTCCTCACATGTCCGTATCTTGCAGCTGCATGTAGAGCCGTCCAGCCGTCTTCATCTACAGCCTCCACCCTACAGCTGTTCTCCAGCAGGACCTTCACTACAACACTGTACCCATTGGCACTGGCTATGTGCAACTGTATCAGAAATTATAATCATTATATTTAAGTCTAAGGACATAATTCACTGCTCAGAGTTATCATAATAGAATATCAAAAAATAACTATAGCTACAGTAAGTTTACACAGTTACAGTACATGTATATCGCTGAAAGTGTAGCTCTTAGTAACAGAGGCCTTTCTAAAAAATGTATGTGTTAAAATCATAACAGTTACTGCATAGACAAGTGTACAAAGCAATATTCTTCATACTGTTGCTTCTCCAAACACGTGAAAAGACGGTGAGATAGAATTATGTACAAGATAAGATGTTGATGTTCAGGAGTGAGTGAGTGCACGGGCGGGCGAGTGAGTGGTGAGCGAGTGATCATGAGTGCACGAGTGAGTGTGAGTGAGTGTGTGTGTGTGAGAGTGAGTGTAAATGAGTGAGTGCATGAGTTAGTTGTTGAGTGAGTGAACTGACCAGTGTCAGTGAGAGTGAGTGTGTGTGTGTGTGTGTGTGTGTGTGTGAGACAGTTTGTGAGAGTGAGTGTAAATGAGTGAGTGCATGAGTTAGTTGTTGAGTGAGTGAACTGACCAACTTGTCAGTGAGAGTGAGTGTGTGTGTGTGAGTGCGTGTGTGTGAGTTTGTGAGTGTGAGTTTGTGAGTGTGTGAGAGTGTAAATGAGTTACAGTAAATCACTTAAATATAGCGGCAGGAAAATATAGCGGTTTGGGGAAAATGGAGCAGGTCACGGCACTTAATTTTAACGGTGGGAACAAACATTAATGTCTCAAATACTAGTAATCAAATATTAGTGATGATGAAATTTTAGCGGTTGACAAGTGACCGTTAAATCAGCTAAAATTAAGTTACAGTTAACAAATCAAGAATTACAGTTACTGTAGTTATTGAGTGAGTGAGTGAGTGAGTGAGTGAGTGAGTGAGTGCATGAGTTTGAGTGAGTGAGTGAGCTGACCAGAGTGGCGCCGAAGCCGTTGGGTACATCGAGCTGCTCCCCTTGTTTGATGAGCCCCTGTACATCTGTCAGCATGGCCTGCATGCTGCGCTGTCGGATCTTACTCAGGGCTGCCTCCGACAGGCCTAGAGGTACATGTACAACATGGAACAAATTATAAACATGCTTCTACAATAGTGCTGAGTACCTAAACGTAACATCAGGTACAGGTACGGGTACCGGTACAGAGGTTTAGGTACAGGTCCGGACCTGTACCTGTACCTCAGAACAATTTGATTGTGTTTTTCTGTGACTCCTTCAATGACAAAAACAGAAAACTGTTTTCAACTTGTCAGTATCTTTAATCAAAGAACACACATTGTAGTGGTTTACACGGTATTCTATTCAGATTCAAGTACAAATACTACATCATACATAATGGGTTGGTTGAGGGGAATCACCGTCATTCTACTCACCTTTCTGTTGCATGTGGTTGTGTAGAATCTGCCTGACCTCTGACCCCACAGGGGCGTGGTCCAGGGCAAAGTTCCCATCTATGTCCATCAGGGATGTGTCAGCACCATTCTGAAAATCAGGTTCAACAATATAGCATTACAGGCCACTGGGTTGATGACAACATTATAATATTGCTTTCCCTTATTGTTTCAAAATGATTCCAATAATTCCAGATCCTTTCATAATATTTTAGCCCTGTGAATTTGCATCCTCATCTTTATCTTTATAATGATGGAATTGAAACACAAAATAAATCTTTATTGAAATCCCTGAGTGAAAGGTCTTTAAAATGTTAAAACTTCTCAGTCATTTATTACTCTACATGTATATATATATAAGTGGGTACCCTAAAAGAGAACCTAGTACCCAAAAAGTAACGGCTACATGAACGTGTGTTTATAGTGGTGGGAAATCCCCTTTTAGCCAGCCCAACTGATTTCAAACGTCAAATGATGAATGCTTGTTTGTAACTGAAGAAATTAGCAGGTAATGTTTGCAGCCGCGTGATAGGTTGGAGGTGCACAGTCCTGTTTTTTTGAGTGGTGCGGTCGTACACTAGGAGCGGTAAAGTGCCTCTTGCGGGGAGTGACTTATTGCAGTTTGTAATTGCCATAAATAATGGGAAGTAAAAATGTTATCTATTGTACTGATACTTGCTATTGAAAGATATGCAATGTTGCAAGACTAGCAAGACTCCTCACCATGAGTAGGAGGTGGACGATTTCAGGACAGTCGTAGGCACAGGCCATGTGTAGGGGTGTCCAGAGGTCATGGTCCAGGGTGTTGACCCCTGACCCCTTCTGTACCAAGATCTCAGCAGTGGACACGTTGTTGTCCTTACAACACTGGAAGGGAATTAGAAAATAAGTTAAATTTCAGTTTTTGTCCGTTTTCAATAAAATGACTGTGCATCGCAGGAGAAGTTGTTGAGAATGCGGTAAAACGTTTTATCAACTTTTACTTTCATTTTTGGTTTGTTTTCAAAAGAATAACTGTACAATGCAACTCAGAAGTCAAGAAAAAGTTGTTGAAAATGCGATGAAACTTTTAGCTTCAGTTTTAGTCCGTTTTCAATAAAATTACTGTTCACTGCAACTCAGACGTCAAGAACAAGTTGTTGAAAATGCGGCAAATTTTTTAGTTTCAGTTTTGGTCCCTTTTCGACGAAATTACTGTACACTGGAAGAGAATATCAAGAAGAAGTTGTTGAAAATACAGTAAAATTTAAGTTTCAGTTTTGGTCCGTTTTCAGTAAAATTGCTGTACATTGCAAGAGAAGTCAAGAACAAATTGTTGAAAATGGGGAAAAAACTTTTAGCTGCAGTTTTGGTCTGTGTTCAGTAAAATTACTGTACAACAAGAATGGAATGAAGACTACCAATTGAAAAGAATACACCAAAATCAAGTCATTCAGTTGCTGGTGCAATAAAGGACAATGGAGGCTAAAAAAAAGTCACAGCGTCCCGTATAAAATCAGCTCAACACGTCAATGTTGTAAAACATAAAATCAAACTCTCAGCTTATCAAAAAGAAAATGACTACATGGGGTTGGGGTTTTGTTCGCGTCAAGAATTTTCGCGTTCGCGTGGAAAATTTTCGCGTGGAAAATTTGAAATGAAGAATTTATCTATAGGTTCAAACTATCAAAGTAATTTTATCATCAAAATTTTTCTCCCTTGGGAATAGACTTGAGTCCCTTGGGAATAGCACACACCAAACCACACCACACCTGCCCACACCCATGCAGGGAAAAAGTTTGCCTGTAATTTTGATCATTTGCTCGTTAAAATACGCTAATTAGTTGATCAGAAGGGAATTGAAGGTTTGCAAGTCTAAGGTTTCACACCCAAAAAATTTCAAAGGATTTTTGAAATTTAAAAAATACAAAAAAACAAGTTGATTCCCAAGGGACTCAAGTCTATTCCCAAGGGAGAAAAATTTTGATGATAAAATTACTTTGATATTTTGAACCTATAAATAAATTCTCCATTTCAAATTTTCCACGCGAAAATTTTCCACGCGTACGCGAACATTCTTCACGCGAAAAAAACCCGTTCCCACTACATGCTAGTTGTGTCTTTCCATTGGTATGAAATGGAAAGTTGTAACGCTATTTGATCTGCTGAGTCATACCTGGTGAAGTAAGGTGACCCCAGTTGACCCGGCTGTGTTGGGGTCCACACCACTGTCCAGTAGCTTCAAAACTGTAACAAACATATCTGGTTACAAAACTTTCTGGTAAAACTTTCCTTGTAGTACAGAAAATAAGGAAATTAATACATTTTGTAGATGAGCAATGAATAAATGAATGAAAGACTGGTTTGATTTTACAATAAGATCACAATAAAATCACACAATCAATAACATACAATTGCAGCCACAAAAGCAAGCGCTGAATTAAAGCATAATTTACAGTTACCGGTACTAAATTTCTCACGTACACTGTATTACATACTGACAAGGAATCAAGATCAGTTATTCAGTAACTGGACAAGAAACGGCATCATTGTGTTTCTGAACATAAGTAAAGGTTTTGCATCTGAACTGAGAGATCTATAATTTGGACCTCTGACATCTACAAAAAAATTTAGTGTACATGTAAGTGGGTGATTTTTATACAGATTATGCACACTTTCTATAGAGCTCAATGCGTCTCTAGTACAGGGTGGTTAGAGATAATACAGTATGTTTTGTTGAAAATGAAATCCCATGTATGTACATGTGTAGTTGCTGTTGACACATCCATGTGTGTGTAGTGTAAACATGGTTGCCCCTAGCTAGTAGTGGTTTCTCAACCTCTGGTGACAAAGCTGACACACAGATGTCCGGCCAAGGATATGTTGTCAGACGGAGTGGGCTTATAATTAATGCATTGTTGCACATCACAAGTAAAAACCCTGCAACCTAAATGTTTTCTTAAGGTTGTCCCTTGTATTTTAAGGATTAAGTATTGTGTCGCCTTGGTAACTGACTTCAAAGCACTCTACAGAATGTAGAGTTTATGATTTTATAATCATGGTACAAAAGTATCATCTGATCTTGATGTGCTCTTATGACACAAGTTACAAGAAGAATTACAAAGTGCCTTTCATGCAGGCTTCTTTACATAGCTACTATTCTATTGAGTTTCAACACTATAGTAACTGTTATACCAATTCAAAATTCCTTAACATGCAAAAGTTACTTTCATTTCTAGCTGCAATCACAAGTTTTTTCTCTGCAAATTGCAAGTTTGTATTTCCAACTCCACATGTCATTTATAGTTTTTATACACAAAGAAAAGCAAAATCCCATGCAGCTTTTCTCAGTTTTGGTCCATAGCTTACCCATAAGTTCTATCTTATTTATGTTTCATTTATTCTTATTCTATTGAACTTTGAAGTTGCAATATCGCAATACAGAGGTCACCCAAGCAGCGTTGCTTATACTTATAGTTATACCGGGTGCCATCCATAATAGACATTCACATATCTTTAGAACTGTATGTTAGATATTATAGTCCAATTGTCAAGTTGCCATACATTGTACCTGTTGCAATTGTTGTGCAATAAAGTTCTTCTTCTTCTATACGACTATAGAATAACGCAATACATCAAAACAGTCATATAAGAGATAGATTAAATCATCTTTACCTTCAATGTCATCAAACCTGGCCACAGCCTCCTGTAAGATAGTCTCCGCCCCAAACTCCACCTGTGTTCTCCTCCGGTTCTCTCTGCGATGTTTGCGAGCGGACGTCTTGGCGCCGCCCGACTTCTCCCACTCCATGTAGGCGCGGATCTGGTCCTGCCGCATCCGACGCACCAGCCGACGACGCTGCTCCAGGGGCAGCTGCTCCAACACAGATTGGTCAATCTCCATGATGTAATTATAAAGTGCAAGCCTGTGTGTAAGACAAAACCCTGGCATTCTTAACATGCTCTTGATATTTGTGCACCTATCAGAATGAAGCAGTGGCGTTGCGGTAGCGCAGTGGCAGGGTGTTTGCCCAGAACACAGAGGTCCTGGGTTTGAATCCTGAGTCTCCTGATTTGTCACTTGAAAAAGGCACTTTACACAAATTTCCTCACTTCACTCGGGTAAAAATGAGGACCTAGCTTCTGTTAGGGGACGCCCCTCGGATAGTACATTATATTAAATGGAGGTCCTATGTTTGAGAGAGCTACACCTCGAGCATGTAAAAGAACCCACCACACTCATTGAGAAGAGTAGGGGCCCTTCCTGGTTTGAGTGGATCAAATAAATCTGTCCGGATATATGCAACTTGCAATTATACTCTTCAGTACAAACCTGGCGTTTTACACCACAAGGCGGTTTACTGGGTATGCAATACAAACAAACAAACAAAACCACTTTTGCACTGTACGAAAAGCTGCTGAGAAAGGTAGATTGACTCTCAGGAAGACATGGCCTATACCTTCTTTAGATTTAGACCGGATACCTTGATCCAGGTTTACCGAAACTGCTGTACTAAGTACACTTACATATGAAGACTTGAGGCTATTTCTAGTCTTTGATCTCCTAAGAAGAATAGAACCCAGTTTTACCCGGTATATACACATGCATGTAGACTACTGCACTGACTGAACCCTGGTTCTCTACGTAAAACCATTAGCTAATATTTAAACCCCTCTCTTGGAAAATAGGATTTCCATCCCAGCTTCATCCTGTCATTTGTAACTGCCTGACCCTTGCAAAACACTGGGCATAGGGCAGCTGGATGGGTTACTATGTCAAACAAGCACACATCAGGGTGTTGACCCTACCAGGGTTAGAACCAACAGGAAACATCATGTTTCACATTTCACAAGTACTAGTCAACTACTCACTGGGATCTCTGGAACCAGCACTATGAAGCTGTGGTGGGCTGTATGTAGGCCAGGCTTACTGTAAATGTAATTAAGTTCGAGTCGTTTTAATTTCGCGGTAGGGAGAAAATGGAGTGTTCGCGGTGGCTTTAAGTTTAAGTTTGCGTTTGAGACATTGGTAGACAAGGGGGTAGCTATATATAGGAGGGCAAAAAATCTCGCGGTGGTTTTAAGTTCGCGGCGAAAACTGCGAGCATGAAACCACGGCAAACATTTCTGAATTTGCAGTACAATTTATATGTAGGCCAGGCTTACACAGGCTATATAATGTTGTTTCTCTCATCAGCCTTTGTACTGAATAATTTAAAGGGTGAAAGAAGATTAATGTATTTGGCAATATGTTTAACCCATAGACATGTACATATTTTGAAGCAAATGATGCTACGTGTAAAGCATATTAAACATTACATGAAAAGGATTTATTGGTTTGAAATTATAGAAATGACAGAAGGGAAACAATTTTTCTTCTCACAACTGACAATGTGTAGTTTTAATCTTTTTCCTTTCCTTGTTTGAATGTCAATCATGCAAAGTGATTAGTAATATTTCTTAGAGACAAAACAGTAGTATTATTTGAAATTAGCATTTGTGTTTCAATTTAGATTGATTTTGCACTAATTTTAATGCACTTCTGATAAATTTGTCTGACATATAATAAATGTTTTTAATAATTATAATATTAAAGTTGATTACATGTAATTTGTTCAATACTATAAGTATAACTGACATTCTTGTTACTAAATTCTAATTACTGTACAACACAAGGTACATAATTTTCTCATGTTAGTAGGAGTTTGTTTAACAATTGAGTCCAATTAAGGTTATTAATCAATTAATCAATCTGAGTTGTACATTTCCACCCAAGATTAGCAAACCCTTTCACACAAGTTCTAAGTATATGTATATGACAGCAAGGAAAAGCCAATATGACATGCACCTTTTTTTGAATGTGCAGAACCCTATAATCAATACAATAATGGGACAAACTATGAATACCACAAGCTCATCACACTACATTTATAAATAGTAAAAGAGTAGCCATTGCCAACACGCAATCAATGTTGAAGTTAATATTTTGTGCACTATAAGTATACTTAGTAACTACATGTATTGACATTGGATGTTTTCCAAGGTCCAACCACAGGAAATCAAAGATTTCTCTGTTGCCAATTTCAAAACAACCCTCTCTAACTAAGCTTGATATTATAAGCTTGAGACATCCATTTTTGGGAGTTCAAAGTAATATACTTCAAGTACATTTTAGGATATGATTCCTGTCTTAATTTTTGCTGTATTACTTCTAAGGATATACTTAGAGTAGAATACTGTAAATGTATTTAAGTTCGCCTGGTTTTTATTTCATGGTAGGGAGAAAATAGTGTTCACTATGGTTTTAAGTTCGTGTTTGAAACAATAGTAGAGCTACAGTCATAGGTGGGCAAAAAGATTTGTGGTAGTTTTAAGTTCGCGCTGAAGAGTTTACCGTGGACATAAAACCACCACAAACATTTCTGCATTAAATTTTACAGTATTTCTACTAAAAGAATTGACCATCTAGTTTACATCAATTTTCAACATACACATGTACATGTAGGACAGTATCTTACATTAATTTCACAACAATGATACTGTATTTCCCTTTTTTTTCAGACAGGGTTTTTATGGAAGAAAAATTTCTATGATTATGTATAGATATTTCAACCCTCCTGTGACAGATGGTTGCCATTTGTTAAGTCAAATGTACTTACCAACTCACTTCTGACCTCTTCTGAACAAAAGGGACAGTTTCAAATTTAGAATCTGTCTTCCAAACAAAATCAATTTCGTGCATGGCTGCCAATGTTTCCACCTCTTCTCCATGAATCAACTATATACTATATGAAGTTACAGTAACTGCAAAGTCAGCAATTGCTTTATGACTTTGCAATACATTAATTTTGTATAGAGAAACAAAAGAGAAAGGCACACACTAGTACTAGTAGTAGCAAACCCAATTTACATTCTTGGATATACAGTCAAACCTGCCCAAGGCGACCACTCGGGGGACCGAGCAAAAACGGTCGCGATGGACAGGTGGTCGCCATGAAGAGGATTTCCGATCATAACATGTTTCCAGCTCGAGGTGTTCAAATACCGTGTACCACGTAGATGGATGGAAAATTATGTGATTTTAGACAGCATGACCCCCACCAGGTTCAATTCTCATTGACAGAAAGATCCTACAGAAATTACATTTTCTGTTATCGTTGTAATATTTGTATACCGTTATATCGTGAACAAATATTCGTCGTAATTTTGACTAAAAACAATGTCTGCCTCGATGACCTTGCAGCGCCCTCCCCCATTCACACGTTACGTTAAAGTAAGAGTACACACACACGCGCGCGCGCGTATAAAATCTAGATTTTAAGGCCTGAGACAAATCCCTAGAAAATCCCAGCCTTCTTTGGGAGCCGACCGCTGGATTAAAGCGGCAAAAAGTTTTTGATCTGACAACTGAAGGATGAAAACGGAAAGTTGTGATACCGCCGCCGAGCACGCGACCGCATCTAAAGGTAACAGTGGAGCAGAACGCACAGCGTCGGCGATTACAAGCAAGCAGCACCCAATAAAGGTTTGTGAGGGTCATGGAAATAACAAGAATATAAGAATATTAGTTTTCATGAATAAGGAGAGTATTCTAAATATTCATACACAGAAGCGTCGTGTTTTAGAAAAGTCAGCGTTATGCTGCGCTGAAACAAGATGGCGTCGCGGACCAAGAAACAACATGTCTCGGCCAACGTTTTGCCCTCCACCGCGGAGTCATTTTCCGGCGGAATTTAGTAAGACAGAGACACATTTTTGTTGAAAATACAAGAAATAGATAGTAATTTCTGTGAAATCTGACTTTTTGACGCCATGCACTACGTGATTGTTTTGAAAATTGAGTTCAAACCGAACCAAGCTTGCGGTAAACTATAAGATGACGATGGGCACAACAACATCGATATCTAAGTATCCACAATCCTTTGTATTTACAATGTTTATAGTGGGAACGTTTCATTAAAACACTTCATGGAGGAATCAATGCTTTTGATATATTTTTGTCCGTCAAGGTCTTAAAAACATTTCCGCGAAATCCGACAGCAAAATTCTATGTCACCACACGCCGGAAAAATGTGGTCGCCATGAGCAGGGATTGTGCTCTGTGCGGTCCCAATTCGTGGCGGTCGCGGTCGCGTTGGACGGGTGGTCGCCTTGGGCAGGCAGCTTAATAATTAATTTTCGGGACCGAGAAAAAGCGGTCGCCATGGCCAGGTGGTCGCGTTGAAAAGGTGGTCGCCTAGGCAGGTTTGACTGTATATATAATCACAGGGAGGCAAAATATTCTTAAGCAAATTGGGGGAGGGCGGTTTCTGTCTGTTTTGTTTTGTTCTAGATCTGTAAGACTAAGACAGGTTCAACCACAATTCTGGTCACATCCTATAGCTAGTTAGACCAGGGCTCGAAATTCATTTTTGGAAATAAGTGCACTGATACACCCAATCCCCAAAATTAGGTGCACAGAAAAAGTTTTGGGTGCACCACATGAAAAAAAGGTAAAAATTAGGTGTACAGCTCCAATTTTGGGTGCACACAGGTGCACATGCACCCACTATTTCGAGCCCCGTAGACTGATACTTAAGTTACAATGAGAGAGGGTACATTATGGGTTTAAATTATTTGTATGGGTTTAAATTATTTGTACCATGACATTTGTTTTTAACCTTTAGCACATTAAAGTAGTCATTTGGCACCCATTTCCCATGGCCAATTGGTTACGGAGTTACATGTAAGCAGCAGGGAGAAGGTTAAACAATAGACTCTAGCTATAGAGGTACTCACAACTACGCTACTCAATTGAAAAAGCAGACCTAGGTTACCTTGCCAGGATACAGACCCCATTCGTGATAATCACTGTGTTACAGGAGTGAATAACCTTTAAGATTACTTCCACCAAGTGTTAAAAGGGTGACTGAGCCAGAACACAACTTCTTTTAAAAGTCACCAATAGTTTACTGTTGTCATGTACTGCATAATCATGCATGAACAACTTACTAGCTATATGAAAATAAGCCAAAGGTCTAGAGTAACTAAGGGTCCGTTTTCAAAACCTGATATAATGGCCGTAATCCACTGTTTTCATTACAAGTATAACAAGTCTTTTGTTTGCAACTTGAATATCGGTTTATTCAAAGACAGTATTTGTATTTCGACACTGAGGAAACAACTTCCTGTGACGGCTGATTTAAAAATTCTAAAGGATTATAATATTATTTTTCATGCCAAAAGAAACAATTTGCATGCTTCAGGGTAACTGTAAAATTCACTTTATCTTCACATAGCAAAATTCACGGTGTAAGGAAAATGGACATTTTAACTGAACTTTAACTTCACAGTGGCGCCAAGTGATTTACAGAACGGATGTGTGAAGAAGGAATCATAAATGATAACAATAGGTTTTTTCACTGTGATGATAAGTTCACAGTACAGAGGCGACCGTGAAATTAAAACAGTGAACATAAAGTCACAATGAAAGAAACAGGAATTACAGTACTAGTAATCTTACGATTCTTAGCTTTTAGAGAGCAGGCCCTCCCATTCCTATCAAACTTACCACAAGCATCTGGCAGTCTGTACTTTCAGTCAACATTTCTGTTAGTGATTCCTGATCATTCCTCCCACTTTACATTTGTGTAAGCCAGTGAGACCCAATCCCCAGGGATCGACTTGGCAACAGTTCCTGTCAGTATTTGATCCCTGGGGCTAAACCTGCCAGATGTTTGACAGGACAACCTTTAGGACACACTGTTTGTGTTGAACACACGCCCACCGCTTCCCGAAACTTCCTGCTCTTGAGATGTGCCTTTAACTCATTGACAAGTCTTCAACATTTAGAAAGGCATGCCATCTATAACTTGCATAATCATACGCTCATAAAGCTCATAGCAAAACAGAAATACAAATTGTACAATCATAGAATACTCAAATGTAAAACGTTACACAAAGCTGATCTAACTATTTAGGATAAGATCTAGCTTGGGTCCAAGTCCTCATAATACCTGAAAATATTCAAAGCACGTACCAATGGCTTAAGGCCAAAGATAATCACCAAAAGGTCACAACAATGAAAACGTATTCCTAACAATAATAACATAGCAGGCTGAATTACTGGCATTTGTTTGTTGATGTTATTTTTTTGTCATATTGCCAAGTCCACGGTTTGTAAGTACTAGTACTTTGTGTAACTTTTGACCACCTGTTTTGAATCCTTTACCACTTGAAATCAAGTTTATACACAATGAAACACAAGAGGCGAGTAGCACTCCCGGGATCGAACCCAGGCCCATCACTCAGCGCACAGACTGGCTGCCATAATAAAACTAAAAGGTCCGGACTGGTCAGTTCGTGGTGCTTGACCCCACTGTTAAACAACAATACCCTGAACTACATAAACTGCATAGAACCATTCTTCTTGTGACCCCTTGACCTGAAAAACTTGTCCTACATAAAGGACCAAAACAAGTCCTCAGATTACATTCTGTATATATTTAGGAAGTTGATAGTATGGAATCCATCCTATTCTAGCTCTGTTTGTCTCTTCTGATTATTTTTCAGTATCAAATCTCTCAGTATCAAATCTCTCAGAACAGAGATTAAACTTCCAAATGCCTGTTCTATACCCTTTCCCATTCCCATTGTGCTGCTGGGGTGGCGTAATATATGGCAGGGTGTTTGGCCCATAACCCAGAGGTCCTGGGTTCGAATTCTATGTCCCTTGACTTGTTCCAGATCCGTAGACGTTGTGCCCTGGGAAAGGCAAATTTCCTGAGTGAACTGTAGCCTGGATGCCAGACCCCCAATTTCTAAAAATTAATATATATCGTACCCCACACGATATATATTTTAGAGATTGGGGGTCTGGTATCCAGGCTACAGTTCACTCAGGTGAAAATGAGTACCTAGCTTCGGTTAGGGACGTCCCTTGGATAGGACGTTAAATGGAGGTCCCGTGTTTGAGAAGAGCCACACCTCCAGCACGTAAAAGAACCCTCTACTAGTGTATGAAATGAGTACAGTAGGGGTCTAGTGCAGTAGTGGGTCAAATAAATCTGTCCAGATATGCAGCTTGCACTCTTCAGTACAAACCTGGTGTGTTATGCCATGAGGCGGTTTACCGGGTATGTAATACAAACAAACAAAGTTGTTTTGTAACTGTAACAAAGTTGGGGCCTACCAGAACCCATGTGTACATTTTAGGCGAAAAGTCAAATGCCAACTGGTACTAGTAGATTGGCAGTAGATTTGCTGCAAAGCAAACTGGAGCTAGAATAGGATGGATCTTCAGTTAGAATTTTGAGTCTTTTTTGATCGTTTGATCACAGGAAGACAGAGATAACAACTGACTGTCGATTTCTGCTCAGCACATTGTTTTGATAACTGTCCATCTTGAATTTGTGTACATTTGCATGACTGACTGTTGCCAGTGTTTATAAATAAATACCCTGCGCTGTTTTATATCTTTGCAACTTAAAACTTCCTGTTTACTATAGCCGTACCTATCCCATAAACTCTAGTATAACGTTACTTTTTCAGGCCTTGCAAATCTGTACTCTACTCTAACCCAACACCCCCCTCCCACGAAACACACCCCTTTCTTCCTGGTGTGAAACTTGTGGTTGAGGGGGGTGGGGTGCTACGTAGATTTTATATATTCAGTGCCTTTTAAGCTGTGTCATAGCTAATCTATGCAGAATTATCTACAAACGCTGTAGATAAACAGATTCGTCCTATCCGGGAAACGCCCTGGGAAGTCATGAAGTCCCACTGGGAAGCCAGGAACCGATTTGATAACAAACACAAAGCCGAAGTTTACGCCTAGATTTACAAAAATAAAAAAAGAAACACTCACCCTCAGCAGCGGTTTTCAGCTTGAAACTTCTTTCTGTTCGTGACAGCAGACAGTGCTCCACCCTCCGTGTAAATATTACATCGTCACAGGTAGACAAAGGGCACGGAAACTACACTACAAAACTTTCGATAAAATGCAAAAGTCACGACATGAACTTTGGAACTTGCTCATACAGGAAGGTAACATTCTTTTGTAGGGGGTGATTTGCCCATTTTCTTTTCACAAAGAATTAGATACATTTGTTTTATTCATAAAATTATGGAATCAGTGATTAATAACCTAACTTTAGTTTATCAAATAACTAGATATATCACACTTTTATGTCTTTTTATAAAAGATAATTTACCTTCCCCTTGCTATAATGGTTTTGCCTCACTGGAGGATATACCCATAAACCACTACGCCAGGACGCGGGAAATTCAAATGTCCCAAAACTTCTAAGGCAGTTCTAGTGCATGTAATGTTACTTAAAGAAGTAACATAGATGTATTCTATGTTCATTCTAAACTTTGTGTCATTTCATAAACTAATGAAAAATCTCTTACATTCACAATACAAAAATTGATAATATAAGAGACAATTAGTTGGAGAATGACAAAATCATGCATGTAACGTTAAATTGAAAGAAAATATTTCGGATATTAATGTCGTAGAATGCCATTGTCAATTTCAAAGAAGTTTTGAAATACATGTAACAAAAATAAAGAACCTATATTTCAGTTTAGATTTGTTCATCCTTCCTAGATCCTTTTTGCATCAGTTTTGGGGTTCCCAAACAATGTCGTTCATTTAATCAAATCAATATGGCCTAATGTTATGTGTGCATGTGTGAGGTATGTCACCATATGTGTATTTATGTCATGCCTGGGCCTGATACGGGTGTTCCGGACCATGTGATAACTATCCGTACCACATGAGGTTCTAGAGTCGTATCACACGGGCTTCCATAGAATATTTAGAACGAATTTCGAGCGCGCCGGTTGCGCCACCGTCGAAAATTCTAATACCTGATTCGGAGGTTGGAATCAATGTTGTTACAGTTTTTTGTTCAAGGACACAAAACTTCCTCAACTTCTGGCGCATTCCACATTGAAATGTGTGTTTTCTCGGGTGGGTATGACATACATAAAATACAACACAGCGTTTTCTGCATCACCCTCGGTGCCAGCCCTCCCGCGGGTCGGATCGCCCTCCGGCCTACGGGCAATCCCACCCGTGGTCGGGGTGGTACCTCGGGTGATACGAAATACCCCGTGTTGTATTCTATATTTATAAGTGTGGGGAGAACAAATGACAAAACTTCATAAATCAACAAGTAAAATAAAAGACGAGACAGAGAATCAACAAGCTCTATTTGAGTCCCGGAATACAGCTTTATTTCATATTTGTGCCAGAGAAATGTCTCTTTTGTCATTTCCTCCTTCTTTTCATCACAAAACAGAGCAAGAGTGGTCTTCTTCAGTTGATGTCACCCTAACAGTTGTAACAAATATGAAATGCTGTACAAACATTCAGTCACATGGTATACAAAGTCCATACAAAGTTTCCTTTCCTACAAAATCTGTTTACCTACATTACATAATGTCTTCAGTGAACAAGTCAAGACTTAACATGCAAGTAGAAACACCTTAATCTTAGATATTAGCCATTGGGTACAAACTACCATCAACTCCCATATCTTCTGAGACGATACTTAAGCTTTACATTGAGACTGATTAAAACATTTAACACAATGAGAGTATTTTTTTGCTACATCCCGTTTCCACTAGAAGCTGTGAACGCAGAGAAACCAAAGATTTCACAAATCGCTCAACGAATTTCATAGATAACAAATCTTTTTAATGTTCTGTGTGTTTTGTTGTGTTTCAAATCTAGCTTTTATCGTACACCAATTATGAAATCAAGGGTTGCACAAATGCAATTTTGGTTGCTGTACGGTTACTCTGAGCGATCGTCGTCTGTTGGAAAGGGGGGGGGGGATTAACAACATTTACATGCCCCACTGGTACAAACTTTCTGCATACTCAGGTTAAGTTCAGGTTATGGCGAACTGGGAGAAGATGGTAGTACGTGGTCACAAAGGCTAAACTGTAGAGAAATGTGATTAATCTTAAGCAGCATGAAGTTCATATGCCACAAGGCTCCGTTTCCTCAAGTGTTGGTATCTAAAAAAGTATAGAACAACCCTGTAGCTAAATCAAGCACAGAATCTCACTCGGATTCTAAGACACTGTATAAGTCAACACAGCCAATCAGAGGAGTCGGTATTTACTAATCCACCAATCAGACCTTTGCTTATAGATTTGTCTTCTGCTTGCTTCAGTATCCGTGTATTTGGCTAAACTCAGCCAACTAAAGTTATAATAAGAAAATCAGGTTATTTTCTTATAGAGCCTACAATATATAGACAGACTTTTAAGTACCTTGTTGAGATATTACTTTTACAAGGAAGTAATTCTGGATAACCAGCTTAAAATGTCTAACAACACTAAAGAAACTGAAATAAATAATCTTAAAGTACAAAAATATAGACTGTTAACGTTACAGTAATAAAGTTCCTTTCTTAACAAAATGAACATGTTTGTCAGAATTACAAATGTTCTAAGCTTACATAGACTTTTTATCAGTCACTAACACATTTTTGTTAAAACAGCCAGTGTAAGGTTGGTAAAACCAAGATAGTTTAAGACTTCTGGGCACACATTTCTAAATATGGTAAGAAGTTTGGAAAATGATTATACATGTTTTTGTACGGACATCAGGCAATTGTTGCACAGGCACAAGATGAGGACTTTACAAGAACTATCTACATTGGTCTATGAACATTTCGACTTAGTGAAAAGCTGTACAACATTACTATAGAGAGTTACCACTTGCAACCCATCTATATTTAACCTTCTTCTGGCCGAGTTGGCATTTTGGCACTAAATTTGTATCATCTATGGCAGTTGGGAGGAGGTTAAATTACCATGTATATTTGATTTGACAGACTATTTACTTTCCATACTGGACCAAAATTGATAGCCTGGAATCCAGCTATCTACAGCTTTGCAAGGCTGGAACTAGCTAGGCTACAGGACTGTTTGCTAACCCTAACCACTCTAAGGTCCCAGATACAGTGACTAATACACAGTGTTGCAGGTCACCTGTAGAGTGTGTAGGGTCAAACCGTACCACTAATCTTGCGGTGCTAGTTCCAAATGTAAGATTTCAGATTGCCAAATATCTTACCTTCCTGCAAAGCATTTTTTTAAGCATTAAAATTCATAATCAACCAGGCTTGTCTGTAAAAGTAGTGTAGTCAAATACATGACAACATATTATGTAGATAGTTATTACGTACATCACACATATAATACTGACAGGAATAAAAGCTACCTTTAGAAACTGCAGGAAGATATTTGAAACATATATAAGTATTCAGCCAGAACATGGAGTCTTGAACAACTCTTTAACATATGACTGCAGCTAACTTTAGAAATGTATTGACGAGGAATAATACAGCTCCGTACAATGAAGTTCTAGACATTTAGACACTTTAAGATTGCACATCTTTAAGTCAATCCTTTTTCTTTAATACGGGCACAAATTTGATGGTCTAGAGACTTCGATTCTACACATGGCTGTTATAGACTATTACAATGGACACACAGCACTATTTTTGACACATAAATTATTCAAATTAAACTTCATTAGAATAAAGACAGTTAAGGAAACATCTCTATATTGAAAATATGCAAAATATAATCTGTAAAATGAAGCAGAGACTTTTGATTGATAACAAAACATTACAAACAATATTTCTTATATTAGATACATACAAATTGTATCTTTCTGGCAGTATCTTCATTTTTCCCAGTTCTGCTTAGTATCATAAACATGGAAACTTCCTAACTATTGTTTACAGTTTATATAGGCATGTCGATGCTTTCTTCTGCTTATAAATAAAAGTTAAAAAAATCCTTCATCATAAACAAGACATATATATCATCAGCCTAGCTACTAAAGTCTGGGCACTTATTCATGCATTTACTAATACATCTCTTTATCGAATAAAAGGTTATTTAATAGTTTAGTCTAGTAAAAAGTTCCCTGAAGAAAAAGACGCCATTTTAGAGCTGTTTAACATTTAAAAATAGTTGAATGATTGTGATATTTCCTCAAACAGGTGTAGTGATATTGTAATATCCAAGCAGAGACTTGTTTCCATATGTTTATTTTTGGCTGCATTTGTTTGACCTTATAAAGTGGTGCAATTTCAATTTTTTCTGGGATGTTGGAACTGCCAACTTCAATGCTATTAATTCTACTGTCACATTGCAACACTAGCTGGTGTAAAATTCCTACCCTGGGATTTTCCTTCCTGACTAAGGGTGCACGCACCAATTCTTCCGCGACAGGGGTCTGTCGTAGTGCGCGACAAAAAAAGTGACGAAAGGGTTTTGAGTGTCGAGGTTCACATTTTTCATAATTTGCTGCGAACTGACATTAATCAAATACAAACACGGCTGAAAAGCGTAAGAATCGGTGTCTTTTGGGTGAAAATTGATTTCGGGCCCGAGCCTGACTCCTGGGTAAACGTCCGCGCTGAAAGTACATGTAAACCGCCCTTTCCCCCCATATTGACCTTTGTTGCGTTCTGTTGGCCGGGTTATTGTGAAAATCTCAGTGTTAGGATTTTCTTCATAATTGGCTTGATTATACCTAAGCTTAGAGTTTTCTCTTTCCGACAATATCAGTCATTTTTGTGACCAAACTATAGGGATGTGTTTAATTCAAAGCAAAAATGCCAATTTTGTGCAATACTTTTTCCCCCTAACATTTACTAAAATTAGGTTGAAGAAACCGAAACTCGGTTTTTCTTCTAGCCAGAAGCCTATCCTTCTAAGCTTGTATAGAAGTCATGTATCTGCTTGGAGATTACAATTATTCGACCTGACTGGGTAACGGTTAAGGTTCTGATATTGGGTGTGATTGTAATGTTAACATTAATAATATAATATAATATTAATATTAATGTTAATATTGCCTGTTACTGGGAGAATGGGTACTGGCATCTAGGCAATGACTCCAATTTTGACATTGCACTGTAAGGAGAGGTTACATTAATCTTGTATATTGCATCTGAATGAGCAGTTCAACCTAGGAATGCACAGTAGAAAATGGATGAAAATAATGTTTTTTTTAAAGAATTCTACAAAAAATTCTGGGATAATTTGACATTTGCCTGCAGATACTTTTCCAAACAATATGCTTATCAGAACTCCAGTAACTTTTGTTATTCTTTGCTGCTTTCTGATACAAAAGTACAAAACACCAAAGCTGACTAATCTCGCTTTCTTTCCATCCTCCATCCTATAACACAAATCTTTATGAAGTTAGCTACAAAATAGTACAAAAAAGAATTCTATCCAAACTTCAGTATACTTGGGGATGAGCCGTTCAACAAGTAGTCTTTTACCACTAGTGAAGTAACATGAGGCACAACTAGGAATTTTGTGCCATTCTCTACATCAAACATCAACATGTCCATATTTCAATACATATCACAATACATGTACATAGTACATAATATATATCCACAGCATATTACACATTAACTATTTCTTAAGGGACAGTGTTAATGTGCAAGGCATCAAAATTATTGTCTCTATCAAAAGTTTCCAATGGTGGAAAAAGACGAACATCTATCGATGCCTCACGAGATTCTCTACATGTACATTGTACCTCGAATGTTTTTTCTCAACTACACACACCAATAAGCACATGTGTACAGGTATGTACTTCAGATATACAAACCCATTGCCTATACACATACGTTGAAGGCCGCTATACTTGAATATTGCAACAGCCTCAGGCCAACATGTATGGTCAACAACCGACAAATGGACAGAAACACAGCTCTTGTTTTACCAGTCTAAAGCCTGCCCATAAAACTAGGTAAAATACACTTAGTACTTTCTTTTCTGTTAATAAATAGCCAGGTCCATAAGAATGACAACAGTATACAATGTAACAACAAAGTAGACTTGCACAGAATACAAAAATGTTGTTTCCACATTCAATTTGTTATCTTTACATGGGCAGAGGCGGGTTGTTGGAATTAGCTGTCCGGTCCGATTGGCGGAAACAGCTGTCCTGTCGGATTTCGGGGTGGAAAAAGCTGTCTGACTATTTCCCAGGCACAACAGAGGAAACTTTTACACTCATCCTTTTGGTGGAAAACGTTCACAATAACCTAGACATTCTTTGAGTCAGGTACAAATGTATGTTATAACTAGCACCACTTGGGCTGGCCAGCTTTTGATGGAGCAACCTCAAAAACGGTTCACTTAGTAAAACATGTATTTATTAATCACGACTTGACTGACGTACCAAATATTGCTAATCAAGTCCGGAGAACTATTCTTACATCTTCTTGGTTGTCCATCGTTTTTGATAATGACCATTAGTAGAAATGATAAGAACAGTACAAAAACATGCAACTTTGGGTGTAAGTTGTCTCAAAGACACTGCAATGCTATCAGTCACATTTCACTGGATTGATACTAAGGCAGCACCACTTTACATGTATAAGCAGGATATGTTTTTTTTATTATTAATTAAGTTCACTCCTAGAATGCCAAAGACTTGGTAACTTTATTTTATTTATTTATCTATTTATAACTTTAATCTGAAGAATGACACTGAATAAAATGTGACAGATGTACATGTGAATTTGTGACAAATCAACATCACCCGTCGTTACACAATGCCTCTGGATGGGTAACGTCATCAAAAACCTTGAAATAAGTTATGTATACATGCAGTACCGGCACAAGGTGACAGGGGTCCCCGCTGACTGGACAGAGACATAAGGCTGCTGGTTGCAGCAGCATGAGACCATGATGTGGAATGTTGAGTATATTGCGGTGCTTGTAGCAGACGAGTCAGCCACTATCTGATCTGCAGGTCCTTGACAGCCTGTAGGATTCTCTTCACATGCCCCACCTTCCTCACACCCAGGTCCTGGAAACAATAAAAGATCAAGTTAAAGCGGCCGAACTTAGATGAAACAATGGTTGTAACTTTCACACTTTTTTAATGTTCACTTTTTTGTGGTGACCTCTTCACAGTGAAATAAAAAACCATCGTGAAAATGTTTGATCTGTTTTCTGCCAGCCTACCCCTTGTTTCAACTACAAATTTAAAACCATTGAGAGCTCTCCATCAATGCACAACCTTCATCAACATCTTGAAAAGGGATGCTGGGCCAAGTGGAGAAGAAGAACCCCTTATTCTCCATTGGCATCTCTAGATTTCCCCGTTCAAGGTTTAAGGAACACTTTTATTTTCTTCCTGAACCTTGAACCTTGAACGAGGACATCAATGATGTCATCTTCTTCCTGCCATGAAAGTTAATCCCCGCAAAGGTAAAGGCATTTATATGTACGTCATGTATGTATAGTAGTTAGTAGTGCAATACATTGTCCTCAAACGCATGCCCTAGATACTGTAAATGTACTTATTAACTTTGCGTGGTTTTTATTTCGCGTTAGGGAGAAAATGGAGTGTTCGCAGGGTTTTTTGATCGCGGTTGAAACAAATAGTCATATGTGGGCAAACATTTTCGCGGTGGTTTCAAGTTCGCGCTGAAAGTTCACCGCGATAACCGCGAACATAAAACCACCGCGAACATTTCTGCATTTACAGTAGATTTTAACAAGACTAGTGTCTAATAATGTGCCAAAGATGGGTGTGATGCACCAGTCCACGTAACATAAGCAGCCACTGCTGCATGCCTGAGAAACTGGTGTGCTACGCTGAAGGGTGGTTATACTAGCTGTATGAAAAAGGTATTTCGATATTCAGCGTACCTTGAGGTCCCTCCTCTCCAGGGCCAGCAGCTCGGCCCCGCGGATATCGTTCTTCATGAAGCTGTCGCGGTACTCGCCGAGCGCCAGGGACTCCAACCAACCACCCACCTCCTCTGGTCCCCACTGGAAGACTGGAATGTCTGGTGAAAAAAAAATGATATTGATCCAGTTTAGCTCACTCAATAGCTATTTTTCCAGGTTGTTACAGATCTAGAGGAGACAGATGCTATGTATAGTATTTACAGGTTTATTGTACAACTGGATAAATAGTAATAAAGTTCCCTAGCTGTTTTTGACAAGCACAAATTGAACAGTGGACCATGGCTTAACGTCCTGTTCTAAGGATTGCAACCTTTCCCGGTAGGGTACATGTCGGTTGAGCTACACAGTCGGAATTGAACTCAAGGCTTCTAGTTCCAGAAGCCGCTAACCACTGGACTATGCACGCTATGGTACAGGCAACAACACAAAGTTTATTCACTCAACCAAGCAGTATTTGCTCGCATCGGCTTTTTAGCGAATGCCCACAAACCCCCACTCTGGCGAAGTCCGCGCTGCACGAATCTAATTTTTTTTGCTTGAAATGTGTTCAGGTTGTGCTCCCATTCATTAATACTCAGTTTCAAGTCAATCCATCGATCCGAAGTTAAGTAAAGCGAACTTGAAGATTCTTACCTGGCTTTTTAGCGAATGCCCAGCAAAAAAAGGCTTTTTAGCAAATGCCCAATATATCAGCCAAAATATGACGGCCATCGTGACACGGGCGCTAAATCTAACACCATAAATATGTTCAACAAGTTGTCCCCTGAATGTGTACTCAGTTTCCGTGCTGTACACGCCTGTAAAGTCACTTTATTTACGAAATACACGGCGTGGGAATCCACGGCCCCGGACGTAAAAATCCAATATGGCGGCTCATTTGCATATTTGGGACAGGTTATCCAGCGGCCTCTACCCCGTATTCGTGCCGCGGGCCGCGCCGTGTATATCTTAAAATAAAGTGACTTTACAGGCGTGTACAGCACGGAAACTGAGTACACATTCAGGGGACAACTTGTTGAACATGTTTATGGTGTTAGATTTAGCGCCCGTGTCACAATGGCCGATATTTTGGCTGATATAGTGGGCATTCGCTAAAAAGCCATTTTTTGCTGGGCATTCGCTAAAAAGCCAGGTAAGAATCTTCAAGTTCGCTTTATTTAACTTCGGATCGATGGATTGACTTGAAACTGAGGATTAATTAATGGGAGCACAACCTGAACATATTCCGAGCAAAAAAGATTAGATTTGTGCAGCGCGGACTTCTCCAGAGTGGGCGTTTGTGGACATTCGCTAAAAAGCCTGTCCCGTATTTGCTGATTAACTGACGGCAAATCACAATTAATAAGCAAGCTTTCCTGTCATTTTTTTGTTGTACTTTATCATCAGTTTATGTCATATTACTAGCTGAAAAGTCAGAAACACAGATACAACAAATGCTTACTAATATATAGTTAAAGATAGCTGAAAATTCAGAAACACAGATATGACAAATGCTTGAAAATAGCAGAACATTCAGAAACACAGATATGACAAATGCTTGAAAATAGCACAAAATTCGGAAACACAGATACGACAAATGCTTAAAAATAGCAGAACATTCAGAAATACAGATACGACAAATGCTTGAAAATAGCACAAAATTCTGAAACACAGATACGACAAATGCTTAAAAATAGCAGTAAATTCAGAAACATAGATACAAAAACAAGCTTACTTGTAGAAACACCAGACATACTGCCGACACTCTCCTTCACGGAGGACTCCTCTCTCTCCTTCTCTCTTTCCTTGTCCTTGGTTTTAGACTTCCTGAGTTTACGGACAAGGCCAAACTTCCCGGAGCTCTTAGTTCGTTGCTTGGGTACGGGGGACGTCCCATAATCACTTTGGTACTAGAAAGAGAAAGACAATTTTTTCACAGATGTTTTCTACCCGTTTTTGCTAGACGTGCAATCAAGCAAACCAAAACCCATCTAACACATAGCTGTTGTACAGTATAAGTAGAATGGACTCATTCCTCAAGCTAACCGACATCTTTCACACCCCAGTCGTCCCTCAGTACGTCACTTCTGGAGCCGAATAGTTCCTGTGTAGAACTTTTTTCAGTCTAGTACCACATAGCTGTTGTAAAGATTGGTTACTCGCAGGCTGTAGGCACAACCAACAAGTTTTGCAGCATCTTCTGTTCTGTGCAAAAACTCATGCAAAGGTCTATATACCATCGTTAACCATTCAAAGCAATATGTACATCTTTACTCTTACTTGTAATCAGTGCACACACAGTTTTACAGCTTATGACATCGACAATGAAACCAGGGCTGTCTATAGATCTCCAGCTTTAAATATTTTTCCAACTATCAATTTTGGGAGCCCATGTTGTTAATCCTTGCTGTCAAATCTGCCATTCTAAGCTTCTGAAAATATATTTTTATCAATTTCACCAATGTCAGGAAGTTTAGATTTTTTTATGGACGGGGTAAAATCTTTTTCCATCCCAATAAGCAAATTTCCATCCCAGGAGTGGTACAGAGGAACGGGTTCTGAAGACTTCACTAAATACTGATTTTGTCCGTGATACTCGCCAATGCCCAAACAAGCTGCGGAACTAAGGCACAGTGTCTAGGCATAGAAAACAAAACAAGAAAAAAGGAAGAAAGGGCTCTACAACCATCCCTCAAACGAGACGGGGGTGCCATACACTTTCTGTAACATACCATCCACTGCTCACCGAGTCACGCGTTCTGGCGGTGCATAATGTGACGTCACAGAAGCAGTGGATTGCTCATTCCTTGACAAAGACTGGAGCTGATCAGTCCATTTTTTTTGCTGCCATTTTGCAGTTCGACTTTGATTCAGAAAGAACAAGGTGTGGCCAAAAACAAATTCCCTAGGGAATGTGTTCGTGGAATTCCTAAAATATTTCCAACTCAATTGTAGTACTATACTAAAGGCTCTGCCCCTGAGGTGTCACCAAAAAAGAATCAATCGCTTCGTCCAGATCTATCGCTTACCTCCTCATCGGAAGGCTGCACGCCGGGCACACCCAACATGGCGGACACGTGGCCCGCGGATCTGGAGTGCTGCGGCCTGCTTGGTGCCGGGGGCGAGGCGTACTCCACGGGACTCGCTGCGGAACCCTGCAGCAACGAGGCTGCCAGACTGGGCACCTGGAAGTGAAAGAAAGCGACAGTAATTTTGAACCTGTTTAGCCCAATGAACACCAAATAACAGTTACTCACGCCAGTTGCTTGAGTAACATATACTGTTATTTGGTGTATCATATTACCTAGATGTCTAACCTAACAGTTGAGCTTAAATTGTCCACTTGTTGTGACAGAGAAACAGAAACTATGAACCATACTTTTATCGAAACTGTAATTGGGAAATTCTCATAGCTCTTTTCGACAAGCACAATGAACAGTGGACCACGGCTTAATGTCCCATCCTAAGGACTGCGACCCTTTCCAGTACCATGACCTCCCCCTTCCAAACTTGACCTCTGGGAAGTCTAAATAAAAGTTATTGTTTGTTTTGGGCAAGGGACAGGACTTCTTGGAGGATCCACCTGGAAAGCAAGGGGCCAGTTTCTGGCCTGTGCACGTAGGTAGGCAGGTTTCTTTTGTTTGAGCAGCAACAACAACCGGGATTTGAACTCGCGATCTTTAGTTCCAGACGCAGGGTCGCTAACGACTGGACTACCCACCTGTTCCACCCGTCGCAGCTCCTGATCCACCAGGTTGAGCGCGTGAACCAGCTTGCGCTCCAAGTCTTCGTCCATGTTGTCGATGTTGCCGATGATCTGCCCCACTCCTGCGTACAGGCAGGCCGTGCTTGTCAGCATGTCTGCCGCCTCCTTCTTAGTAACCAGCTGTAGAACAACACAGCAAGTATTTCAGTTAGCCATGGTAGCTGTCGTAACTGAATGTTTATTGTAACTGCAGTCAGTTGTATTGACTATATGCAATTAAAATAAAAACCAAACCATCATTATCAACGAATATCGAGTCTTCAAATCTGGCTACTATAGGCCGTTATCAAGCTACATGTGTGTTTGTTAAGTGTAAAAAAGAATTTAAAAAATCAGCTAATTCACGAATGTGGTAGATCTACATTGTCTGATCTCATAAAATCATGCTTGATCACATATATGTATGCTTCCTGACATTTGATTGATTGATATGCCACATATTGATAGTGTCTTGTACGTAAGACTTGCATTTGATTAGCAATATAATGCTTAAGACAATTGCATCCAATCCACGAAAGTTACTAGAACCTCTTATCATACATAAGATGTAGGAAACTGCTTTTCATGAGGCCTGATCTAATCCGGCACGTTTGTACAATTAGCTCCTGCCCTCTATTTGTTACCGGGCCCCATGTTGATTTTAAGTCTGAGTTTGGGGTCCTAGCCAGGCCCAAAAATAGCCTAGCAGCTGCAGTGGGTCCCACTGGGGATCAAGTCCGAAAGTGAAGAAAAAACATGAAGCCTGTCAACTAATCGGTGGGGGACATTTTTTCCAATTGGGACCTATAGGAATAAGAGGGTTGTGGAGACTTACATCTGCCAGCCTGCCCTGAGAGTAGACCTTGTCCACACTCGTGGAGGTCTGCATGAAGACTGGGATCAGCTCCTGAACCTGGTCACGGTGGTGGGTGTGCAGCACCCTGATACTGGACACACAAAATGTACACAACAGTGTTATACAGCGCACACACAACAACATCAGGCACAGTGTGTAGCACCCTGATACTGCATGGACATACATGTAACAACAATCAAGGTGTAAGGGACCATTTTTGACACATAATGAGACCTACAGATCTGAACAAAGATATATCAAACAACTTGGTTTTGTATGAAAATCACATGGAATACCCATGCTTCTTTACAGAAAGAAAATACATTCACACATTTTTCCTTTTACTTTACAATCAGATCGAGATGCCACAGGTTCGATAATCCTGGCATTTCTAGCTAGACTGACTTTCCTCAGCCCACCAGATGTGAATGGGTACCTGACTTCAGTTGGGGAGGTAAAAGGCAGAGAGGGATTGGCTCATGTCACAGTCAGTTTGGATAACAACCAACTGCCCCTACAGCCTCATTTTGTACCTCTAATACATTTTGTTAAAATTGCAATCAGGTTAAATGTGAGTCTCACCATCTGATGAGAGCTACGGAGGCATCAACAAATGGCACCAGCACAGCCGTCTCCTCATTACTAATGAGGGGGCCCTGGATCATCTTCTCAAACTTCTGCTTGTCTGTCCAGGACATCAGGGTCTTCTCAAAGGCCTGGGTAAAGATCAAACACATCGGTCAATATGTTCAATATGTTTGACTCACTCACTCAGTCCTCTTCTGGGCCTAGTGGCTCTTGAGGCTCTAGGAAATCCCTCCATCTTGATCGGTCAGTCGCAATACTGGGGGCTTCATTCAGGGAGAAGCCTCTTCTCTTTACCTCTCTCTCCACACTGCGTCTCCACGTCTCCCTTGGTCTTCCTCTCGATCTTTTACCCTGTGGTGACCATCTCACCGCGACTCTTGTTAGGCTATTATGTGGCATACGGCGAATATGGCCTAACCATCTCCATCTGCGTACTTCAATTTCCTTGTCCACTGGGATGAAACCCGTTATTTGGTGTAGGCTTTTGTTTGATATGGTGTTTGGCCAGAAGATTCTCAGAATCCTGCGCAGGCACTTATTTTGGAAGACATTCAGTTTTTGTTTGATACGAGCTGTCTCTTTCCAGCACTCCGCTCCATACAACAGTACACTCAGCACATTACTTCTGTAGATCTTGACTTTGGTGCTGATGTGTATGCTGGTACTTTTCCACACTGGTCTGTTTAACTAACATATCTTAATTGGCGGAAGCTTGCAGTGAAACAAGTTGGTATCTGTATAATTATGTAACTTGGACTGATAAAGGTTAACTAAAAATGCCTCAGTGGGTGTATAGAGGAAGTGGTACATGTACATCAAAATATACATAAAAGGCACTTATAACACATATTTTCGCACTTCATAGGTGAAAATGAGTAACGAGCTTAATAATGACATCCCTTGGATAGGATGTTAAATGAAGGTGAAGAGAGCTCCACATCGAGTAGTCGTAAAAGAACCCACCACACTTATTGAAAAGGGTAGGGGTCCTTCCTGGTGTGAGTTGATAAAAAAGAATCTGTTCGGATATGCAGCAGCTTCCGTACAAAACTTGTCTGTTACGCCATGAGGGGGTTTACCAGGTATGCAATAAAAACAATAAATAACCTACCCTGTCCCTGGTCAGCATCTGTGTACGGTTCTTGTGGACAACGCAAATGTACCTTAAAATTACACTTGCTTGTCACGGTTCTTGTGGACAATGCGGATGTATCTTTGCTATCCTGTCATAGTGAGTACATTATAGTTGTTGTAAGGATGTTATACCCTACCCTATCCCTGGTAAGCATCTGTGCCAGGTTCTTGTGGACAATGCGGATGTATCTTTGCTATCCTGTCATAGTGAGTACATAATAGTTGTTGTAAGAATGTTATACCCTACCCTGTCCCTGGTACATGTAGGCATCTGTGCCAGGTTCTTGTGGACAATGCGGATGTATCTTTGCTATCCTGTCATAGTGAGTACATTATAGTTGTTGTAAGGATGTTATACCCTACCCTGTCCCTGGTCAGCATCTGTGCGCGGTTCTTGTGGACAATGCGGATATATCTTTGCTATCCTGTAGCAATCATGTACCTTAGTTTGCTATCCTGAGTACATTATAGTTTTATACCCTACCCTGTCCCTGGTCAGCATCTGTGCGCGGTTCTTGTGGACAATGCGGATGTACCTTTGCTATCCTGAGTACATTATAGTTTTATAACCTACCCTGTCCCTGGTAAGCATCTGTGCCCGGTTCTTGTGGACAATGCGGATGTACCTTTGCTATCCTGAGTACATTATAGTTTTATAACCTACCCTGTCCCTGGTAAGCATCTGTGCCCGGTTCTTGTGGACAATGCGGATGTACCTTTGCTATCCTGAGTACATTATAGTTTTATAACCTTAACCCTGTCCCTGGTCAGCATCTGTGCCCGGTTCTTGTGGACAATGCGTATGAACATGTACATGTATCTTTACTATCCTGAGTACATTATAGTCGTGTAATTATGTTATACCCTACCCTGTCCCTGGTCAGCATCTGTGCGCGGTTCTTGTGGACAATGCGGATGTAGTTTGCTATCCTGTCATAGTGAGTGTACATTATAGTAACTGTTGTTGTAAGGACGTTATACCCTACCCTGTCCCTGGTCAGCATCTGTGCCCGGTTCTTGTGGACAATGCGGATGAACATGTATCTTTACTATCCTGGGTACATTATAGTCGTGTAATAATGTTATAACCTACCCTGTCCCTGGTCAGCATCTGTGCGCGGTTCTTGTGGACAATGCGGATGTAGTTTGCTATCCTGTCATAGTGAGTGTACATTATAGTAACTGTTGTTGTAAGGACGTTATACCCTACCCTGTCCCTGGTCAGCATCTGTGCCCGGTTCTTGTGGACAATGCGGATGAACATGTATCTTTACTATCCTGGGTACATTATAGTCGTGTAATAATGTTATAACCTACCCTGTCCCTGGTCAGCATCTGTGCCCGGTTCTTGTGGACAATGCGGATGTACCTTTGCTATCCTGAGTACATTATTATATTATTGTATAACCTACCCTGTCCCTGGTAAGCATCTGTGCCCGGTTCTTGTGGACAATGCGGATGTAGTTTTCTATCCTGTCATAGTGAGTACATTATACTATATATCTGTTGTAATAATGTTATACCCTACCCTGTCCCTGGTAAGCATCTGTGCGCGGTTCTTGTGGACAATGCGGATGTACCCCGGCGGCTGCATCCAGGCCTCTCCGTCCACCTGAACCGGTACGGACTCGCTGCCCTGGATGGTGATCTTGATGGTGCGACACTGCACGATGCGGTGGTGCTGAAGGTTCATCACGCGGGAGAACGCCATCTGCGTGCTGCTGAACACCGCCACCACCTCCAGGACCTTGTCGTCAAACGACGGCGCCACGAAATTCTGCAATGATGACAGAATACAGTAGGGAATGTGGATTGATTTCATGGTTAGTTTTAGAGATTTTGCGATGTGCGTGGGGACAACTTTAAGAAAACGATGGACGAAGATAGCTTTTTTGAGAAAATGCAGAGACAACAGCAACAATTTAGACTTGTAAGACTCAACTCTCGACCGTAATGTCTGTCTTTTGAACGGTCAATGATATTCACAAGTGCGGCAATCAAAGGGCCATTTTCTAAGAAATGCGATTATACCCATTCTTATACACTTGCAGCACTTTGTTGCAAGATGCTATATTTACTAACTGGAATCCAGTTAGTAGTAAATGGCAAAACTCCTTGATGAACTAGAAAACATCTAAATGTTGGACTTTGTAGTTGACTTTAATGTGACACTTGCCTCATGGCACAATCCTATGAATCATCTAAGTAATCATTAGTTCATGCAGATACACTGTTTGTAATATATATTTTAAATGTTCTTTTGACAATTAAGCATCTGTGCCCGGTTCGGTTTTGACAATGATATTTCAGGAAAAGTCAATATTATTAATGAACAATCATATACAAAGAGAACTTACATCATCTTCCTTCACCCCTCCCCAGAAGTTGGCACCTCCTCCAAAACTGTGGGAAGATGGAACAGTTTAGATATGAAGGCTGGGAATAAAGCTTACTAACAGTACATGTATGTTAGTTTGCAGGTAACTGCTGGAGGATATCTACATGTACATTGTATGGAAACATTGCTAAGGAGACTATGGAGTGATAACGCCCCTGTCATTAAAGTTTAATAAATCAAAAATTTAAAGTCCTTCCCGCACCAGATGGCCCATAGGGTGGCGCCCATCTCTGTTTCAATTGCACGTCTAGTTTTTAAAATGCCCGTCATACAACTGGAAAATCATTCTTACTATAGGCTGATAAAGCATATGTTCAAGAAAGCCCGGGGAGAGGAAGTTGAAGCTATTATGGCTGTAGCTACCTGGGTATGTTGAGAACCACGATCCCCTGTAAACTGGGAAGAGGGATTCTTTGTCCATCACACTGTAAGGAACAACAGAGAAGTACGTCATGTAATGATTATGAGTAAAAATAGAAAATATGTTAATAAAAAAACAAACAGATTCTGAATCTCATTCTACTAGCCTTTCAACAAGAGATAGCACACTTGATACTATGGTCTCATGAAGTCTAGCTATCTGTTAAATACAGACCCCCCCGAAAAAAAAACCCTGTGATGCATTAATAAGTTCCTGTGGTTTTATTTTCGCTGTAGGGAGAAAATGGAGTGTTTGCGGTGGTTTTAAGTTTTAAGTTCGCGTTTGAGACAATACTATTAGTAGACGAGAAGGTGGGGGGGGGGGGCAAATAATATAAAACCACTGCAAACATTTCTGCATTTACAGTAACAGCCATCTAGAATAATAAGCTGTAATGAGTTGAATGTAATATGTTTCCAACAGCACCTCCAGCTGTATCCTCTGTTCCAGGTTCCGGTACGTTCTCTGTAGGATCTCCCGTCCTCCCAGCATTCCGTACCACATGAAGTTGCGCGTACGGCTGCGGAACTTCACGGGATGCTCCTCCCGCTTGTTGTGGAACTCCAGGGTGATCTTGGCGTCCAGGCCGATCCCGAAGTAGTTGTTCATGACGCACTTTTCCCTGTACCCCTCCCTGTGGAGGACATAGGGCCTGGGGTAGCAGGCAAGTTGATTTGTCATGGGTCATGCATGGACTCCGTGTTTAAGCTTGTGTGTCAGTGCTCAAAGCTTTAAATTGTTACATGGTTTTAACTGTTTTATTTTGGGTTTATTTTATTAGAATTATTGCAACAGTGCAATACACGTGAGACACAGGCAGCTAGTGCTGGTGTCTTGACACACACACATGATATACCCACTTTCACACTTGGGTGGAGTGAGTTTCTTTTTCCCAAGGGCACAAGATCGGTGGTGCCAGGGGATTCGAACCCAGGACTGACGGGTTCTGGGCCGAAAACCCTGCCGTTACGCCACCTGACCCCACAAAATGTTGCTTTTTAACGTTTTTTTACTCAAACTTACAGGCCATTTCTTTTGACGAAAAGCGAGCAAGGACACTCAAGCCTACACATCAGAAAAAAAGGAGCTTTTGGGTGTCAGAGGATAACTGAACCTTCTCACTGCTGCCTAACCCCATAGCCAGTACAAATTTGGTGCCAAATGGCTACCTTAGCAGGATGAAGGTTGTACAAGAAAATTAGTCAATATCACTTCTATTTCCTATGTGATAAAGTGGCTGCTCCAGAAAAAAATGGTAGGAGAGTAATAATACAATGTATGTATATCACCAGCCATAAAGGTGCCTACAAATAAAAGAATAAAAATAGCTTCACCCGAGGCATCGCCAAAAATACTACAGTAACTGCATGCATAAAGCTGCCTTTTAAAATGTCAAGAAGAAAAATACCTTTAACACTGAGGTGTCGCCAAAAATACTAACAGTAACTGCATTAAAAAAGCTGCCTCCAGCAGTCTGGTAGAAGCAGAAAAATGCCTTTGCTCCTGAGGAGTTGCCAAAAAAACTACAGTGTCTTTGCTCCTGGGGTGTCGCCAAAAATGAAAATGTATATTCATTACAATGTCTGTATGTACTTACAAGGAAGCAGTCTCTGGGTCCATGAGGGGGGAGGCAGCAGCACACAGGGCATCTGCATTGGCCAGCAGCACCTTACTCACCAGGCAGCCACCCGCTATACTACTGGCAATGGAGCTGCGGATACCTGGACAACATGGAACAAACATATTCTGTCAGGAACAAACTTTCTGCTTATTGTGTTGGAAAATACTGTAAAACCTGTTCCAGAATGACTTCTACCAAGTTGAACACGGATGAACTTTTAAGCTAAAATTCTGTAAGGGTTTGAGGAGAGCCACACATTGAGCACGTTAAAAATGCCACCTGGACCACACTTATTGAAAAGAGTCCTTCCCGGCGTGAGTGAATCAAACCTTACTCAACTTGTGCCTACTGTACAAAACAGGACAGTCTAGTGTACGCCTTAAAAAGTTAAATGCAGTATACAGCAGGTAAAATTAGAGCTGTGCAATTGTTTTAAGCCCAATTCTATCATATCATATGACAAATGTAGATACTCAGTCAAATCATTATTTATTAAATCACTCTTTGCTGACAAATTACTTTCTGATCAGTTCTAAACACATGCCTTACAGTATGAGTACAAAAAGACTGATATCGGACTAATAAGTGAAGTTCAACCCTTTCTCGTGTACCTGGAAGTTGTGTCACTGCTTGTCTGTTGGTGGCCCTGTCGATGTTCTGCAGTGACTTGGAGGTGTCCGGCATGCCTTGACTCAGGGTGCTGCCTTTACTGACTCTTCTCTCCTGGGCAAGAGCTTCTTTATCTGCAACAGGAACAAATGAGCTGAGGCTGAAGGTTACTGGTAGCTATTTACAAGACAGTACATACAAAACCTGTTTGAAGTCACAGTTGTTAAAATTATCTATTCTTTTTTGTTTCCCATCATCTTAGACTTAACTGTTCCTGCCAATGCCTTCCAAGTTAATTTGGCAGCAATTTAGTCACAAAACCAATCTTTCCTTAGCAAAACACAAAGTGCAACAATGCATGATTGTACTGTGTACAGAGTGGCAACCAAAAGTGAATTCTACAGCCAAAGAAATCTTTTGATATCTTCATGTGTATCCTGGCACACCCAGGTAATGAGAATAATTCACAACTCCTAATATACAAAACCGATGTTAAATCTGTCATTTAGAACTTAAAAAAATACATTTTCATCAATTTTATGATCACTTTCAGGCCACACCATCTTAATTTCCCGGTTCTACGACTAAAAAAAAATAATACTAGTAAGATTGGAATATCAGCATGAAAACAGACTATGAGGGGAAAGTCAGGTATGCACAGTTTCCGAGAGTGAACAGAGAAAGAAGCAAGTTTTTCTCCCAGCCCTCTTTCTTTATGATGTCCAATTCAAACGCTAAAATCTTACATCCAAATGTCCAATAATCAACAGATTAAATTGGTGCGGCCTAAGGGGAACAAGACAACTCGGACCATTACCAACTTGGCCCATCATAAATCCGGTCAACTTGGCCCATCACCAAATTTACACAGAGTACAAAGTTTCTGCTCCCTTTTAGGCATTTTACTTAGAATGGCATCTCTTTGTCAGACGACTTTGAACTTTGACTTTGAGGTATTTGAAGCCCCAAAACCTCTGGTGCTTAGGTAATGAAATTTTAACAGAGACCGTGTTTCTTCGTCTGACAACTTCAAACTGCTGACTTTCACTAATAGTTTGAGGATTTTGAGCCCCATACCGCCTACATTTAAAGTGTTGTATCCGGTTTTGGACCGAGTTGACCAGGACAATGGGCTGAGTTGACTGCGCCAACCAAGTTTGTCATGGTCCGAGTCATCCAACATCCCAGCCAGTGATGAGATATTCCTTACCTGACACCTGTAACCTGCCCCGTAAGCCTGTGTAACCTGAGTAGTAGGGGTACCGGGGAGGGGGAGGGCTGCGCAGGCTGCACACTGTGTCACTACGCTCACGGGCTTCCTCCGACCCTACAGGATAGGGAGATCTTTGAGTAATTTCATCAGGTTGGGAAATGAACACTTAATAACAGCACAAGGCTTTAGTAGTGCTAACTAGGCTACACTTCAAGGATCTGTATCTCTCTATTATGAATAACTAAGACCTTTCTTATGATTCAGAATAGAGAAATGTATACCCTCGTAATGTCGAGCTACATGTAGGTCTTGTGCTGCGGAATATCAAAACAATTATCAGTAAGAACACTAGAGTTCCACGACCTCATACCTTCGCCGACTGATGTTAGCCTTTTCGAGTGAATGCTTATCACTCAGTATGTAAATAAGGTCCTCGATTGCATGAATTTCAAGTGATCCTTTTCTCTACACAAAACACAGCATTAAAGTAAAATCTTAGTAAAGAGGGCCATTGTAGCATTTCCTCATATATCATGTAAATGAGGCCATCATGATTTATGTCTGATAACGTCCACATTTGATTATCTCCCAAACGCAACAAGAATGAAATCCCATCATTTACCTCTCTGGAATTATAGTATTTTGTCATAAATTATGCAAATTAGGTATTCTTTTGCATAATTAATATCTATCAATATTCCTCTCTTTCTCAGTTACATGTCACGTGTTTGACTACAATGGAATGCAAGGGTTTGTATACTTTTTCACATCACAGATCCTGATTTGCATGATTCTTGTACAATCATGTAAATCATCACTCAAACTATGTACATCCCTACAAATCATGACGATCCGTCATCACCTTCTTGAGTTACTAGTATTCTCTTTCAAAGTTTAAAACAAACCCATACCTATACCTACACGAGTTCTCCCAAGAGTTATAAAAATTATCACTGTAAGAATATTTTTGCTTAATTGGTATCATAACTTTTATCTTTACTACAGAAAATAAGGCAATTTGTTGGCAATGTTTTTGCTTCAATTATGCCCTTATTTTCATAGTCGACATATCAATCAGTTTTTATCAAACCTATACCTTCCAACAGGAAGAGCGTTAGATCGTAAGGCTGCTGTGACCTCCCTGACCCCAAAACAGAGCCCTGCACCAGGCAAGTAAAGTATCACATGTGTCCTCCAGGGACGTCTCACAGGGAGCCTGCTCTGGTAAACTAGGTCACCTGTCAGTGCAATTTAACCTGAATATATAGACTTAAAAATAGCAAATTGAAAGGGAATTGTAGACATTTCCTTATAAATTATGTTAATGAGGCCTTGTCATGCATGATTTTTGTCTGATATTGTTCACCTTTACTTAGCTTCCTAATGATACAAGAATGAAATTCCAATCATTTACTATTGTGGTATTTTCAATTAGTATTTTCTCATTAATTATGCAAAATAGGTAGCTATTAGCATTATTGGTATCTATCGATACCTCTCTCTTTTTCAGTTATATATGTCACATGTTTGAGAGTCCTATTTTGAAAGGCAGCAGATTTATAAACTTTCCTTGCTAATTATGCAAATTAGCTCCTGATTTACATAATGAATATTCAATTATGTAAGTCATTAATCGAGCTATCTACATACCATAAATCAAGACGATCCGTTGACCATAAGTCTAGTTATTCATGTCCAAAGGTCAAAACAAATAAATTAAAAACACCCGCTGCAGCTCCAAACAAGCCGCTAGAGGGCCCAAACGTGCACAACTTACTTCATGTGGCATGGACTATCTACCACACAAAAATCATGACCGTAGCACTTGCAGAAAATTCGACCTCAAACTTTGAAGCTACACTGCAGTACCCAAAGTACCCGCTAGGAGGCCCATCATCGAACTTGACCTTCCCCTTTAATAAATCTACCTATTCACTAAATATCATGCACAACCATCAACAGCTTCTCGAGTTATCCTGTCAACAAACAAATACGCATACATAAACAGCCCACTGCAGTACCGCAGGAAAATGCCAGGTGACCCATTTTTGAACGTGAGCTTCGTTTTCACAATCTCTACGTACCCACCAAAAATCATGCAGATCCATCATCAATACGTCGAGTTATGTTGTCTACATACAAACACACTAACAAAAAAAGTCCACTGGAGCACTTTAGGAAAACGCCAGGTTAACCATTTTCGAACTTGACCTTCGTTCCCACAACCGCCACTTACCTACCAAAAATCAGCAAGATCCGTCAAAGTTCTCTCGACTTATGATCTCGACATACATACGGACCCACTTTACAGCTGGCGTAACCGATAACATAACCTTACCGCGAATGCATACATTCCCGGCGAAGGTAATAAAAGACAACTACACTGACTATAAGGGTTGGCAGAAGCCTAGTCCAGTTATGCCAGCCGAAAAACCTGACCAACAAATAAAGGCACTATTTTGTAAAACAAGATGTCTGAAAACGTCCAAGTCATTATGATGACTAATATTATGTACCACTAGCACAATGTCTAAAAATCAAGAAAAACATGACCTCCAACCTTCACTTGTGGAAAATGCATCAAATGATGCTGATATGAAATAGCACAATGTCTACAAATTATGAAAAACATAACCTCTTACCTTCACTTGTGGAAAATGCAACGGATGATGCTGATTGGACACTGGTTGCCCCGGTAACAGGCACCTCTTCTGTTGACTCAGGAGAGGAGTTCTCCATGGTTGCTAAGGGTGCGAGCGGGCTGGAGGGCTCGCTGGTTGCCATGGTGAAGACGAAAGGTGGTTTAGTGGGAGCGGTAGCAGCAGACGGGGTGGGTAGGGAGGGGGGCTGGCCCGACGCTGCCTCTTCCTCCTCCTTGTGCTCTTTTGTTTGGGCATTCTGTTCATCAACAGCTGTGGAATAGAAGAAAAGCAAGACCTCTTTGTCATCATATGATAGTTGTCGTGTTATCATTGCAAATGTCCAAAATCTGATATTTCGTCTGACAATTGCATTTGTATAGTGCTCTCCCTGTGTTCAGGCCTGACTTCAAACTAAATACATGACATTGAGAAAGAAGAGAGTCCCAGGGAAGTCATCTACGTGCTGTCCAAGCCCCACAAGATGCTGAGAAGCGAGAGCCATACAAGCCACCGCATGAAAACAGCCAAGGGAGAAGACAACACATCGAAAAGACGGACTTTTCTTTATTCTCGATTTGTAAACATAACCTTTTGACATGTATGATTTGTTCTAGAACAATAGGTGACGTCATGCCATAGGTTAACTAAGGTCAGAGCACAACGACCTCTCGGGTATCATGCACTAGGTCACCATGTACCAGCCTGAGTGCATTACGCACTGGATAGCTATATAAGTGAGAACCTCTTGTACTTGTGTCATTTAGTCTGTACACTTGAAAAAGCTGTAACGCGAAACCGGTCGTGGTACTAGACTGAATAAAAGTCCTACACAGGAACTACGCGGCTTCAGATGTCTTACTGAGGAACGACTGCGGTGTGAAAGATGTCGGTTAGCTTGAGGAATGAATCCACTCTACTATATACTAAATACATGACATTGTGTACAGTGAATAGGTATGGACTTACACATATTAGATACTTCTGCAGGCCTCCACATTTACAATGTACATGATTGTATCAACTGTACTGTAACCTTCTTGCCCCCTAACACCATCTAACATTTATATAGCTCTAAAGATACTAACAATTCATGTCATACCTGGGCTGAGAAAATGTTTGACACAGGTGGTCCGGACCGGGTGATAACTTGGGTTATCACAGTGACAGTTTTTTACTTTCATCACATTGGGTTTCCATAGAATATTTCGGATGCATTTTGAGTGCGCCAAGGGCTGGATTTGGACGTTAGAATTCCGGCTGTTACAATCTTTTGTTCAAGGACACCAAATTTTCTCGACTTCTTCTCAAATTTTCTCGATTTCGCATTGAAATGTGTGTTTTCTCGGATGACATAAATAAAATACAACACGGTGTATTCCGCATCACCCTCGGTCTCAGCCGTGTTGTATTCTATATGTATCAGACTTACCTCTCTCTGTGTGCTCTATAATAGACCTGACGGCTTTCTTTAGACTGTTGGCCCGAGACATCAGTTGTTCTCTTGGTTTAAAGATCTAAAACAGAGAAGCAAAGAACACAGCCTTCATGAGTGATATACATACACATGTAAATGACAAAACATAACATTTCTACCATGTGAGGTGTGATATCTGCTGAATCGTAGTGCTTATCAAATATCAAGTGATTTCAGTATAATTTTTAGGGACAGACTAAGAAGAATTGCAGGGCATCAAATTTCTGAAGCATTAATCAATAAAAATCTAATTTAAGTTGATGGAATCTTGGAAATAACCTTACGAATACACTTAAGGCCTTAACAGCCCTTCTTAGCTGTCCCTATATGGGCTCATCCATGCATCATGACGTGTTGTGACGCTCTCAGCAGAATTCAGCAGAAACAGGGTTAGGTTTTTGAATATGGTAACACCAGTCTTAAAGCACATAGTGTTATGTTTTAACAGTAGACTTTGCATTTTAAAAAATCAAAATTTTAAAGATTTTTTTCAATGCTAAGTTATAAATTGATTGGCATTACCATGCCAGACACACATTTTGCAAAATAGATCATTAGTTTTAGTAAAGTGGACACTTAACACACATGTGTCATATGGGTTAAAGCAGCCTTGGGTGGTTATTGTGAATCTATTGGGACTCAAAATGTATCACATAGCTCTGTATTTTCCTTACTACTCTAAGGCTCATACTATACTTCAAATATGAGATGATATGACTGCATGATTTTAAAGAGAAAACCGGAGGTCACATAGCTGCAAGGAAACAAATATTATGTTCTTGTGTAATGTTGCTTGTATGCGCCAGAACAGCTATGAGAGACTGTTTTGTGCCAGAACAGCTATGTGAGATCAGTTTATGCCAGAACAGCTATGTGAGATCAGTTTATGCCAGAACAGCTATGTGAGACCATTTTGGGCCAGAAAAGCTATGTGAGATTGTGCTGTGCCAGAACAGCTATGGGAGGCCATTTCATGCCAAAACAACTTTGTCAGACCATTTTGTGCCAGGACAGCTATCTGAGGCCATTTCATGCCAAAACAGCTATGAGACCATTTCATGCCAGAACAGCTATGAGAGACTATTTCATGCCAGAACAGCTATGTGAGACCATTTTGAGCCCCTGTGGTCAAGAGTGATGCAGAAATGCTGCCGTGTGGTGCTCCTCCCACTATAAGCCGAGCCTGCCACCAGATGTCAATCACCAACTGATCAAAGCCATGCAGTGATGGAAACCTTTAGAAAAAGCACCAGAAGTACGTCTTTTTAGTCCGTATTGGAGAAAGTGCCTTACTCTCTTGAGGGTTGGAGGAGCAATTTCTTCCGGAACAACATCATCCTCCGAATCATTCATCTGCTGGAAGGTGTTGCAAGAAAAGTTCTGTTAAAATCCACCCATTTTTAAGCTGTCTTGTCATGACCTTTCGAGTTTTGGGGAATGTTGAAAAAAAAAAAAAAAAAGGAACAGGATGGGCTGTTCCAAGGGAAATAGGATATGGGGTCAAAAATTAAATGAAAAGAAATATCAAGATATGGGTGGAGATAAGTTTAAAACTGTGGTCTTGCCCTTTTCTGCATTTAGTCATACCTTCTGCACTGGCCCTTAACTTCTTACATGTACATATTTTGTACCTTACATTTGTAGGAGCAATTACTATTTTACTACTTTATCACTACTTAATGAATATATTTTCTATAACCTTCCATTCTCTAGGTCAGTTACAGAAATGTCTGCTTAGCATTCAAGACATAATGTTAGAACATTTTTAAGTGGTATGGACTGATACTAAAACAAGCAGCTGACTTTCTACATGTGTATAAGGAGAAACTCTGTTTCTGAGATATTCTAGAGGCATGTGAAAACTTCAATGTTCCATCCAAACTTCAAATTAAATCAATCAAATTAGACATCAGATACTCTGCAATCATTGTATTGCATTTCCCCTCATAAACCAATTGTAACGTTGTTTGTCCTCCATTTGAGTGCATCTGTAACTTCTGAGTGATGAATTATTAGTGATATCTAAGAGACGGGAAATTGTTTTCATTTGACCTGGCAACTGCCCATTCAGGTCTTGAATGTTTCATTCTCTGACAAATCTAATAAACAATAATCTTATGGAGGGCACTTGGCTGGTTCCCATACAGCATCCAGTGGTTGTTTTTGGCTATGCCTCAGGAGCAGAAGCATATTCCCTTAAGCATGTGACTGGATTGAGTCTACACTAAAAACTAACTGATGAAATATATATAACTGCTGCAGTTTATGACATAAAGGGGTAACTAACTGGTGATGACCTACATGTATCACAGAGATGTCCCTGTAGCTCAACTGGTGGCAGCCTTACAGTTGTCTGTTTGTTCATTTATTTGCACAACAAGAAGGTACATAGTACGACAAACAATAGTTGAGTTTGTGGTTCAAATTAGTTGGTAACTTTGAGATCCCGGTTCAAGTCCCTGGGTCAGGACATCTTGGTTGTGGCTGCACCGTCCTTTGGAAGGGACGTAAAATAGAAGTTCGAAGAAGTGCCTTGAGCACGTTAAAGGGGAGGGGCTAGCAACCCCTCGCTGTAAGGACATATCATTGCTACTGAAATAGCAAGGAAACTTGCTGCCCAAGGTGTCACTAGGCACAAGGTCTGAACGAATGAACGAGCGAATGATTAACCTACCCTACTTGACGATGGCGCGGTGAGCCCCTCCGGTACGGTGTCCTGCGGAGATCCTACCACTAGCTCCTCCTGTTGGGAGGCAGAGGTAACTGCAGGCAGGGGCTTGGCCTGTGCCTCTTCATTAAGTGTTGTCAGCAGAGAGTTCAACTTCTCATCCAGAACCTTACACTGAAACAGGGACAGAGACTTTCACATGACAAACTAATACATGCTTCATTTGAAATCATTGTTCTGACTTTGGTTTGAGAAACTTTGTACAGTTTGGCAGAACTCAATTCCTTCTTTTTTGTGGGACTTTCAAAAAGATAATGTTTTGCCAAACTTGCTAAACTTTGCGGTAAATCTTGCAGAATAGTCTCCAAAATGTGTGGGACGTCTTGCAGAACCGTTATAAACTCACGGCACTGTTACAAAAATCAATTTTGCAGATTGAACATAATACAATATACATTATGATCAGATCTCATGAGCTGCGCCACTGTAACATGTATACAATGTCATGTAATACTATGTACATTCCACTAAATAATGCTACAAGTTAAAGAAAACTTACTAATGAGACTAATTTCAAGAACATAAAACCATGAATTCTTAGAAAAGTTTTCTCTCTTCAGTCTCCTGTGCCTACCTTGTGAGTTATAGAATCCTTGTCACTTTGCGACCTCTCTTCTTCGGTGTTGTAAGCCGTCCCTATTTTGGTTACAAAGTGTTTAACTGTTTCACACAGTACTCTGAAAGAAAACAAAACATTTAACATCTGATTAAAGACAGTATTTCAGAAAACTGCGTACATTTAACCAAAATGAGTTTCAAATTAGTAGGTTGGTAGAACATCTTTTTTAGGATATAGGAGATATTAGTTACAATAAATATTGGGACATACCTAGCAGACTGAATGACCTCTGAGTGTTGGTCAGACTGAAGTATCCTGCTGAGGTGGGTTGCCACAGAGTCCTGCAGCTCATACGCTGTCATCTCATCCTACATGGACATACAGGATCAGTAAACATGCTGATATGGTCAAGTCAGGGCTTTTTAAAACTGGGGAACAGGGGCGCTGTAAGGGCCCTCTTACCCTTGTAAACAGATTCCTTCCAAGTGAAAGCTTCAGATCAACCACTGACTATGCTAGTCCACAGGCGGCCAATAAGTCTTCAACTGTGACTTGTCTGATTGTCAATTCAGGGCTTTTTTAAACTGGGGAACAGGGGGGCTGTGTGTGCCCTCTTATGTTCAGCACGTGCCCTCTTACCCTTGGAAACAGATGCCTTCCAAGTGAAAGTTTCAGATCAACCACTGACTATACCAGTTCACAGGTGGCCATAGTCTTCAACTGTGACATGTCTGATTGTCAATTCAGGGCTTTTTTAAACTGAGGAACATTGGCGCTGTGTGTGCCCTCTTATGTTCAGCATGTGCCCTCTAACCCTTGGACACAGATGCCTTCCAAGTGAAAGTTTCAGATCAACCACTGACTATACCAGTTCACAGGTGGCCATAGTCTTCAACTGTGACTTGCCTGATTGTCAATTCAGGGCTTTTTAAAACTGGGGAACAGGGGCGCTGTATTTGCCCTCTTACCCTTGGACACAGATTTCTTTCAAGTGGAAGTTTCAGATCAACCACTGACTATGCCAGTCCACAAGTGGCCAGTCTTCAACTGTGACTTGTCTCATGATTTCCCCCTCAGAAAGCATTAGAATGACCCATTTTCACTTGAGATTTCTAAAACTCCGCAATTACCACCCTTGCATTGTCGCCATGTCATTCTTTACCAAGAGTAATGTAACAAGTCTTATGTATCCTTAACTGTTAGTGATAGTATTCCTGCACTATAGAGAAGTCTATTTGTAATCTTGAACTTTACACATTTACAACATTCAGGTTTTTAACAGTGCGCAAGACAGAGACTTACACAGTATTTGGGAAAGCGGAACACAGTATTTGGGAAAGCGGAACCATGGAACGGTCAATCAAAACCAGATTATTGGAACAGAAGCGTCCCAGTTCTACTACGTCTGAAGTATCACACAACACATCCACATCAAGTCCCCTGGACATACAGTTACATTCAACTTCTTTGTGAGGAGTCAAATCATTTCGACATACAGTTACATTCAACTTCTTTGTGAGGAGTCAAATCATTTCGTCTTCCTGTCAACTTTGATTCACTCCTGACGTCTTCACGCATCCGGCATCTGACTAAGGTCGGCAAGATCGACTGAAAATTCATCGAGTGCTTCCTTTCACTTGGAACAAAGCTTAAATTGTACAACTAAGGTTTCTAACCTGTTCTCTCTGCTGTGTGGAAACCGTGGGGTCAGCGGTGCCTGGGACCTTGGTTTCACAGGTCATGATACTCCATCTGTGGGAAGATAATATTCATCATTACTAAGTACAGTAGTCCACTGTGTTCTGCTGCTGCAGCAGTCTAGATGATTACGTTGTATGATAAAACGGTAAAGGTAAAGCGGTCGAACCTCTGTTTCCTCAGACTGTGGACAAAGTATGATGCTTTTTTGTTAGCCATTAGTGCAATGCCGCTCCGCTATGGCTCGCATATTTTTGGCCAAGCACACTGGGTCACTCCTACCCTTCTCGAAAATTGTTTTGGGTTCTTTTACCTGCAGAGGTCTGACGCCGTAATGCTGCGGCATATACTGGGCCGCCAGCTCTAGCCTAGGCTAGGACAATATCATACAAAGCAGCAAAAAATTCAATCAACTCTTCAAGCAGGTGCCCAATATGTGTACCCTTTGCCATCTCTCACCTGTCCAGCATCTTGCAGGTGGCTCTCTCCAGCTGCCAGAGGATGGCAGGCAGCTGCGTGTCGTCATCACATGCAGCTCCCCATCCCAACACTCGGGCCAGGTCATTCCCCGTCCCCAGTGGCAAAACACCCATTTGGCACTGGACAGGCAAAAATTCAATATTGTAATTTGCATTAATTTAATTTTAAAAAGTGTCATCATAAACTGTCAAGTTTGAATCCCCGGTTACCTTCCCAACCTTCCCCCAATATTATAATAACCGTATACGCATTACGTTCTGGCGACGTGCTGGTTGGAAGTGGTTCGGGAACTCCATGTAGGTCGGCTGTGGTTGGTTGGTGCTTGGTACGGTCAGCTGGTTTAAAATTTTAAAAACATTTGGCTGTGGCCGAGAGGTCTGGAATTGGCTGTTTTGGGGCTGGTGGTTGGGAGTAAGTCAGTAGTGGTCAGGGTGTGTTTGGGAGTCAAAGTTGACTCTTAACCTAAAACTGGTCAGACTGCTCCCGACCCACCCTTGTAAACCAGGACCGCCTATCGCTCGACGTTACATCGCGAGCGTAAGCGGCCCTGGTAAACAGACCAGTCCCGACCTACAAATGTAGTGGTTGACTAGAGGTCAGGAGCCATCATCATCATGTTGGCTGGCTTGCCTGGACCAAGGCAACTCTCTCCCTCCAAATGACACAGTCTGTTATTACATAATGTAAGTGCTCTAAGGTCTTCAGTTCTCACCCCTACGTCCCCAGCAAGTTGGTCAATGTAGGTCCGTCGGGAGCCAGTTTCGGCTATGTAACCGAGGCTTAATACATATCCACTTTAACTGATGCAAACTGTGCATATACATGTACATTGACCTTGTTATATCATTGACAAACAGTTTTCTGTACCTGTTTATGCAGGTTGAGCTTGTCAATCTCAGATAACACCCAGCCAACACTGCCATCTCCTCCACACACCAGGATTCGGAACAGGTCGAACCTCTGGAACAACCGCAACCTGCAACAAATCATGGCTAGCAGTCTTTGAATTGGATCTATGACTTAACACCAAATTATGAAAACAACCTACAATGGTAAATATAATACGTTTATGAATATTAGACATCCAGGTAATAAGATATGCCCAAAATAGTTACTCATTACAAGCATTTACTGTTACTGGATAAAATTGGGTAAAAAAACAGTGCGCTCTACAATGTAGATCTTGAACTGTATACGAATGTAAAAGAACGTAAAAGCCAGTGAGGCAAGAACTTTACTGTATGGTAGTATGATAATAATTATCAAGAAGTCAGTTTTTGGATCGTACGAATGAGATTATGAAGTTTGCCCATTCGTCATATAATTGCGGGTGACCTTTACAGCTGCCTGTCAGGGTGAGTCGGCTGTAGTTCTGTATGACCCCGCATGACCCCATTTAAAAGTGGCCGTCAAAATGTTAAAAAACTATAACTTTTTGTTTTGTTTTCAGTTATTTTTGAAGATTGTACCCTAAACATATTTGTTTGCCCTGCTTTGCTAGGGTACCCTATATAATATATAGCTACTATAATTTGCGGGTGACCTTTACAGCTGCCTTTCATCTGCATCAATGTAGGTCACTTTGTTGTCCTTAACTATAGAAATCATCATAGGCCAGAAACTGTACTCTGCTACTTTGATGAATCCTAGCTAAAAGCCTGCTTCTGGATCATCAAAGCAACAGATGGTTTTCTTTATAATTATCTCCATGAAAAAAGGCTTTTTCATGGAGATACTGTTTTGCTTGCGTTTGGTGTTTGTGTGTATGTTTGTGTCACCGGACGCTTAAAGTCGCCATAACTGTAAAACCTGTACATGGATTGAAATGATTTTTGGTATGTGGGTGGGTGTTAGGTGGAGGAAGGTCAAGGTCGATTTTGGGCCCCCTAGCATGTGTGACTGGAACTGCAATGGCGTATTTGTTAAAATCTTAAATGTAGAAGAACTGAAGAGTGGATGGACAGATCGTCATGTTCTTTGGTACACAGGTAGGTTAGACCAAGTTGTACACACTTAAGTGCAAACTATGCAGATGAGACCGAATTTGCATAAGTAAGGCGGTAAATCGTTTGCATGGGTGTTGTCGTATGCTTAAAGTCAGCATAACTGTAGAACGTGTAGATGGATTGAAGTGATATTCGGTATGTGGGTATGCGCTGGGAGGAGAATGGTCAAGGTCGATTTTGGGCCCCCTGGTTTGTGTCCCTGGAACTGCAATGGCCTATTTGTAAAAATGTTCTAAAGGGGTTTAACTGAAGAGAGGAACAACAGATTTTCATGTTATTTGGTACGCTGGTAGGTTGGATGGAGATGTACACACTGAAGTTCAAATCATGCGAAGTTATTGTGTTTGCGTGTGTGTGCGCGTGTGTGTATGTTTGTGTCACCGTGTTTGTATGTATGTGTCACCGGAAGCTTAAAATCAGCATAACTGAAGAACGTGTGGATGGATTGAAATGATATTTGGTATGTGGGTAGGTGCTGGGAGGAGAAAGGTCAAGGTCGATTTTGGGCCCCCTGGTATGTGTCACTGGAACTGCAATGGCGTGTTTGTAAATATTTTCAAAGGAGAATAACTGAAGAAAGGAGCGACAGATTCTCATGTTAATTACTTGGCAGGTAGCTTAGAGAGGGTTGTATACAATGAAGTGCAAATTATGCAAATTGGACTTAATTTGCCTAAGTAATGGGGAAATCTATATTTGCTGTGTTGGCCTATCCTCTATTGGGTGCTTGTTAGTAGCTATAGCGTAAGTGGGTCAGTTGTCAACAGCTGTTGGCTTTAGCTTGCCAAGCCCATCAATCAATTTAGCAACTGTTGGTTGTTAACAGCTGTTGGCGCTTAACAGTCTGTAGGGACTGATTTGACCAGACTAGAAGCTAATGACAGCAGGTAGTGAAAGGAACAGTTATACATGGTTTTAATGTAAGGCAACTCATTCCAGTCAGTCTGTCTGTATGTTTGAGGACCCCAGTTGAATAATATGGGAAAATAGCAAAGAAGAGGTCAAGATCAGTTTCTGTGGATCAAAGGATATATGATGGGGATCCAAAGCATAAGGTATGTGAAGTAACCAGGACACATCACACATTTGATTATGTGTAAATTCACTTTGACCTGTTAACAGGCTGTTTCTTGCTCATACCGTGTTGTGGTCTGGCTTTATTTTCTCAATGGTTTGGCAATGGTACTGTGGACCACAATATATTTAACGTACAATGCTACGATTGCTACCAGTTTATAGGTAACTACGTAGCACTTTGACATGATCTGGTCACTCGTAACCTTTCCTGCTTATCTATTGTACCCCTGTCTTTTATTCACCTGTAAAGTTGTGTTCTATCAACCGCTGTCCCTGATAGTTTATAATTTACACAACTTTGTAGGCAAGGTCGGGATGTCTCCAGGTGTCAGAGATACATAAGAAGATGAAGAGAGATCACATGAGAGCCAAAAGAGAAGGAGAAACAAATGCACTGAGGCGTAACAGACCACATAAAACAAATATAAACAAACACAACCACCCTGAAGCAGATAAAACATAACATAACAACCAAACAACAAATAACATACACAAACATAACACAACATTGAAAAAAAACAAATTTCATGGAGATTTTGGGTCCTCAGACTCTTGTTATTATTGTATTTCATTATTATCATTAGTCAGTTTATAGGAAGAGGGCTTAGAAAAGCCTCCCGGGTTTCCCCCCTCCTCCTGCACTATTGTTATATTTTGTTTATTCATAACCCTCTGTTTTTTATATTTGACTGTGCAATCCAATAAACAAACAAACAAACAACAGCTTCCTCACCCTAAGTGTGGTCCTCCATTCATCAGATCGAACACCTGAGCAGGGTTGAGGAGTTGTTTGAACCTGCGGAGAAACTTCACGCCCTGGTTATCTCCGCTCTTCGAGTTGACGAAAACGAGCAGGGGGTTGCTGGAGGTGGGCCGCGTAGCTACCCAGAATCCATCTGAGTCGATGCTGTTGAGCGCGGTGGGGGGGACGATGGATAGTCGGCAGTCTCCGAGGGGACACTTTCTGGGGAAAATTTCCTTACACGTCGTATGGACCTAGAGGGAAAAGAAAGAAGTAACAAAGTCAATCAACAGGTTCATAATGTACAATGAACGTCAGACTCAGCAATCACACATATGGCTGCACACACAGACGGTGTACCAGTACTATACAACAAAAATCTTTTACGCATGGGTCTAAAACACCAACGTCAATGTACCTGTCCTGTACCTAACTAAAATTAAACTGAAGAGTATTATAGTAAATTATAATTATACCTGTCCAGTACTTATTTTGGGAGTAAAAACTAAGGTGCAATTCCAACCACAAAAATATAAATTGAGCACTCGGAAAAGGATGAAAACATTGCATATGGGCAGTGAAATGAGTAATTTGAGATCCCCATACGAGATTAGGTTCTTTACATGAAATAACAAAAGTCTGAATAAATATTCCGTTCACTGTTTCTGTCATAATTGAAGACCACAAGTTACTTCGTCGAATTGTTCAGGACTGGTATACAAGACAGTTTGGACCTGTAAAATTAATGATGTTATATTTAGGTACACAGACAGAAACACACATTTTCTGCTTATTATTCTTATAATACATTTTACACTTGGGAGTTACTACTCACCATAGCTCTACACCATAAACACTTCCAGTCCTGTAGCCTGAGTACACTACCACAGGTGTGGTCACACACACTACACTTGGAAATTACTACTCACCATAGCTCTACACCATAAACACTTCCAGTCCTGTAGCCTGAGTACACTGCCACATGTGTGGTCACACACACTACACTTGGCACTGACACTTGGGAATTACTAGTACTCACCATAGCTCTACACCACAAACACTTCCAGTCCTGTAGCCTGAGCACACTGCCACAGGTGTGGTCACACACACTACACTTGGCACTGACACTTGGGAATTACTACTCACCATAGCTCTACACCACAAACACTTCCAGTCCTGTAGCCTGAGGACACTGCCACAGGTGTGGTCACACACACTACACTTGGGAATTACTACTCACCATAGCTCTACACCACAAACACTTCCAGTCCTGTAGCCTGAGCACACTGCCACAGGTGTGGTCACACACACTACACTTGGCACTGACCGGCAGGTTCCCCTCTAACCACTGGTGAGGCATGTGGATCTGAAGGACAGCCAAGTACATGTTTAGAAAATTTCTTAGATTAGGTTAAACACTTGACATATTGTGATGTAATTATCACAACAAAGATGGGTATAGACTCAGTCACATTTGGGAAGGCATCCAAGCGGCAAGTAGAAGTTCGATAATGCATCCTTGTCAAAGACTTAAGGGGACACACCCCCGTTTATTTTGGGTCTCAATTCGAGGTTGCACACCCTCAAGTCTAGCAATCGTCTCTTCCAGGAAATACTTCTGAGCCAAACTTACTGTGTATGGGAATGAAGGATATCCCTCTAGCTATAAGAACAACCAAGATTCAGTTTCTTCAACCTCTCCAATTTCAGTAAATGTTTATGAGAAAAAAGATGTTTTCCTGTCATAAAAATGAGCCGCAAAAGTGGGCATTTTTGTAAAGAATAAAACCAATCACCAGAACTTCTAATCAACAGTGTATAACAAAAATTCACTGTAAGTTATTGTAACTTACCCCCTCGTCATCCTCGATGGTGTCTTGGCCAATGGAAGACAGGGCGGTCCACTTGCAGGCGTTAGGTGCTCGTGTGGCACACCGCTTGTGAGCTTTGAACTTGCACACTTCAGAGACGGAAAAAATACACCAGTCTGATTTTCAAGATAAGACATACATGACATTGCGTACCGAATTTTTGGAAATAAATTATCAGTGATAGAAAGTTTGCCCATATATAATATATATAAATATATATCATGTAACACAACTTCACCGAAATCTGCAGGGTAATGTTTTTAAAAACGAAGTATTTAGGGATACATGCTAGATGCAACGTCAGTAATGTTGCCAGAAATCTCGAAAACTCGAAAGACTAAGTAAAACCTATTCAGAACATTGTCTGAAAAGCTTTGATAACTCTGATTTCTCAATCTAGGAAGAGACTCTAATTTTATAAATCTAGTCTAGATTGATCTATAGTCTAGATTGATAAACTACTGAGTGAGTCTCTTCCTGCATCCATTGTCCAAGTTGGGCTTCAGGAATTCAGACCTACAAAATGTATGTACATTTTTAAAACAAATTTGCTCAGTGCAAAGCCAAGAGACCGCTTCTTCACTGAATCACTGACTAGTGGAACAACATCTCTTCCCCTGGAATAGCTAAGTCAAAAACAGCAACGTTCGAAACAAGCTCGAATCACCTGTACCTACATGTAGTGTGAGGACTAACTGATCCAATAGAAGACGCAGGGAATACTTTAAAAAAAAAAAAGATACTGTAAATGCAGAACAGTTTGCAGTGGTTTTATGTTCGCAGTTTTCGAACTTAAGACCATCGCGAACATTTTTGTCCAGCACTGTAGCAGTGTGTGATTATAGCACTGCCGCAAACTTAAAACCACCACGAACACTCGATTTTTCCCTTAGCACGAAATAAAAACCATGCGAACTTAAATGCATTTACAGTAACTTACTAAATGTAAAATAACTTGTTTCCCTCACCTTCACAGGACAGTCCGGTAGACATGACACCAGACAGCGCCTCTCTGCAGACGTTACAGTAGGTGGGGCGGGCGTGGCTGCAGGTGTACCAGTTGTGCATCCCGTTAAACTGGTCCATGTTCTCACTGCTGGGCTGGAAATGGGAACAGAACAAGAGGCATCATCATCATGGTTCATACTCTTAAGTTGGAGCATTCCAGGGGTGTCTTGTTGGGACAGAAAATTTTCTTACCTTGTCTGTCCTGTCTCAAACTTTAAATTTGTTTCCAACTCTTTGTTTCGGAACACACTTGAATTGTTAAAACTGTCGTTCTAAGCCTACAAATTGGATCAATTTTTCAGATCGTCTGGATGGATGGATGGATGAAATTATGATCCATCCCAACAAGCAAATTTTACATCCTGGAATGGAGGGACGGGTCTTAGAGACAGCTATGCATACAATTAACATATAAATTTGCATCAAATAGTCAGTTATTGGGCCACACCAATTTGACTTCTTGGTCAACAGATTTTTTTTAAATTTTAGCAACCCAAAAAAAATCATGAAAACAAAAGGCTGGGTGAAAACTTGCACCTGATCATCATGTTAACTCCCTGAAACTGTGTGCACCAAAGTACAGACTTTCCTCTAAGATTTTGTTTTCATGTTGATTTTTGGAATTTAACAGTTTTTCAAAAAACCCATTAACCAAGAAATTAAATTGGTGTGGCCTTATGTGTACATAATACTACATTGCTCATCAAAAAATTGTACTCCCTGCTCCAGATTTTGCCACCATCAATTAGATTATATCATTAAGTTCACTGTCCGGCAATGATGTCGCTGTAAACATGGCAGCGAGTCTTGAAATTTGCACCGTGGTTTGTGAAATAAATACTTCTAAAAGCTGCGGACAGTTACTATCGAAGAAGAAAACTAACAGCCCCTGGCCACAGTGAGCAGAGTGCGAAATACCTGGTTGCACGTTGCACAGTGCAACAAGATTTCGGTTGGTGCAAGTTAATTCCAAACCCAGGTAGCGCAGTGTGCAACCTTATATTTTGAGCCAAAGATCTCAATCGGAGCCCTGGAAGCTCACAAAAACACAGTGTCACTCTCATAAAATTCGGTAAATCTTCAATTGAAATATAGAATTCAACACTTTTTCGTTTTAAACCATCCAAAACCCTTCATAGATCGTGGAATTTGAGCTGAAAAAGACGAAAACACACTGCCCTCGGCTAAACAAGATGTTGTTAGGTCAATGGGAACACAATACTATCTAATACATATTTTGAAATATTAGTAGTATTATACGCTACATACGAGCTTGATTTGAAGAAATCGGTGAATGTTGCTGGAGCAACCTGAAATTTGGATGTGCAACCTAGCATTTGCCCTAGGTTGCAACATGGGCAACCTGGCTCAAAAAAGTATTTCGCACCCTGGTGAGGTAGCCCATGCCGCATAAACAGTTTTATTCTGCCGGACATTACATCAATAAGACTTCCAGGAAACCCAGCATGGCAATAACCTGTTTATCTTCATGGCAATTCAAGTGAGTCAGGCACTTGAAAATCAAATTGTTTATTTGGACTATACCATTCTGAGGGTTAAGTGAGGGGTGATACCAGTATGGTCTGGACATGGAATTTTAATTGGTGTCCTGTTCAAAGAATATCATCACGGTACGATACATTGCGATTGCAGACATGTGCATGTACATTTGCAAATATACAGAAAATAAATACAGCTATGACATATTCAAAATGTAGATACAAGAATCCAATTTTGTATTGGGTATGATAAAGTTTAACTCTTTTTTGAACCCCTTATGAAAGTGTTGTTTAATGGTGGACTGTTGCTGTATTGATGCGGACCTCTTGATCATGACATCAATGAAAAGTAACCTGTCTTTTAAAGCTATTCAATAAACATGCACTGAACACATAAAGAGAGGTTAGTGACGTCTATGAAAAGTGACCTGTAGGTCAATTTGATCACCCCAAAACATGCACATTGTGAATAACACAGCAGAAAGGTAAATTATAATATTTACACTTATCTAAATGTCAATGGTGCTTGACATACAAGATGCAATCTCCTCGAGGGGACAATTTCCTGTGGATTGAAGCTTCCTGTGGCTTTCTCAGAAATCTGCCAGTGCCTTGTTTTCAAGTCACAGCTTTCGTCAATAGCCATGCACAGCAGATGGCCGATATACTGGCCAGTCTAACGAAGGCATTACTCCTGTTCTGAATGTAGTACTACGTTGCACAAGAAGCACTATGGATCAGAAGTGTTGGAAAACAAGTCCTTGTGGCCTACAGAGTTCCTGACTTCCGAGAAAGCGAGTTAAGGACTTTGTTGAATTCATAAGGAAATCAGTATGGTTAAGGATTCTTAGGGATCAATGTATTTTTCCCATTGCTACCATATGCTTGGCCTAGTACATGTAACTATGGCAGCAAGGAAAATCTACTCTGGGTGCCGGTTCTCTCTTATGAGTCTTTGAACTGAGTATTACAAAACATAGAAAAAAAGATGAAGTTTGGATGATACAAACAAGAAAGAATTTTCACTTGCATTCTTAATTGGAAAAGTGGTGATGGAAAAAAGTAAAAAAATAATATCTCCCTGTCCGGAATACCCGCATCGAACTTTATTGCGTCCAAGATACATGTACTTGGCGTACACAAAGTGCATTAATTATAGATGGAAACCCATGTGATACAAGTAGAAGCCTGTGCGATAACCCAAAATATCACCCGGTCCAGAACACCCGTATCGAATGTTATCACGTCCAAGATACATGTACTTGGCGTACACAAAGTGCATTCAAATCATAGATGGACACCCATGTGATACAAGTAGTAGAAGCCCATGTGATAACCAAACATATCATCCGGTCCAGAACACCCGTATCGAATGTTATCACGTCCAAGATACATGTACTTGGCGTACACAAAGTGCATTCAAATTATAGATGGACACCCATGTGATACAAGGAGTAGAAGCCCATGTGATAACCAAAAATATCACCCGGTCCGGAACACCCGTATAGGATGTATACAAGTACTTGGCGTACACAAAGTGCATTCGAATTAGAGATGGACACCCATGTCATACATTGTACATGAGGTAGAAGCCCATGTGATAACCAAAAATATCACCCGGTCCGGATCACCCGTATCAAATGACATTGTTATCCACACCAAGGTACATGTACATGTATGACGTTATCATTCCTGACACAGTATGTAATATTATAGTACTCACATCGTAGAACTCTCTGTTCTGCACTGCTCGTAGTACGGCCATCCATTCTTCCATCTCCTTACGATTCTCCGCACTAAGGATGAGTCGTCGGAAGGGTGTAATGACCTGCGGAGATGTCATTAGGCCAATCCAAATCAATATCTCGTTTGGTAGAAAATAGACCTTTCGATCTGTAAGGCCTAAGAAAAAAATGTTATGTTTCCGGTTACCCGACCAACCCTAGCAAAAACCTGCCGACACTAGCATTTTTTTTTCGTCGACCACTAGCAAGGTACAGATGATTTCGATATGACATCTGGGTTATGAAAGTTCAAAACAGAACCCAACAAGTCTTGCATATTTTCTTGCACACTTCTTGTATTTCACACTCTGTTGACAGATTTAGGCTTTGAACAGTTGAGGTAGGGATGTGTAGTAAAAATTGTACTTCTTTGTCCAGTTTATGGATATAAGTCTTGTATAAATGTATATCTTTACAATTACATACAACATGACGTTGAAAATACTAGTGTTGCAGCGTTCCAATTTTGAAATGTTAAACTGTATTTGTTGCATCACTGTGGCTGAATAGAAAAAATTATTTAAAAAAGAATCCCCAATCTACCGACCATAATTTTTCTATAACATGACTGTTATGATCGCAAACACAACTTTTTTTTCTTAGGCCTTACATTGGCAAGATAAGAATAGACCTTTCAGTCTGTATAATCCATAAGCTGAGCTTTTGCCTTTAAGTCACCCTTTCTACATGTACATGTAGCTAGGTCACTATACAGCAGAGCTACTGACAGTACATTGAAAAGTCCTGTCATAAACATCCTGTGCACAGGTATATATTTTTAGTAAGCTCTTTATCTTGCTGAGGTTGGTAGCCTTAGGGTAATCATAAATGGAGAGAGTTGAATGTCCTGTACAATGTATGCGACGTAGAGGTACCAATTATCGTGTGAATAACTTGTTGAAAACAACACATAATATCCCAGCAATGCATGGACAGAGCTAAATATGTGGGAAGAGATATCAGTTCTTCTGTCAAAAATGTTTGTTGTTCTCCGCCTGTTTAACACCTTGTTCTGCTGATGTTTTTTATGCAATTTACTTCATCAATTTGAATTTTTAACCAGGTCATTGACTTTCTGCGCTGCAGTGGCATTGTTACTTCCACATTCAGTGCGTTTTACTGCAATGTGATGCGTTCAGCTGAAGAATACCCCCAACCCGTACATATACGGGACCCACATACAGGCTCTGTATATATATAGAGAGAGAGAAAGCCTAGTATACATAGGCTTCCCGCAGGACAAGGGTTAACACCTTGCAAACATGTATATCGACGTCTGTAATGAAGATGTATGGTAGGGGTCCATTCTTCGTCAAGCTGAGTCTCATCTGAAGACAGTTATGCGCAGCACACAAAAAGTACCCAAGACAATGTCACAGTAAAGCCACTATTTACGTTCACTTCTGTACAACTGGCAAATCTTTTTATTGTTTATGATCATCCTTTTAAGGTTTACATACATCAAGTACCAATGGACCATCACTGTACATGTTGGAGATGTACCTCATAAGGCTTAGATACTGAGCCCAACCAAGAGCCTTGTTAAGTTGTTTTGTGGTGAACGCAAAGTACTAGTTAACAGCCTGGTGTAATTTGACCTATTTACGAGGCTTGGAATAACAACCTCAGGGCCTTTTATTTCGAAACCGTCATATTTGATATTCTACAATTTGGCTCTTTTGTAGCTCAGGGCACTTCACAGAGAGGGGCCATTAGATACAGGTCCTAGCGGTTATTGACCTTTAAAGGAAAAGGGCAGATACACACATGTATGTGAATGACCCGTATTGTAGGCTCACTGTGTATAGGCCTAGATTTAAAGCTTACTCTACCTGTAGACAAATTCAAACAAAACAAACTGGTTTCGTCATACTCATAGGGGTGATTTTGCTCCCAAACTGTCTACATATATGTCATCGCGCACGCGCATAAAGAATTGAACGCGTTCAAACGACATCGACCAAGTCTTGAGGAACCAGCGTTTGACTGCAATCTGCCTGATCTACGCCAGATAAGTAAAAAATAAGCCGTTTTTCTTTGTATTTGACGCAAGTGAGGAAAGAAATAGCCACCGACATGTGTGCAGCAATATTCGGAAACATTTGACGGCAAATGCGTGTGGGTGCCGGGCGACCTGCGCAAAGTGACACCAGTCATGGTTCGGGGAAAGTCGTTCGACCGTGTTCTATTATCAATGGACGTGTGCGATGACAGAGACAATTTCCTCCTCTAGCGTCCTATAGGGAGGTTGGTGTGTTACCTAGCCTAGCCTATAGCTATCAAGTGGCAGAGTACCTCTGAGAAGCCAATTAAGTATTGCCATGTCTTCAAATTAAGCGGAGATGTAGGGAATGGCGACTTTGCACATTTGACACTATTCTTTTTGCACATTTGACGCTATTCTTTTTGCACAATTGACACTATTCTTTTTGGCTGCAATTTCAAAGGATCCTAGATACACTGCCAATTATCAGGCCAGGTCAAATTACAAACAGGCCTCCCCGAGGGACAAACAGGAAATTTTGGCGCTCCAGAGTCCAGTGGTTGTAGGCTTGATGACGTAGGCTGTAACTATATGACGTATGCTGTACCTTCATGTACATGTAATATGTTGTGTTAGTAGTGTCTCACCTGGAAACTGTTGTTGACGTTCTTTGTGCTACATTCTGCCACACTGACATCCGTGAGGTCGATCTCATCAAAAAGCAGGGACTGCAAAAAATGAACAAGCAGCATATTCGTTACAACCTCATTCAGTTTGAATATCATATACATACAAATGTACATGAATATCAGGAAAAGAGACCTAGATCTTCGTAAAAAAATTCCTTCCCTCTAGACTAGTCTAACTGTTACCAATACCCAACACACTTATCGAGAAGAGTAGGGGTGACTCGGTGTGCTTGGCCAAAAACGCGAGCCGTAGCGAAGCTGCATTGCACTACCACTAGCTACTTGAAAAAGCATCATGCTTCACCTAGCTTGATTGAGGATGACTGCTTTACTTTTTTATTGAAGGTCCCAAAACCTTTAAGGCGGTAGGGGCAGTGGGTTGTTAATCCACTGTGTCTAGGGCACAGTACTGGATGGTGGAGCCCATCCCTCTCCTTCCACTGCCTTTCACCTCCCCAATTGTAAGTGCCTTTCCCAAGGACAAAATGTCTAGCCAATAATCTTGTGTCTGCTAGCCAAGCCAGTCGGCCACTCACCATTGCATGTAAACCATGAAGCTTACACTGTAAGTGTTGCTGTCAATAACATCACTCAAAAGTCATTTTGTTCCAAACCTTGTTAACCGTATATATCATAAGTGTTAGTTACGTGTGGAGGGCTAGTGGCGGGTGTTTTCCACCATTGCCAAGGTAACGATTATTTCATTGTGGCAGTTGCATTAAGAATATTACAGGGCATTATCCTGACATTGGCACATGCTAGAAATTATATAAAATCGTAGAACTGCTGGTTAGAGATGTACCAAAACCTTCTTTAGAATCCTTGGTTAGACGTTTTTCTTGCTATGATGCACCAGCCTAGTTATTTGCTTCAAGGACGAAAACTAAGAAGCAAATCCCTTCAGGATTATGCATTTATTCTGGGTGCCACAAGGCTATTAGAAAATATCTTTCTAATAGTCTTATGGATAGTGCCCAAAATACATCTTCTTTTCTATCTCAAAGAGATTGGCTATTTTCTATCTGTCCTTGAAGTATGCAGCTTCTTTGCTTGAAGATACTTTGCGAGGGGCTGTCAATATGAGATTACAATGGCTGGAACTAAATGGCTGGCCTTGAAGAAAGTAAAAATAGCTAATTTGTAGTCTTTCTACATGTAGGAAAGGCCCATGCAGACATATCTGGGAGGGACCTAACTTAAGACGCTATTTTATGTGCTCAAGAAAGTGGTCAGGTCTTATTAACGAAATTTGGATGTACTTGTGGAAAGAAATGCAGGCCTATAATAAGTTTTTGTTCATGTACCTTTGATGTACCTTTCGATTGTGTGCTTCGCTAGACCGTATGCCACTTTGAATTTGTATTTTTGCTCTCTTCAAGTAGTTGATGATTTTGTCACTAGCTACATCTTCTCCATAACCCAAATTTGGGCTGAACTGAAGAAATCTATTTATCTATCTTACAAGGGAGAAATCATACTCAGGCCTGAGGCTTGTTTTTCGGGTACCATATACAATACTCATAAACTAGAACTTACACACATTACACAGGTAAAAATAGCAATTTATGTCAACAATAGAAATATCCTACTACAATCCGTTTTAAAAATCCGTTATTGTGGTGAGTTGTCTTTGTTCAGCAGAGAGTTTATACCATAGTGTTGGCCCCTATAGTACTGTAGACTGCCTTTTAAAAACTGCACTGAGGATCCCAGTCTGAGAGTTGCTTTGCAGCTGTCAATCAATCAATCAATCAATCAATCAAACTAATTATGTACTGATATGGGCTGGGAGAAAAGCACTGGGGTAGTTTGATCAATGATGAACATATAGTCATCACGGTTAAAATTTGTGCATACAAGTGTACATTATTGGCTTCAACAAATGGTACTGCTCTAGTTCTTCATGTCTTGCATTACTTCAGCCATGTGCTAGGAGTCCCTGAATGAAAACCAGTAGTATGGAACTAAATATGTCAGGATGATTGAAACAAGCATGCCATTAAAACGTGATAAGCTTAGTCATTTAGAAGACTGGACAACTGTCTATAATTCATCAAAATTACTAAGGTGAAAATATTGTGATCTAAAGTTAACTAAAAAAACAGACTCTTAGTATCTGTACATTCAGCTAGACACTATGCAGGTTAACTAGAATAAATAGAATGTATGAGATCTTATATGATTTCAAGTTTGCGCATGAGATACAAAATAGAAATTCACTAAAAAATTCTCAGTCATTCAAAAAAAAGTGCTGTCCAGGGTGCTGAACTCTGAGTAGCTTTCCATTAAAAATGTGGCTGTAGGTTAAGTGTTAAAGGATGTAGTAAATTCAACACTATTCAGGCTAACTAGAATGAATAGTGTATAAGATCTTATATAATTTGAAGCTTGAGCATAAAATACAGGATTGAAATTCACAAAAAATTCTCTGTCATTTAAAAAAAATATGTACTGTCCTCGGTACTGAATTCAGAGTAGCTTTCCATTGAAAATGTGGCTGTAGGTTAAGTGTTAAAGGATGTAGCAAATTACTACTAACTAATCATAGTCTGAAAATGTAAGACGGCAAGTTGCAATTATCTTCACTAGACCTACCAATAGCCCTTACATAAAGAAATAACATTGCATTACATGTAAGAGAAATGAAACATCTATATGTCTGACATGGGAAATCTTACACATACTGACATATTCATTCAAAGTACCGGGTTCATACATGCACATGTAGAAAAGTACATTTTAAGGGAATAAGGGTTTTTTGAGAAAATACCTTCACTCAGTCTGTTTAAAGCAATAATTTCTGCGGCACTACTGTGACCAGACAACTAAAAGAATACATTATGTTAAGTATTACCACTGGCAATTTTCCAAGGACCTGTATTGTGCTAGGCCACCGGGCTCCATTATTATGCATTGTTTCACTACTTTGAATGCTCTATTACCTACTATTGATTTTAAGCCATGTCGGCGAGTGTGCATATGACCCAATTGTGCTCCTTCCCAAGCAGAATGCCTGCAAGGGTTTAGCTAAGTACAGGGCTCGAAATTCATTTCGGGAAGAGGTGCACAGAAAAAAATTGCGTGCACAACATGAAGTAATGTATAATACCAGCAAAAATTGAACAATGGCAGCCCATTGGCTGAATTGGAGCTCAGGCATTACAATTTATAGGACAGCAAAATTCAATTAAAATATTTCAACACTACTTTGTACTTAAGACAACATTTGGAATAAGGACTATATACACTCAAAATCAACAATCGAATTCAGCTTATAACTTGAGAGGTCAGGTATAGCAAGTTAAAAGGCATTCAAAATCTAGTAGAAATCAGAGCAATATTGTCCAGGTACAGATGTCGATTGCAAGATCAGATTTGTGATTATGAAATTTTAGCTGTTGACTAGTGACCATCAAATTAGCTAAAATTAAGTTACAGTTAATAAATCAAAAATTACAGTATGTAAAATTGGACAGGACTGTTTTAATGTGGCTTGTGACTGGAGATGTTGCCTGTGCTGGGTGGTTACCCGGCCAGGTTTAACTGTAGCGTATTTATACAAAGCATTTTTACACCAAATATTCTTAAATTCAAGTACATTACATGTTACCACAGAGCAAGCATTACTATCATATTAGATGGAAACTACTTGCATGCAACCAGTTCATTATGCCATTAAAACAGCAGGTCTTACAGGACTGAGCATATGTACAGGCACGAACCTCTCAAACACCAGATAATGCGTGGGGATATACATGAATATGCCGTCCTAACAACATGGGCCAAATCAATGCAGTCAATTGGGTCATTTGAATTGACAAATATAGAACAGGTTTTTCATAGTAGTGTGTAACGAAAGTCTGACAATCATGATAATATGAACTAAATACCAATTTACATGTAAGCATGTTATCTAAACATTTTTTGGTATTATGATAGTATCAATAGAAAATGCTGTGTTCAAATGGCATTTAAAAGTCATACACCATTAGAAAAAAGGTCTGAATCCTAGTCATCACAAGGCAAAAAGAGTCATTATTAGAGCTGTGACCCAAAGATTCTTGAGCCTTGCAATTGCTTACAAAAACAGGTCAAGAAAATAGAAAATAATTATTTATACCTACGTGTTCATGGAAATGCAAGTCATTAGAAAATCAACTAGAGAACAAAAAACAAACAAAAAACACTCCAACACTGGCCTAAAAAGCATTTTCTACCCAATACCAGTCAAACAATATTGGGGTAGAATCTTCACAAATTTCTCACTTGAAATGAAAGAAATTATTAATCAGTAGTAATTTGAGACATGTGGCAAAGGCTGATATTTGTACATATCCTTTCAAATATATGCATACATGACACAACATGTGAGCATTACCAAGCAAAATCAAATGCCAACTGTGAATTTGTTTGGTCATAGAATTATTTTAAAACACATGTTACAAAATGAAACTATATCTTTCTCAGAAGAATGTGTCAACTGTTATATCTTACACTGGGTTCAATATTTCACTGTAATTCCCTGGACCTTCCATACATGTAGCTCAGTGTTTAGAGTGAAAACCTGTCAATTGCAGTAAATCCGGAGGAATGTTGCCAGATATACAAATGTATGCACACTCTAACACTAATACATGCAAAGAGCCGTCAAAACTAGGACAAGTATATTACTGGTGTATATTGTACACTGCATACTATTACATGCATGGTCCTCCCTTTTTCTTTCCCCATTTCGATGACTTGTTGCATTGCTATCCTCATGACTTAATTTGATAATGCACAGCATGATTTGTGTGGTACAATTTATATATATCCTTGTACATATATGATACAGTTTTCTACTAAATTTTCTGACACATGGACAAAATGCAGAAATTTTTCTTCATTGTCTCAGGATCTATACAATCATTGATAAACTTGAATTGTTAGCAAAAGAGGTAGAATTTGCATGACAACTAAACTCTATTGAATAATACACTATCTCAACTGCTTAGGTTATAGTCAACAATGTACCTTAAAGGATCCCTTATTTTTTATACATTTCCATGATTATACATCATGCTAGGAAACTATATACATGTACATCGCACATACAGCCACATTACGTAATACAGATCTACATACCACGTCCCTCCAAGTTGTGGAATATCCTCTTTGAAATACGCTGCCTATACACTTCCCTCAATGAAGTTTTCTGAAAAGCTCAGTACTTCCCAGGCGTACTTCTACCATAACAACAACCTGCTCCGAGTTTTGTCCCCAATATTGCTGTTCAAAAGACGGCGTGCAAAATAGACCCATGTGCCAATTTAGGCCACTGAGAGAGAGATGCACTCTGGTAGGACTTTTCCTCCTAAACATGACCATATTAGGAATAACTATCCTCAGTGAGAGGCCTCTTGATGCGTGAATGAACCCAAGAAGATGTGTACGGAAAGGTTAGCCCGTTTATGGCCTCAGATAATGCTGGAGCCGCGGGGAGTGTATTTTGACTGAACCGGCCCTAATTAAGACCTAAAACCTGCTCTAATTGAGAAGAAGGATCCAATAACAGTGGCAGTTATATTGGCAGGTGGGCACGGTCTCTTGAGGGATGTCGGATTTGTGCGGAATAACGCGGGCGTGTGCCGCCCCCAGAACACAGGCTGACCTAAATATAGCCGCCGTCTCTAATAACAACAGGTACCGCTATATATACTCCTTTGGTCTCTTTAAGATGTGCCTGCTTTGAAAATATTGCATCCCTCTATTTCCAAAAAAGGGTATATAATTTCTTTAACAATTCAAATTGTACAAGGTATTTACAATGTAGTCTTGCAAACAGTAGAAACTAATTACATCTTAATCTAAATTTTAGGATATTCAAGCAGCTACAGGTAGGTATGGCAAGCTTTTTGTATCACAAGTTAGAAAATAGATCAAGCTTTTTGTATCACAAGTTAAAAATAGATCTTTCTGCACAATTTTAGCAACTGTTTCGGAAAGGTACCTGGATATATTTTTGTAAGAAAGATCACGATTCAAGCAATGTACACTTTCAAGTTACAATTACTAAGTTGCATTATGTGAATGTTACCAAAAGAATGTAGAAAACTATTCTAGGGAAAAGCATCACCAAAGTGGTCTAGAGATTGAAACATTACTTTTTAAAATTAAAATAAAGATTCATATATAGAAATTAAAAGTGCATGCTTCATAATAACGACAATAATGAAATTTGAAAAAAAATTCACTTTTTACAAGTCTTTATCTCAATAATGATAAAATTCTCCTTTATAGTAACTGAATGCTTGTTACATAAACATGATCCTAGGTTGAAGATTATCAAAGCTAGATCAAACATGTAATGTTTACATTCATCTGTACTGTCAATTCATGTACAATCATGCAAAGATTAAAGCTTAGCTACTTCAGTAGATAAGGCAAAAATAGAGGTTATCAAATGATTATTATTATACAACAATGTAGACTATACATGTACAAAGACATGTGTTTAATAACATGATTATGATGATAAAAGAAAATATGGATGGGGTGAATGTGAAGATTACTAAAACTACTACTACTATCAAAGGTAAAAGAAAATATGAATGGGGGCAATAACAAAAGGATCAAGCAAAATTTACAGAAAAAAAATCTGCACTTTCATCTCTTGCGAATGCGAAGATTAAAGGTTACTACTTCAGTGGATATGGCAAAAATAGAAGTTATCAAAGGTTAATTATGCAACAATGTAGACTATATAAAGACAATGTGCATAAAATGATTATGATGGTAAAAGCAAGTATAGAGGGGTTCAGTGAAAAAAAAATTAGCAGCTTTTATAAGAACGTAGCCGATTTTTAAGATAAGACTTTCTTACTATAAATAACTTGTGTTATTTGGGTAGAGAAGATGATCAACTAATTATAATATCAGTTATGCAAATAAAGACCTTATTTGCATAATCAATGAGGAATACTCATAATACGTCACTCGAAAACACCATGAGCTGATAAAATTATGGATGGGGTATGAAGTCGTGAAACTCAAGTTTGCAGTATTCTAAGTTCCTGGTCAAAACAACCATACTGTTAGTAATGCAATGCATGGCAGATAATAAAATATAGTCGCAGTGTCAAGAGTTTACAGTGAGAGCTCACTGCGAAAACCAGGAGCATATAAACACAGGAAAAATGTTGGTATTTACAGTACTCTTTTGTGTTTGTACAGTTAAGATTATGTCTGATGACTGATGAACCGCAAGAAGGATATGGACACGAGCTGCACAAAACATTGCAGATAGAACTTAGAAGTCAAGAGGTGTGGTGAAACTCTGTAAGAACGTTGCCCTGGCTTTCACATTCAGGGATCAAAATACCACTTGCATGTCCAACTTTGCGCAGTGCCACGTAAAATTGAAACCGTGCCCATAATTTCAAGAAGACAAAGTTACCACCAGTAGAAATTTAGCCCACTTTCACTCACATAAATTTTCATTCCAAATAAAAAATCGGTACTAAAAAACATTTTGCATCCCTTTTTAATCCATTTTGGCTTTGAGTTTGGGACACATGTAGAAGCCTTGAACCAAGCCAAAAAGCCACAATCTTTGGGAAAAGGGGCATGATACTTTTCCGAATAAACAAAAAGTTGGTTGTGCAAGTAATTTCTTTTTGGTGCAAATGATTTCTTTTTCATCTGCACATTCAGTCATGTGCAATGGCCGAGTGTGTAGAGTGTTCGCCTTGCATACGGAAGGTCATGAGTTCAATCCCCGGCTGGGTCATACCAAAGCAGTGTTCTCGCCAGCGCCCGTCCTCCCGTCATTTGACGGGTTTTTGTCGCTCATGACGGACAAAATTTTTGCCCAACCCGTCATTTTTAATGGACAAAAATAGGTGTGTAAAGATATTTAGACAGAGTTTAGAATTTTGCAAAAACTCCAGAGGATCACCGGAAAATCGCGACGAGGGCGATCTAGATCATTTCTAATGCCCGCCGGCGACAACCCCAGCCACACAAAGAGCGCCGTGGTGGATACTAGTACTCTATTTGGTGGCCGCCGAAAACTCGGCGTCATGCGCCACCCTCCCCACAGTTTTGGCTGGTCGCATCGGGCTGACGTTTATTTCTGTTTTGTCCCTCTCGGTTCACCGTCAGTTATTGTTATCAAAGAAGCCTAAAAATTCAGAAATATTCCTATAGCTATCAGGCTTTCTGTAATCTGTAAAACATTATTAAAGTTTCAAGCCGCGGCGGCTGAGTTGAATGCGCTTTCTTCCCGTAAGAAATGGTAAACAGGCGTCAGATATTCTATTCCACCAATCACAGTGCGTCGTCTCCGTCGCGTCAAGAAATACCGACCAATGACATGCGGGTCTCGCTCCTCGCGTGATTTCAGCTAAGCGTGAATTTTCGAGATGTTAGAGGAATGGCGGGGATCGCAAGTACGCACGACGAAGCGGCTGTTTGAAGGCTTGAATCGACAACTTTTGAAGACATTCAGTGCAGCTACCGGAGAAATTAACCGTGGAAAACATGGGAGAAAAAAAATGGACGTCTTTATGGCGTTCTTTCTCAAAGTAGGGTGTCAAATTTCTCATTATGTTCAATAAATACAGGGAGCATACGGGACAAGTGTTGAAAAATTTTAATTTTGCCGACTTATTCTGTGTGTATTTTTTGTAGGACGTAGATACGTAATAAAGTTTTGTTGTGCTTGATTTTATTTTCTTTGCCGATTGTATACAACATAGAAATGTAGCTTGTGTGTGAACATACGATCTTACCGCGATGATCGAAGGCACGCCTCCCCCCAAAATTAAGCCTGAAACCCTTGTGTAATTTTTCACCGAAAGAGACGTCATTGAATTAAGCTTATTCTACCAAGAAATTTGCCCCTCAAAATGCAGGAAATAGCGTTTCAGAGGGTCTAGATTCCAAAAATTTCCGGGGGAGAATACCCCCGGACCCCCCGAGGATGGTCACGCCTCCGGCGCGACGCCTCGAGCCTTCGGCGCTCCATATGTTCTTCCCGACAGGAAAATTGAAATGACGGGTACAAATTTCAGGCTGGCGAGAACACTGTACCAAAGACTCTAAAAATGGTACATACTGCTTTTTCTGCTTAGCACTCAGCATTTGGGAAAGAGTATGGTAGTTAAACACACGCCACTACAAGTGGACTAGCCCCCTGCTGTAGTGACTTGCACAAAGTTGTGTGGCCCAAGGGCTGCCGAAACGGAGATGGGCGCCGCCTTATGCACCGTCTGGTGCGGGGAGGACTTTAACTTTAACTAACAAGTGCAAGTTGACCAAAAATGTATTTCCAGGACTGACATTCTAAAAAGTTTGTGAAGGCCGGAAAGTCACTCGATCAATCAGAAGATAAAGTCACTTACTTTGGCCTCCTTGGCATAGTAGAGCTTCCGACCCTTCAGCTTAAAGTACCTCTTCTTCATTCTCTGTAGGAAAAGGAAAGAAACAATTCAGTTTAACAAGCACGTTTAGGATTTTTTGGTGAAAAACTGGCTCAACTAAGGCCACACCAATTTAATTTCTTGGTTAACGGAATCTAAGAAAAAAAGATAAATTGGAAAATCAACATGAAAACAGAATCTCAGAGGAAAGTCTGTACTTTGGTGCACACAATTTCAGGGAGTGAACATGGTCAGGTGCAAGTTTTCACCCCAGCCTTCTGTTTTCATGATTTTTTTTTGCTAAAATTAAAAAAAAATCCGTTAACCAAGAAATTAAAAATGGTGTGGCCTTAGGATTTTGTGGTGTAAAAACTGGTTCAGCTAACTGAGGTATCGATCGTAAATTTTGGGTTATCAAGGTAGGCTATTCCAAAAAATAAATAGTGAAGAAATTTCTAAAGACAATGTCCGGGTGCAGAAATTGATAAGATGGAGGGAGTGTTGCCCAAGCTTGAGATCAATTATGCCCCATACAACTTTAACATGGCTCAATTGTTAATAATCCAGCTTATGAGCTTGGCCAAAAACGCGAGCCATAGCGAAACCGCATTGCACTACCACTAGCTACATGTACTTGAAAAAGCATCATGCTTCACCTCAAATGAGGATGCCTTGAAACGAAAAAAAAACTGTTACAATGAATGAGCCACAAGACCTGCGGAGGTCCCGTGTTTGGGGAGAGCATTTTAAGACTACATTGCACCTATCGCTATCACAAGTTAGAGCATCATACATAGGTAGTCAATACAAACGCGTGTCCTGTCACCACCACGGCCACATGCACACACGAAAACGATGTGTTGTTCTCACGTCGGTTTACTACTAAACATAGCTTGGAGACACAAATTTGAAACGTTTAATTTGTAGAGCTTTATTTCTCATGTGTATGGCATTTTTGTGACTCTACAAACTAATGAAGCTTGCAATATCGTACAAGCATGCCACAAACTGCCACTAATTAATAACACTATATCCATTGCAACCATTATCATTGTTCATTTTCGAATCGGTCCAACAACCGGTCCACTGATTTTTTTCCGGACCGTTTTTTTTTAGGGCCGGTCTGGCAAGAAATACCAGTTTCATGGGCCGGTATTACCTAGTGGCACACACATGTAGGGCAGCAAGTTTCTTTGCTGTTTCAATACCAGGGTATATTTGTACAGTACAGGTAGGGTTTGCTAGGCCCTTCACCTTTAACGCCTTCAAGGCACCTCCTAGAACACAAGGACCCCCATTTTACGTCCCTTCTGAAAGACGGGTGCAGCCCCAACCAAGATGCCCTTCCCAGGATTATACCGGGGTCTCCCCGTTACCAACTAATTAGAACCAGGAGCTCAACTATGAGCCTTCTTACTAATGAGTTGAGCTACAGGGACATCCCTACAACATTAATAATCAAGAAAATAAAAACAATAGATGCAATCTTACCTGGAATGAATTCGTCTGCTTCATGAGCCAGCCCTCCTTCAGGCTCGCCTGTTGGGAAAAACACAGGGATGAGTTTGAGCCTTCAGAAGAGCCCGAAAGCCTAGCCATTGCAGTGTCCATTAGCTTTAACAGAGGTGTCTGCACCTTCGCGAGAGGATCAACAACTTACAGGGTCCTACTAATGACGGACTCTTTTAAAGCAGCCCTCCAATCACAAATGCAGATCTCTCACCTGCAGTATGCCCATATTTGGAGTTCACAAAGGTCAATGACATGATGAATGAATTGGTTGATTTTCTTCCAGGAAAAACGGACACAATTTTTGTCGTAAATGAGTATTACCATATGAAGAGGCTATGTGACAAGCCCCAGTGGAAACTACCAATTAAAAGTTCTGTAGTACCTACCACAAGTGCAAATCTCCCACCCGTATGCCCATATTTGGAGTTCATAAAGGTCAAGGACATGATGAATGAAATGTTGATTTTTTTTTTCCAGGAAAGAGAGACACAATGCTGCGGAGCTCGAGTATTGCCATATGAAGAGTCTACATGACAAAACCCAATAGAAACTACTAAATTAAAAGTTGTATACATGTAGTCAATGAACTGATGAGTGAATTGTGGATGTGTTTTTCCAGGAAAAGGGACACACACACAATGCTGAGGAGCACAAGTAGAAGTACTACACAGTATTACCATAAGAAGAGGCTACATGACAAGCCCCAGTGGAAACTACTCAAGTCATGTAGGATGCCACAAACGCAAATCTACCACCTGCATGCCCATATTTGGAGTTCACAAAGGTCAATGACCTGATGAATGAATTGTGGATGACTGTGTTTTTTCCAGGAAAGAGAGACAATGCTGAAGTGTTATAATGTATTGAGTATTACCATATGAAGAGTCTATATGACAAACCCTAATGGAAACTACTAAGTTGTATAGGGTTTACAAAGGTCAAGGAAATGTTTTTAAAGGATTTCTTTTTTCCAGGCTAGGAAAGACAGACACAATGCTCATTGAGTATTACCATATTACAGAATATGGAGAGGATACAAATGTACATTACAGGCCCCAAAGGAAACTACTTAAGTCATGATTTCCTTGCAATTGTGTCGTACTATTATATTAAGGCTACTTTCGGTACACAACCAAGAATTCTATAACATAAAGAAGGAATTTTCTTAGTCATGTAGCACATGTGGCACAAAGCAAGTTCTGTACAAAATGTACATAGTGTTAGATGAATCTGCTACGTACATATACACTCCATGCACAACCTGGCCTATGAGTACATTATCATGATATTATGATATATGTAGATGAAAAAACTCTTAACTACCATCTTTGGCAGCAAGATTGTATTATATAAGATTGTATAAGATAATATAGAAATGACAATAATTCATTAAGATCTTCAGGAAGTATCTAACGTTATCCAAGAAATGAAAAAAAATCAAGTGGAAACTTGGATTGAATTTTTCTTTTGGCATGAGAATCACGGTTAATATCATCAAATGTATAGTTGCAATTTCTTTATTCATTCCTTTATTGTATCTATTATAAAAAGAAAAGAATTAGCATACTAAAATCTACAGACTTTGGCATGCTTAATAGCAGTTCCCAGAATAGAAATCCCTAAGCTCCTTCCTTTAAATACATTCCTCAGAGTGCCTTCCTACGCAAAGTTAAGCCATGATCTTATTTAAGTCTTGTTCTTACTTTGTGGCATTACAAAGGCAAGTACCTGTTTCGTTCCAAATTTAAATGCTGTTACATGCATCACTTTCTTGGTCCTTTTTTTTTTAAATTTTATTCGAACATTCATGAGTACATAACATAACAACATACACATTTACAATTCCACAAATAAACACAGTTACATATTGTTGCAGGGGCCATTCCCCCTGGCTTTTCTTTCGCTAGGGTGTGCTCCCTAGTTACATATATCTACAGGGGTCATTCCCACTGGCTTTTCTTTCGCTAGGGTGTGCTCCCTAGTTACATATATCTACAGGGGTCATTCCCAATAGCTTTTTTGGCTAGGGTGTGCTCCCTAGGACTTTTTTGACAGGGGTGTTTCATCCCCCTGGATTTTCTGTGCTAGGGTTTCTTCCCTAGGACTTTTGTGCAGGGATGTCATCTTTCTGTGTCCTTGCATTTTGTAGAAAATTGTGAAAAAAAGAAAAAAAGAAACAGGCCTACTGTGCTAGATCCACAATGCTACCGCACCACAATTGCAAAGTTAAGCACACAAGGCTGCTTAACACTATGATTTACATTCAATGGTTTTTTAACTTGATACATGGAAAAACTAAAACAAAAATGGGATACGACAAGGAATTTCATCAACAGTTAGTGCCAAAATATGTGTATTTGGGGACTGATTTATATCCTGAATACAAATATCTATTCCTTTTTTTTTAGTCTAAAAATGATGCTGCAAATTTGTGAGCCAAGACATTAAATTGCTGTGGCCTAGCAAAAGAAAACCAACTATTGGTAACTAGCAGTAGGCATAACATTTACACAACTAAGGGGGTATGAAACACCTTGTCAAAAAAGTCCTAGGAGCACGCCCTAGCCAAAAAAGCCAGTGGGAATGGCCCCTGTTGATAAATGTAACTAGGGAGCACGCCCTAGCCAAAAAAGCCAGTGGGAATGGCCCCTGTTGATAAATGTAACTATAGGGAGCACACCCTAGCCAAAAAAGCCAGTGGGAATGGCCCCTGTTGATAAATGTAACTAGGGAGCACACCCTAGACAAAAGAGCCAGTGGGAATGGCTCCTGTTGATAAATGTAACTAGGGAGCACACCCTAGCCAAAAAAGCCAGTGGGAATGGCCCCTGCAACAATATGTAACTGAATGTGTATATCTGTGGAATTTTAAATATGTAATGTAAATTTGCTTCGATGTGCATGTTCGAATAAGAATGTGAAGAAAAAAAGTCCATCATGCCAAAAAAAAATAAAGATAAAAATAACATAAACAACTTACAAGTGCAAACCATGCAAATAGAACTGCCATCTGTAACAATTTGCTCCAGCAAAATTCAGCACTCTATAACAAAGCTGCTTCCACAAAGGGTCAGCTGAGTTCACTCCAGGTTGTACGAGACACGACGTCGTGTGTTTACAGCCAGGACAGCAACATGCTGGCACAGATACTAGCCTGGTTGCATCGCGCTACAAACGGCAGACCAACTGATCAGCCCTCTTGATGCTTGATGGAATATACATGACACCAATCCCGGCCCTTCCAATATGCCTACGTTTTCATCTGGCCATTTGATTGTTTTCAAGTTGGTCACTCAGATCTTGTGGTTGCCATGGGTTCTTATCTTCTGATATCTGAATCGAATTAATGTTTTTCTGTTTTGTGCAAGTTTACATAGTGACTCCGATACATGTAAAAGCCTCTCATTTGTTTGGTCTTTTTTGAATAACCGTCAGCAAGCTAAGCTAGCCATTTGGCACCAGACTTGTATTGGTTATGGAGTTAGGCAGCAGGGAGAAGGTTAAAAACTGTTAAAAATTAGAGTTAAAAGTGTACGTGCACAAAGTCTGTGGGGACGAAACCGTTATGGCCCTGAACAGTTTGTGTCACACCGACATCTGCTTGGCTGATAATAATAATAATAATAATAATGATAGTCTTTATTGCATATTCCTGCTAAATGCACTGAAGACCACATGTGGCCTGTAAGAAACATAATGCAAAACATAAGTTGATAAAATGCTACACTAACATTAAAAAAACTCAAAAACATGCAAAATAATCTGAGCTAAAAATATTCAACTCTAATCAGGTGTAAAAAAAAGAAGACCGTAAATAAGCATTAGGGAACGAAAAGACCTTTTAAAAGCACACTTATCGCCTCTTCCCAAAATAGAAATCCCCACGCAAGGTAAAATGTATTTCCTTGATTTTTCCTTGGTCTGAATGATCTCACAAAGTGGCATTATGTAGCTTTTTTAAGGGCTTAGGGAGAGTACTGTAAATGCAGAAATATTTGCGAGGCGCCTCACCCCGTCTGTGCGATACCCCTACATTTTGTACTAGGGGGTTTACAGACTATTGAATAGAATAGAACTAGAACTAGAGAACTTTTGAAACAATAGTAACGCTAGAGTCACACAATGGAGTGGCTTTCCGGGGTGGCTTTAAGTTCGCGGCAAAGAGTTCAAGACGAAAACCACGAACATAAATCCACCGTAAACATTTCTGTATTTACAGTAACTCACCAGTAGATGCAAGACATGAGTGCGAGGGAAACATAAACAACTAGAGTTCCATGACCTCAAACCTTTGCCAAATGATTTTAAACTTTTCCTAAGTTTTAGACTGAGCTACAGTATGAGTGTTTCTCATTTGTCATGCAAATAAGGTCACCATTTGCATGAATTACATCAGTTGATTATATCTTCTCTGCCCAAATAGCAGACTGAAGTTGTCTTAAGTGTTATCTTAACAAAGAAGGCTATACTAGCATTTTCTGGTCAATTATGCAAATTAGGTCCTCCTTTGCATAATTCATGTTCAACCATGTCATTTAGTCTGTACACTTAAAGAGGCCGAAACAGCGAAACTGGTCGTGACAGGTTGAATAAAAGTTCTAAATGCGGCTCCAGATGTCTTACTGAGGAATGACCATGATTTGTTTTGTTTGTATTGCATACCCGGTAAACCGCCTCATGGTGTAACACACCAGGTTTGTACTGAAGAGTACAAGCTGCATGTCCGGACAGATTTATATGATCCAGCCACACCGGGGCATGCCCCTTCACTTTTCGATAAGTGTGGTGGGTTCTTTAACGTGCTTGAGGTGTGGCTCTCCTCAAACACGGGACCTCCATTTAACGTCCTATCCGAGGGACGTCCCTAACCGAAGCTAAGTACTCATTTTCACCCGAGTGAAGTGAGGAAAGTGCCTTTCCCAAGGACACAACATCAACGGGACAAATCAGGGAACCCCCGATTCAAACCCCTTGCCTCTAGGTTCCGGGGCCAAACACCCTGCCACTGCGCCACCGCGATGCCACAGTGGTGCGAAAGATGTTGGTTAGCTTGGGGCATGAATCCACTCTACTTTATAATTATACAACCATGTTTACCTTCACAAAACTTCCAAATGTAACAAGTATGATATTGAACAAAAATCTCTCAGCTCAACATGCAAGATAATTTTTACACGTGTACAACAGTAAACACTCTGACGGTAAAAATACTGAAGTCAAGCTTTGAGGTACAGTATAAAAAGATTTGGCAGCTTACCAAGCATGATGTTAGCTTGCAGCAGGTCTAAACAAAGCAGATATTTTGGTCTATGGATCACAATAGATATAATAAATGTCTAAAAATAGATTACAGGCAAGGCATCATTTTGTTAGTTGTAGTGGGAATGGGGAATCGTGTCCTTATATGGTATACACACTAGTAGAAAATCCAGTCTTCAGAGGTTGCACAAATTAAGAATACGTAACCATAAATAGAGCAGGTCTAGAGACTGGCGCCGGCACTTAATAGCACACAGAGGGTTTGGTTAGGTGTTATGTCTATATATGGTGTGTGAACAAGAAGGAGGCTTCGACATTTCTAAATAGGTTTGGAGACAAATGACATGTATATTGGTACAAACTACATTGTGTATATTGAGGATAAAGAGCCAAAACTTTATGAAAAAGAACTAAACAAAACAGTCAATGAAGTACAAGAAATTATTATATCAGAAACAGAGAGGTACAAGTATCTTCTAAAAATGAATATGTGGTAAAATAGAATGTCAACAACTATTTAATATATATTACTGATTGAAACATGTGTATACACTATCAAATGTTATTATGGTGGAGATTTAGAAAAAAAGACTTTCGCAATGAGAGATGATTCAATCTACAGTTTTTTATAATACTATTCTAGGTAGAAACATAATTAAAATAAAAATAGATTCTAATTTAGAGCCATGGAAATTTGATTTTGTGATTCTTCAATCACATGTACCATTTCAAGATATGAATCAATTAAAAAAAGATACATTTTTGCCCAAACTGTTTTGAGAAGTTCTTGTCTTTAGTTATTACATTCTCATTCAGGAAATGTTATATTTGTGCAGATTTCCCCTGCCACTTTAAAAATTAATCAAAACTGACAATTCAGACAGAATTCTCTTATGTTTCATCTAAATCAACTGCTCTGCTTAAATCTAACAATTAATACTGCATTAGTCAATCATCTATTCATCATCTGGGTCTCTATTATTAAAAGAGAAAGCAATTAAATGTGTGAAGTGACCATCCAATGAACACCAAGCTGACTAACTTGATTAAATTGTGCTCAAATGGTCCTTCCACTGATCGGTCTTCTAGACTGTGGCTTGATAACCCGCAAGCCAGGGGAATGGCTAATTTATGCAAAAATCATCAACTAATATTTGATTGTTTCACAGTTTGAGCTGACGGTTGCCATGACTACCATGTAGTAGTTGTAACCAAAACTGTTCTGTTTCATGCAAATTTTCCATCAGGCTTTTAGCTAGGATTCTAGACAGGGCTTCCAAAAATTGGGAAGAGGGGCACCAGAGAGCTCTTCAATGGGATCTATGGATTAACGATTACTTGGTAGCTTCACATGTCAATCAATTAACATGCTACCCCCCACCCCGTGTGTAGTATGAAGGAAAAACAAGAGTGGCATTGAGTGTGTACTGAACACAAGTACATTGTACATGTGTCTGTAATTACAAAAGCAAAAGGTAGGTGTCTAATTTCTTCTTTTTTTTCCTAGTGTAGGGCGTCCAGAAGACACCCTGACACCCTGCTAGCTATAGCCTGGTTTCCATAGTGATTCATATCTTATCCTCTCGTTGATGGCTTTTTTTGTACTGGTACCTCCAAGTTAGAAGTCTATGTACAGAAACTCTATGTAAGGGACTGTTATGGCCCTGAGCAGTGCTTGTGTTACACACTGTCAGACTATTGTATTAGTTCTGTTATGCATGACTGCCATTCATCTACAAGTAGGTAGGAGGCATCAACGAGTTCCATCTGACGCTTATTCTCAGTAGAGTTTGGCCTTTCCAATGGCAAAGTGCATTTTCTTTCGTCACAAAAATTAACTTTCATCTACAAAATAGCATTAATATCTATTACTTCAGAATGTTGATATTCTGCTATCTAGACTCTAAAATCTTGTTGCAAATAATACAATAAGTGGCTTGGGGTCAAAAATTCTAATCTTGATACTCAAATCATCATACTATTAAAATGAAAATGGGAAGTTCTTGCTTAATTTCATAAAATTATCATGAAAGCTCATTCTTTACATAACATACATGACATAAAATTGATGGTTTAATCTATTATTGATAACACCTTTAACATGTTTGCACATGTTGGTTTATCCAATGTTTACTCAAGGCAACCAAAAGATGTTTGTGTCATTCATTATGCTCTCTATGTATAGACTTGTGTTTTATCTGATAATTGTCCTATAATCAACTTTATGTCATACCTGGGCCACGAAAACGTTTCAAGCGGGTGTTCTGGACCGTGTGATAATCTCCTGTATCACACAGGGTTCTAAGTTGTATCACACGGGCTTCCATAGAATCTTTAGAATGCATATCGAGCGCGCCAGTTGCGCCGCTGTCATAAATTTGAATACTGGATTCGGAGGTTGGAATCAATGTTGTTACAGTTCTTTGTTCGAGGACACAAAACTCCCCCAAGTTCTGGCGCATTCTGCACTGAAATGTGTGTTTTCTCGGGTGGGTATGACATGAATAAAATACAGCACAGGGTATTCCTTATCACCCGAGGTACCAGCCTGACCGCGGGTCGGATCGCCCGACAGCCGTATACATGCATGTACAGGGCTCCTAATCCAATGTTAGGGTAGGGTCACACACGCTGTGTGATGGTCGTACTATCGCAAACTGAGGGCATTCTTGAGATAATTATGCATGCAAAATTCAAGTGTCTTGCTACGAAAAAGGCTGCCTTGGACCCTTGTCCGTGTTTAGTTCTGTCACAACCTGCTTGAAAAGTGCTCGAAACACTACCTACGACCAATGTGAATGCGCCGCTATCTGCTATATTGCAAGTATCATATTTTACAAACTTGATTGGGAGTTTGGAAAAATTTCCTTTTAATACTTGAGCCATGGATTCTGTCCTACTATACATTACAGCAGCTTTGTAACAATATCATTTGGGTTTATGATTTGCTCAGAAGCATAATTTCATCATATCTTGTTTTGATGTTTTTTTTGTGTTATCAATTTATGTTGTTGAATCTGCCATTCTAGAATAACAAAAATATATTTTTGTCCGTGGCAGCAAGGAAATTTCCATCTTGAGACGGAGGGACGGGTCCGGAGACAGTCACAACAAAAAAAAAGCCTAATTTCTACAAGTTGCAAAATTTAAAAGACATTTTTGGAAATTTTTCTGCAAATGTCAAGTTGCAGGTGGATATCTCATGCCCGGCAGTGCACCTCTAGGTTCCATATTCTCTTACAAACAGCCATCTAACTATTGCCTTGGGGATGACTTTAGACTTACACTCAACAACATTTATCTCAATTGTCTTTCTTTGAAAGTATCGCTCACTAACACTACAGTAGCAATTATTTGCCCTTTCATACAGTAATCATTTTACAAAGTGTAATTCTACCATATCAGTCCTGTGTAGGGGTTTACTTTGAACCAAGGAGGCTTATTTGATTCATCTTTGTTAGAACCACCTTAGGGTGGCTCTGAAAAATGTACATCTAAAGAGTTTCAAAATGTACAATAACAGTAGCAATTCAGCACCAAGGACAGTGGATCTGAATAAAAAAACTGTTGCTGTGAGGGCTATTATGTCAAACCTGGGCCAGGATAACGTTTGATACAAGAGTTCTGGACCAGTCTTTATCTTTAAGTATTTGAAGTCGTATCGCACGGGCTTACATGTATAGAGAATGATTCGAACGCGCTTAGCGTGTGCTTGTTGCGCCGCTGTCGAAATTTCCAATACTGGATTCGGACATAATAGAATCAATGTTGTCACAATTTTTTGTTCGAGGACACAAAAAGTCTCTCAACTTCTGGTGCATTTGCATTGAATTGTGTGTATTTTCAGGTGGGTATGACATCAGCCATTGGGCGATGCAAACCGCAGTCAGGCTGGTACCGAGGGACACCGTGTTGTAAGATTCTATATTTATAAAATGGCTGCAGTAAATTTTCACTACCGTACCCAACAAATGACAAAAAAAGCAAGATTAGAATTACTTTATCCATGTCCTACCAGACATTATATGGTTGTTTGATTTTTCACATTTGATGGCGACACTGACATAATTTCGACTTAACTTGAGTGCATTGACATCTTGTCTGTATTTGTTTATTTGTTTTGATAAAAAAAATAAAAGCTATGATAGGGGAAGAAAAATGCATTCCCTCTTCTTCTCAATACGCAACCTGTTAGAAGAGAGAAGAGATGCTGCAAATTAAAATGTTGTAAATTGTATCGATCTTTCATTGTTGCAAGCAAAGCCGGATTAATATCTCTGGAGGGGAGGATTAATCCGGATTAAATTTTGAAATGAAAGGATCAAAGCAAGGGCTGTCTTCAGGACCTGTCCCTCCATCCTAGGACAGAAATTTGCTTGTTGGGAAAGACAAAAAATTCACCCCAATCCGTCCAAAAATCTGAGCTTCATGACATGAAATTGATGAAAATTTATTTTCCCTTAAGCTTCAAACGACAGATTTAACAACCAAAATCGACAACATGTGGGCTTACAAACACTGAGTGGGATGAAAAATAAGAATTAAAGCTGAACACATCCCTGATCAAAACCCTACCCCTTTGAAATTTATAAATGAAACAGGAATAATGACCAGTATCTATTGTAGCTTCACACCCTTGGTAATTAGACTAAGAATAGATGACATGAAAGGAATGAAAAACTGATAACTACTAACTGTATTTTCGTAAGTGTAAAATGACAGACTTAACAACAAAAATCAGCAACGTGGGCTCCTAAACATTGAGTAGGCCGGACAAAAAATTAAACCAGGACACATCCCTGATCAAAACCCTACCTCTTCTAAGATTATAAATGAAACAGGAATAATGACCAGTATCTATTGTAGCCTCACACCCTTGGTAATAAGACTACAAGAATAGATCATCTCATTTCAAGGGACGTGCGCAGGCGTGTATGCACGGTGCACACCCCGGCATGTTCAATCTCTGCCCACACAACTCTCAACTAGAGTCGAAATCTCTTCCTAATTATCCTATCAGTGCTACCCAGTTGTCAGGTGCTTCAGTAGATATGCAATCAGGGCTTGAAAAGACACCTGCATATGTAGCTGCCAGTTATAATTTAGTGCAGGTAGAATCGTGTGTGTTGTCATAAGTGGCATACATGTAGCCATTGCAATATTTCTTTATTTGTTGTTAATATATATATATATATAACAAAGATAAGGACACAAAAATTAAACTGCAAATGTCATAAACATCTGTGTCGTGTGTATGTGAATAGATACCCTCGGTATCTCAGTAAAGACTTAAGCATTGTGTCACTTTTACATGTATTGATTGTGGTCAAATGGACCTTTTCTCTAACTATAGTGGCCAAATTGGCTCAGTCCCTATAGTGACCACTATAGACTAAGGTTTGACTGTATTTCTTTTGTCTACCTGCACCTGCAGTAACTTGTGCTTCGGTCAGTGAACAGTGTGTGTGAGCTGTATTTGCCAAATACGTTCCCAAGAGTAAGACAGCGCATGCTGAAAGTACATTATGAGGGCTCAATGGCCCAGATTTAAAAAAAAAATATTATTAGTGTTAATAGCAATCTCCCATCCCCAGTGACCCATCCAGCTCCTGCCTCTGTTTTCCTCCAATGGCAAGGCTTGAAATTCATTTTTTTTTAATAGGTGCGCCGGTAAACCTACAATGTAACCTAAAAATTTAGGTTCACAGAAAAACATGTAACCTAAAAATTTAGGTTCACAGAAAAACATGTAACCTAAAAATTTAGGTTCACAGAAAAACATGTAACCTAAAAATTTAGGTTCACAGAAAAACGCTTGGGTGCACAACATAAACTTAAGTAGAATGTCAGCAAAAAAAATCACATTTACTCTACTGCCCTATTCTGAACTCGAATCTGAAATTCTATAGCAAACTTCAAAATTTCATATGTTCAATACAACAAAGGCTTTATGTATATTATTTCTTTTACGCTTACATGTAAATGTCAAAATATCCTGTATGATAATGTACGATTACTTTTAGGGTAGGTAAACTTAACATAGATATCTGGGTGTACTGGTGCACTCACAGTAAAAAAAATGCCAGGGGAACCATTTTTGAACTTGACCTCTGTTCCCACAACCGCTACTCACCTATCAAAAATCATGAATATCCATCAACGTTTCCGTCCCTGTTTTTGCTTATATACAAACACACAAAAATACAAAGTCTGTTGCAGTACTGTTGGAAAACGCCAGGTGAAACATTTTCGGACCTGACCTTCTTTTGCACAACCACTACACACCTGCCGAAAATTATGAAGATCCACCAAAGGTTTTGACATACAATGTACATACAGACCCACCCTACAGCTGGCGTAACCAAAAACATAATTAGGTACAATGTACACAGATCCAATTTCGGGTGCACAAAAGTGCCCAATTGCACCCAGTATTTTGAGCCCTGAATGGATTCAAAGCTTTTTTTTGCAGAGTACAAGAGCTTTTTGAACAAAACATATTGAATATTGCATTCTAAGATAATGACAGGACAAGAATGGGGGAACCCACGGACTTATATGTCACCTATTTTTAGCTAACCTGGGGGAAATCATGACAGCCACAGAGAGTTGCTTTTGGGTCAGGTAGTCTATTTTTGCAAATGACATGTTCTGGAAGCCTTTCAGAAAAGCTACAGAGAAATTTGCCCTGAATCTCCGGTTATTGAAACGTTGCCAAAAATGGCAAGAAACAGTTGTAAAGAATGTAGAAATATCAATCCTTGTGACTATAAAAATCCTGTGGATTGTCTTCACATATTATAAATATAAGGACATTTTTGACCTGGGTTAAACTTATTTATTATTAAGCCATTATTGTACATTTTCCCTCAGAAACTATACAATAAAGGCACCCAGAGCATTTTATGAGGCCTGAAAACTGGAAGTATTCTAGTTGCTGTAATATGAATTTGACATTAAAAAAGCCATTGTTTACCACATTTGTGTGATAATTTTATATCAAAGGCGCTCAAAAGCGATGCAAAAATAAGCTACACTGTGATCCATTTAGTTTCACATGCTAGTGTAATAGACTGATCCCATAGCCCCACCTATGTCCATTAAAACCTAGAGTTGCAAAGTAAAAACATAGAAGTGCAAATTATTTCACAGACATCCATCCACTCTCTCTTTGGTCAAACCAAAACTTGTCATTCTCTCATTGGTTGAACTGCTAAGTGATGGTCTTTAGATTTAGGTCTTTAGATTACATTTTCTATCAGTTCTCACCACACAATTGCATATTTGCTCTTTGAATGATGATGTGTAATGGTATAGTGTAATTGAAACTTACTATGTATAGAAATGACTTGAAGTTTTTAATTCGAGTTTCAAGCCCCATAAAACGCTCTGGGTGCCTTTAATGCACACATGGATACCATCAACAGCTATGTCTCATTATGGCATTGCCAGAGGTACGTAAATTGCCCTTCTAAACAAAGAACATCCTCAATATCAATTATTACGTACCTAGATGCATTTATGATTCTTTTACAGATCAACTATGAGATCAATTCTCATATATACAAGTACTAAGAGTACCGTATATTAGTATACATGTATTTGGAGACTGATAATCATTAGTTTCTTAACGAGTAAAACAAATTACCCATTAGGAGACAAATGGCATCATCAAACTCCAATAAATACACGAACCATAAAGAAAGGTTGCTTTCTAAAAGCACTAAAAATAACCAACTTTAAATGTCATAGCTGTTAATGCTCATTACTCTACAGGACTTAAACAGAACACACTTGTTGCTTTTAACAGCTGGAAATGTTTGACAACAACAGCTTGTATTGTCGTATGAACTATTCCTGTAGTTCTACTTGTACTTCAGGAGAAAGTGAAGAGTTGCGGAAGGACTTAACGTTATTTCCTCCTGACACAAGTGCCCGATCTTGATGACTTGATAAGTGTTAAGACCCGGAATAGAAGGAAACATCAAAGGTTTGGTTTTGATGTACGTTAAAGCCAGATGTGGCTCTCCTCGGATTTGTCTCCTCTGCCCTCTGATCTCATTACCACAAATAGATTCCATTTCCTGTCAGTCCGCGCAGACATCTGTGGATGATGCAGTCGTCACATCCACATCGCCAGGAATAGAACGCGTTTCCTCAAAACAAGTAATCTCCAGTCTGAGCTATTTTCAGATCACCTTGGAGTTGGCGGAAAACAAATTGTCGGAGACAGGTTTGCGAACTTGTGTAGAATGAGGAATAAATGGGCAGTCGTCAGATGAGAATATCAAAAACTTTTATCAACCTGCATTGATATTAATCCGCTGGGTTACATGAATCCGCCACTTTGAAAAACAACTTGGGTTTGAGAGATCTCTAGTGTAGCTCCCACCACAATAAACATGGCCTAACAAGAACTTGAAAAGAAAATGTGGTCTGAATACTGTAAAATAATGCAGAATTGTTTGCGGTGGTTTTATGTTCTCGGTTTACGCGGCGACCGTTTCACCGCAAACTTAAAACCACCGTTAACATTTTTGTCTAATACTGTAGCACTATGTAACTATAGCGCTGCCGCAAACTTAAAACCACCGCGAACACTCCATTTTCGCCTCAGCGCAAAATAAAAACCACACAAACTTAAATGCATTTACAGTAGCACACCTAGCCATCATGGAAAGTACCAAGAATTCCAAAATCCCTATAATAGGCTCAAAGAGATAGAAATTTAATCAAATATAAGGTTAACATAATTTATACTTCCTGCCAAATCTGATTCCTTTTGGTGGATAATTCTTTTTCATTAAAAAAAAATTAATAGGAAAAATGCAACTCAAAGCATATCAAAATGAAGAAGGGAAGATACATGTTATGTTTTGTGTATGAGGGAGTGTTAAGCACTTTGCCCTAGAAACACAATGTAATCATCCTGTTTAAAAACATGCTCACATGCCCTAATACATATGGACTAAGATAAATTGAGTGGCGGCCATGCACAGTCCAGAAAAAGGTCCTGTTTTCAGGTCAATAGTTCTTCAAACCAATCCATAATGGCTGTGAGTCTGTGACCATTTTTAAATTACTGTAAGAGCAGTACTAGTTCTGGTGGTATAATTAGGCATAAGAAAACAAGAGCTTTTAAAAAAAGCTGGCGTTTCGGCTACGTTTATGAGTGTGAATTGTCTTTTCCCTTTACTTGAAGTAAAATCTGCCAGAGGAAGTCACTCAAGGGCTGTTCAGTTTATAAGAAAAATTGTCATTTTGGGAAATGAGTACTGTTTTAATAGAGAAAGGCAGATTGGGGAAAGCAATTTTGAAGTTACGTCACTTAACTTAAGTGCTTTTGAAAAAGCTGGTCTTGGCCTACAACTTGTACTTATTTGTAAAATGTATAATAGGCTCATTATAAAAGCTATCAATGTAATTATGTACATGGCACGCAATAAAACATAAAATTTGAAAAAGCACCATTGAATCATCAGCACTATGGTAATTAAGTGAAATAGAAGTTCATAACAGCTAAGGTTCTATCTAAAATGACTACCAAATGTCAAACAAATCAACAGCTACCTCATCCGTATTATTCTGGTTTCCGCATTTACAACATTTCTTCCTTATTTTCCTGGGTAATTTTGCTAAAATTCATGAAAATTCCCATAGTTTTGTGCCGAGGGGCGCCACTTTCCACGTCCGTGTTGTCTGAATGAAGTCGATACTGAACAATGGAGCATTTGCTACTGTAACAAAGAATCGCTGTTTTGCAAACAACATCAAGAGCCTCTGTTTACATCGGGGATAGAAGTTTAGTGGCGAGTGTTTTGCAAGAATCATCTTACCGCGCATAGGAGCCGCTGCACGGTATTTTCCATTACAATGAACAGAAAAATTCGAATGCCGGGTTTGGAATCTATGAAGTCCTGTTCATAAGACAAAGGCCTTGTATATATTAAATGAATATTTAAAAATAACAAATATAAAATATTTCTTTATTTATTAATGAAAAAAAATGATATTCATAAATATGATATTGATAGATTAATATAATATCAATATATATTTTTGATATTCAATATCTAAAAAGAAAAAAAAAATCCATGCACGGACACGAACCCGAATCTTCTGGGTCCGAAGTGCTCCAGGTTGCCAGATCGGCCAAGCTGCGGTACGTAACTAGTCACTCTGGACGTAATGCTATAACCTCACTATATGGTATCATTTATGCCGATTTTTGGTCGTTTTCTTGACGAAATCATTTTTTTTCTTCTGCAATCTTGTGGAATAGATGTAATATGGTCATTTTTCAGGATATCAAAGTCCGAAACCACAATGCAATGATATTTCCGAACAGTTGTAGCAGTTACATGCGGTCGCCCTCCTGTGTCACATGCAAATCTAGCCTGCCTGCCTTTTCGTGCTCTCTTGCCATATAAGGCAACGGCTATACAAGGATTTGGGAACGTATTGCCATATAAGGTTTTATTGTGTGCGACACAGTGTTGAACCAAGCTTCCCTGGTTCCTGCCTGCAAGGTAAAAGCCAGGACAATGCGTTCCGGCGCGCATGCGCCGAAACGCAAAAAAGTTGTGTTTCCAGAATTACCTGACCAACCCTAGCAAAACCTGACCAACCCTAGCAAAAACCTGACCAACCCTAGCAAAAACCTGACCAACCCTAGCAAAAACCTGACCAACCCTAGCAAAAACCTGACCAACCCTAGCAAAAACCTGACCAACCCTAGCAAAAACCTGACCAACCCTAGCAAAAACCTGACCAACCCTAGCAAAAACCTGACCAACCCTAGCAAAAACCTGACCAACCCTAGCTTTTTTTTGTTTGACCGCTAGAAAGGTGTAGATTTTCGATCTGACATCTGAGTGATTGAATGTATATTTTCTTGCCGACTTCCTGTATTTCACACTAACATTAAATCTTTGAACAGTTGATGTAAGAATGTGCAGTAAACATTGTACATCTTTGTTAAGTTTATTGAACAAATATACTTGTTCTTGTACATTTTGTAAATCTGTACAAATACTAGTGTCTTGATGCATTCCAGTTTTGCAATGGTATCTGTATTTGTTGGATCTCTCCGATCGAAATCAGAAAAAAAATAACTACCAACCAACCAACCCTAATTTCTTTAGTACCGTAAGTCCACACCATTTTAATTTCTTGGTTAACAGAATTTTTAAAAAAATGCTAGATTGGAAAATCAACAGGAAAACAGAATCTTAGAGGAAAGTTTGTACTTCGGTGCACACTATTTCAGGGAGTGAAAAGGGTCAGGTGCAAGTTTTCATCCCAGCCTTTTGTTATCATGATTTTTTCTTGGCTAAAATTTAAAAAAAATCCATTAACCAGGACATTAAATTGGTGTGGCCTAACCGTAAACACAACTTTTTTTTTCATAGGCCTTACCATCCCTCCGAGGATGCCAACTTTAGCAGAAACAGCGAAAGATTGACTGTCCTGAATACCAAATGGACTGCACAGAGTGAGACAAAACCGAACAGCATTTGACTCTATCTGAATGTGTCATAATCAAGGTGATTATACACAAGGGTAATGATGATGTATCTGGAATAAACCAGTTCTGGATACGGGGCAGATTAAAAGTGCTCTCAGTAGGGCAACAGCAAGTACTGTAAATGCAGAAATGTTCGCGGTGGTTTTATATTCGTGGTTTTCGCGGCGACCGTGTCACCGTGACCTTCAAACCACAGCGAACATTTTTGTCCGAAACTGTAGCAATACATGTATGTGACTATAGAGCTGTCGCGAACTTAAAAACCACAGCGAACACTCCATTTTCGCCTTAGAGCGAAATAAAAACTACGCAAACTTAAATGCATTTACAGTAAATTACCAGTATATTGATGACACCCTCTGCAGACTGCAAATATAACCGAAGAGAGCGAAAATAAAACAAGGTGGGCAAAAAAAATAAGATGCTTACTAGATCTAGTGCATTTTCAGATTTAGAGACAATTACACATAAGATGTAAATCAAAATTGAAGCAATAGAAAATGGTATATATATCATGACCAACAAGTCTTTTACATCTATTTCTGTATTGAATAATACATATAAGTGACACTGGTGTCAAAATTAAAGTCATTGAACAGAGGAAGATGAGCATTTTTATTGCAAAGAAAAGTAATAATACCTGCACACATCTGCATTCATGTCTGTATTTGCAAACCTTTAGCTTTTGTTTAATGTCATTGCCTGACTACAATGAAAAAGTGGCTTTAAAACAGTATTCAAAGATGTGTACTAATATGATAATATTATAAAGGGAATGAAATGCATCACTGCATCAAGTAAAAATGGAAAAAAAATAGATAGAGAGCCTCGTTGCCCTCTTTTTATATTCGTCTGTCATTCAACAGTTTTATATTATCATAACTCAGTCAATATCGCAGCAGAAAACTTTTCTTCTCAATTGAAGATTTGAAGGTAACATTTGGTTTGTTTTGTTTTGTTGTTTGTTTGTTTTATTCATTCACACATATATACAAAAAAACGATAGTGAAATAAATTGAAAGTATCTAAAAGAACGTGCAGGAGAAAAGAAGCCTGCAAGGCTTATGAGAAACTATCCTCCATTTAACTTAACAAATATCAATCATGGTACAAGTGTGATATGATGAATAACTAACAAAGGTATAACAAATGATGAAATGAACATAATATGTAACAAAAAATCAGATTATTGATAAATTAACAATATATTACAGATTAAACATAAAAAATTATCAATGACGAAGACCAGTAACATAACAATACTAGGAAGTGCAATATGATGATATCATTCCTTAAAATGTAAACAATATTATTTTGCAGGTGACAGGGTTTTCAAGCCCTGGCTCTTTAATTTGTTACATCTTCTGACATATCCTTAAAAGTCGTGCAGCTCTAAAGGTTTTGCCACCAGCGGCGTAGGTGTCATGTTTCATGGGAAAGGCCAACTGTCCTGAAGCGTAAACAAACTCGAGGACACAAACCTTATGTTGTTCCAGGGAACAAAAAAATACTTGGCGTACAATTAACAATGTAGATTTATGTGTACTGTGATCGGGCTTTTAGCTAGGGGTCCCAAAAAGGGGTGGGGGGTGGGTTGGGGGGGGGGGGGGGTTTACGGTGCTGTGATACGGGGGTTATTGTGTGTTCTAGTCTTATCATACTTTTAGCAGACCATTTCAAGCACTAAAAACTGCTTGTTCCCTCTTGGTCTCCCAATGGGCTCTATGGATTAACAATTTCCTGGTAGCCTTGCATGTCAATCAGTTTTCATGCTGTCCCAGTGTCTGGTAGGACTAAAAAAGCAACACAGTAACATGTGTACTACCAGTATGTAATTACCAGGGAAACAGGGGGTCTTCTGTGCGTGCTGCTGAAAAAGAGTGCTTCCAATTTTCTTCTTATCTTAGTATCATGCGTCCAAAAGACGCATGGACGCATGCCTAGCTAAAAGCCTGACTGTTATGTACGTGAGAGGAAAGATCGGAATCAAAGCACGAAGCTGGAGGGATCTCTCTTTTAAGCCCACACATACCCTGCTAAATGTCACTTCTGACGATTCAACCCTGGGGTGTCAATAAAAACCCATCAAGTTTGTCTCTATGTCAACATCAGGGCAGGTACAGGATTATGCTATTTACTAAACCTACTAGAACTCATTGTACATACAATGTACATACTAAAGGACATTCATGTAGAATTGTGAAATTCCATATCCAAAGTCAGGGCTCGACATACATACACATGTATTTGTATTCTATAAGTACAGGTAAAATTGAAGGTATGCAAGTACCTCTGATGTCTACTACTAGTAGCATACGGTTACTTGCACCTGTTCATGTACTGGGTATACAAAATTAAATATACTGTAATTCACTTTATCTTTACAATAGCAAAACTTCACAATGTACGGAAAATGGACATTTTCACTGAACTTGCTGGCAGAAAATGATTTACAGAACGGATGTATGAAAGAATAATCATGAATAATAACAACAGGGTTTTTTTCACAGTGATGATGAGAACAGTGTACTAAAAGTAGTGACCGCTGGCTCAAAAAAATTCGCTTGCTAACCACGGACGGTTAGGTTAGCAAGCGAAATTTTTTGAGCCAGCGGTCACTACGGAGGCTGGTACTCAGGCTACTAAGAGTTACAGTGAAAGAAACAAGAATTACAGTATGTGAATTTTTTTTTTCTTGTACTAACTACCAATACATGTATAATGCCAAATAAGATAGGATAAATTCATTAATGCTACTTTTGAAACATAGTTTATATATATGATGGACTAAAACGGAAAGACGCAATGGAGGTAAACTCTGTCTGGTGCAGGCAATTTTGAACTAGCATAATTGCTTGTACATGTACAGAAGGCAGAAAAAAAATTAGTTCTGTGAAATTAGTTTCAATACAGCTTAAGTATGTTCCTCCAAGTTTGTTTGTTTGTTTGTTTGTTTTATTTCGATCTCCATTAGTGATATACAATATGCACTATTCTTCCTGGAGTCCCAATACAAATAAATAAATTACGAATATAGGTAACTCAATAAACTGAGCAAAATATATGTAAATACAAATACTGAAGCATAATATAAATACAAATGAGGAAACTCAAAGTAATCGTAAATTACGAATATAGGTAACTTAAGTAAACTGAGCATAATGTAAATACAAATGAGGAAACTCAAACATAATGATTAACATAAATTATAAACATAATAAACTGATTAATAATAATTCCAACTAAATCAATTCTGACAGATTAAATATACATGTATTTACAAAAGGACCGGAATTCTGATCAGAAGAATTAACTACCACCATAGACTGAGAGGTGAAGCTTTGTCCTTTGCTTTAACCCAGTCTCTTATTCTGTTCTTGAAGTCTACATTGTTTGTAGAGACCAGTGTGTTTGGCAGTGCGTTATAGGTTTTTGTGCACCTGTAGAGAAACGTTCTTGTCAGCGCTTTGGTAAGTTGTGAATTGAGTCAAAAATACTGTAAACTGAATAGAGGGAACCAAAATTTTGTTTACGATATCATATACATGTACATGAATCTTACGTAAAATGGTAGTTCGGTACTTAATTTTAAAAAAACCTGGACTATTATGAAAACCCTGCTTTATCATTGTCCAATTTCCAATGGACACTTAAAGCGATGTGCCTGAGGTGATGATGCATAAAGCTTTGAAATAATCTTTTCATCAGCGGTTCAATCAGGAAGAGGGCTGTTGATAGGATTATGAACGCTAAATCTATTCACGGTACAATCCAAAGGCCTGCGAGCAGGTGTTTCTTTTGATGAAGCCTTTTAGAAAAAAAATAAGGCTCATTACACAGAATGCTGCGAGATGACACGGCACGATCTATTTTTGACTAATACTTTGACACAATGGAAGGCAAAATAGCGGCAAGCCATTCTTCTCCGCAGTCGCTTCGGAAGGTTTTCTGGCCATTGTCAAAGATATCAAAGCAATGTTAAAGAGCAGTGCTTCAAACTGCAATTGAACCACTTACGGTGTATAAGTAGGGCTGGCGGTAGGGACTGGAGAGGCCTAGAAATACATGACCCGATGTGTACATGTACATGTAGCTGATCACAGTTGTATCTAACTATAATCCAGACCTTCGCCGCGTAGGAAACGAACAGAATATACAGAATAAATAAGAAAAAGAGTTCGCAAAAATGTTGATGTTTTTCACATAGCTGATATTTCCAGACAAAGTCTTATATCCTAAGGCCACACCAATTTAATTTCTTGGCTAACAGATTTTAATTTTTAATTTTAGCAACAACAAAAAATCATGAAAACAGAAGGCTGGGGTGAAAACTTGCACCTGACCCTGTTCACTCCCTGATACTGTGTGCACCAAAGTAAAGACATTCTTTTGAGATACTGTTTTCATGTTATTTTTCCAATCTAGCATTTTTGTTTCTTAATTTTCTTATTCCATTAACCAAGAAAATAAATTGGTGTGGCCTTTAGGAAACAAAAATAAATAAATACAGAAGAAAGAAGAAAAAGAGATTGCAGAAATGCTCATGTTTTTGATGTAGCTGATATTTCCTGTGCTACAAATGAAGAATCCGTAAGCGCCGACATATTTGCAATTTCTGATTCAAAATAGCTGACTAATATTCCAATGTGCAATCTGCCATATCCCATATGCTTATTACCGGTAACATTATTCTGCAAAAGAATATGGATGCATTCATAACCACACTAGACATTTCTAGCATCCCAATTGGTGGCCATATATGACTCTTTGGCTATCAAATTATTTTTATACTTTATCGCTTTTGATCTATTTTGAACTCATTATTCTTCAACTACTAGTGCTTTATTTAGAACATGCATAGGTTAATTTTGTTCTTTCTATATGTACTCACCTTAATGAAGCATGCGTATGAATCAGTGGCAAACGTTATATATATATATACTAGTACACAGTGACTCAATTATTTAATATGACATTTTAGTATCTGGTTATGTAATTCTAGTCTGGGGTTCGAATTACTTTCTGTTGTTATTCCAGACATTGTGAGAAAGTAGTTATATTTGCAACAGAGGGCTTGAAATATGTACAGGATGTGCACTTTTGTGCAACCAAAATTGGAGCTGTGCACCTAATTTTTGACTGTGGGTGCACAGGTGTGTCGATATTTTTGTAGGCTATACAGGGCTCAAAATACTGGGTGCATGTGCACCCAGTGCACCCAATTTTGGAGCTGTGCACCTAATATTCTGCTGTGGGTGCACTGGTGCACCCAAATATTTTCGTACGGTTTAATGTGTAAAGGTATCACTGCACACTAGTAGACAGCATATTCTTGACATCTAAGTGTAAGAAAATAATAAGATCTTTGTTGTAGTACTTGTTTAAGATTTTGATGTTAGAATTTGAGTTAATTTCGATTTTGAAAGCTTCAAAACTGCGTGACGAGATCGCGTGCCAAACGCGCATGAAGAGGAACAGTAAGGTTTGTCATTAGGTTTTGCTCACAATAGTTACATTCTACTTTATTTTATGTGGTGCACCCAAGAATGTTTTGGTGCACCCAATTTTTTAGGTTGGGTGCACCAGTGCACCTATTCCCAAAACTGAATTTCGAGCCCTGCTATATATAGGGTAAAGGTACGATAACTGTACACTACTAGCTAGTATAAAGAAAATTCTTAAAATCTAAGTATCAGAAAAAGCAATATAAACTTTGTTGTGCTTTGTTTGACATATTTCTTGTTTAAGATTTTCAAGCTTGAAATTTTTATTTGAAGTTAGCTACAGAATTACAGATTGAAGTTCTTAGGGGAGACAGTAAGGTTAAATTGTTATTACGTTTTGCTGATATTCAACTCAATTTCTTTCTGTGCACCAAGACTTTTAGATTACCGGTAGGTGCACCAGTGCAGTAGCGTAACGTGTGTAGTCCAGTGGTTAGCGATCTTGCCTCTGGAACTAGAAGCCGCGAGTTCAATCCCAGCTATATATGTTGCTCACCCGACATGCACGCTACCGGAAAGGGTCGCAGTCCTTAGGACGGGACATTACGACATGGTCCCATGTTCATTGTATTTGTCAAAAAAAGAGCTAGGGGAATTTCCCCGGTACAATGAACCTGTAAATACTGTACGTAGCGTCTGTCGTCTCTGCCACGACCGGTGGAAGACTAGCTCTTCAGTGAGCCAAAACTGGATCGAGATCACTTTCCTTTTCCAGCACGCCTATTCCAAAAATGAATTGCAGGCCCTGCACATGCATGTCAATACAAGGTGACGGAAGCCGCCTATGAACTCTAGAAGAAAGAAAGGCCAAATAAGGAGATGACGTTACATGTCCCGTATATACTAAAAGACCTATTATGGATGAAACGAAGCAAGTTTATTTGATCCTGTTTCTCCTGAACTGTTTTCAGGGATACAACCAGCACAGATCATGTAAGATATTAAATTCTATTTTTGCATCCCACATGAAAAAAGCTGGGTTCTCTCCTTTTTTTTCTGCAAAAATGTCAGACTAAGAACGATGTGCTGCAAAATGTTTTCAGTTATCAATGGCTTCTGGTCCATGTTAGGCCTGTTATCAAGGAAGGGACCAATCGCAACCATGCCGTCATGTAGCCGACGGCCCAGCCAGCCGCCACGCACCAAGAGCTGCTTCGTCCAACCGTCGCGGGCCGCCAACGGCACGCATCCATACTTAAATGTAGCTCAAATGCAAGAAGTCGTTTATTCACTGGAAACCATAGACTTCTTGACTCAGTCTCAATATTGAAGGTTTTTAGAACCAGAAAATATCCTCATTTTACAGGTGAAACTGAAAGCATGGCTGCAACTTAAGGATTCTTTATCCAACAAGGGAAATATGTTTTCAAACTTTGAAAAAAATACAGGAAAAATGCAACTAATAGTTTTCTCAATTTTATGAAAAATTGGCTTGATGCTGCCAATCACATTTCTTTATGATATTTGAATGTAATATTTGATCTATCTACATGATATTGCTATGTAAATACCTATTTTCAAATTTTGCAAGGAAATCCCCAAAGGTTTTTGACAGTCGCTGGGGTACATACATGTACATGTATATAGTGACCAGAAGAAATAACATTTTAAGAAAAATAGATAAACAAAGAACAGGAACAACAAAAAATGACAGATTGTATGAAATGTTTTAATAGATTATGATGAATGGTTTCTGACACTTTTTCTCTTTTTGAAATATCTATTAAACCTGAACTGATGTGATATTCTGGCTAATAAAAAATATTCAGCCAGTGACAACTGTATGCATCCAGTTCCTGGTACAGTACATGTCCAACTTATACCGTAACATCCTCGATACAGTCATACAGGAAAAACTCGGCGTACCCCTTCCGATGACATGGCAGCTTGGTGGCTTCGTTTCTAGACTTGTTTTCCCTCCTGATAGGCGAAGTGGCTCGGCTAGGATAGGTGGGTACACAGGATAACAGCCCACGGGCCATGTGTAAACATAGACCGGACAGGACGCAGCTTGGAGGGCCCGGGTCAGTACATTATAACGGTACGGGCTTTCTCCTAATTTTATTCAACTATAAGACAAGGAAAGCGTTCGATTCCTGGCTGCCTATACGGTTGAGAAAGGGATACCTATATCTGTAAGGTATCTTGGTATGGAGGTGGAGAAAGGGGTGGTTATGATAACAAATTTTGGCGTGATAATTTTGAGTGATGATATGGAGGTCCGGGGGACACTGTCTTCTGCACGGGAAGTTGACGAGCGTACTGACCTTGTTTTTCAGCTGTCCCTGGGTGGACACTTTTCTCCTGAATGGCCCACGTTCCTCACACTCTCCGTCGCTCTCGGACGAGTCTTCGGTGGCCTGGGTCTCCTGTGCCCGGCCAGGTCGTGGGGACACCGCGGCCTCCGCGCACCCCGGCACTCCTGCTTCCGCCATTTTGAAATGGCTGACAAAATATGGACTATACCACTCGTTCTAACAGGGGTGTTTCCTTTTTTGGGTGTTAGCCGAGGGGGCGTGGCCGCCACCTGTTTGAAGAGTTGCGTCATCAACTTTCTCTACTGCGCAACAGCAAAGTTGCCTTTCTCTATGATCTATTTATATCAAACAACGTGGGTGTATAAAGGACTATAGAAGGGTATTTGTCGAGAAATCAAACGAAGCATGAAAAACGGAAAAAGACTAGTTCCTAGAAATGATGTATTATGCATCAGACAGACACTGCGTCTGCGCTTGTAATGTGTTATAATGATGCACAGACATACACATCCTTAAATGGTGTATGATTAAGGGCATTAAGGTTCAGACAGGTTTTGTTCCCCTGTCTATTGACAAAGGAGGGCTGTATGCGGCTGTGTTGGACTCAGGTAGCGGACTGGCAACGTGGCCAGTGGATTACGAAAGAATTACAGCTGACACATATACATGTTATATATTTAGATGCGACAACTCCCATAACGCAAAAATACGTAGGTAAATACATTAAAGACTGCATTAGAAAAAATACCAAAACTCATTATAAGCCCCATTTGATTATAACACTATATCAAAGACTTATGCTCTTATAAGTCTTATTACCTCCATGAAAAAAAGACTCTTTCATGTAGATATTGTTTTGTGTGTGCTTGCTTGTGTGTTTGCGTGCGTGTATGTTTGTCGTCCGGATGCTCAAAGTCAGCATAATTGTAGAACGTGTAGATGGATTGCAATGATATTTGGTATGTGGGTAGGTGTAGGGAGGAGAAAGGTCAAGGTTGATTTGGGACCCCCAGGTATGTGTCACTGGAACTGCAATGGCATATTTTTGTAATTAGCAATTAGGATGTTAAATTCTATTCTGTACTTCTATTTTGTACTATGTACAATGAGCCATTAATAGTTGTTGCCACACAAATGCATCTTGTATGATTGTCGTGCAATAAAGTTCTTCTTCTTCTGTATACTTACTTCTCTTGTCTCTCCTAGCCTGACTATATCTTCTAACAGTCTTTCAACTTCCACTACAGGCCCAACAAACTATCTTCCGCCGAAAGATCAGGATCATAGCACGTCCAGGCCAAGTCCGGCTGCAGCACCAAGGTCACATACCAGGGGGCCCAAAATCAACCTTGACCTTTGTCTTACCAACACCCACCCACATACCAAATATCATTGTAATCCATCCAGAGGTTCTTGAGTTATGCTGACTACAATTGTCTGGAAACACAAACACACAGACAGACACACAGACACAGACAGACAGACAAAAACACAAACATGCCAATAACAACATCTCCATTTTTCATGGAGATAATCAGCCCGGAACCGGTATTGTCTCCACCTGACAAAGGGTTGGACAGGAACAGTGAGGACATTTGTGTTGCCGTTGGCCCTCTGTGAACCACACCAGGACCTAGATTTTAGTTTTTTAGGCTATTTTCTGGCACAAGCTGCAAATGCAGTATTTACAAACGGTCGGCCATCTTGTAAACTACCCAAGACCCAGTTCGCAGGTCATGACCCCAGAGCTGCGCGCTGATTGGTCAACTCCTCAACATCCGGGGGATTTAAATTTTCTCAGCAACTCACGGCCTTAATCATGTTAGTTCTTGGCAGACGCCGTAATCAATCCATTTATGAACAGGTGAAACCAGACAGGTGATAATTAGGGATGCCATATTGGTCCACACACCACTGGAAGAGTCCATTATTGTATGAGGGGGACATTTTAAAAAATTCAATTTTTGGCTTGGTTGATTATCAAAAAGGTCCAGGTTTTTTTTTGGTGAAGGTGGTTTTTAATGGTCCAGTATGAATATGGGTGCCTGGAAGAGCCCATCCATGCATAGGGTTTCAAATTGGGAGAGATCCATTTCTGACTGGTCTTCAATTCAATTATTCATTCAAATAGTTGAAATACCACCATTGCAGACATTAAACAAACGTTAGACTCTATGCCACAGTCCCTTTTTGCATGGGGAAGGGAAATGGGCGAAACATGTCGCATTTGCTCCCGCAAATGTTGCCTTTCTAGTTTAAGTTATTTCCTTGTGCATGTAATTGAGTCTGTTTACGTTGTTCTGTACAGGGCACGCCTGTATTAAAAGCAGGTTGTTAAGCACTGAGCGCGCCTTCCCTGTCCCTGTATAAAGAAAACAGAAATAAATGAATAAATAAATAAACACACAGAAATAAACACACAGACAAACCAAAAGCAGAAGGTAGTAACAACTGCAATGAATGGCTGTTCTCAGTAGTCATAGTAAGGTCTCAAAAGTTTATAAAAGATATATTACAAACAACATGTGGTATTAAAAATCTCACAGAAATTAACCCAACTGGACTAGCAAAGCATTGCAGGTATAAGATAAAGCTTAGTGATATCGAACAATCAATCAATAAATCAATGGATCTATTGAATAACAGCCTCAAGAGCCCAAAGAGTGTTGCAATTTGTCACTATCTGGATGTGGAGATTTTTGAGATTCCAACCTTAAAATTTCTCGTCTGCACTTCCACTTAATCCAGCTAGATGGCACTGCACCATGTGTGATGACTTCAACATTTGAAACTGTCCAGATGTTTGTGCTGACACAAAGACATGGCTTTAAATGGTGCTTGCAGGGGGCATTTCATATTTAGGATATATATAGCACTTTATATAGGCAGATAACCTTCACTTGTAACCATAAAGAAGCACTTTATACTTGAGCAAGTGCATTAAGTTACTTCAATCGCAACATTATGTTGTGATCTTTTTATTTTCCATCTTTACGATACAACTAATGATAAGAAAAAATACTACCAATAATGATCATGTATGTTTTGATGTGAATTTGACGCTGTCAGTGACATTCTGTTCTGCACGGCTTCACAGCTAAGGGCCTGTTCACACTAGTGTGTGCTATATTCAAGTCCATATGAGTTACGTCAAGTAGAGGTATTCATCAACAACGATGGACGAACATCATCATGAGTTGCGTATATTGACAGCTTCTGGCTTAGGTGAAGTTTGCGGAAAAAAGTTGTTTTTAACTTTGACCCACCACTGTCAAAAAAGTTTGTTCCCGTACCGATAGTGCATAGGGCGGTGCCCATCTCCGTTTCAGTAGCCCTTGTGCCACACAACTTTATGCAAGTCACTACAGCAGGGGGCTAGTCCACTAGTAGTGGTGTGTTTAACTTCCACACTCTTTCCCAAATGCTGAGTGCTAAGCAGAGAAAGCAGTATGTACCATTTTTAAGTCTTTGGTATGACTGGGCCGGGATCAAACTCTGCAACCGGTTTAACATACAAAAAAAAAAGAGATTTTTTCGCCAGCAACCTTTACCTTAGCCAAAATATGGAAATAGTCAAATCATACGGAATTGAATATACATCACCATTATTGATCCTTGTTACGATGTGCAGCTAGCAAAGTATATACGCTATATGAATATATGCACTTAAGTAAACCCTCTTAGATGCCAAATTTCTTGCAAGTTTAAGGGAATTTCTACCAAAAAAATACTGTACTAGAAAACTGACAAAAATCTTACATTATTCATACAAAAGTTATGCAACGCATACATACTAATATTCAAAATCACATGAATCTTGTAGAATACATATATACTAACACGAACCTTGTTTTTTAGCTTCTGAGTTCATATCGTCTTGTTAGGTCTGCAAATTCAGAAAGATTTGTTTTCTAATATTCATTTGAATGCATTCTGTAAAATTTGCTTTGAATACCCATATACTCATCACACTTACAAACCTGATGGCATTAAAATATCAAACAAATGCTAGTTATGTCCACAATGGTCACACACACACACACACAAATATTTTTTTCTGGCTCCTGCTAAAACTACTCTGAACTGATTCTCACAAAAAGACAAAAACAACTGGTGGATTTTTTTTATTGGGAACTTTATTCAATTAAAATTCATCAAACACTTACTTAAAGGAATCAACAACCACAAAATTAAAACTAAAATTGCCAGTACAAAATGAATTGAAAGAAATCTAATACAGGCTTTGAAGGAGTATCCGATTAGAAATGTCTCCAGGTGCAAAATACAAATCTTAAACTAGCAAAAAAGGTTTAAATCTCAATTCAACACATTAACATGCAGGGGTAAAACAAGGGGGTATTTGTAGTGGAGAGAGCGAGCAGAAATTGGCATGAATGGAATCTGTATGGTTGACATTTCTGACATAACTTCACTGGTACATCACTCCATACTATAAGGACCAAAATATCCCAACGTACGCACAATGATGATACAGACAGCGTCCCCGGCAACTTTCACGTCTTTTTCTGAATCTTTTGTTCCCAGAGAAAGTTTTCTGAACTTATCCTTGTATGGTATGTTCTCTTTTTGACAACAGAGGTAGAAATTAAGTTGTGCCAAAACTTCACAATCTTTCGACTTCTCTCCAATAGCAAGCACAGTACGGATGAAGATGCAAAATACATGTCAAAAATACTGTCCGCCATGAAAAATTCGAAGATGATGTTGATATACCACAAAAAGTAGTTTTATCACAGACTAGGTACACCCCATATATGCTCATAATACAAAATTTTCAACACATTTTGGAATTACAAAAAATTCAATACCATAATACTGTTTGTCAGATTGCCAACCATGCCACTGCGTCCCTCCACATAAAAATCATTGCATCTTAGAAGAATCCGGAAAGATCCACATTTTTTTATTATCAATTAACCTTTTACTTTGACTACTTGACTTCAAGCTACTTAACATCGGAAAACAACTGACCCACCGACTACATGCCCTAACAAACCCAAGATAAGCAAGTGGAGAATTGCATATAAGACGTGCCTAAATACACCCTATGTCTCCATCCCTACAGGGAAGACACATGTTTAAATTGTCTAAAATCCCTTCAAACTGTAGAGAAGGAGGCTACTAACACCATCTACACACTACAGGGAAAAGGAACGCAAACTCTTGCAGGGAACTACAATAAGGTCCGGGATGATATACAGACACGTATATATAATATATCTACATATTTATCTACGTGACAAAGCCGCAAACTAGTAGTATCATTTAGAGCGGTTGTGTTTTTTTGTTTTGTTTCAGCAGTTTGCAATTTGACATAGCTGTTAGAAGCTGTTTTGACTAGTTACATTCTATTACACACGGGAAACACTATGTTAAAAAATGCCCCTACGTAAGAGTCCAATCCATTTAGCTGTAAACGGCCGGGCGGCCATCTAAGTTTGTTTCTGGGGTACACTTACATCGATTACACAAGCATTGACAGTTCTTACAAGTACTCAAAAATACAGGGAAACAAAAGATAAAAGTAAGTTCTACTCATGAACGAAGAACTATTAATTTCTGTATTTAGCTGTACTATCTCTCTAGGCTGACAGAACAATCAGCCTTGTAACATCTGAACAGTGAATTTTACATCTTAGACAATTCATTGATAAGTGTTTGAAGTGCGTGTTCTGACTACAGGAGGAGGAGGGTTATATAATGTACATATAAAGGTGCACTACACGATGGAATCTCTAGGGGGAGCAGCGATTCATTCTCCATGGGAGAGGAAAAAATAAAAGAAGAAAACAAAAAGCCCTGAATTTCCTATTTACATGTGGATATGAACGGAAAAGAGGCGTATCCTACCACTCTACAAGTGTTTACAGTGCTTGGGAATTACATTTCGGTTCCCCTAAACTCTTTTTGTGCAGTTCAAACTACACAACGTTGGATATGAACTGTTTGCTTGCTTGGTCTATAGTTGAGGTTTCTCATGCTGATATATCTGTAACTTTGGGTTCAACATTGGTTAACATTTCTCTATATTTTTTTTTTGGTGTTAGTCCATAGCTCTGGACCCGATATATGACACAGTTATCTACAGTAGCTCATGAAATCCTGCAAACATGCACTGTGGAACACAATCAGTGGCCTAGAACAGGAATAAATACATCCTTAATCCACCCAGCAACGGCCTCCTCCCCCCTACTACAGGTATCTCCCTCCTTATATGCTAAAACCCCAGTTATACATCAACCTTCTAGGGGAAAGCAATCGTTAGTTGGCTCCGGCGGAGACACGCAGGTCAATCTGCAAGCGACCGATGTCTTCTGTCCGGTCGCTGGACTTGATGTTCCCGGAGAACGCCTCGCACAGCACGCGGATGTTCCTATTGGTGGTGACGTTGTTGAACTGCGCGGCGATGAGAGGGCTCAGGTACTTGGCGGTGGCGTCGATGCCGCCGATGTGACCCCGGAAGGGGAAGTAGTTGGGGCTGAACTCGCGAGGGAAGTAGCTGATGTCATCTTGGTTCAGGGCGTTCCTGTCAGGTGCGTACTGAGCAAAGAAACAACATCGACTTAACAAACAAAAAAAGGCTTTTTAAAAAGAGCTGGCCATGCAACTATAAGATAACCATGAGGAGGATATAGTGGCAAAAGCTAGTTGTAAATGTAGCACACAAAACAGCGTATTCCGTATATCGCCCGAGGTACCAGCCCGGCTAGGATCGCCTGACGGTCAACGGCGAGAGGTGATACGACCCACGGGAGGGCTGGGACTGATACTGTAATGCGCCAGAAGTTGACAAAATGTTGTGTCCTCGAATGAAAAATTGTAACTTAAATTCCAACGGGCGAATCTGGTATTCAAATGTTTGAAAGCATTCGAATCATTCGTTGGAAGCCTGTGTGATAAAAGTAGGACCCTGTGTGATAACCCAAAATATCACCCGGTCTAGAACATCCATATCAAACATTTGTTGCATGCGGGGTGACACATTAACATAGCTTAAAATCACAACAAAAATAGTTATGCTTTCTACAGAGTACAGCCAACTAGCACTACAGCTAGATCCCGACTAAAACAATGGATACGGAATGTTGGCACATTTTCCTACCTTGCCTTTGCACAGAACTGTGCCAGCGCCGTTGGTAAAGTTCATGGCAGCCAGGTTGTCGGGAACAGTTTTGTAGGCAACGGGCTCCCAGCCAAAAGCCTACAATTAACAAACATTGAAATTCTGTAAGCACAGTGAACAACTGCTAACTAATCAAGGTAGTACTTAACTTGGAAAGATACTGTTATTCTTAATTTGTCAACTGTAACTTAATTTTAGCTACTTTAACAGTCACTAACTCAACCGCTAAAATTTCATAATCGCAAATGTTTGATCGCTAACAATTGGGACAGTGATGTTTGTTTCCACCGTTAAAATCAAATGCAGTGAACTGTTCCCCAAACTGCTAAAATCACCAACCGCAATATTAAATGGATTTTCAGCAATGGCTGTTTGGGAGGACAACATAATCAATTTTTTCATTTTGAGCAGTTATCTTCTGTCTTTGAAGCCAGTGTATATTTTCTTAAATTTGTCATTTTTTCTATTGTATGATAATGGTACAATTTCTTTTACAGACCTTCTCTAACTCTGTCACAGTTAGTGTCTATGTAATTGCACACCTCCGTTAAGAATAGAACGTGTTCGAACGACATTCCCTGAACTCTGACCTGTGTCACGGAGCCCAGTGTCTCGCAGGTATGCACTTCCCACGGGCGGCATGGCGCCTGCACACATGCGGTCATACGTTTCCAGATATCGCTATACAATGTTGGTAACTTTTCCCTTTCTCACTTGCAAATACAGAGAAAAACGGCTTATTTTTGTACTAATCTGTCGTAAATCAGTCAGATAGTAATCGAACACCTACTTCTTCCGGGTTCGGGGAATGTCGTTCAAACACACGATGACATGACAGTTTGTGAGTAAAATCCCCCCTATGACGACATCACTTTTTGTTCAAATTCAGTAATTGGCTACTATAATTCACTATATCTTCACGGCAGCAAAATTTCATGATGCAAAGAAAATTGACATTTTCACCGAACTTTAACTTCACGGTGGCGGCAAGTGATTTACAGACCGAATGTGTGAATGAATCATAAATAATAACAATAGATTTTTTCACGATGATAAGTTCACTGTACCGTGACCGTGAAAACTGTGAACATAACGTTACAGTGAAAGAAAGAAGAACTACATTCCTACAGCGGAAACCTACCCTGTTGAACTTGAGCAGGATGCAAGGCTTGCCCTGGTCGTATCCATACGGGGACGTGGCGCAGGGGCCGAGCTGAGAGGTGTCGAACTTGCACAGCTTCCCCAGGGGGGCGGGGCTGGAAGTGCAGTCTACGTAGTTGTCATCAGTCACGTTACTGAAACAAACATTAAAACAACAGCTTGAGAACAACTTTGTATCTTGTATATGCCTTTATATGTATTTTAGTCGTAAACGTCTCAATGTGCTTTGTGAAAGTTTGTACAGAACTTTGTATATTGTTCAGTTACCAGGGCTGACCCTTTGTAATAGCCTTCGGCTAGTTGGGTAGCCCTGGCTGTACTTTTTTTCTACTGCCAAATAAATCAATCAAATCATATCAACTCTTAAGTTTCATAAATTACCAGGTTCTAGCCAGGGTTTTACTTAAGCATAATGGTAATCACAAGGTAGGGCAGCCACCAATTTAAGGGATGGTGTGAAAGGGGGTTTGGTCCTTCCACAGTGAGGAGATTTTGAAAATGTAAGGTAAAAAGTTGGCATTACAAGGGTATCCATGGGGGGGGGCTTAATTCTTTTCAACCACATGTAATTGGAAGGATTATTTGTCAGTTTTGAGGATCACGTCAACATTTTTCTCATTAATAAGACAAGTCATTTCTTGCGAAGTACCACTACGCTACTTGAAAATTAAGCGGAATGGTTCTAATTTAGCGTGGTGGTCACAGATTATAGAGTGGTCGCCCGTAACGCTAGAAATAGTAGAATGCACGAGCTAGAACCCTGCGGCTGAGTGAAGAAGAATCTTTTTTAAAACCACATCTCTAAAGCTTGGGCTCTGTTGAAAGAACACTCATGTTTTAATGTGGCATCGTGTGGTCTATCAACAGGGTGTTGCGCCCAGAACCGAGAGGTCCCGGCAGTGTTCTCGCCAGCCTGAAATTTTTACCTGTCATTTCAACTTTCCTGTCGGGAAGAACATATCGAGCGCCGGAGGCGCGAGGCGTCGCGCCGGAGGCGTGACCATCCTAGGGGGGTCCGGGGATATTCTCCCCCGGAAAATTTTGGAATCTAGACCCTCTGAAACGCTATTTCCTGCATTTTGAGGGGCACATTTCTCGGTAGAATAAGCTTAGTTTAATGACATCTCTTTCGGTGAAAAATTACACAAGGGTTTCAGGCTTGACTTTGGGGGGAGGCGTGCCGTCATCGCGGTAAGATCGAATGTTCACACACAAGCTACATTTCTATGTTGTATACAAATCCGTCAATCGGCAAAGAAAAGAAAATCAAGCACAACAAAATTTATTACGTATCTACGTCCTACAAAAAATACACACAGAATAAGTCGGCAAAAATAAAAATTTTCAACACTTGTCCCGTATGCTCCCTGTAATTATTGAACATAATGAGGAATTTTACACCCTACTTTGAGAAAGAACGCAATAAAGACGTCCATTTTTTTCTCCCATGTTTTCTACGGTTAATTTCTCCGGTAACTGCACTGAATGTCTTCAAAAGTTGTCGATTCAAGCCTTCAAACAGCCGCTTCGTCGTGCGATCCTTGCAATCCCCGCCATTCCTTTAACATCTCGCAAATTCACGCTTAGCTGAAATCACGCGAGTAGCGAGACTCGCATGTCATTGGTCGGTATTTCTTGACGCGACGGAGACGACGCACTGTGATTGGTGGAATAGAATATCTGACGCCTGTTTACCATTTCTTACGGGCAGAAAGCGCATTCAACTCAGCCGCCGCGGCTTGAAACTTTAATAATGTTTTACAGATTACAGAAAGCCTAGCTATAGGAATATTTCTGAATTTTTAGGCATCTTTGATAACAATAACTGACGGTGAACCGAGAGGGACAAAACAGAAATAAACGTCAGCCCGATGCGACCACCTATCTCCTCTGTGGGGAGGGCGGCGCATGACGCCGAGTTTTCGGCGGCCACCAAATATCCACCACGGCGCTCTTTGTGTGTGGCTGGGGTTGTCGCCGGCGGGCATTAGAAATGATCTAAATCGCCCTCGTCGCGAACTTCCGGTGATCCTCTGGAGTTTTTGCAAAATTCTAAACTCTGTCTAAATATCTTTACACACCGATTTTTGTCCATAAAAAAAATGACGGGTTGGGCAAAAATTTTGTCCGTCATGAGCGACAAAAACCCGTCAAATGACGGGAGGACGGGCGCTGGCGAGAACACTGGGTCCCGGGTTCGAAACCACCGGTATGCCCCGATGTTGTGCCCTTGGGAAAGGCACTTTACACGACTTTCCTTACCCAGGTGTGAATGGGTACCTAACTTCAGTTGGGGAAGGTCGTACTGAGGTCACCTGCTGCCGCCGAATGGCAGCCGCTCAGAACCTTGCGAAAGTTCCACAAAGTGCAAGTGTGGAGCAAATATGTATCTTGTGTATTATGTGATTGAAAACCTGCATCAATTCAGCACTGGCTGCCAATGTACGGATCATTTAGGATCAATAAGAAATGTTAGCTCGTGGCCACGAAAAGTTGCAGACGTACTTGTATGGTGCCAGGTAGCTGTCCAGCTGCTTGATGTACTTGTCGTAGGACTGGGCTTGGGTAGGGTTGAAGGCGATGTTGCCCTCGGTTCTGATATTAGGACGGAAACCCACACCTGGAGAAAAAACAAATAAGTCAGTCATCAGAACATCCACTTTTGAACTATCAAATAATGGAACATTTTGATTCACAATTTCTTTCTACATAACTCTTTCATTCACAATCGAGCCAGAACTTCAAGATCTTTTTTTTACTTTCCTATGATGATTTTTTTTTTTTGTTATCTTGGCAATAATTGCTGAAGATGTACTTACTATAGTCCGAACTTCAAGATCTTTTCTTTTTCCTTTTCTATTTTTGTTTCTTGTCGTCTTGAGCATGACTTGATGAAGATGTACTTACTAAGGTAGGATGACTAAATAACACTTCTAGCAGGCAGCCTTCCACAGCCCCTAGAACTCTACATGATCTGGTACCAGATGTTCGGTCAAAGGTAACTGGAAGGTCTTTAGAAGTTTAAGGAACTCTGGTGGAATCAGTGTCCCCTTAGCTAGGACCAACAGACTGTACAACTCCTTTCTCCACTATACCATCCGTCTGTACAAGATAATTGCAGACTGGTTCTCTTGAGTTAGAGGTGTGCCATTGATGTCAACGCTAGCAACGAGTTGGTCCATACCACATATTACCACTGTAATACTGTGATATTACAGAATATTCCATACCACTTGGTAAGGAGGTCCAATCAGCCCCTGACACCAAGAGATTGTGTAACACAGGCTACTTACTGGGGATGTTCATGTAGTTTTTGCCGGCCCAGTAGGTTGGTTGTTCCCAGCTCAGGGTCTGGTAGAAGACAATCAGGGTGATGGCGAAGAAACAGGCCAGGCAGGAGTAGAAGATCAGGTAGAACAGGCCAACCTCACCTGTCAGGGAAAACACAAAAATTTGTTAAAGGCACAAAATGTAAGATTTTGATGACGTTTTAAAGTCAATTTTTTAGTTATTCTTTCACATACTAAGTCAAATCAAACCTTGAGCATTGTATAGTGGTATGAAAGAAGCGAATGTGAGGCATCATTGGATTGTACGAATGTGTAGGAAAGGCATGATCTTTGTTCACACCCGTCTAGTGTTAATTTTTTTGTACCACCCAAAAATATGGGGGTCATGGTACAGGTTGTTTTTGAGCTGTTTGTGATTCAAATGAACTAAAACGTGCCTGCAACTGTCAAAAACCTTAAGATTTTGTTATGCTTATATTTCAATATTTTCACTTTTGCAACCAAAATTTTGCATAAGTTTAACAATCTGTCCAGAATATCTTTTGGCTGCCTTTAAGTTAAAGCATATATTTTCTTACCATAAATTATTAAGTTGCACTCAGCATTTCAAATGTGACATGTGATACTGATGATATTTGTTCAGTTGTTGTTTTCAAAACTTTGAATTTCATGTACACTAATTTGGTATGAATTTCATGTACACTAAGAACATATTTATCCACATACATATATTCAACAAGGTACATGTGTATACATGTTCATATACCTGTAATTCCATATTGTATATACAAAATGTATAACCAATGTATTACCAATTCCATTGAAATGAATTATAATATATTAATACAACTACAATGTGATATCATTAACGGTACATATAATACAGACTAGCTAGGGTAAGTGCTATATGAAAATGGAATATTGGACATTTGTATTACACTAAATTACAGTGTAAAACTCCAAAATGTATTTCTAAAGGTACAATACATGTATAGGAAATTATATGTACGTGATATGGTATTCACGTAGGGTTTCACAGTCACGCGTCATTGGAATATTTCATAAGAACGTCCTTCAATTCATATCAATACCCAAGACTGTCTCTTTTAATTCCACGGCTCTTTATGTAACACAACCATGACCATGTTCTTTATAAATGGCAGGCTTTTTAGATGTAGATTAAAGAGAAATAGCTAACCCTCATTAACAATGTATCCAGTCATACATAATTCATAGAACAGGCACTTTTCCCTTCAGCTAGCTCTGCCCAAGCACACTAACCCCCATTAACAAATGTTAAGACTGATTTTTCACTGTATATCATTGTGACATTATCTAAGCATACTGTACTGTATGTGAGCAACTTGCCAAACAATCACCAAGCATAGTGGGGAATATCACTCATTAACATTCTTTACTATATGAATGTAAGATTAAAGGTTGGTTTAGAAGTATAGTATTTAATACCACTGTATCTGATAAATGTGTTGAATATTTGCTGTACAGTATGCCATACACGTAGGTACATGTATGCATAGTTTGATGCCTTTCTGATTTTATAAATATTGGGAATATGTAGTATCTCAACGCAAAAACTGTAATTTGACCAGCTAGCCTGCGGCTATCGATCATACCATACCCCTCTAACCTTGGGTAAACTTCGGCATGACCCAAAGAATTTACAGTATGTAGCCGCCATGTTGTTTTTGGTGTTTGGACTTTTGCGCATTTGAAGTGACCGACTTAGTATGTGCCCTTTGTGGTCAGTTCAAGAGCACAGGAGTACAAACGCGAAAAAAAAAAAAAAAGCTGGTACGTTGGCTTGGCTTCGCTGGCATTTCGCCAACATGTATGAACACACAAGCTAAGGCTGCTACGCACGACTTTCAAAGATGTAGCCTTTACGTTGCCTAGCTACTAGGCTATAGCAGGCTTAAACAGAAGACCACTTCAAACACTTTAAGCTAGGCTAGCTCCAAGGATGGGATAAACTTTGTGGACTATCTATATGGCTTAAGTTGGCCGAATAAACCGACAGCTAGGCCTTATTGTAATCAAGCAACCAGGTAAGCTTAATGTCACGTTTTGGATGGCTGGAACGACGACAGAACTGGGAGCTCTAATCAGACGTGCGTTTGTATGATGATGACAGTATACTACAAGGTTAAAGTGTTAAGTATGACACTGCATTTGTTACATGGTGCCCACGGGAGACATTAACATTTGCGGGTCACAATTAGGAGGGAAACTGAATGTGCACACATTTCTGGCAGAGAGTATTCCCTACACAGCATTAACCCAATTTCTCTTCACATCAGTGATTCCAGATTTCACCTTACCAACCGAATAACCTGATCTACACGTACATTCAGTTTCCATTTTCATAAGCATACTGCAACATTTTTATTTTTTCGAGTACACAATTAATTGTCTAAAAAGATAACAAAGGTTAAGTTAGCAGCGATTGGGAAACATGAAATGATATACATGAAATTTTCATCGTCTCATCAATCATAATTGCATTGTGCAAAGCCATAAAGGAGGGTCTGAGATATGAAAATTGCTCTGGCTGTATCTTACATGATAATATCATGCCGTTATTCCCACTTGATGGGATACAGTAATTGATGAGTAATCTGGGACAAAATTGAGCTACACGATGAAGATATCTCATCACAGACATGAGACGGGTGAGATAATTAAACAACTCATCTTCATGATTGGATGGCAAAAGACTGCAGTTTGTCAATCATACATACATGTACTGGTCATAATTTACTTTCATTTGGTATTTTTCTATTAATATTACAGGTGTAAAGTACTTTAATTGGTTTTCTCCTTTTTTCTGCAATGTCAACATTTTTTTAGGCTTGTTATATATGAAGAAGTTTATACGTAATGTAAAATTACAAAAGGACACCCCCATCTTGAAGGTGTGGTACAGTCCACAGCTGGCACTATTAGCTGGGGCCAACTGCCTACTCTCCAAGCAGAGGTTAGACTATGGCTTGCTACACTTCCTTGGTTTAATACTGCCTAGTGTCACAAGAAACAACTACCTGAATATAAATGGAAACAGGTTTTGAGCAAAATTCTAATTTCTGGTAAAGAGGGCACCAAACACCTTAGCAAACACCATAATTATCTAACAGAGGCTTGTTCATATTTTGACCGTCTGAAAAAAATTCTGATACAGTCAACTTTAGTGATAGAAACAAACTGCAAGTTCAGTACCCAATTATTCATGTTTTTTTACACATTCTACAGTAATTTAATCCTTTTACTGTAAATGTATTTAAGTTTGCATGGTTTTTATTTCGCAGTGGCACTATAGTCACAAATCGCTACAGTATTGGACATAAATGTTTGCGGTGGTCTTAAGTTCATGGTGAAATGGTTGCCGCAAAAACCGCGAACAGAAAACCACTGCGAACGTTTCCGCATTTACAGTATTTCAGATGACCCCACAGTTCCCTTTCTATCGTCCCCACTTTCTTTTTTAATGGTTGGTATTTTGTCACAGATTATTACGAGGTACGTGACATACATTTGTGCCACACACACCTCTCTCTCGGGTGAGATTACCAAACTAAATTATTTACAGGCAGACTAGCTGTTGTTTTAATACCCCAATCATTCACTGAAAGCAGCTGAATTTTTGTCGAGAATACCATTACCACACACTTTCATTTTTACAGGAGTTTGAAATACTGTATATAGTTTGTATGGGAAACACATGAGCCCCACCTATGAAGTTAAATGGCGTGTTTGAGTTATAAATGCTCATGGTTGCTCTTTGCATATGACGCACCAACCACATGATGATATTAAAGGCAATGTTAATTTGATTATATGGATGACATCCTCAGGGAACCCCAAAACTGATGCGAGCGTGCAAATAAAAAAAGTTTGAAAAAAAAAGAGTTCCCATCGTTATGAAATGTACGACGTCAGGAAAGTTGAACAAAATTGAACACACAGAGTATGGTACATGTGAATATCAAATAATAGATTCTTCATTTCTGTTCTTTCACATATTCTTCTTTGACTTAAAAATTGAAACTGGCATTCTATGACATTAGTATCCGTTTTCAGAAATATTTTTTGTGCAATTTACAGCATATATTTTCTCATTTTGCAGCTGCCTTGTATGATTTACAGTATGGCCGAAAACCATTTTTTTGGTAACAGACGAAAAATCGATGTACGTGCGGATGACAATCCGTATCATCATATTACATCGCGTAACCTTGATTTATTCCTACTTTGTTGACCCAGTTGCGATTCTACCATGCCCTTGGCCCTTCTGTCTCCACCAAACCTTCCGATCTATATTTAGCGGTAACAAATCCAGTCATGTTTATTCAGTCTTACATCATGGACAGCAGACCACTTCGGATACAACCCCGTTCTATATATACATGTACTTATGAATAATCAATAAAATAGAACAGCTACACAATGTATCTTAGTGTTTTATTGGATAAAAATGGTTATCCAGTAAAATTCTGCACAATTATTACAAGCAGTACTAGACTGCCTATACATATGATATACACAGGGTGCGAAATACTTTTTTGAGCCAGGTTGCACGGTGTGCAACCTAGGTAGAAAGCTAGGTTGCCCGTCAGAATTTCAGGTTGCCCCACCTAAAATTCACTGATTTCTTGAAATTATATTTTGTAAGTACATAGTATTACATAGCCTTTAACAATATAACTAGTGCTTAAATGTGTTTTTGTTTCAAAATAAAATTCAATGATATACAATGTAAATAACACACCACAACCCACAACAAACAAATTAATACAATTCATGTGACACGGCACGGCTATTTTTTTAGTACAAATAAATCCTTTTTTCAACACCCATAGACTTTTTGCTTTTTCTGCTCTAGCAAGAGTTACACTGCAATAGTTACACTGCAATAGGACTTGTACCTGTACATTATTCTCATCCCTTACATAAAAGTTGCTACTGGGCCTATTTTCAAAGTCTAATAAAAGTACCCCCGGAATAAAATCACCTATATTTTTTATTAAAAAATTCACAGGTGAGTTATTAATGATGTACATGTATGATAATCATAAAATACATGCAATAGTCTATGTCATTGTCCAGTTTTTATCTCACTGTCACAACATTTTAACAACATTGTTTATTCTATAATCATTGTTGCAAAGTAAAGAATCTTTAAATCCCAGCTTATTATTAGTAAAGTGGCTCCATCTCCACTTCTGTAATTTTTAATTTTGCCCCCAAAAAAGCACTAGCAACATTTCGCCCATAAAATACACAGCAACTCAAACACTGCCCTCTACCAGTAGTTGCCGGTACTGCACATTACACGTCATTACTCTCGCGTAATCACGCGATATTCAGCGAGAGTCGATGAATTCAACATGGCGGACAAGAGCCGAGCGCTAAGCCGCGCTCTCTTTCCGACGAATTTTGCGTTCCAGGCACAATAAAACAGGTTGACTATGGATGCAAACGAGTGAAAAAGTATCGGTAACTTTATTAACTTGTTTAATTGGGGGTCGATTTATATGTTTGGTTTGAAAATTTACGAGACTGAGAGAGAGTGTGTGTGCACACCACACGGGTGTGTGAGCTTCCTTAGTCCAATTATTTTCTACTTCGTCCAAGTAATTGCCGCAAAATTGATTTCTCCGGCCCGAAATTTAGGTAGCGCATCGCGCAACCTGGGTTAAGAGATAAGTTGCGCCAACCAAAATATTGTTGCGCTGCGCAAGTGCGCAACCGGGTATTTCGCACCCTGATACATATATCATATATTGATATAGTAAAGGACATTGGAAGGAAATTTACAGTGACTATGCTATAATATTTGATGATAAAATGAATATACCTGTACTTATGAATAATCAATAAAATAGAACAGCTACACAATGTATCTTGGTCTTTTATTGGATAATAATGGTTATATTTTTGAAACCAGTAAAATCCTTCACAATTATTATGACAAGTAGTATTAGACTGCCTATATCATATAGTCAAGGACATTGGAAGGAAATTTACAGTAACTATGTTAGAATATCTAATGGTAAGATGAATACATATTTAAACCAATCATATGACCTCATCCGTATATAATATGTATGAACTTATTTCAGATGATCATCAAAAGTTGTCTGGCTAGAAACTTGGTGAAACTCAACTCCAAACCCAATGATATGCCTAATGTGCGTATGACTGATAGCCAAGTCATTCTGAACGGAAAATGAAAACTGAGCCACCGTGGACTACAATTATATGCACCGGCAAGTCTGGAAGAAAATGAGGTATGATATATCGACACAAGCTCCTGTATTTCAATGCAGACTTCGGGGTAGTTAACGGTGTAATCTATCTTGTCTTGTCTCCCAGATAGCCACTGGAAGGGGGGGGGGGTCTTCTTCCCTTCAAATAAGGGCAGCTGGCGTTATCAATTTTCTTTTAGGTAATAATTTACACAAAAATTATAGAATCTATTAAGGAATTTCTTCTGTCCGAGGACTAAAAATTGGTGTTTTGAATGTAAGATTGAAGCTGAACCTTAACTGAAGCAAGAATCTTGCACTTTAACATGTAAATATACCCCCCCCCACACACACACACCTTTCTTGAGGGTCTGTATGCTCTTTTCCGAAAGGCGTAGGCAGCCTATTCTTATTTCTCGTAATTCAGGGAACGCTGTGTTTGTCACTTAATTCGTAGCGAAGTGAGCAAATTTTGCCTAACTGCCTTCCTTGATTTTAGCGTAGGGGGTTCATGTGAATTCAGGGTAAAGCGTTGCCAGGACCCCCATGCAGACCCTCTCTCTTCAGTGAAGCATGACAGTTGACCTTAAGGTGACCTACAAAAAGGGGCTGCACATGTAAATTTCTCCCCGAGGAATTCAGATGCAGAAGGGTGAAACAGATGCCTAGAACATGTAACCCTGAGTGGATTCTGTCACAAAGTGTTCGCCTCTTTGAATAATTATTGTGATTCTTGAATGCTCAAATGCCCGTACTTAACTTACGGAGATATGCTGTAATTTTCTTCAATTAAGGAAGTAAGCCATGGCAGAGCTTCAATGTGTTGTTGTCTGATAAGTTACTAATAGCCATTTTTTCTTCTTTACTAGAACAAATGTTGGAGATACGTTAGTGGTAAGCAATGCACTGTAGAACTGTGCACGACAACCAAAAAGTGCAAAATAAATCTCTCTTGAGATTTTACATATCCTCTGCATGTAACTTAAGGTGGATATATATCCTTTTTTTAATGATAAACCCTAGAACACCAGTACTATATACGTTAAGTGTTTTCAAATGTCACCCGAAATCCCCTAAAAGGGTATGGCCTTTTGTTGAAGTATGGGCTAAAAATGTTGATGTTTATCATTATGATAAATGTATGTGCATGCAATAATGTATCTTTCCTTATTCAGTGTCATAATAAATTGTTTTACTTTTCGACAGTGAACCTTGTATTTTGTAAGTTGTATTGTGTGTAGGTATAATAAAATACTGTTTTACATATGTATGCAATATGTGACTTATATTACACAAGTCTATATTCTTTAAGCTCATTCACATCACTTTTTGTAATACAAAAAATTTTTCTTGCATTCGCAAATATATAAATGTACAATCATAATTCTGTCTCCTAAACAAAACATAACTGTAGGTGACCAAAACTTCTTTCCTGTGCAAAAATCACATTTTCATTTGCCATCTTCCTTTTATAAGTTCTTGCATGGTTAATGTTTCAGACAGCTGAAGGAATATCTGAAATAGACATAGCCTCCCCTATGGCACATTGGCATTTACCTCCCATCTATTCCCTGCATGGTAAGATGATAATGCACCCCTGGATTACCACAGTCAAGGTTAATTCTATCATAAATGTGACATAGGGGTGACCTTCATAGGCACATTAGAACTATCACAGTATCAGGACTAAAGCATTAATGTGTGGAGGGGGAAAATGTTTCTATATCTATTCCACCATTTCTAACACGAACAATTGATGCTAATCATGAATGAGTAATGTTCAACAGATCTCGACGAAATTGTTTGATAATGTACATGTACATGTATGTGGATTATCATATGTCATGCTTTTACCGATCATTACTGAACAAATGACATGGAAAATAATTACTAGAGACACTAAATTTACATGAATCGTGACACAATTTGTTGAGTTGTGTATATACTTTAACAAACGTTTAACACAGAGTTCCTGGTTAATTTTTTCTACACCTTGGATGCCTTCCTCCTTACCCCTGGTTTTAAAAATGACGGAATGGACCTCAAGATTTCACAAATGACTAAGAACACACAAATACACGGAGCATCTTCCCTTCTTGACATGGATTTTTTGTTCCAAAAACTGAACAATGGCCCTTCCTGAGGCAAAATCTAAAACCAGTGACTTGGAACAACCTTCCGAACAGGTGAGGTAAGGTTTTGTAAGGACAATACCTTACCAGTCGCCACAAGCATAACTCCACATTCCACTTTATACAAACAAACACTGCTCTGTGGAGCAATTTTATACTGAACGAAACTAGTTTCAGTGCTATTGGTAACCAGCTGTGTGAGAAAAATGCCAAGGTAAAATCTGGTTAAAGTTTTACACCTCGGGACGTTGGAAATAATATAAGTGTTCGGTACAATATATGTGTCTTTGCCATGCTCCTAAAATGTGGCACGTAGCCAAACTGTGCCAATGGCGCAGCTCCCAAATGGAAGGTAAAACAAATTACAGAGGTGTCAAAATCAATACATATTCCAAAGTATCCCCAGTCGTTTTTCAAATTTTCATACCTATAATCACTTGCGCAGACTGCTTTTTCTAAGTCTGGGCTTTTACAAAATTATATTCTGACTGCCCGTTTTACCAGTACTGATTTATTTCATAAACTTGTTTCTATGTATAAATGTGACAACGAGAATAATGTTAAACTGTACACATTTGTTGACTAGTGTCTTTATCTGTATAGTGTAATAGTTCTTCTATTTGGTCCAAGGCAACATCTGTGACACAATGTGTTTTAAGCTAGAACAAGTCAAGTAGACTTTTCCCAGTTTTGTTTGCACATGCCACACCCCTTTTTACAAACAGCACCTGAATAAAGGGCAGGTTAGGTTTCAGGTGCATGCCAGGATAGGTTACGTAACACAAAGCCGAGATATGCTGCAGAGACAGTTGAACGTTTAGTAGCAATAGTATTTAAATAGTTTGCCTAAGTGGCAGAATGAACTGCTGAAAATTTAATAAATTAACAATTTTTCAGCTGCTACATCTGTGTCACTTTGTGTATAAATTATTTTCTTCATTTCGAAATTCCTTTGCCATTTTGCTCTTATTTGCCCTCCGTAAATCTGGACTTTCTTCTGGAATTTTAATCTTGACCATGTTGATATATTCTATGTTGAAACTTTTGAAACAAACAAAAAAGGCAAACTTGCAAGAACAGTTGAACTGCTATATAGTCATGATCAGATAAAAAGTGAATGATACATTGTACCTTGTTACCAGTTGACAGTACAACTGCAACATGCATTTGGCTATCATAAGCCCTATAATCCAACAAGGGAATGGACAAATTTGGGTTTACCGTTATATGGCTCGAGATAGGCCAGCTGTTGACAGGCAACTGAATATACGTTTACAAATAAACAATATATGTGCAATGGAATTTACAATCGTAATTTACTATTTGCCATAAATAAATTTCCTGTGTAAAAAAAGGTTAACTAAAACAAATTACCCAGCGCAGCAAAGGGTGACAATAATACTACTCATTAATATTCATTGCAAACTGTCATAATTAATCATGAACTGTGCATAGGTGTACTGTATATGACAGCCAACCACTACTGTAGTTCTTGTTTCTTTCACTGTAACTTTATGTTCACTGTTTTCATGGTCACCTCTGTACCGTGAATACTATTTTAATGTTGTCATATTTATGATACCTTCACACATCTGTTCTGTAAATCACTTGCCGCCACCGTGAAGTTAAAGTCCAGTGAAAATGTCTATTTTCTTACACCGTGAAATTTTGCTACCGTGAAGATAACGTGAATTACAGTATCTTGGATCTTGGTGGTATACATGTATTTGTGTACCCTTGTCATTGGTATGGAAATACTACCCCTCAGGACATGGTGTGGTCCCAATTTCCCATAGGATACGATTCAAGAGAAGTACTCTGACAAGGTCATCTCTTGATAGCATTATGTCTGTGGTCATTACACAGGGTTCTTCCCTTTGCTGTGGTATTGTACGCATTGAGGCCACCCTAAATGAATATGAACTGATAACGCAAGACTGATACCACAATGGGGACAAACCATTTATCAATTCCATCGCGTCATATGAATGCGTTCACAATACTATAAATGCAGAAATGTTCACAGGTTTTAATTTCACAACCGGGAGAAAATGTAAGGTTCGCGATGGGTTTTAATTCGCGTTTGAAACAATAGTAGCGCTACAATCACACGATGGAATGGCTTTCGCAGTGGTTTTAGGTTTGCGGTAAGGAGTTCACCGCAAAAAAAACGCCTACACAAAACCACCACGAACATTTCTGCATTTACAGTAACATTCACAAAACTGCTTTTTTTTTTGTTACAGTATTTCACTGCATAATGAGTCAGCATAACTGGTTTAGTAATTCATTTGCTGTTAGAGTCAGCTTTATTTTAAAGACATGCTCTATTATCAAATCTTTAAAAACTGGAATATGTGTCAGTGTGTAAAACTTACACTCAACACCTGTATAAGCAAATATAGTCTAGTACATGGCCACTTTGTCTTTGATCCATTGCTGCACTTTTCATTAAGTAAATCCCTAAATCTGTCTAAGACCCCGTTCACACTCATTTTTTTCAATCGCGATTGAAGTATAATCGCGATTGTTCGATCCGATCGCGATTGAACGTAAAGAAACTTTTGCGTTCACACTGCTTTTCGCCAAGTGGATTAAAGTATGCCATGATCCGATCGCGATTGAAGCACGATTGAAGCATGCTATCGGTGATCATCTGGTAAATGTTGTTGTTGTCCTTGTTTTGTGTCTATTTTTCCGCTAGACATTGTCACTTGGTGCGGTAAATGTCCCTCTTTCGGTGACATTTCCCCAGTTTGGCCTGCACCTCCTCTCTCCCCCAGATTGCGATGAGGACCCTGGTCTCCTCATCGCGCCATCTGCCACCAGCTGAAGTTACTGACGGAGTTTCGTTCTTCTTCTTGGGCATTGTTGACGATGAAAAGTTGTTAAAGAGCGATCTGACGTGCGGATTGGGTTTGTTTTCCCGCGCGATGCGAACTATGACCCCACGTACCCGCATGTATGACCTCCCACCCCCGGAACCAGCCGAAATCTCCGCCGATCGCGATGGAATGAATCGTAGTTGTGTTCACACTCAAAATTTGATAGGATTGGATTGGATCCGATCGCGATTAATCCAATCAAACTACCTCCGGAGGTAGTTACAATCCAATCGCGATTGGATCGTTTTGGATCGTTCCAATCGCGATTGGGAGCGTTCACACTGAAAAAATCAATCGCGATCGGATCGATTCAATCGCGATTATACTTCAATCGCGATTGAAAAAAATGAGTGTGAACGGGGTCTAAGTGCACATAGCTATCTTCTTGGCAGCCAGGTTACGTACATGTACTACTCAGGGGTTCATCTAAATCAGGAAAGAGGGGTGTTGCACCCTCTTGTTTCAGCCCAGCTCCCCCTTGTCAAATTCAGATTTTAGCTTAATATGAGCATATAGCCTTCACTCAGCAATAGATTTTTCCATAAATACATAGAATTCACTCCCTCGCATGTGTGTGCTCCCTCTTGTTTAGTTTTTCTAGAAAAACCCCTGCTACTATAGTTGTTTTTTTTTTTTTATTGGAACTAGCAAACAGATACTGTGTTTCTTGTATGTCCAAGTGCTAACCATCTAGGATTTTCAAAGACAGCAACGCTCAAGCTTCAGACAAGAACAAGAATTTCTATGGCTCGGGTACTCTACAACATGTGCCATACCTCTCCCTACCAACTCATTAAATGAACTAACCCTTTATTAGCCTAGCATTAGGGCTACATTATCCATCAGGGCATTAGGAGGGACTACGGGCATACTTTGACTTGCGCTTAAAAGGACTATCAGGAAATGTCGAGCATCAATCATGGCTTCCGCTCAACAGATCTGGTGTTGAACTGGGTTATACTGTAGGATGGGATTTCACTTCAGCGGAGATCAGATACCGTACCCTTCAAGGGTATGTCAAGAAACCGTTTCAAGTTTTTCAATTTCCTTTCTATAAGCTTGGACGTCTCATGTTGAAATAGCTTTTGGGTATTCCAACATAGCTATGGATAACAGGGGTGCTATCATAGTCCTGGCAAACTGCAAAGGATGGAACCCAAGCTAAGCTATGGGGTCCTTGGAATAGAAATGAATTTACTTCACCACAACATGTGGCATAGTACTGTAAATGAATTTAAGTTTGCGCTGTTTTTATTTCGTGCTAAGAGGAAAATGGAGTGTTCGCAGTGGTTTTCAGTTTGCGGCAGTGCTGTGGTCACATACTGCTACACTATTTAGGTATTCCAACGCTACCGCGAAAATCGTCTACCGCATGGCGATCAGTAAATTTTCTACCATCTTCCCACACCCGCGGTACAAAAACTATTCGTTTTTACAGGCAAAGTCACCCATGAAAATAAAGGATATAACTTTCTCTTTCTTGTGATGTGTTTGTTTTGCTTGTAAAATATTTCAAACGCCAGAAATTTGCCGATGAAAACGGCGCGGCGTAGCGCGCGCGACCGTGATTCAAAAACATGGCCAATTTCTCTTCCGCCTGCACAGAATGTGACCCTGAGTTCATGGCGCAATCGCATCGCCGTCTTAGACCGCAGCAGAATGAAAATGGCGCCATTGGAAAGAGCAGATTACGAGCTTTAAATCGGTACCTGGAACAAAAGGAAATTTTAATTTTTTGAGCAGTAAAAGTCGATTTTAAAAAACTCATCGATCTTTAATGATAAAATTTACCACCTAAATTTAATTTTTTCTTCTTGTTCTTGGTGTCAAATTGACGGCAAGAAACAGGGCTACGTTTTGATGTAATCGATATGTTTATATCATGCACACCGGCGAAGCGGGAGCTACTTATCCCGATGGGGGTGGCCCTGTGATTGGATGGTCGCGCCGCGCGATCCTGACGCGCGAAATTTGGACCTCTGCGTTCCTCAGAAACAGAAGATTTGTGACTGAAGGGGCACAACCAAATCCTTTCTGATGCTTTGGAGCAAGAAATTCCAGGTAAAATATCTTGCAGTATTTTTCATTTATAGGGTTGATAAAATTTATTAATTTTTATTTTATTTATGCCTGCCTGAATGTGTGCATGTTTTTTTTGTAGGGCAATGCCAGCAATGTAGTTTCAAAAGCAATTGTTTTAGGCATGAAAACAATGAATAACATTACAACTTTAGAGCAGTTTATTTCTTTGTTATTGTGTTATTGGCTATGTGAATCATTGTTTGCCTTGTTCCAAGTCTAAAATACCATTGTGTATTTTGCAACTTGTTGAACTTGAGGCACCGTGGGCCCCCGGTTAGGGGTCAGCCGGGGAACCTATGCCCAATTTTTCTGAAAATCTTACTAGTGTTCAAGTTTTGATGAAATATTATTCTGCTTGCCTTGTTCCAAGTTTAAAAATACCTTTGTGTATTTTTTTCACTTGTTGAACTTGAGGCACCGTGGCCCCCGGATAGGGGCCAGCCGAGGAACCTATGCCCAATTTTTTCCCAAAACTCTGACTTTATATGATATTGAACTTTGTCGTTCTTATGAAGGAATGCTAATTGCCACAAGTAGATAATCACCCTTTGGACTTCACAGGATCACTGAGAGTTACATTAAATGCTATTTAGGAAGTTATAAATTGCCAAGTTGAAAGAAAGTATTCAGGGATGACATTCATTGCTTACGATTAAAAAAAAAGGAGTCATGACTGCCAGCATGCAGAAGAATCAATGGTTCTTTTCTCCTTGTGAGGTGAAACACTGTTCTTCTTGTTGAGTCTGGTACAGCGACATCCATGACAATCCCACGTGGTACCCAGATGCAGTCGTTGAAGATGGAATACAAACTGTCTCACTCACATTCTTCAGTTATAGTCATTTATCTACATAATCTATTCATTACGCGAAATGTCCTTGTTGCTGTATCAGAGAGTGAGTCAGTGAGAGAGTGAGTGTATCATGTAGCCTTTGTTCACATATGATATGTGCCAGTCTGATTCTTTCTTCACAATCATAAGAAAGAAAATTGATATAAATGCAAATCAGTATAGTGATGTTAACAGTCTAAATATTTGTTTTTCAGGAGGAATACACCACCTTCCTGATGTGTCAGACATAAGAACAGCAGAGAAGAAATTAGTAATACATGACCATGTAGTATCTACTGAAAAATGTACTAACCCACTTAGGAGTGGGAGATGTTGAATGGTGGAGGACAAAGGTACGGTTGGTGAGTTAACAGTTTAGTTATGCCACCAGTTCAATTAACACTTAGTGTTTAAACAGAGGAAAACAATGAAATTATGAATGAAAAGATATAACAGTTGCTAAATGTATGTGTTTAGCAATTACATTGTAGCTTATAGTTATACATTGTTGTTGTGACTGAACTCTATTGCAATGATGATGATGTCCACTTCTGAAAACATTAATGTTGATGATAGCCATGGATGAGTAGCCATGTTCTGTAATGTGTACATGGGACTGTCATGATCATCTAACCATGAAAAGGATGAAAAGTAAGCTGGTGGTTGCAGTAAGAAGTTGTGTACATTGCATTCTATGGATGAACGGAAATATACCTGCAAAAAAATCATAGAAATCTGTGTACAATTTGTATACTTACTGAAGACAGCCTCTGACCTTGAAAAACGTTGACCTTGTCATAATAAGTGCAATATTTACATTGTCTAGCTATAGTACAAACATCTGTCATATATTGTGTAAGTGTAAAGTTGCAAGTTCTGCTGATGTGATGATGCAATATATCGTCTACTAATATCAAGTGACATATTCACAGTACGCAAATTCTATATTTGACCTTGACAAAGTTGACCTTGTTATTAAGGTTGTTAACATTGTCAACATTCTATGGATATAACATATTTGTGAGTAATAAAACATAATGCTGTGTATTGTGGAAAGCCGTGAAGTATGATACTTTGTCGTGCTAGCTACTGCATGTACTGTACTGATAATACTGGCTAAACATCAATGGGTCCGTAACCAAAAATGTGGATTTTTGACCCCAAGTCAATCATTTTGTGAGGAAGTACAGGTGAGGTGGCTAATATTGTGTGAAAGAACATCTATGGGTGTTGCTATGTTTAGAATATCGGAAGACAGGGGTGTTCCTATAAAAAAATACAGGTGAGTGAACTTTGGAGGATTTTTCCTTCTCTTGAGGTCAAAGGTCACGGTACCACCTGTAAAATTTATCATGAAAGGCATATTTTCACCCTGTATAAGACTATAATAAAACGACATGAAAGTCCAGAACCCTGTGGGATTATTCTATGTAGTACATATTACCAATAAATAACATAAAGTAAGCTTTGCAGCATTTACTTACCTTTCTATTACCTTTTAAAAAAGGTAAATTATTCATTTTCACAGTTAATTCCCACGGCCGGCCTTTCTGAGGGCTGATTTTGGCAACTTCGTGGAGCCATATCTCGGCAACCGCTCAACATATTGACTTCATTTAAAAAGCATTTTATTTCATTTGATTAGCTCTTTCAGGAAAAGTAAATATCATCAGTGTATCATGTTTTTAAAATTTTGGTTGGAATACCTACTATTGGATAAAAATGTTGGCGGTGGTTTTATGTTCGCCGTGAAACCGTCGCCGCGAAAACCGCGAACATAAAACCACCACGAACATTTCTGCCATTACAGTATACCTTCAGAGACGTTGTTGTAAAAGTGCATAAATATTAGTAAAATGACCTAGCACTAGTAGCAGTTCTGGTTTTTGAACAACATTGGAAATCTGTGTGTTGCAGACGAATTACCCGACTCCTGTTCTAGTTGCAAGGTTCCAAATGGAAAACGAATTTGTGTCTTAGCACACAGAGAGCCAATGACAGAAAGGGTCGGGCACACTGCCTCTAATTGCCCCATTTATCAACACTAGGATGGTACGTGCTGGGGGCAGTAGGGCAGGAAATAATGGCAATCTGCAAATTCAGGAAATTTCCTTAGAATCATACAACATACTATATTATTAGAGTTAAGTATTTGTGCTACATAATTCTTCAGGTTTGCTATGTTAGTTTAGCGATTACGGGGTCTTTTTATGAATATGAATTGGTATTGAATTTTCTTTTTATTTGAGTTGAATGTGTGATAGTTGTGTGCTGATTTGTTATAAATAGAGAGAACGCTAGCGACCCCAAAAAACACCCCTCCCAATAAAATGGTATGGCAACCCTGTGACGTCACAATGCAAATAAACCATTCATTCATTCATTCAAGATGGCGGCCACCACACATGCCAACGGAGCCAACAAAGGTTTTGCTATGCAAACCTGTAATAAACTGCGTTCAGCTACTCTGTCACCAACATTTCATTGCCAACAACTTCAAAAACGGGTCCAATTCACACAAGAAAATCTGGCAGGCATACGACAATGGCGTACGAAGAGGTTGCATGTCCGTGGTCGTACGACGCCCTATGTTACTTACTACCTGTAAATCGGGACGCAATGTCGTAGGACAGGCATTCTATGGCCTGTTGAAATGTTTACCCTGGAGGTAGCGTACAATGGGCCATAAAAATGCCTGCCGTACGACATAGCGGGCCAATTTACACGCAGCAAGGAAAGGCACTGTATGGCCTTGCTGTACGTCAGCTATTTTCCTCATGTAAATCGGGCCTTTAATTACGAACTTGTATTGATACACCTACAGTGTATAGTAACACTCATCCACACAAAATCATATGGATAAATTTCAAAAGACACATATTCTAGGCAACTTGACTCTATAGATGTATTTCCAATTAACACATTGTGTCCCTTGGTTAACAACCAATAAATGAGTTGAAATTTCTCGTGTAATGGGCATTGGAATAAGGCCAAAAGAGTAGCAGTGCCAAGTATATACCAACATATTATTCTTAGAATGGTGTTTGTCTGACAGGAATTTGTTGTCTGCAATGACACAGAAAGAATTGTGCCTGTATTCATATTATTTAAAATAAATCTTGCATAATTTGGAATCTGGCTTTCTATCTAGCAGTACTAGATGAAAGAAAGAATTCACATAAGTGCTCTTGTTCCATAAAACTGCAATAGTGCAAAAAGAAATAATTTCTAGCATTGTTCACTGCGAGCGCATATTTTGTTCATTGTACAAGACTTAGCATGTTCTTAATCATATAACGGTTTTCAAACAAAGTGCCATATTCCTTTGCATTACAGAGTAATAGTAACAATGTCATTTCAAATTTTATTTTTATCATTTTCACCTGATTAATTCGTAAAAAAATAATTTTTTTGAGACTCCAACTACTTCTAATAGTAATACAAAAGAAATATTTGTTAGTTTATATGAATAATTTCTCTGTAAGATCTGCTTGAATTTCTAGTCTGCTCCAAGACAACACATCATTTTGTCAGACAATACCTCTGATAGTGATAGAAACAAAGCATTTCCATATCCATCACTACTATGTGGACAGATGTGTTGGCCACTCCCCCCTCTGTCCGCCCCACCTGCTTACATGTTAAACGGTGCGGAACTACTCTCAAAACGTGTTCCTTCTCTCTTTCTCTTCCAGTTTTGTACATCTACTGTTTCCTGTGAAGTACCATTACAGGAAGAACTCTCTGGGGACATGTTTCCCGGATCATCCCGGCTTGCCTGTAGCGCGGAAACCGTTCCATGATGGGAAGGTCATGCGATTCGTGAGGAAACTAGCCCAGCCCATTTGATACGGTTGGCCGAGATGCTAACGCGGTGGTGGCTCAGTAAACGAAAAACCCCAAATAACACGCCCGAATAACTCTTAAAATTCCCAACCACCTATAAAAAAAATTACATACACTTTGATAAACGAGAAAATTGTTTGATATTAAAAACTCTGAGGCAAAATTGTGGAATATTTAGCGTTTTGCACCGCTCGAACATGATGCTAACACGTGACCCGGCAAAAATGACCTTGAGGATCACTATGTTTAACGTCATTTTTCGGGCCAAAAGTGGACTGGGGCAGGCTTTAAGGTTCCTTATATGAAACATAAACCTTTTCTGTGCCTGCTAGTATCTCAATAAGGGCCAGGCGGCCTAGAGAAGCGGAAACTTTCGCGTGGAAAAATACCGGCTCGGTCGGACGGGCGCTGCATGGCGTGCCCCAAAGACGATTCGAACCCGGGTAGCGCCAGCGAACATGTGTACCTTTCGACACCATTTTTCGCTACAATACAACCAAACCACTCACCCCAACTCTTCGCATTTCTTCCCAGGACAGTTCTCCTTGTCGGGTCCCATAGAAAGACCTTGAAATCTGCGAGCTGTTGCTGCAAACCTGCGAAAAATCCCTGAGATTCCTTGTCGCCTTCTCCTGCTTTGGACGCCATTTTGGTGGGGAGAGGATGCTGGGATTGACTCCTCCGCCCTCTGACGTTGGTGACGTCACTCGGTAGCACTACGGATCATACCATCTTCTAGTGTAGGGGTGTCAAAAATTACAGGTTTGCGTATCAAACCCTTTTTTGGAGCCGTTGGCATGTGAGGTGGCCGCCATCTTGATTTTGTGACGTCGCAGGGTCGCCATACCATTTTATTGGGAGGGGTGTTTTTTGGGGTCGCTAGCGTTCTCACTATTTTTAACAAATCGGCACACATTCAACCCAAATAAAAAGAAAATTCAATACCAAATTATATTTATAAAAAGACCCCGTAATCGCTAAACTAGCATAGCAAACCGGAAGTATATGTGGCACAAATACTTAACTCTAGTTGCAAGTTCATGCCCAAAGGCTTATTGCAGACAAACAAGTACATGCCCGATTCCATGTATCTCAATCATTGAGATACATGGAATCGAAATAGTTATGGTTGAGTGACAGGTTGACTATGGTTGGAGTTGACCTCTCTTTTGAAGACAGTGGAAAATGAAGTGCATGAACCACGTTTTGAATTATAAGTGTTGAATCGAGGAATAAATTTGTATGTATCAAATACATTAATATGACGTTGATGACGTCACTCGATAGCGCTATGGATCAGACCATCTTCTAGTGTAGGGGTGTCACAAAACTAAATGTTGAATGGAGGAATATAAAATTGAATCATTTGTATTGATACATTTGTATTAATAAAATACATTAATACATGAGTATACAAATGCATTTATCCAGTTGTAAAGATTCAATTTTATTCCTCTTTCCTGACCTTGATGTCTAATATTCACAAACGTAAATGTTGAATCGTTTACACATGTCACTCTCCTACTCTCCAAGCAGATGTTCGGCTCCGGCTTGTTTTTGACGTATTTCTATGCGTTTTTGTCGGGTTTGGCAAAGTTTGGCTGTAAGGCATAAGGAAAACGGGACAACAACAAAAAAACACCGACAAAATTAAAACGCATAAAAAGACGTCAAGAACAAGCCTGTGCCGAACCTCTGCTTGGAGTTTGGAGTAACTCTCCTTTCGTGGATGTGTGTTGGCTGTCGTCTTTTTCTGTCATTTTGATTAGGCGTATTTCCAAAACGAGCAACTTTCATATCATCAGGCCAGGTGACATGAAATTGCGTATTAGGGTAGCTCGGAAATATTCACATGGATCATAGAACTTGGCAAAACGGGGAAATACTTGGCCAGGAGAGTCAGTCTACGGGAAGGTTTAACATATTAAATATTTAACAGATTAAAGATTAAGGTTAACATCCCCCACCCCCTCCGGAGCTGCGCAGGCATATGAGACCCTATGGTGGCCAAACTCCCCTGGAAAATCATTCTCCATAGACCCTATAACCAGCTGAGCATACAAATGTAGTTAGTTTGGTAGAAACTAACAAATTAGTATTAAGGAATGAAAATAGCGACAAAGTGACAATTACAAATGAAGACAATAACAGATGCATAACTCATCAATAGTAAACTTTTATTCATTTTCTCTTCATATCAATCCTTGCCATCACTTCGTTTCCAAATCGAGGTATTTTGTTTTTTTACAAATCACTTTTATTCTCATTTGAAGTCTACAAAAGGTGACATCCCTAGAATACAGTTTGTATGTATGTGTATTTGCTGCATGGAGGCGCGATCCCTATAATACAGTTTGTATGGGTATTTGCTGCATGGAACAGGGTCTTTTTGTTTGTTCTTTAAAAAAAAAAATTGCAACCGGGACGGGGGGAGATACCGACTTCCAATCACCTTTGACCCGTTGCTCACGGTCACACTCCCGGAACATGTCATTGTGAAGATGCCAAGCATTTCATTTTTGTAAGTTCAAATAACAATCTACGCATTCAGGAAACAAAATTGAAGTCAAGTTAAGTCAAGTCAAGTCAAAGCCTTCATTTTCCTTCGAATGCTTGTTTGGCCACACAGGCCGCTTTTCAACAAGGTCGAAGTGGAGGGGGAGGAGTCACGGATAAAGAGTACAAAAGAAACTTTGCATGAACTATGAGTAAGTTGAATGCCTCTGACACAGCTTTGTAACATGTAACAGTGGAAGTTGATAATGTATTGGTATACAAATAGGAGAAAATGTATAGTCTGTCACAGAAACAAACAAAGTTAGCATATTCAAAGAAAATCCTCTGGTGTATTTTTGTTCAAGCAAATGTTAGAATTTCAACAGTCATGTAAAAGAGAATGATCTTTTCACCCACGTGCAGTATATTTAGATTTGATCAAAGTAATCATAATACATATTCATTTATTCATTGATTTTGCTGATATGCAAATACAAACAGCCAAGGCTGCCCAACTAGCCATTAGCTATTATTAAAGGCTAATCTTGGAAGGTACATAATACATATTCATGTACAAACGTGCTAATGAAACCAGACGATACAATATTATACATGATTCACATGAGAATAAATTCTGGTTAAAAAACAACGTTGTGCATGTGCTGCAGAAAGAGCGTTATTGGCGCAAAAGATGCAAAATGTACATTTAGTCATCCAACTATTCATTCGTTTAGTGGCTTTCTCACTGGACCTGCGGCACGTTGGCGGCGTCGCTGCGTCCTAAACTGGATTTGTGATACCCTTGACTTTATAATGGGAATATCATTGAAAACGTACAACTATAAACAAAAAGATAACAAAACACACAAAGCTTAAAAAGATTAGTTTTTTTGTCGATGGAATTCGTTGAGTGCTTTATCAATTCGATCGGCCGCAGCGACGCCGCCGCAGGTCCAGTGAGAGGGGGGCTTAAGCAGTTACATGTATCTCAGTGGACCCGCGGTACGCTGGCGACCTCGCTGCAACTAAACGATTTGACAAAGCGTTCAAAGAATTTCATCGATGAAATAATGGAGTCTTTTTATGCATTGTGTGTTTTCTTGTCTTTTTAGTCACACTTTCTGCATGATACTCCTATTGTGAATTCAAGGGTAACACAAATCCATTTTAGGACGCAGCGAGGTCGCCAACGTGCCGCATTGAGATATCCGCTTGAAGCTACGGTCTCATTTCCAAAGCGGGGCCCGGCCGGGCTGTTTGCGAAAACGAAAAATAAAACATGCATGTCAAAAAAGATGCCCGGCCGGGCCCCGTATTGGAAGTGGGACCGTAGCATTACCAGGAAACGTACGTAGCCAGAAAGCTGGTGGTTTAGGTGGCTTCGGGGACAACACACTAGATTGATTAATATCATTTTAAACAGAAATCCAACTTATGTATAAGAAAGAAGGTACTTAGGCAATATAATACAATACAATACAATAAAATCAAATCCAACTAACATCAAGTCAACCAGGGAAATAAAACCACACAGTTATAACATAGTAGAAAAAGATTGAATGTTCATGTCGATATTGTTTTCTGGGAATAATTGAATAAGAAAAACGTAATTAAGACATGAAAACATCATAAGAGCTGAGATTCATAAATGGGTTGTCGCTGATGAGCGAAATTGGGCAATTGTATGCACAGGTCTGTCAAAACACATACAAAATCCAATTGCAATTCACACATGCATATAGACAGGAAGAGAAATTTCAGGATGCAAAAAATATGTATATACAAAATGTAACAGAAAACATCGTTTTGACATCCCATGTTACTGGTAATATGTAACATATTCAGACGATTACGCCCATTTTTTGGCAAATCAAAATTGAAAAAAATCAACTTGTAACGTTCATACAGTTGTAAATTCACAGGGTAAGAATATATGTTCAAGGCAACACAATAACAAAACGTTCCTATATACAATGTTAAACAGTATCTCAAACTTAAGATATACAAAATATGATATTTTCAATGGTGGATGCCTACTATGGACTAGCAGTTGAACAATGTACAGCTCTTTCTGCATAGATTTTATACTACTCATTTTGTCGATAGTATAAATACGTTTAATATATGAACAATATTAATATCTTATTTTGAAATTATTATTTTATTTTGTAATGCGTCGATCTCAATTCAGGTCTCACATTTTGCCAGTATTACACGAGGGGTATTCGTTGCTTTCAATTGCACAAATTGTGCAATAAGACCCCATGCGGAATCCATGCAAAGTGCACACGGTAAGCAGAAAATGCTAATGTTGGGAACAGCAGAATAATAAAAGTTTCTGTTCAATCATAGATGATATGAGAAAATGGTAAAATTTGGACACTCAAAAAAGTTATTTTTTGTGAAGGGAGCAAGAGAAGCTGTCTAGGGCTAGGCCCATCAACACCTCAATGAACCGAGACGGGTGCCGATACCGACTTCCAACCACCTTTGACCCGTTGCTTACGTCACACACCCGGAAGGTCACAAGGGCACTCAGTTTATGAAGAAGATTAGAGGGCTGGTCGAAAATTTGGTGCGACAAGGTCCACATTTTGGATACGGAGCAGGACTACTTTGTGAGGGAGACCGTGTACATCGGGGCCCGGCCATCAACCCTCTCTGAACCGTGACGGTGGTAGATTCCACCTTCCTACCACCTTTGATTCACTCCTGACGTCATCACGCTTCCGGAAAGTCCATGCAGTGAATCAGACATATGATGAAGGTCCGCAAGATGGACTGAAAATTCATGGTGAGTGTTTTTCTTTGTGTTGGAACAAAGCTCAAATTGTACGGATTCTACCAAACCAGATGAGCTTTCATTCAAATGGTCGAAACAGTTCGGTTCTTGTTTTGTTACAAAATGACGCACAGCTTGGACTGTGTCTTCTCTTTCTTGCGCTTGTTCTTAGGTTTAGTTTTTGTTGGCCTGGGGTCCGCTGGTAGGTTTACGGGGTCATCTTCCGTGGGGAGGGTGCTCGGCTTCGACTTGCTGTCCGATGACTTGCTCGGTTTCTTCCCTTTGTCTACACCTTTGTCTACACCTGCAAAATGTGAGAAATCACAATTCAGAATCATTAGACCTTTTGCCGATTACGGCGGCCATTTTGAATTTCCCGGGAACCTACACCAAAACGAGGCTACAGTTGGCGCTTCATACTTATAAGCATATGTATTTATTCAAATAACTAGAAGACAAACTGTGTCATTCTCACGGGAGTTAGGGATGTGTTTCATAATATCATCCACTTGAAAAATCACAAATGATCTACAATTTATTTTGAGCCCATTAGAAAAGCTATAATAAAACCCCTACCATTGGCAATTCAATATAACAGAAACAAAACGTCCACACCATTAGGACATTCTTTTTATGATAGGACATAATTGACTTATTTAGCCATAACGGTCAAGTCTGGGAGCATGTAATGCAGTGACTGATTGAATTGGTAACTATGACGCCCAAACACCCCCAGAACTCAATGATCATATCTTGAAATTGTATCTGTCAAAGTTTTTGGATTCTAACTTTAGTATTTAAGTGTGTGTACGTGTATGGCGCAATTTTTCGTTTTTTTAAGGATACGGTATTACAAGCATGTAGGTTATATCCAATCTGTTTCAACTATGGATGATGTTATTGCCCAATTTCTGTCAAAATGATGACTTTGTCGAAAGGCATCTAGTCGTCTGACTTATTTTCCTTCGCAAACGTACCTTAGTTGTCAGTCGTACAGCAGTGAGGACCGTTTCCGTAGCGGAGGACGGGGTTTGGGAGGTATGGCTTCCTGTTTTCCTGTTTTTAACATCCACAAACCACTCTGTATACAATAATCTCCACAAACACTATTAGTCCGAAAGCGTGCGGAATGCTGACTTCGATCCAAAGTGCAATTTGCAAATACGATATGTGCAAATTAAAACTGATTTATTTATTTATCAATCTTTAGGGTGGTCGCTACAGTGGTTTGTGCTGATTTTGGTTGGATGTGCTGGCGGCTAGCGGATCTTGGGGAGCGGGCCAAAGATAAGAATCCAGGCTAATATCATTCATACCCGTGATTTAAACAATTTAGTCGTGTTTGTTATGTACATAGTTAAAATTAGGTTAAAGATTTGACAAGCTTAAGCTTGACTTTGTGCAGTTGATATTATTTAGGTGGTATTGATTATTGCAAATTTTATAGGGAACTCACCTGACCAAATTTTGTGCCTGCTTTTATAATCAATATGTCTTTTTTGGTTATTGGAGGTCATTCTAATTATGAAATTCACTTCTGTAAGGGGATCATTATTGTGACGCGTTTTTATCAAGTAAGTTCATTTGTGCAAATGTAATACTGATCCCACACTTATCCAAAATGATTGTCAGGTATGCCAATTTGATTGATATAAAGTAACTATATATAAACGCGTTATCAAACATGCATTATCAAATGCAGAAGAAAATTATGACATGATAATAGAAAGACAGTCGGAAAGGTTGTAATTCTGCCTATGCAGCCCTTAGGTCAAATAAGAAAGCTATGAAATATGATAAAGAAAATCATGCATGGTTAAGGTGCCCGATCATGTATTACCGTTGCATGTCTTTGTACTCCCCGGTGGGTTGGCCTGTTGTCCGGACACTTCATGGCTGTCTTTATACAGCATCACCACCATTTCCGACTCTGGCTCCGAGTCATCTACAAGAGACGAAGCCATGTTGATTTTACTAGGATACGCGTCCAAAACACACCGAGGTTCTTAGATTAAAAGCTCAAATGTATTTGAAGAGTGTTCTTTTATCCAACACATCGAAAAATCACACTACGATTTTTTGACAGTTACAGCGGTCTTCATTGGTTATCTGACCCACTGACTTTTGAAGTGCGTCACTCCTGACGTCATGTTGACGCATCTCGGAAGTGGGTGGGTCACCTAAATCCGGGAAGGACCGATGGGGCGGTAGCCTGGATGACAGACCCCCGATCTCTATCAATCTATGTTTCTCAGGGCCTAACTCAGCGAGAGGGGGGGGGGGGGGGGGGGGGCTTGTTGTAGAATTTCCTAGGGGACGTGTTGGCTAATTTGGCCGAGGAGTTGACCTGTTTAGGACCTAGAAACAGTCTGGCATTCAAGCTAACGTGACGGTCAAAAGTCTGTGACAAGTTTTTCTGTCTAGTTCTATATATTGCATCAAATGTTATGACCTTTCAACAATGATGTGGGCTGTAATAGAAGTTTCTTGCGGGCAAGTTAGCCCCAGAGCCGAGGAGCTGGCCAGTTTAGGCCCGAGAAACAGTTTGGTATTCAGGCTAATATGACGGTCAAAAGTCTGTGACAAGTTTTTTCTGTCTTGTTCTGTTGCATCAAATATTATGACCTTTCAACAATGATGTGGGCTGTGAATAGTTTCATCAGGTTGGTAAGTCACTGAATAAAAAGACTCTTTTTACACAACCAAGGGATTTATTCAACCGACGTTTCGGTGACCCTCTGTCACCTTCTTCAAGGCAATTCTGACTGGTTCACATAGCAATGCAGCACAGGTGTTGCTGCTTATACATATTAATTAGATGCAAACGCAAATTATTTACATATGTAGAATCACAAGGGATGACATAACACGTTGGATTAAGGAGGCTGTATGGATCAGGAAATCCGCTCCAGTCATGAACTGTGATGAGGGGGGATATAGACTCAGTCACGTTTGGGACCGCATCCTAAAGAAATAGGGGATAATCGTTGCATTGTTTTGATCGATATATAGTTGTGTATGTGTTACACTTTTGTACGTTTGGGACCGTATAGTGATGTCATCCCTTGTGATTGTATATATGTAAATAATTTGCGTTTGCATCTCATTAATATGTATAAGCAGCAACACCTGTGCTGCATTGCTATGTGAACCAGTCAGAATTGCTTTGAAGAAGGTGACAGAGGGTCACCGAAACGTCGGTTGAATAAATCCCTTGGTTGTGTAAAAAGAGTCTTTTTATTCAATGATGTGGGCTGTTATAGAATTTACTTGCGGGCATGTTAGCCCTAGAGCCGAGGAGTTGGCCTGTTTAAAACAGTCTGGCATCCAGGCTAACTTGACGAAAGTCTGTGAGAAGTTTTTCTTTCTGCTGCATCAAATGTTATGACAGCTCTAGATCTACGGTAAAGCCTCCCTCTCACTGGACCCGCGGCACGCAGGCGGTGTCGCTGCGTCCTAAGCTGGATATTTCTGTTACCCTTGACTTTATAATGGGAATATCTTTCAAAGCGTACAAGTATGACCAACAAGACAACAAAACAAAGCTTTAAAAGATTCGTATTTTTGACGATGAAATTAATTGAGTGATTTGTCAATTAGATCGGCCGCAGCAACCGCGGGCGCCAGCGTGCCGCGGGTCCAGTGAGAGGGGAGCTTAAGGTATGGTGAAATGTGAAAGTTTGTTTCTCCACCTTTGACTTTCTCGGATGCCGGTGACTTCAGTTGCTGTTCCTCCTTCTCCTCCACTGCCCCCTTCCCTCTGGCCGGTGAGGGCGTTATACTGCGGGAGGCCCTCCTATTCCTTTGCGGGCGGCCCATCAGCATATCCTCGGTCGCCTCACCGTTACCAACCACGTAGTACGTGTACATCGGACCCTTCCCTTTCACGTTGATCTCACCACGCTCTTTGATGATGAAGCTTTTCCCCCGCAACGCTCTGATAATCGAGGGAGTGTAAAGAACAATGTTTTATGAGTTTTACGTACGCAATGACCTTTTAATAAAGATGTAGGCAGGTCCCTTTTGGATTAGTTTTCGTCAAAACTTCTCTCCAAGCAGATGTTAAGCTTCGGCTTGTTTTGGACGTCTTTTTATACGTTTTGATCGTGCGGTTCTATTTCGTTGAGCCGGCGGACAAAAAAGAAACGTGACAAAATAGAGATGCTGATAAAAACGCATACAAAGACGTCCAAAACAAATCAGAACCTAACCTCTGCTTGAAGAGTACAAATACAGTACCTACGGTAGCTTGTGGCAGATGCAAATATATAGTTGCTCTAGATATGCCGGGCACTATAAGATGATGTAATAACGCACAATTCATTATCTGTAGATTTGCTACGTCATCTAGACAAGGTAGTTACTGCAATGACATACTTGATATTTCCTGTGCGGAAAAAGTATAATTTTATGCTGTTGATACCCGTTGCACATTTTCGAAGAATGACGGATTAAGAAAGATTACATAAACAGTGGACCTATTTGCTCTAAACATCAAACTAGACACTGGATTCGCTCATGTCTTTAAAGTTACATCTTTGGACCGGCCGCAACATTATCATTGCGTCATCTAAAGTGCTTATGACATCAAAATACATTATATACAATAAGAATAATAGTATTATTCAATGAACATAGACTTTTGCACCAAATATAACCCCTTCTGATGTTATGGAATATCGAATCCTACTTCTAGTTGGTTCTTGCTGCCGCCAGGTAATCAAGTTAATTGCGGCTTATGACGTCATAGTAAACACGGCAGTCGGTTCGGAACCTGGTACCGCGACACTTGAAAAAAAACACGTTCTTTTGAGAAGCAAACAAAAATTGATATACGATGGTTATGCATTGTTTGCATTGCCTCTCAAAAGAACGGTGTATATTTTGTACAAATAACGTCTTTGTTATTTGAATGATACTTATGATGGTTGTTTGTAATCAGGAACTGTTGTATAAGCCCATTCGTAGATTCGAGTACGCATGTGCAGTGTCAAAGGTGAAGGCCCCTGTCTTGTGAACAGTTCTCGAGGTTGTAGCTCGACCACTGTCCCGATTTGCATAACAATGCCCAGGCGGGCTTTGTTTCTGTCTCAGGGAAATTCACCTTTGACCCATGCGTAATCTACGAATGGGCTAATTTTAGCGTCACTGGTGACGTAAGCCCTTTAAAAGGAAGTTGAACTGACTTGTACGTAGCGGGACTGATGTGGACTTTCCCCGGTACTCCATGACTCTCCATCCGGGAGGCTGTGTTGACGGTGTCGCCGAACAGACAGTACCTCGGCATTTTCTCCCCCACCACTCCCGCCACTACTGGCCCCGTATGGATACCCACACGGATCTGGGGAATCAAACAAGGTAACAAATAAGAGGTATACTGTGATAGTAGAATTCAATCGTGAAGAGACGATACTCTGGTATATACAGAAAATGAATGGTATTGCTTCCATTGTCATCATCATCTCATCATCATTTTATTAATATCATCATCATTGCAATCACCATCATCATAATTGTCATCAAGATCATCATCATCATTGTCATCAACACCGTTGTCATCATCATTAATATCATCATCATCATCATCATCATCATCATCATCATCATCATCATCATCATCATCATCATCATCATCATCATCATCATCATCATCATCCTTGTCATCATCCTTGTCATCATCAACACCACCACCACCACCATCATCATTTTCATTTTCATCATCATCATTTTCATCATCATCATCATTGCCATCACCATCATCATCAACACCATTGTCAACGTTATAATTTTCCAAGTGGTCAGATTGCAGCCAAAGCAGTCTTGTTTTGTTTGGGCCCAACGAACACATGGTGCAGCTGTTGCTACAGCTGAAAGCACATGTCAGGATGGCCGAGTGGTCTAAGGCGCCAGACTCAAGGGTGGAAGTCCCTTCCTGCTGGATAGAGCGAGGGTTCTGGTCCCCGAATGGGGGCGTGGGTTCGAATCCCACTTCTGACAGAAACTTTTGACATAGATTTTAATGTATGACACTTTTACCTTCTTATTCTGCAAAATTCAGATTTTGATTTTTATCTCTAGAGAGGCTTCAGTATCTGTATTAACAATGGGCTGCCAACCACTTTTTTCAATTTAGGAACTCTGCTTAAAACATAGCTACCCGTTTGGACATATACATGTATGTGGTTTAGCAGCATAACTTAAAAAGCTATGGATGGATTGTCATGAAACTTGGTGTGCGGTTAGGTCATGTCATATGAGAGAAATTATAAGATTTTGGGCCCCCTGGCAGCTTTTCCAGGTACTGCCGCAGAACATCCGGTTTTGATATCTCGTGGTCTGGACAACCTACGGTCATGATTTTTGATTGACATATAGCTATTGTGCTTGGAAAGAGATGACATAAGTTTGAGCTCTCTAGCGGTTTTCTTTAGAAACGCAGGGGGCGTTTTAGTTGCAGACTTTGAAACAGGATGAGTCGAGAAGAGCTGAAGAATGAAGTTTCATGATTTTTGACCTATAAAGGTCAAAGAGGACGGCTATGTCCGGTTACGCTACTTCGACCCGCAGTATTTCGAGTTTGAGTTCGAGTTTTAGAGATGTAGAGGTCCTTTTATGTCCTAATCACGAAATCAGTACATTTGAAATGATCATTTCGAGGTCTCATCAAGACCTACCCACGTACCAAAAATCAATACAATTTCATCCAGGCCTTCTCGAGTTATGCTGGTCTTCTACATACACACACACACACACACACACACACACACACACACACACACACACACACACACACACACACACACACACACACACAAACGCTACCAAACCAAAAACATAACCTTCTAGGCGAAGGTAATTATCTGTATGAAATACCTGAATAGGTTTGCCGGTGACAGGTGACTTGACGTGCCCGGCCGCCATCTGCATACCCAGGCCCATGTTCGCCACCCTCTCCGCATGGGACTTCACCGGAACCGGAAGTCCACCCACCACCATGTAGGCGTCTCCTATCGTCTCAACCTGCAACAGTGTTTGAGGACATTTGACACGAGGATTTCTGTGTCTTTATCTGTAAAGCCGGTATAACCGCCCTTCTGCGTATTAAACAGTAACACACCAGCTTCGCAGGCATGCGGCACGGCAGCAGCCGCCCGGTTATATTACACCGAACGACTCTATATGCCATGGTTTTCAAGGATTTTACTGTATGATTACAAAATACCTTCTCTGCACAAAGAAACAAGCAAACAAAACAAAGAAACAATGTAAAACGACCCGATTGACCATCGTATGAAACAGAAAATATGGTTATACATAATCTTTTCTTCGTTTAATTGGGCGATAAACATAAAACACTGCCACTTGTGTTGAACATGTACTGAGACAACATACTAGCTTCTACACACTTGTGCTATTGCCATAGTATTGGCCTTCTATCTGCAGTAGTTCTTTTCAAGTAGGCTTCACTGAATGTTTCACTCGTCTGAAATAGGCCTTGCACAAGGTCATCTTGTGAAAAACCGCAAAGGTCGCCGGGAAGCTATCAGCCAATCAGGTTACGTCTTACATCGCTACTTTGGGTTCGGAAGAAAATAACGGCTGTTTGTGCCAAATAAGGCTGGCTCATTAATTATTCATGAGCAACTGTCAGTAACGTCGCCAGAAGCCAGAATACCGGCTGGGAATAGCAGGGCCGATGCGGGAGGTAACGTACCGAGCCAGTCGGGTCTGCTGAGGAGGGTAAGTAGATAGAATAAATCGTACCTTATACACGTCGTGTACAGTGGTGAGCCTGTCGAACCTGAGGTACATCTCATTTAACAGCTGCACGATCTGGATGGGCTTACACATGGCACAGATGTTCGTGAAGGTCACGATGTCACTGAACAGGATCGTCACCTCGTCGTACTCTCCTGTCAATCAAATGTAAGGACAGTGGGTGTAATGCTATGGTCACATTTGAAACGGTGCCCGTAGGGGGTGTAGCCCCGGCCGGGAAGGGACATCTCGTTTGCTATGTTAGTTTAGCGATTACGGGGACTTTTTACAAATATGAATTGGTATTGAATTTTTCTTTTTATTTGAGTTGAATGTGTGATAGTTGTTTGCCGATTTGTTGAAAATAGAGAGAACGCTAGCGACCCCCCAAAACATCCCTTCCAATGAAATGGTATGGCTACCCTGCGACGTCACAAAATCAAGATGGCGGCCACCGCACATGCCAACGGATCCAACAAAGGTTTTGCTACGCAAACCTGTAATAAGATACACGACATGCCGAAGTCACTGTTTAGAAGCACCCTGCAAGCAAGAAACTGCCATGACTCTTACGCCCGCTAGGTGGAGGTATAAAGCCAGCTCATAAAGCGTAACTCTTCTCAATGATGTCCCCAGAGAACCTTTTGATTGCTTTTAATATCACCAGCGCTAGCGATTGTTACATGGGCGGGGATAGTGAGTCACATGGCGCAGGGGTAACCTTCACTTGCGGAAGGTTCAAATTTGATAGCCTCCACAGCAGGCTCTGAACCGGCCTTTTTGGGGGGCTAAATGATACACTTTTTGCAGCCAGCCCGTAACCATCAGCCACCCCATAACCATCTACCGGCAAGATGGTTACGGGGTGGCTGATGGTTACGGGCTGGCTGCAAAAAGTGTATCATGTAGCTCTCTAAAAAGGCCGGTTCAGAGCCTGCTGTGGAGGCTATCAAATTTGATAGCTTCTCCAATGTCAGACCATATATGACTGTGGTGGGTCGTCAGATACACAGATGCCACACTGGTGATATCATCATATTAATCTCGAGGTTATTACACCGTATAATTGGACGGAACATTGTTGCAAAGCTGTTAAACATCGCACCCGAACTTAATGAATGTAACAAGGGTCACCTTTACCGAAAAAGAAAAAAAAATCAGTTTAGAGGTAATTTTACCATCGTTGTCCCCAGGGAGTTGTTTTTGAGAAAGGGATCTTATCCAACCTTGTAGACAAAAGCGTTTTTATTAGAGAAAGCCTCTAATGTAACAATCACCAAAAATTGATTGAAATAGAACGTGACGTAAACTTATCAGCTGCTAACGGTAGGTTAGATAGGTAGAGTGACTAATAGCATGGCATTGATTTGAAATCTTGGACTTTCTCGCTCTTTGAGTCATATACTCAATGAGGATACTGTCGTTTTTTATTCGTTTAGTCAAACATAAGGGTGTCTTTCAATGTTTTATGCATTTTTTTAAAGATTTCACTCCTACATCCCGTATACCTTTTCTCGGATCAACTCGCCTACAGGGAGACGTGGTGCATTATGGGTAACGCAAACGACATCATTGCCACGGAAACGCGCATGCTCACTGCGTCCGTGCGCGGCCTAAGCTGTCATAATAAGAATGATGTTGCTCAGGGCCATGATCGTGGCTTATTGTTCCTGTGTTACCCAGAGTGTCCTACAATGGGATTCGTAGAAAGGTCTATCAAATCTACCTGACCATTAAAATTCTGCGAAATGCAGGACAGACCGACTTACGAACTCTCCCATACGTAACATAGTGCGGCTTTTAGATGCTTAATCAAATATTCTAAATCTGTTTCTCCTTGCTAATGTTGATAGGGCTACCAGGCATTTAAGGTAGCGCTACATGCTCATGTTATTATTGTAAACTTCAGGTTTAATCAATGTTTTGTCAAAAACCCAAAGTGTTATCAGAGTTTTTTTATTTATGATTATAATAATGTTATGTTGTATTTTAAACCAAGCTTTGAAAACAATTGTCATATATCCGCAATTCAGCCAATAGGCTGCGAGTGATTTGTATTTATAATAAACCATTCATCATCATCATTACCTGCTTCTACTTTCCGTCCCTCCCTCAGCTTGTTGGCGACCTGCCGAGGTAACATGGAGTACAGCAGCATGTCCGTGCGCTTCTGTTCCTCCTGAAGAGCTTCCGACATCATCCGCAACTCTTCCTTCTTCTCTTCTAACTGTAGAGAAGACGGTAATGATTTAGCGACTCATCCTTCTTATGAGAAGAGATTTCTGATTTATAGATCTACTCTATGATTTGCTACATCGCCTATAACGCCCCTTTAAAAGACGGTGTTGAATAGTACTGATCATTGAGGATTTGTCCATTTCGTCCAGAGGTAGTTGAAGACGAATATCACTTTTTGATTGTATGTCCCAAATATTGTGATATAACGTTACGTAATTCACTATACTCAATGCTATCGTCGTATTTACCAGGATTTATCTCAATGGACTTGAATAGCAAATTTAATTACATACTGACTTGTGACAGCCCCCTTCCATGGTATACATAGGAAAAGATATTAAAGAATGTCTAGATCCGTTAGAAACTCTTCCAATGATTGTAAAATCCCATTGTCATCCCATACTACTACACCATCTTGTATAAGATAACTAGATTAGCCTGATATAGCTTTAGTTATGTACCAGTGGATGACATACTTTGTACCTTGTACAATTGTTATGCAATAAAGTTATTATTATTGTTATTGTGTCGTCAGCATTATCATGATTTAACGTCATCATCATCGCCCTTTGTTTCGTGTTGCTCTGCCATAAAAAAAACACAACAACAACAAATTAACAACGACGTATAAAGCGTTTCGTTGAAGGGTTCAATGAACGCAATGCTATGCTGCAACTGTTGCTATAGCTGTCAGCACATGTCAGGATGGCCGAGTGGTCTAAGGCGCCAGACTCAAGGGTGGAAGTCCCTTCCTGCTGGATAGAGCGAGGATTCTGGTCCCCGAATGGGGGCGTGGGTTCGAATCCCACTTCTGACAGAAATTTTTTTAGGCTTATTTACGGTTCTTTTTTTCAGTGTAATATACGTGTACAGCAGTTACCCGACACCATACACCTAGATTATGCTATGGTCACATTTCCAAACCAGGCCGGGCTGTCTAGGAGAACGAAAAATAAAAGTCAAGAAATATACTAACGTTTTGCTCATGCATGATCATGATCAATTTCTTTAACGTTTTGTGTGTTTTGTTGTCTTCTGTATCATAGCCTGCATGGTCTGGCCCCGGTTTAAACTAGGGTCACATTTCCAATCCGGGGCCCGGCCGAGCAGTCTTTGGGAACAAAAAGCATGATATAAAAGACAACAAAAACACAAAAACACACCCAAAACTTTTTTAAGGGCAAAGCTCTTGCAAATTTCCTGACGTAGACTTTGATTTTTCGTTTCCGCAAACCGGGCCCCGGTTAGGAAATGTGACCCTAGCATAAGAAATGTGACATTGCAAGGTGAACTTGATTAACCTCCTCCCTGCTGCCTAACTCTGTAACCAATAGGGAATTGGGTGCCAAGCGGCTACTTCAGAGTGCTAAGGGTTAAAGTGACCTGTTTTGCCAGCTCGATCTCAGCCAGTCGCTGCTGGTTCAGTAAGATGAGATCTCGCGTGACGTCATGCAGTGCGATCTCGGACATGTACATGTTCCTCTCCTCCAGCTCCTTCAGGCTGGTCAGCTTGGGTGAACACATGTAGATCATGCACTGTATGCTGGGCATCCAGATCATCTGACCTGAGGGAACACATGAGGGGTCAGGTGAACACATGTAGATCATACACTGTATGCTGGGCATCCAGATCATCTGACCTGAGGGAACACATGAGGGGTCAGGTGAACACATGTAGATCATACACTGTATACTGGGCATCCAGATCATCTGACCTTAGGGAACACATGAGGGATCAGATGAACACATGTAGATCATGCACTGTATGCTGGGCATCCAGATCATCTGACCTGAGGGAACACATGAGAGATCAGATGAACACATGTAGATCATGTACTGTATGCTGGGCATCCAGATCATCTGACCTGAGGGAACACATGAAGGATCAGATGAACACATGTAGATCATAGACTGTATGCTGGGCATCCAGATCATCTGACCTGAGGGAACACATGAGGGATCAGATGAACACATGGTAATCATCCAGGTCATCTAGAGGGAACACATGAGAGGGAAGATGAACACATGTAGATCATGCACTGTTTGCTGGGCATCCGAATCATCTGACCTGAGGGAACACATGAGGGATCAGATGAACACATGTAGATCATACACTGTATGCTGGGCATCCAGATCATCTGACCTGAGGGAACACATAAGAAATCAGGTGAACTGTATACTGGGCATCCAGATCATCTGACCTGAAGGAACGCATGAGGGATCAGGTGAACACATGTAGATCATAGACTGTATGCTGAGCATCCAGATCATCTGACCCGGGAACTTATGGGAGATCAGATGAACACATGTAGATCATCCCGGTCATGTAGATTGAGGGAACAAATGGGAGATGAGGGGAACACATATAGATCATGCACTGTATGCTGGGCATCCAGATCATCTGATCTGGGAGAACACATGAGAGATCAGGTGAATACATGTAGATCATATACTGTCTGCTTGGCATCTAGATCATCTGTCCTGAGGAAACACATGAGAGATGAGGTGAACATATGTAGATCATGCACTCTATGCTGGGTATCCAGATCATCTGACCTGAGGGAACACATGAGGTATCAGGTGAACACATGTAGATAATTCAGATCATCAAGCAGACGTCAAGATCATACACTGTATGCTGGGCATCCAGATCATCTGACCTGAGGGAACACATGAGGGATCAGGTGAACAAATGTAGATCATGCACTGTATGCTGGGCATCCAGATAATCTGGATTAAGGGAACACATGAGACCAGATTATCTGGCCAGAGAGAGAACATGAGAGATGAAAACATGTAGATTGGCATCAAGACCATCTGACCTAGCTAAGAAGGAACACATATTCAATTTGACTTCCTTACATCTAAAGTGAAAGTTTCCAACAGTGTCTTACCTCTGAGTTGTAACGTTGGCCGCCCTCCCCACGCAGTAGGCATCATCAAACGTTTGGCCTCCAGAATAAACTGACTGTTGATGAACTTCTTAATCTGCTCGAAGCTGAGGGGGATCTCGGGGTGGATGAGCTCGAAGTAGTCGTTGACCTTGATGTTGATGGTTTGGATGCCCGGCACAATGCGCTGGATGTTGATTCCTGATTGTTTGATCTGCAGCTGTATTTGATACAAACATGGCTTCAGTAAGACAACGTGTTGATACTGCTTAAAGATCGCAACACGGAGCAATAGTCAGGGCGTTTTGTTGTGAAGTCATCAAATATTTTCTGATAACATACTTTGTTCTCGCCTGCAGGTTGTTCTTGGAAAATAGAGATATAGTCAAGAAATACATGTAGTCATGCCTTTAAATACCAGAGTTATCAAGTTAGGATTGATGTGTTTTAAAAAATTGTATTTTCCGAGAGTCATTATTAGAATGGAACTCGTTTCATCAATACTGTAGGAGCATCCTTAATAAATAGCTTTAAAGGTGTACTCCACGACAATTGTAGCATTCCGAAACGTGGCCCATTCCCAAACATGTCGCGACCCACGATAAAATGGGACATTTTGGAATACAAATGCGCTGCAAAAAGGCGCCCTACATGATTGGCGCCACAGTCGTGATTACAGCAAAACGTGCCGTAAAATTGTGAAATACAACAGCACTGCGAATCAGCAGACAGTGCTGTGGTTTCCCCAAGACTCAGCAAACCGCTGGGGGGGGGGGTGGTCATCGAATCATTTGGAGGTCTCACCAAGACCTACTCACATACCAAATATCAAGACATCCATGCCTTCTCAAGCTATCGTGTCCACACACACAGACAGACACACACACACACACGCACACTCACTCTCACACACACATACATATGCACACACACGACATGCACACAGTCTCGCACACAGTCTCACACACACAAACACACACACACACACATATACACAGACACACACACACACACACAGACACACACAGACACACGCTCCCGAAAACATGGCCTTCTTGGCGAAGGTAACTACACATAGAAATCTGTGTGCCTCAACTCACCTGCTGGTCGAAGATGATATGGAAGGGCAGGATGTTACAGAAGGTCCGCGGGTCCACCCACAGGTCGTCCGGGTAGATCGGCTGAAAGACGTTGGTGAGTTTCCCCATAGTGACGATACCCCTGAGCTTGTCCCAGCACCGTTTGGCCTTAACCTTCGGTGTTGTGCCGTTACCGGGGAAGGGACACACACCGTTCTGTTGCGCCAGCTTGGACAGAACGTTCTCAACATCCTAGGGGATATAGTAAGAGGTGTGAGGTCGGGTATCAGCTAGTCAGGTAGATATATATAGCTAGTCAGCTTATCTGAATAGTTAGCTTGTCAACTACCCTGCTACTTAGCTAGTGAGCTATTCTGAATACTTATCTAGTCAGCCACCCTGAATAGTTACCTTGTTAATTACCCTGAATAGTTAGCTAGTCAGCTACTCTGTATAGATAGCTAGTTAGCTGCTCTGTAAAGATAGTTAGTCAGATACTTTGAATACTTAGCTAGTCAGCTACTCTGGATACTTAGACAGTCAGCCATTCTGAATAATTTTCACTTATCTAGCTACTCTGAAGGATTAGCTTGTCAGCTGCTCTGACTAGCTATCTAGCTATCTATTAGGAATGCTTAGCTACTTAGCTACTCCGACTAGTATTCATTTATTCAGTTTCTTTGGAGACTTAGCTAGTCCACTACTCTGAATACTTACCTAGGTAGCTACTATGAATTCTTAGCTAGTCAGCTACTCTGAATATTCAGCTAGTCAGCTATTTTGAACACGTACACTCAACCTGTCAACTACTCTGAATACGTAACTAGTTAGATGCTCTGAATACCTAGCTAGTCGGCTACTTTGAATATGTAGCTAGTCAGCTACCCTGAATACTTAGCTAGTCATTTACCACGAATAGTTAGCTAGTCAGCTACTCTGTAAAGATAGTCAGTTACTTTGAATACTTAGCTAGTCAGCTATTTTAAACTTTTAGCTAGTCATCTACTCTGAACACTTAGATAGTCAACCATTCTGAATAATTTTCAGTTATCTAACTACTCTGAAGGCTTAATTTGTCAGCTACTCTGATTACTTAGCCAGGCAGCTACTCTGAATAGCTATCTAGCTAGCTATTAGGAATGCTTAACTCAACTCTGAATACTTGGCCACTTAGCTACTCTGAATAGTTTTTATTTATTCAGCTACTATGAATACTTAGCTAGTGCACTACTCTGAATAGATAGCTAGTCAGCTACTATGAATACTTAACTAGTTAGCTACTATGAATTATTAGCTATTCAGCTACTATAAATACTTAGCTAATCAGCCATTTTGAATAGATATCTAGTCAGCTACTCTAGATACATGTTTAGTCAGCTACTCTGAATAGATAAAGTCAACTACTCTGAATATTTTTCAGTTATTCAGCCACTCTGACTATGCACTCGTTCTCATTTAAATGTACACATTTTGTAACTTCCGTTATCGTTTGAAGTAAGACGTTCCTGACATTAAGATATGCCACATATAAGGTGCCAAACTGTCGTTTTTAAAAACCAGAAAAGTTTTTTAAGTCGTCATAAAAACGACAGTTTGGCACCTTATATGTGGCAAATCTTAAAGTCAGGAACGTCTTACTTCAAACGGTAATGGAAGTTGCAAAATGTGTACATTTAAATGAGAACGAGCGTATAGTCCTCTTACTCCTCTACTTTGCTAAGCTACTCTGGCGTATCGAGAGGAAGAAACTACTCTACTAGTCTTCTAGCTACACATTTCTGGAAGATTTTTTTGGAAGAGCTCTCTATTGTTCCAGTGCAATAAGATGGAAAGAAAAACTGGCTTACTAAAACCACATCAGAATCATCATACCTCTTTTCTAATCTGCTGCTCGCCGCCCTTGTGAGACTGCGCCACATATTTTGGTGGTTTCTGTGACCCCGTCCCTCCCAGCCGTCTCTGTAGGGTAAAGAGTAATTTTTATTATTATCATAAATCATGCATACACAATGAAAGACACCTTTGCAGCCGTGGGCTAGATTGCATTGTACTGTACACAATAATCGTAACCATACTTGCAATAAAAAAATAAATATTAGATACAGTTCTACAAAGTGTCGGATGCTAACATTTCGTTAAGGATCTTCACACAATATGGCAGTGTGGTATTCATGAATCGGGACGTTCTGCATCTAAACTGCCTGAACTTGTGTGCGTTTCATGGTTTCCTGTCATGCAATGCACCCCTAATGCTAGGGTCACATTTCCAAGCCGGGGCCCGACCTAGCCTGACGAATCGCGCTCCTAGTGTCCAGCCGGTGTCCGTAACCGCTGTGGGGGTCAATAACCTCCGACTGAGAGCTTGTGTAAATACAGGCTAGGGCCCGACCGGGCTGTTCGAGAAAACAAAGAATAAAAAATACATATCAAGAATATACATAGCGTATGGTAAAGAGAATTCTTTAAACGTTGTACGTGTTTTGTTGTCTTTTATATCATAGTTTTCGTTCCCACAAGCTGCCCGGCCGGGCCCCGGTTCGGAAATATGACCGTAGCATAAGTGCAGGCAACCAAGTGAGCAACGGAGAGCCAACCAGTGATCTGGCAAACTTTCGACAAAGGTCTGTCTGTCTTATACAAAGGGGGGGGGGGGGGTCAAGCCACAAGTCTGAAGGGCAGCACTACGTATAGGAAGTAAATAGGTGACCTGCGTCACGGAGAACACCACGTGTTCCTTCTTCCTCGTCCTCTCCTCTTCTCTATCCTCACTCAAGATGTCCATGGTCACCTCGCTCTGGAAAAAGGCTCTGGCCACAGCTTTGACAATTCCTGTGAAGGGAAAACATTCTCAAGTTGAAAGATGAGCAATTCATTTCGCCCCCCTCCCTCTTTGTTCCTCTTTAGCTCCCCCCTACTTGTTTACCGATATTCAAAACGTTGACAATTCCTGTGAAGGAAAAGTATTCGCAATAATTAATCTCTTCCCCCTCTCTCTTCCCTCTCTTTTTCTTTAGCTCCCTCTCAATTTCTTTTAAAAAATGTAAATGGTAAAGGGAAAGGTAGACCCATAGCCTTTTGGAGGCCGCAGGGACAGTGGGTTGTTATCCACCGTGTCTAGGACACGGGTTTGGAAGGCGGAGCCCAACCCTCTCCATTCACCACCGTCTTTTACCTCCCCAACCGAAGTCAGGTACCCATTTTTACCCCTGGGGGAGTGTAAAGTGCCTTTTGTAAGGGCACAACGTCGGTGGTGTCAGAGGATTCAAACCCAGGACATCTAGGTTTTGGGCTAAATCAAACACCCGAACCGTTACGCCAACACAGCGCCATTTGTTTACCAATATTTCTAAACATTTCCAAACATTCATCCACTGCTATTTCTCGTACTTGACCATTGAGACGTTACCTGTCCAAGCAGTCGTCATCGCTGACAGTGATGTTCCTTGCCATACCGTATTCTCTCACTCAGCATGTTAACATTCCTGTCTTCATAACACGAACTGTTTACGTAGCGATCACCAGGGGGTAGGACTTTACCGGACGTTTTGGACAACGTTACGTGGGGCTTATCGATCTGCATCATCCAAGTTGACCCTATTTCTATAGTTCAACAGTGGGTAAAGTGGTTCTAAGTATGTTCAAGAGAGGGTATTGAGGAGAAGGCATCGAGTAGCGAAATGTTGACTGAGCCATGGGATTGTAATAGACAAAGTAAACGTGCCTTTTTATCAAACTATATCAGGTTTACCTTATAGTGTTACGTGTTCATTATCATTATTTATCAACTGTAGTGTTATTTATAGATATTTATAGACATGGGCATCTAGTAGTCTAAAGCCGCATTTGACCCGGATTTTAAACATTAAGTGTGGTCTGTGTAAACAAACATCACTACGACAACCAAAGGTATCAATAACAAAGTGATTACGTAACATTCTGCTCATGCTAGTCTGTGTCACCGTTGCTATGCATTGGTTATAACTTGGTTATTGCTTATAAAAAGATTTTTTTTCTTCCTCGTCCCAATCATCTCGTTTTTTTACCTCTGCCAAGAAGGTTATGTTTTCGTCAACGTTCGTGTGTCTGTCTACCTGTCTGTCTGTCTGTCTGTCTGTCTGTCTGTCTGTCTATCTGTCTGTCTGTCTGTCTGTCGGTCGGTCGGTCTGTCAACACGATAGAACGAGAATGCCTGAATGGATTGTCTTGATATTTGATATGTGGGTAGGTCTTGGTAAGACCTGTCCAGAAATGATTAGATTTCGGGTCACATAGCGACTTTATATGGTACTGCAGTGGAACTTATCTTTTTAAATTTCCGTGTCCTGGACAAGCTATGGTCACGGTTTTAGTTGGTAGAGCGCTCTTGTGGTCGAGCAGAAGTGATATGTTCGGGCCCGCTAGCGGCTTTCTTTCGAACTGCAGGGTTCCATCAATCCACCCCCTCCCTCTCACTCACCTATGACCATGGGTGCCAGTCCTTTCCTGTCAGAATAATAGTGCAGAAACATGTTGCTGTCGACTTTCTCCAGTCGGAAGGAGGGTGCGTTCATCTTGTCGTAAGCCAGAGTCAGGTACGAGTGGAGGGAGTCCAAATTCTCGATAAACTCCACCAGATTCTCTCCGAGCGTCCGTAACATGTGGTCGTAGCCCGAACGCACGCAGAACTCGAAGAAGAACTCTCCGAAAAGCATCAGGACCGTGCTCTTGTCAACGGCTGGGAAACATAGTGAGAAGAATGATCAAACTGCAAGTCGACATCATTATTTGACAATAATCTTCACTGCATATTCTTGACCAGAAAGGCTAAATGCATTATGTTTAATAACTAATGATATGGTCAGATTTTTAAATCGGGGCCCGCTTTGCGGGAGCGAAAAATAAAAGTTAATATGCACAAATTTATTCATTTATTTATTTATTGCACTTCTCCATAAAAATGGAAGGCATGACGGAACAAGTGTACCCTCGCAGGGGTCACCTTTTTAAGGCCGCCACGCCGAAATTATGATCATTATTACTTTCTGACGTTTTGTGTTTTTTTAAACTCTTATATCATAATTTTCATAGCATAGCATAAAAGAGAAAAAAAGAAAAGCTAAGAGTGAACCATAATTGTAGTACATCTAGCTCTACAGTTTACATGTCTCTTCTCTTTTGTTAAAACATGGGTACACGACTTGACAGAACTAGATCAGCAGTTGACATTAGGTATAAAACATTTCGATTTTTTTGCTGAATTGATACTTCTTTGGCCTAAATGCAGGCCAGAAGTGTTCGAGGATATTTCGAACTGCTTTTCCATGTTTTGAACTGTATATTTCTATGCGCATTAAATGTCCTAGTCCCCCTAGGTTGACTTGCAGTATATACTATAGTCTATCGCTGGCAAAGTTTGGGTAATGTTAGCACTGCGCCGTGCGCACAAGAAACTTATGAAGAAAATTAATTACAGAAACGAAATCTAATTATATAACAGAAAACATCAATAAGTCTCCCTGGAACCCATCTGTCATCACTAGACAACGTCTTTTTTATCGCCACGGGCCAGGGCTTGTTTTTCGCCTACTCTGACACTAATTGAGAGTATCTATGCAAACACGTCCGCTTTGTTATTTGGTGAACACACACACTTTACCGATCCACTGGCGCTGGACAACACACTCACGACACTAGTGTTTAATCTGTAACTCAAACAGGCTCACATGGTACTGATGTGTTACTATAACAACCGGGTGTTGTTTTTACTTCCATGGAAATGGAGGTATAGTTTTGGGCTCGCTTGTGGCTAGGCGTGTGTGGTACCCACGCAGTATCGTTTCGAGGGATCGCGTTGGCATTTGGTTTGTGGGTATGTGTTATGAGCCTGACAATGTAGGTCGATTTTAAGACTCCTGTTGGCCGACATTGGTACTGCAGCAGTACTAACGGTTTTAGTATCTCTGGTCATGGACATGCTGTGGTCTTGTTTTTAGTTATGAAACATAATGTGATGACCTCTTGGATGGGAAACCTCAAATCATATGACACTTCATAATGGATTGTCCAACCTACATGTATGACAATGACCGACAGACATTGTTTCAATCGATTGTATGTAAGTCTGGTAAAATGCTGCCACATACCAAGACAGAGATATTCCATATGATATTATCCTGTCCTGTTCATATATCTAACTATGTAGGCCAATTTATATACAACTCTATGCAAAAACGAGACATTGTTTTACATTCCTGACTCAGAATACTATCATCGTCACCATTACATTGTATACTGTTTTAGCCATTAGAATGCACATTATAAGATCAATTATCATTCAATTATTATCACATTGAAATTGTTTATTAGAAATAGTCGATTGTTATGTATCTACAGATTGTACCCGTTACAAATTTATTATATGGAATGATATAGTCACAGTAGATATAGAAATTAAAAAGTTTAAAACAGATCCAGGCTGTGTAGTAAACAACTTGGTCACGTGACTTACCGAGGCTCCTACACGCCACGTCTATTAGCGTCATGGTGTCCACGTCATCATAATATGTGTACGTCATAAAGTTGTCTTCCACCTCAGCCTCGCGCCTGCGTAAGACAATCAATCAATAAATCAATCAATCAATCGACCAGTATATCAATATATCAATCGATCAATCAATTTATCAATAAATCAAACGATCAATCAAACAATCAATCAAACAATCAATCAATCAATCGATCGACCAGTCAACCAACCAACCCATCAATCAACCAATAAGCTAATTTGCCAACATCAATCAACCAATCAACCAATCAACCAATCAACCAATCAATCGATCGATCAATCAACCAATCGATCGATCGATCAATACATCGATACACCAACTAACCAACCAACCAACCAACTAATCAATCAATCAATCAATCGATCAATCAACTCTTTACGGCAATCTTTAGATAATGTCACTTGTCATAATTCATATGCTTGCTTGTTTGTTCGTTTTACTGTTATTGTTTTTCCATCTACTGTTATTAACGTTTTTCGTTTTTCATCGGAAGAAAGAGAAGTCGACCAATCAATGATCTAGCCAACCAGTAAACCTGTATACCGTAGTTTTTGTTTCTTTCACTGTAACTTTAAGTTCGCTGTTTTCGCGGTCACCTCTCTATCGTGAAGTTATCACACCGTGAAACACCTGTTGTAATGATTTATGATTCCTTCAAACATCCGTTCCGTGAACTTTAAGTTCAGTGAAAATGTCCGTTTTCCTTACACCGTGTAATTTTGCTACCGCGAAGATAAAGTAGTATTTTTTCGAGGCTTCTGTGGTTGATCACATTGTGTCCCCTAGATGTTGGTTTACTAGCAAGGCTGTGTTATGACTGAGGTCGGACGGATTTACAGAGAGATTCGGGAGTAAAACCAACAAAAGATCAAGGACAGGATAACGTTACACCTGCTTCGTCTATCGTTTCAGCAAACAGTAACTCTTAAGGTTCACAATGACATAATACAAAAACACCGTTGTAGAAAGAAAGGTAAAAAAGGTGTGCGAAAGACTACGGAAATTTGAACCGGCCTTTTACGACGTCTTTAAATGAAAATAAATGGTATGTTGAAGAATATCTTCAGCCGACAAAGGTAGCACAGAGAACTAGAGTTTGTTTTTGGGAAGTATTGTAAGTGACCTGTGTATGAATCCACAGATTACAACACCCCCCAAATGGTCTGCTAATACTTCCTTCCCGACTCACGGGCATGTTGAGCTTCAGAAACGGTGAATTAAGGATATTTGCAAAGCCGCGGGGAAAAAAAAAGTCTTTTCATGTAAGAACTTGAGACAATAGCTTGCGAGTTGCCAATAACGGTGGGAGGGGGGCGTTAAAAATGGCGGCTGCTCCTAGCCCCCCCGACCGAAACCTCTGCTTGGAGAATAAGAACGGCCAAATTTTCATTGAGAAAAAAGGGACTTTGATTGTCTTTTTCCTACAATTCTGGAGTCCTTTTTTTAAAGTATGGTATTTAGACTTGAAAGATCACGTATTCAGCAACAGTTTGGGCCAGTTTGAAGCACTCTATCCCCTAAAAAGCATCCGTGCCTAGGGTATGTTGTTTCATGCACTGACCTACTTTCCCACTAACTAAACCACCGCTAAAATCAACTGCTTGTCACAACTTTCACACTCTGAATGCCGTCCACTGCCACTGACACGCCGCGAAGGCACAACAACTGTTGTCCAGTCAACGGATTTGCCTTTTATGCTATTTTGGGCTTAGATGGTCACACAATTGACCAATGAAAACAGTCCTGGCCAGAGCTAAAACCTCAAACAGAACTCTCCTCAGAAAGGCGAAGGAGACGCGAGCTAGGGCCGTGAAGTTTTTATAAACGGGCGATGGTCGTATCACCACAGGAGATTTATACGATTGATACGTATACGTCTTAACAGATATTACTCTTGGGGTTCACACGAGAGCGTATATTTAAGTCTGTATGTATTGCATAAGGACATTTTTTGGCTTGCAGAAGTTGCAGGAAAGACGTTGTTTTTAAGTTTGACCCACCGTTGTGCAGCCTGGTCATCGAACCGAACAAAATAAACTTTTCCGGCCTCAAACTTTACCTAAGATCTAGACAAAAATATGATAACGCAACACATACAGACTTGAGTATACGCACTCGTGTGAGCCTCCATTTTCTTTTCAAATATGCATTTTCCTAAGTTTTTCAAACGTATAACGTTACTCAAATGTAGTTCTTCAACGAAAGATGCGATCGCTCAAGCGTTATATTCCCCGCCTGCACCGACACAGGAAATGTACACTACATTAAGCGTATCCTTTTCGGTTGTGCCGTTCTTGAAATTCACACAGACACAGACATGGATACAGTGGAGTCATGACTTTAAAACTTGGTGTTGTACAGTCGACAATTGGGGCACTAGTATGTCTAATTTCTTTTCTATAGGAACGTACAGTTTACAATCCGTTTTTAAACAGACATATGGATACAATTTTACATTGATAGTTGAAAAATTGCTAGCTGACGAAGTCATTTTGAAGACGTTCTAGATCTCTCTCTCTCTCTCTCTCTCTCTCTCTGTAAGGTGAGACGACAGTCTTATCTTTGTTAAGTACTTATAATCCTACCATTCAGTGTCGCGGGGCAGAACCTTCGCGAGGGACACTTTAGAGGGGATTAGAAAGAATAACGTTACACTGCGTACTTCTCGCGTTGTCTCTATTGTTGACACACGTTTAAAGAACAAGTACCAACATACCTGAAGAACATGCCGACTGAAAACACTGACATGGTCACCAAACTTAGGGGGTGACGGTGTCACACTAGTGTGTATATTCAAGTGCGTATGAGTTGCGTTTTGACATTTTCTTGGTTTAAATAAAGTTTGCGGAGAGGAAGTTGTTTTCTACTTTGACCCACCATTGTGCAGTCTGGTTATCAACCCAAAGAAATTACTTCTTCGGCTGCAAACTTAACCTCAACCAAAAACATGTTAATACGCAACTCCTGCGGACTTGCATATACGCACACGTGTGTGTGTGTGTGTGGGGGGGGGGGGGTCACACTAGTGCGTATATCTAACTCCGTATGAGTTGCGTATTGAAGTTTTTTTGCTTCCGGTAAAGTTTGCGGGGAAGATTTTTTTTACTGTGACCTATCGTTGTGCAGCCCGATTGTCGAACTAAAAAAACGTTTTTTTTCGGCTGCAAACTTTACCTGAGGCAAAAAATGTCTATACGCAACTCATGCGGACTTGAGTACACGCATTCTTGTCACCCCCCCTCCAACAAGCAAGTTAGGCTTCTAGAAATCATTGCAATTTCTCCATTGCCAAAAGAGTAGTCTCATACGTCTAGTCGATCAGTTATGTACCGTCGTACTGATCGCTGAAGGTATTGTAGAATAATTCCTCGGTTTATAACGGATATTTTGTTGAGGCCCGGTTGAACTGGTCGCACGATTATTTTGTCGTAATTATTGACAGGCTATGAAAGATCTACTCTTTCCGTCTAGTACGATTGCAGTACGCATTATAATGTAACGGTGTCTTAAAACAGAATGGACGGTGCATGCTCACCTGATGTTTTCCCAGGCCTCTTCTCCGAACTTCTCCACAACAAGGGACTTCAGACACAGGTTGATAAATCCATACTGCAGTGGGGAAAAGACCCAAAAAATCAAGACCGTAGCACTCCTAGAAAATTTGACTTCAAACTTTCAACCTCCGCTGCAGTACCCTGAGAAGCCGCCAGGAGGCCAATTTTCGAACTTGACCTTCATTCTCCCGATACTTACCGACCTTCCAACTATCATCTGTCCACATCCCCTAGTTATGCTGGCTACAAACAAAGAAAAAAAACACACAAGCAAACAAGCAAACAGACATGCAAGGTCCGCTGTTGTACCGTAGGAAGCCGCTAGGAGATTCTAAGTAATAATTTTGCGTAAGTATAGATTAGAAATAATGATATATTATAGAAAAAGGAAGCAAGCGTAAATGATCTGTTAGTTACAGCAATGGTGATTAAGTAATAAAAGTGAATAGCAACTAAAAAAGCAACAAACAATGTACAGTTCGATACTACCTGTATGCTTACATGCTGTATGAATTCTACATGATAATTAATATCATCTTCTTTGAAAGTAACATAAATTTTTTTTTTCATGATGAGGATATCTTACGTTATATTTTTCGCAGTTAACGTTAGTTAATTACAGCTTGGTTGATGTTTTCATTGTATGTAAAGCATGTCATAACTGCCCGCCCAAGAGTCATTTGCCTGAATCCATTTTGTAACGATATCATTGTCAACCCTTGTGTTAAAAGAACCTTAAAACAATGGTGTCCGAAATTATGGGTCCTTAGTCCAACATTAATGACGATCTTATCTTCTATGATTGCCAATCTGGAGAAAAGAATGTTTATTCTACTCTCGAATAAGACAATCGCGACAAAACAAACTTAGAGAGACCTGCATAAACAAAAATATCAGATGTCGTCTTTTAAAGCCACGCTTCTCTGAAGAAACAAGCACTAAGAACTATTTTCATACAACCGTATTAATCAAAACATTAAAATCGGTGTGGCTTTTAAGTTTTGGCTTTGTTTACGTCGTTGTGAAGTTATGTCAACAGATGTTTATGACGTTGGGTTGCCCTGATAAGTACACTGTTTTCGAAAAAAAATTAAAAGTTCTCTTCCGTCCACTTATGAATTGTTTGATGCTATGACAAAGCGCAAATGAAGTACTTTTTTTGTGGTGATGAACAAAGATATGACAAGAAACCCTAAGATTCTTAGGGATCCACGATTCTGTTGAGTTTATCTGATGTTATGTTTCAGAAAATAACTTTTTGATTGTTCTCTCAAGTGTTGACAAGCGGCGGACGAGCAATAAACGAGTTGTTAGCATTTCTCACCATTTGTAAAGGAACTAGGTTAAATCTGGGAAACACATACAAAAGGAAAACTGAGAAAGTCTCCCAATATAGGCAAATTCACTGCTCATAACAGACCTTCACTTAACACCACGTATATTTCTTCAAAGTGCCAACTATGCAGTGACAAAACGAAGGCCAAAATAAACGGTACAATTCTTGAGAGGATGTTTTGAAATTCCCCCGATTTTTAAGCGCAACCATCTTAAACTTTAGAGATACTTAACCGTCGATCCAGTCTGTTAAGTTCATCCTAGCTACACACGATACTTAATTCTCTCTTGAGGCCCTTGTCCTCGTATCGTACGTAAACTTAACACGACGCAAACGTCACACAACTTAAGATAAACTCACCACCATGATTGTGAGGAAACGTCAGTCAAAACATCACAGAACGTCGCACACGGTGGCGGTGCAAAAAACCAAACCTACACTTCACTCCACAATGGCGAGACCGTCTTACGTCGTTCGCTCTTTCTTCCTACCTCTCTTTGATTCCCCTAGTTACCGTGGTGATGTAAGAGGACACTCGTAATCCAGGGAGGGGAGATTTAAGGCGATGTGCTGTCTACGTAAGATGTGATGAACACCACCTGTTTCAAGAGGATGTCGCTGACACGTCAGACAAAAAAACTGTGCAGCTTTTCCACTTGAAAAGATTATGGATTGGGGTAGAGGTAAATCACCATCCGCCCTCTCTCGGGACAACAACTGTAGTACACCCGTACTGTTTCTAATTTCCAAGCAGATGTAGGGTATGACTCAAGCGTGTTTTCGCAGCATTCTTTTAGTCTTTTCAGTGGTCTTTGTTAATAGCTCTCCTCCTACTGGGAAGGACCATAACATCTGCTTGGAGATTAGCTCTTTGGGTTAACACGTCGCATCCTTTTCGTTCGTTCGTACGTTTAGAGCTTTGTAGTGCCGCAGGGGACGACAGAGGAAATCCTGGCAGGATAACATTGCAGAGTGGACGTCCCTTAGCCTGGCTGAAAGTCTGACTGCCGTAAGAAACAGACGAGCCTGGAGACAGGTCTCCATCTTCACTGCTACCTTGTCCCCCCCACGAACCGGAGGTCAAGGGACTAGGTAGGTAGGTAGGTAGTGCATGGTGGTACATGGGACAGCAAGTTTCCTTGCTGTTTCAGAAGCAGGGGGGGGGGGATTTTTACAAGGGGGGGGGGGGGGTACTAGCCCTTCCACTTGGACGGTCGCATCATTTTACTTACCGTCTATTCGTTTCATAAGTTGTCCGGCTGACAGTATTTTGTAGTGTAGTTAAGTTTCATCTGTAACGGTCTAACCAAGACACAAATGTACTTCTCTGACTGTTTACTTTCGGCTGAAGCACATATTAAATAACGTAAGACGTGCAAACAAGTCAAACAAAGACAAAACTACAGTTCACAAAAATCTCGATTGAGAACGCTTCGACAGGTTATCTTTAAAAATACTCAAATACACTTCTCTGACCGTTTACTTTTCGCTGAAGCACATTAATAACATAAGGTGTGAACAAGTCAAACAAAGACAAAACTGCAGTTCACAAAGATCTCGCTAGAGAGCGCTTCTATAGAATATATCTAAACGTACCAACATAGAAATGGTGCAATTCTGTATCGAAAAATATGGTAGGGCAGGACGCATTTTACAGGAAATCTATGGCTATGGAGTCAGGAATGATGAATTAAAGTCGGTTTGTGAGGAAATGACGCACGAGAAAAGATTACACGACAACTCAAATCATTGCGTAGAAAGTTTTGTGAAACGATTCAGTGCTACACGCAATCAATCAAGCCTATTGCGCGAGAAGAGGATTCAACCGTCATAGATTTCAAACCATTGTTAGAGCATCGTACATATTTCATCCAATCAGATCGCACGTACAATGTTGTTTGGAAAAGATGCTCGCTGTCTGGCGGGCCCAAGCAAGGTCACGTTCCATTTGCAGTCAGCATGAATGCGAGGGTGCTACCAGTTGAGCTATAGGGACATCCCTCGTCACTGAAAGTCATACTAAAGATTGGGGTGTATTAATACCAACTTTATGAAATACGCATTTACAAATTTAGAGATGGTCTATCTAAGAACAAAAATCACAAAATTTGGGCAATCATTGGACTCTAAACCCCCTGTACAAACCCCTTGAAGTTTACACATGTTGTAATGGGACTAGTCCATTTTTGCATTGGGTGCGATTTGTTAACAGTCTATCTCTGTGTGGAGAACGGATTCAAATATTCACTGTAATATCTTCTGACCTCAAAGTACTAATACCTTAAGGCATTACGTTTTTTGATAGCATACCTTTATACTAGTGCAGTACGTATACATAGTAATGGTACAAACTTCAGGGGCTATGTACAGGGGGGTTAATATTGAAAAGTATTACCAAATCTTTATTTATTTTTTCATATTCAGATAGACCGTCCCAATATTTCTCGGTGCGTATCTCAGCAACAACTGCAACGTTGTGAAATAGAGCCTCCCCAGATTGCACGACGATTGTGCCCACGCTTTAACCCCATAGGGGACCCTCTGCAAGTTGTCGACTTTGAAAGCTGACCGTTCTTTCAAACGGCGCCGTCAAAAGCCAATTATCGGCGGAGCTATGCTCTAGAATGACCCGCATATCAGTCCGTCGGGAGCCGGTAACAGGTTACAAAGGAAATGCCTAAGAAATGACACACGTCAATACGTGACGTTCTACCAGTAACCTGCCACATAACACCTTGGACGCGACCCTAAGTATACAGGTAGTCAGAGAATTTAGGTTCCACCAACAGAAATACTGGTTAGTACCAGTGGGCTATTATACAATAAGATATAAGTTGGACCAAAGATTACACAGCTTCCACAATCAATGTACAATTGACTGAATTTCTACTTATGATCTCAAAACAGAGAGCAAATACTAACAAGACCATAGCACGTCCAGGTCAAGAGATACAAAAAATGGAATTTCTGCTGCAGTACCAAGGTCACAAACCAGGGGGCCCAAAATCGACCTTTAATTTCGGCTTCACAACACCTGCCCACATACCAAATGTCATTGTAATCCATCAAGAGGTTCTTGAGTTATGCTGACTGGAGTGGTGCGGAAACACAAACAGACAGACAAACAAACAGACAGACAAACAAACAAACAGACACACAGACACACCCAAAACTATATCTCCATTTTTCATGGAGATAAAAATGTTGGGATCCGGAAGGACGAACCTCTAGTACAGAATGATGAGATAATGCTCCTGATATGCCTCCATCCAGATAAGCCCTAGCCTGTTCTGTTTTATATCATGTGGCCTGGCTATGAGTCACAACTGCAGGTCACCAACTTGGATAGCTGTTCTTGGCCCACTGGGTTCAGTTTCAGGTCACAACAGAATACATAACAGTTTGAAAATACACACATATATATATATACAATGAAAAGCTAGCACTAGTCTAATGATTACGTTAATTTGGCCTCTTCTCGCTTCTTAGTAATATTGTAGACATAAGTACAGGTGTGTTTGATAATATAGGGTTTATCTAAAGCCATTAGAAACATGAATTTTTCCGCGACGCCAAGACGAATGAAATGGGGAAACCTACATTGAACTAGTTTATAAAACGCAGCTCTCTCTTCGTTGTATAAACTACATTCCATTAAAAAGTGTTGCTCGTCTTCTATCCTATTTAAATTGCAATGTCTACATATTCGTTGTTCCAGGGGAGTGCGGTTATGACGTCCGGTTATAATAATAGATGGTCTAAAGGGTGTGCCGTTGACCCATGCCTTGTTCACCCTCCATCACGTTTTCCCTTACGTTTGATTTAAAGGACGTTAAAAGATTACTTAAAGTCTTACACGTCTTCGTGAATAGTAGTGTGCCAACTTTATCATATATTTCTCTTAGTAAATGACATCTGCTATCTATGGAAGGGATGTAATCCTGTAAAGAAATACAGCTGTCGTAATGCGTAAGCATTTCTTTTGCCAACAATGACAGCCGATCCAATGATATTTCATAGTAGTAATGTTTTGTCAGTTTCCTTGTCAATGGTAGAATTGTCTCTTTGCTGGCCGTTTGTATCGTAGGAAGTGTAAAAAAAAATCGTTGTGTAAAAAGTGAAAACGTGCCTACGTGACATTCGTACACCCACGTACCATTGGCGATTTTAAAACAAGATTTCACTGGATAAAATATTCTCTGTAATCACTATGATATTCATGAGTTGAAAAGCAACACTGTTTTTGACTTTGCATTGAGGCAAATGTAAAGTATACTTATGCACAGTCTAGAATTAACTTTGATTTGAAAAACAAAATTTGGCATTAAAAGAATCAGACAAATAGAAAATAATACAATAATAACAATAAACAACGAAAAACAGCCTTCTTCAGCCAAACATTTGATCATCTTTGGGCATTTTGTAGCCCCCTTCATAGATCAAACACCGGTATCAGTCAGAGAACAGCACGAATCAGCCACAACAGATGCCACAGAGCCTGCTAATGTTTGTCTAATTGAGCCGTGCTAGTGTCACCAAAATGAAAGCAGATCTGCAGTGGATGTCATTTCAAGACAGAAGAAAAACATCCAGACTTTGCATGATGTACAAAATAATTAATAAACTTGTGGACATACCGACTGATAAGTATCTAATGCCAGCTCAGAAAAGGACTAGAAAATGTCATGTCTTTAGGTACCAGAGTTATCAACTAAGGATTGATGTGTTCAAAAATTCGTATTTTCGGAGAAACATTATCATAGTAGAATGGAACTCTTTGTCATCAAGTACTGTAGGAGCATCCTCACTAAATAGCTTTAAAGAACGGTTGCAGTCAGATTTGCAAAGACTAGGTGTAACAGGCCATTCAGTGTAATGTAACCAGCTTCTGCCGTGCCGCGTGCCTGCGAAGGTGGTGTGTTACGCCGAATGGCTGTCATACTGGCTATATAGATACAGATACAGACAACGTCATTGATGAGTCCTGTGAACTGCCGTACATCACGTTCGGTGGATGGATCCCGACAGTAGTGATTCATCACTCTAACCTTCACACCGCCATTACCACACAGGTCATTCACACGGACACGTCGTGGAACTGGTGCAGAAACACTTTGTAATGCTATTGTAATGCTATATACACATATCGCCGGGTAGTTTACGAGGTGTTGTTTTGCACTTTCGGACGTGACCCCTGCCAAGGATATCTAAAAAAAAAAGTGAAAATGGATATGGTTCATTTAAGTTTTGAACTCCTGACCTCGGCTTCTGAGAAACCAGCTAGCCTGGTCCCAGTCTCTAGGGGTCGGCTTAGGGGTGTTTTACCGGGCCCAGTCTGCTTTATTTAGCCGTTTCTGTCAGCCTGTCTACTTTATATAATAACTGCCATGTAGAATTCCGCAGCCTTTCTACTTTAGCTGCCATAGAGAGTTCCGCCGCCTTTAATCCAAGGCCGCAAACACCCCCCGAGCGGACTAAACTGTCTGGGTGGGCGGGGATCACTCCCAGCGCCGTAGAGATATCGGGGAGCCCCCGATAGTATGGTTTCCAGGCTAGAAACCAGCACGCGCACCCGGTTCAGATGGACACCGGACGGTCTCAGCGGGGAACATCCTCAATTTACCCGGACTCAGTAGATTGTAAGGATTAGTCAGCGACATGGAATTGTCTCCTTCTGTTTTTATATATAGCAGACGTCGGGCGACAGTAACACACTCTGCGCTGAGAAGCACGCACGCAGCTAGCCTCTACCAGGCCCCGCGGATGGCATCCAATCCATTCTGCACCCGCAATCCATTCTGCACCCTAATCCCACCCGACCCGATTATCTGTCTAGTAAGATCAACTGTATTTGGGTTGTTAACATGTTTGTCAAAGTTTTGTGAAAATTAGCTTTTGTACTCGTTATTAAATCATGTGTAGTCATTTGTTGTGCGTACTCATGTAATCATATTTAGCTACCGGTCTATTTCTATGCACTGCCGGGCCCCTGGATTTTTAAACTCGCAGTTAAAATCAACCCGGGACCCCCCGGCGACAAATCGACTCCGTAGGCTAATGGCGTGAGAGCACCGAGAGGTACCCCCGACATCCGGCAGTTCTCATGTAATCATGTATAGAACGTTAAGGTTGTATTTTACCTTTAGAGTCTTTGTGTAGATAGAGTAAATTCGTGTGCAAGGGAGAACCTTTGTCTTGTGTGAGAATAAAACTCACAGTGTTTATTGCCCAAAACTGACTTTGTACTTTCTTGTATAGACTAGACTATCTTGCCCACTAGGATTCAAAACAAATCTTAAACCTCCTTGCCCCTACGTGGCCCCGTAGGAAAACCTGCGGCTACCGGGCTATTTTTAGGCACAGCCGGGCCCCTGGATTTTTAAACTCGCGGTTAAAATCAACCCGGGACCCGGCGACAAACAGACTCCATAGGCTAATATAGCAATAGTCATTCACTAAAGAACTATTTGAATAACATTGTCAGAATTTCTAGACATGCATATATTCACTTTATGAAATCCATTCGTGGCCATTAGCTAATCATATCTGATAATTTGACGCCGCTCATTTTCTGTAATAAAGTCACTATCTAATGAATAACGACCCAGATTGGAGTATTTTAGATTACAAAACAAGAACTGACAGAAGCTTTGCTATTAAGAAGGAATATTACCTATGTGTTTCGCAGTGTTGTGCTCTTGCAACGCTGTATCATATGTAAAATAGTTAGATGTATCAAAAAATGTTTATAATTTATAACTAGAACTAGAAGTATAAGTGATACGTTGAACTGATCATGCTAATTTACCTATACACTTTTACGTAAATTAATTAATTTGTATCCACTTTTCTATTTGTATGTATAGTTGTAGAAGACCTACAAAAAGTCTCTGTACTTTTGTTTTGTCAATGAAGATTGTTGCATGGTCTTTGTATGTTTCACCCTGACTAGGTAAGGCAGACGTTTATGCAAACCACAGGAATAGGTTATGATTTTACTTCATATTACAGACACGGGTTCAAGCAATTACATATAGATCTGACCACACTTATAATGGGGCGTGATCGGGCCTGTGTCACCCCTTGCATAGGTTTTAGGTATCGTCATGGTCCCTCTAGAAGCATGTGTATGCATGTTTTTACGCCTCATTTGCATCGCAGTGTATGGTTAATTGGCTCCAAATGGATCATACCAATATCTGATTATCAAACAAATGCTCACTTAGCGATGCGCTTTCACAGTCGCCGTCTCAAAACTGGGATCTAGACAACATCTTATACATAGGCATAGCTCAAACTGTTTGATTAGAATATAACGTTATAGTGTACTTTTTCAAACCTATATTTAACCTTGAAAGATAACATTTTCTGCGGCCGTGGCCGTTTTTCAAGAGCTCAAGGGAGGAGGTCAGGGACATAACATAGGAAAATAGAACAAAACACTTGTTTGCAAAGATAACGTTACATTCCGTATTTCATAATCATATTAGGTAAATGAAAATAAGGCGACAATACAAAATTATTCCGTATTCAGTAATTGTAGTCAGTCCATAGTCACTCGTTAAAACATATTTTTGAATGTAAACAACTGACGGCGTCATTCTCATGTTTGGTGTCAAACTATTCCATAGAGTTGTACCCGAGTAGGAGATATATTTTAAGTCACTGAATAGCAAAATTTAAAGTGTTATGTTGATTTTATTCGTTCGATGAATGTATAATCTTGAAATGACCACCACTTTTTCCAAAGCAGTGCAAGATATCTGGCATCATGTGGTTTGGTTTATTGGTTTATTAAGCAAATCCATTAGATGTACCCGAAGGCACACCACTAGTCTTCCTTGACTTCTAACATCACAATAAATACATTACATAACAGTACATACAATGCTAATGGTCATCTATATAATATACCAGTATGTAACATGGAGGTGGGGAATGATGTAAACATTATGATATATACACATTCCCGGATGAACATAAAGCTACTTTTCTCTTGAAATCACAGGACCCACAAATTCTAGAAAAAGTGGGACTTTTCGTCTTCCATTGCCTCCAAAAAAAATACGTCAAACCTAGCTTGTTTAGATATAAACAACAGTCGTAGTTAGTATTAGTAGCCTATTGTTACAACAAAGTCAGTCACAGTTCACTGTCACATGTATGTTTTTCCCTATGTTTCTACCATGTATTTGCAATTAGCCCACTGCATGAACTTGCAATAAAACTTTATTGACAATGAACTTTATTGCATATTCATGCCCAACATGGGCTAAATGCATTAGGTAACATGAAGTAAAAGAAACGGAACATTGTGCTATGTTCCAACTAAATCTACAGAGTCTCTTCTCTCCTCTTGAAACATTTGTACACAAATTCACATAGTTTTTCAATCATATCGTAGTTTCTAGAAGACCTAAAACATGTGAATAGCTCGTTATTTGTAAGATGCGTATATTTCTTGTCTAGTTGTATGGAACTTACAAGGGATCTGCGCATGTCTGAGTATAGTGAGCATTCTTAAATTAAATTATAATTTTTTTGCGGTACCAAGGTAGCGCTCTTTATGTCATCAACCATCAACTCACCAGCACACCCCCCTTTACTGTTCGAATCCATTTTGTCTGATGAAGGCGGAAAAAGTGGGCATCATTCGGGGTCTCGCGGGAAATCAGAGCGTTTGTATGAAGCGTCTAGTTAAAAGCATTCTTTCCGCAAAGAAAGCTGATTCAGCTGAAATGACCCCACTGGGGATGAATAAGTAACCTGCTTTTATTGTGAAGGGCAATTTTAATCGGGTATTAACTTCTTAGAGGGCACGCTGAATTGAAATCAATATTATGTACATATAGCGCGATTATAGCGCGATTATATACATCTATATACATCTATGAAGGTTACCGGTGCAATAGTCTAGTGGGTAGAGTGTTCGCCTTGCGCACGGTATGTCGTGAGTTCGAGTTCGATCCCGGCCGGGTCATACCAAAGACTTTAAAAATAGTACATATTGCTTTCTCTGCTTAGCACTCAGCATTTGAGTATGGAAGTTAAACACACACCACTACCAATGGCCTAGCCCCCTGTTGTAGTGATTGCACAAAGTTCTGTGGCCCAAGGGCTACTGAAACGGAGATGGGCGTCGACCTATGGACCATCGGTGCGGGAAGGAACTTTGACTTTGATGAAAGTTACACATCCAGGTGACTGACCGGTAGTAGTTGCTACCTGAAACGTCTAAATCTATCCAGTTGCTTGAGTATCATTACCTTGTTATTCTACGACTGTATAGTTCTATAATGACATGTATCCGAAGTCAGCACGGAGTAAGTTTTCACTGTTGTCCAGATACACCTTAGGAAAATAAACGTCGTGAACTAGTCCGTAATATATCTATCAGAGATTGTTCTGTACATATCGTCATTTGAAGGGACCGCTAACAATAAGTCTTCGGGTAATGTATCCGGTGACCCGATGTGCGTTGGATTAGAAAAAAAACAACGCTAGACTGATTGAAGTTATATTTCACAAATAGCCAACAACAAAGGCGCCGTGATAGGGCTTCACCACAATAGAAAATGACTGCTTTACCTTTTATTGATCAGGACGCGTAGAATATTCACCAGGGTAAGAAAGAGAAAGCATCGGGTCGTGGTGCGAAGCATTGACCATTTTCCCAACAAAGAAATGGTACAAAGGATGCATCATTTTCGTAGTCTGGATAGCGAAATAGATTAAAACCTTCGCAGTAGGTCAAGAGAAGATTAAAGTAGTACTGAGAGTAGTGATTGCCCCGCCCTTGGTACTGAAGGACAGGTGGTTATTCAGTTCTATGCTAGAAATCTGTCAAATATTTTTGATACCTTAATGGCGAACTTAGAAACCAGAATTAGCCAAGTGTCATGAATGTTCTGTGGCACTGGCCAACCAACCCCCCACTTTACCAGGGTTGGCTTGGTGTGCCTGTGCGGTTATCAATCTCTCTCTATATATATATTCCTGTTTTCTTTTCATGTTCAGCCAAACCTCCATGTCTTATCTGTTATCTCCACATTGTAAAATGTCTCGAAGAGTGGCTATTTTGGTATATTTTGTAAGCCAAGCCTCCCTCCATGTGTACAGCACGGCCAGGTCCAAATGAGCAGTAACAATTTACGGTAGCCCCATTTATTGGGTACTTTTATAGTGCAACCATGGTCTTTAATGCATCGATCGCAACAGGTCGCCATCTCTGGCTTTACTTTTAAAGACGACGATATCAAAGCATTAAATGGAAAACAAAGCATTAACGTTAGTTAAAGGTATGAGGGGTAACAAATATGTAAATCGTAAGTGAAGGTACGTACATAGAAACGGGGCCATGTTATAACGATACAAAGTTTGATTGTTGTTTCTTGGACTCACATCACACTTTACGACATAAGTCAGACAATAAAAAAATTGACCGGCAAATATCCATTCGATTTGCATCTCATACAAGACTATTTTAATGTTGCAGAGCCACAACACGTGTGCTTGGTTGTGTCAGTACCGTTATTTTGCGATTGAGGTGAACCTTTGTTCTTAATTTCTTTCTTTCAATTAAGTCCTTCGTGAGAATGAAATATATGTAGGTATTGGAAATATCAATACCCAGGCCTATGCAAGTGAATGGCACACATATTGCTTACATTTCAATCACATCTATCCTATTTGGCCCGGACCCATGTACAGAAGAAAGGTCGCATGCCATTTTCGTACCATAATGCCAAAGATCCATTTGTACCGTTGCCAACAGTGAAATACCCTATTTGTAACAGTTGTATCGTGTACTTACTCTGTGATTAAGGTAATGCTTTGGTCGCATTTGTACCGGTGGCCGTAGGGGTCGTAGCCCCGGCCTGGCTCTTAAGTTAAATTAACTCTCGGTGTTTTCACGATTAGCTTACGGTGGCCATTTGCCACCGGGTCCCGGATTGATTTTTAAGTACGAGTTAAAATGATCCGGGGGCCCGGCCGTGCCCTAAAAAATCCCGGTAGCCGCAGGGTGTCTCACGGGGCCACGTAGGGTTCACGCCCGAAGGTGCAAAAACACAACAACAAACTCACAGCCCGGAAACTACCCAATTGTGACCAGAGAGTACGTCTATTCTATGAGTGCGAATTCGAACGCTACAGACAATGACAAAACCGCGGGTAACGATATGAACTTGGAGCCGTTTCAAAACTTGACAAGTCGTGCAACCAGATCTGGCTAACACTAACTAAACCCATTACAAGTGTGTAATCCCTCCCATACAGCCGATTAGCCGATTAGAGTGTTCGGGCTATGTGTTCGTTACTGTTTGAACGCCAGTACGATTGGAAAGAAATTATCCACAGTACCAAAGAGGTTATTGAACCACCGAGAAAGGTAGAATCGAATAAGAAAACAACACTTACGTCATCAATACACTGGCAGCATACAGTTTATAAACAAAAAATATCAAACAGGAAGTTCTGCTGCCGTACCTAGGGAGCCGCCGGGGGGGGGGGGGCAAATCCAATCATACCATCACACCAAATACAAGTTTTAAGAGTCTCTCTGCTACAGACCGTTTTGAGGAGATATTTAAATGCAACAAGCCCCACAATGCGAACATAGGTAAATATCTAAACGACTGCTTTCACATTAGAAAAAATACTGGAACTAATGATTAAATCAATGATTATAACACAATATCGAAAACGTATGCTAGCCCTTATTGTATTGTATTAGTAATTATGATGTTAAGTCTTATTCTGTACTTCCACTTTGTGTTATGTTAACGAATTCTTGCCATACCTTGTACCATGTACAATTGTCGTGTAATAAAGTTCTTAATATAAAACCGTTCTTGAATAATTTTATTAACCAACACATACAGACAGACACACACACAGACAAAGACGCTGCTGAAAATAGGACCTTTATGATATTTCATGAAGGTGTCTAGCAATAGATATAGGTTTGTGTTGTTGAATATTTCTTTTATGTCTTGAAAGAAGAAGTAGCATGAATGGATGAGTATGTAAATGTCAAATCATAAACGTAATAGTAAATAAAAACCCGAAGACCATGTGCGTTTCAGCTTTTGTTATATCCTCGCTTCACAACAAACAAGAAAAGACAATTGCATCATTTATAGTCAAGTCACATATAAAGATGATTGGTCCTTATTGTCTGCCATCCGAGGTCTAAATTCGACACATAATCATATTTGATATTCATATTATATCTTAGAGCAAATATAAGTACACATTCCTTGATTGAATCAAAGCAAACGTAAATTGATTGATCAAGAACGGACTAAACTAGACAGGGCTAACGCAAGTCAAATATTTCTGTTGTCAGTCGCTATGTTAATAACATTACAATTACACATATCACAAAAAATACGAAACACGACCCAATACAGTACACAAATGAAGATGAAGATTCAAGAACCTTCTTTAAGGGTACAATCTCAAAGAATAAATCAAAGAAGAGAGATGCACAATCGTATACGTGACATGTTAAACATAGACAACAAAAAAAGCCGAAATACAGTTACTCATTCCAACAACTTCGGAAACCGATATGATTTTGTGATTTTTCCAAAATCATATCCAGTTGCTTGTAACTGTTTTTAGCGTATCTTATTATCTGGATGTCTAACCTTAATCAACGTAGACAAAAAAATGTGCACAATCATTTTTGTGTTTTTAAAGAGAACCTCAATCAACCTGGTCATCTGCTGAAGGTCATCTGGTCACTCCAGCCCTCCCGTGCCTCATTAATCTACAGTAATCACGGCTTATGTACATGATACACGCCGCCGCATCCGGGATCAAAACTGCATTATACTAGTATACGTTTACAGCATTATGTTGTGAAAATTACAGTCGCAAAATTGTCTGATTGCTTTGTAAAAAAAAAAACGTTTATGATCATATATGTGTAAATTTCAACAAGATAATGTGGTCAATTTTAATTTTTACCTTTTTTGTCTACGTTGATGAAGGTTAGACATTGAGATGATAAGATACGCTAAAAACAGTTACTCAAGCAACTGGATATGACTTTGAAAAAATCACAAAAGCATATCGGTTTCCAAAATCATACCAAGTTGTTTGAATGAGTAACTGTATTTTGGCGTGTTTTGTAGTATATTTAACATGTCACGTATATACGTACTGCATTCTTACCGGCAAAAATTTGCACGCACTAATATTATAACAGCGACTAAATCATAGAATATTGAATGTTAACCCGATTTTCTGCGCTCAAAGGCAAGGAAGCCGCCTTTCTGAGCCAATTATTATAATAATCGTCGTACTTACTACCATGGTGACCCGTATATATCCGTTGGAATTCTCCTCGACTGGACGACGAGCCGCTACATGGTTGAATCTGCCATCTATTCACTGTAGAGCTACGCCAGCATGTTCTGTTACCCAAAAATCGTTACGAAATTCAACAGGTATATCGAGAAATTTTCTCCAATCCAAGGGTATTGAGTAAATCCTGAAACACGTCCGGTACTTGTCGGAGATCTTCTGTCACGAAACGGAAGATGAGTACGTGAACCCGGTGTTTACTCTACGTTAATCTGATCCAATTGCTCGCTTTACAGAGACAGTAGGGGCGCCGCAGTCCATAATCTAGGACCCCGCCTTCAAAATGTTCTCTGAGGACCTGTATCCTTTTAACTGCTCGTAAGCAGCTCAAGAAACATTTACGTAGAGCACAAATGGAAAACGCAGATCTAGGAAACAACAGCATGGCTTCTTAAAATACAACATCTTGCTAGCTCTGTAGATGGGGGTTGACCATTAGTGGAATGGCGTTTGGGGCTAGCGAGGCGAGGGGGTGACGACAATAGGTGGAACAGCATAGTTTGCTAAATGGCTGCACTTGGTCTTAGTTAACGGTGTAGTTGAGAATAATCAATATAGTTTAGCACATTTTAATTGCCACCTACAGGTGATACATTTAGCTAACAACGAAGAATTAGCGAACGTGATTTCAGCAACGTCATACGTTTTTCAAAGTCTTATGAAAGGTAAAAATGTTTTGAATCATTTCTAAAATGTTCAGTCGCTTAAACAACCATGAAACATTGTGTCAGCCCTCGATTGATTTTGCTGCATGGTTTGTTTATATTTGTATACCGATTCTATATCTCATCCTAAAGATTGGATCTATTGAATACATGTTTTTTTCCAGAAGAATTGCGTTTCCATATTCATACGTATTTTTCAGTATTGGCCAATTAGGGTAGAGTGGGTCTGTGATAAATGATCAATTGATCAAAACGATGATAGTTAACTGGCATCATGTTGTATCAAGTGAGAGGAAATCATCGATATGAATCTAAATGCGGTTGATTCAGATTTCTGCAAAAAAAGTTGAATAGTCATCCTCCAATGAGGCATTCGTAGGGCGGTCGTGATTGTGTCGTACAAAAAGTTATCATTTTTTTGACGGGAAAATTAGCAATTTATCCCTGCCGATGTCTTCAACCATATATCACCCTTCTAAAAGCAGGACCCCTATCGCTCGATTCGTTGGCTCGCTCGCGTAGGGGCCCTGCTCTTTAGCCCGGTAGACACGGTTCTGGTGCCGTCGCCACCAAAACAGCTTCAGCCAATCAGAGGGTTTGCTAAACCTCATCTAGAGCAAACGTGCAAAGGACGCTGGAAAGCTATCAACCAATCAGGTTACGTCTCACATCAGGTTACTTTAGGTTCAGAACAAATTAATCGCCAAACTGTGCCAAATAACGATAGCTCATTGATTATTCATGAGCAACTGTCAGCAACGCCGCCAGAACCGTGTCTACCGGGGCTAAAGAGTAGGGCCCTTACGCGAGCGAGCCAACGAATGGAGCGATAGGGGTCCTGCTTTTAGGAGGGTGCCATACATAGGATACTAAACATGCATATCCTAGCTGAAAATATAAAAACAAAAATCTTTACTTTAGCGTGACATTTCAGAAGAGAACTATAAATTGACAATCGTCTCATAAACAAGATGTAAAATTGATCGTCTTTTTTCCATTGAACTAGTATTTTATGAATAGTCTTCTTACAAACAGTATAGAAAGCTAACCATCTTTGTGCTATATGCATTTAAGTAATCGTCTTTTAAACAGTACAGAACAACCTTTGTGTACTTGACTCGTCTTCTTATAAACAGGATAGAAAACTATTCATCTTAGTGTCATTAGACTTATCGTGTTTCAATGGCCTATGATAAGCAACAAGAAAACACACATCTCACAAAAAGCAGTCAATGGTGACAAATTTTCTGTATCTCTCCTGACAGTTCTCCCTAATTTTATTCTATTCTAGTTACTTGCGATATCATTATGTATCACAATGAGTTACGCGTTATGTTCCATATGTATGCAAATGAGAGTTTCGCGATATCAGTACATATGCAAAGTTAATAGGTATGAAAATGACGGATTCGATTAATCGTTATGTATGAAATGAGTTACTCAGCTATCAAAACTAGTTATTTCGCATTCATATCATGTGAACCACTGTTATTACTTGCAAGCGTGTTTGGTACGGACTCTGAAGTGACTGTGGTAGCAGTTGCTTTGGTGTTCAAACGTGGGGACTGTTCCCTCTTGACTCTTGTCACACACAAAGAAAATGCTAGACTGGTAGTGGAACACGTGAGACCCACCGGACGGGTCGCCATGGTAATAGGACAGGTATACACCTGGGGTAAATACAAATAAGACGGCAAACAAACATTCAGATCTACATGGCATACATGGTTGTATCAGAGATCAAAGTCTATGGCAGTGTTGGGCAACGTACTGGAATAAAATTTAAGAACGCACACAAGCACCGCATTATCGAACTTGACCTTCGTTGTCCCGACCACGAATATCTTAAGGATTCATCCACAGCTTCTCGAGCTAGCAGTCGAGAGAGAGAGAGAGAGAGAGAGGGGGGGGAGGGAGGAAGAGAGAGACAGAGAGAGTTAGAGAAAGAGAGAGAGAGACAGAGAGAGAGAGAGAGAAAGAGAGAGGGAGAGAGAAGGAGAGAGAGAGAGAGGGAGAGAGAGAGGGAGAGAGAGAGAAGAGAGAGAGAGAGAGAGAGAGAGAAGAGAAGAGAGAGAGAGAGGGAGAGAGAGGGAGAGAGAGACTGAGGCAGAGAGACAGAGAGAAAGAGATAGACAAACGACACCTATAACATAACCTTGTTGGCGAAGGTAATTATGTTGGATTTTTCAGACCTACATAGTTCAGTAACACTCCTTATGGTGTTCACAGTTATATACAGTAGAATCCGCTTAACTGCACCACCCATTTGTCAGCGTTTTTGGTGCAATTATCCGGTTGGTGCAATTATGCGAAATGCCCAGCTGGACCGCACCACCATGGGCGAGGGGGTGTATTATTAGTCAGAAACACTAGCACAAGGAAAACAGACGAAATTATGCAGTTATTAACTTTATTTATTGACCCCTTGCTTAATATTCAAGCAGATCTACACGGGGCGCGAAAATCGTATATGCTAGCCAGAGAAGGTCCAGTCAGCCAGATAAGCTCCGGAGCTTCTCTGGGTGACTGGAGCTTCTCTGGCTGACTGGAGCTTCTCTGGCTAGCATATACGATTTTCGCGCCCAATGTAGATCTGCTTGGAGTTAACCCTTGCTGAAAATAAAGAAATGACTACGACGACTACGAACCTGTTTTGATATTGCATTCTCTCATTTTTCCCTGCGATCTACCGCATTACAACACACGTAATGTTACAGGGGAGGCATTCTGAAACATCGTCATGCCACTCATAGGAAAACAGTTTCTGTGTTACATTACGTAGCGTGCAGTTGTCGATTTACGTAAATCATGTACCGCCATGAAACTAGGAACTGAAATTAAAACTTGGTTACTGATTACGGGTGACCCGCCCGGGACCTCCCATACGATTCCTATCAACGTAACTGTCAATGGAGACCGCCTTCTTTTGCTACTCAAAACAGTTTTAAACATATTGGCGGTATTGCGCCTTTACACCGGCAGGTATCGGCTCATTTGTACCGCGTTTGCCGATTTTAGCGAACCTTTTCAGTTAACTTGTCGAGGATTTTTGAAAAAAATTGGTGCAGTTATCCGGCATTGGCGACCATGCGCGGTGCAGATATGCGGAGTCACTAACAATGCAGTGAATGGGAACCGGTTTTGGATATTGGGATTCGGTGCAATTAAACGGAAGGTGCGTTTATCCGAGGTGCAATTAAGTGGCTTCTACTGTATAATCATTGTCTTGATAGCAAAAGCGCCCCCTGTCTGTATTGAATAAAAGTGACAGTTCGGGGAAAACTCACCGTCAGCACCGGGGTTTGCGTCAAAGATTGCAGCGTTTAAGCTGCCCAGAGCTGCACAGGTAGCATCGGGATTAATCTTATTATATAAGTACACGTTGAAAAAACAGTGTCCGAACAGCGAGGGAAAAAATGGGCATAAAGGGTCTAAAGCATGTAAATTCATGTGTCTTTCTTGTAGGTGATTTAATTATGTCTGCACATGTGTTTAAAAGCTACATGTATCCAATGGAACACATCTTTTTGTCAGTCTTTGGTGACGTCAAATTCAAATAGAAACGTGATCGAAAGCTCTAAGAGAACAGATTCTCGAACTGAAACAAGCACATTGAAAATACAAAAAATTATTGATATGATTTACTCATTGACGCAGTTTAGAAATACTATCCGTGAAAAATTATGACAGAACTGGCCATTGACTACTCTCCAATCAGAGGTTAGGCTCCGGCTAGTTTTGGAATATTTGCAGGCGTTTTTGTCAAGCTTTCTATTCTATTTATTTGTTTGTCTGTATACGGCCGTGCCCGTACCCTCAGAATTGGACTAGGATTGTCCTAAGAAAGTTATCAACTTGGTGTAGACCCTTCGTATCTGGAAGAGAACGGTTTTGTTCGGCTGTATACGGCTGTGCCCTAGGACTGACCCCAAAGTTGCGTTGCGCAGTAGAGTGCAGAAAATTGGAATACCTTTGTAGTCCCTACTTAAAATCTTTAAAACCTTTCTTTTCCTTGAAGTTTTTTGCCCAATCTGGAGACTTTTAGGGTTAGAAGGAACAGGTATGGCCTTAGCTTTCCCATTCTGGTTTAAATGTGTTTACTTCGCCATTTTAGTTGACGTAAGGGTATATGTGAGTTGTTGGGTCATGCGGATGGATACATAAGAAATCTGGGGTCAAAGGTAGGGTTTCTTTGAAACTGGCAGCTTTCCTCGGAGTTTGAGCTGTACAACACTCTCTTGTTCTCTTTGCATGGTTATCGACTAGACCCTTGTGACTTTCCAGTGGAGAAGAATTTTCAATATTGAAGTTTGGGTTAGTACTTTTATGAAGCCATGTTTCTGTGTGTCTTAGCATCCTTTCCTATGGGCAGCCATAGCTTTGGGGACAGCCCCTAACCCACGTCCTTACCCTCAGTATCGGAGCGCTTTCTTTGCAGAGGTCAGGAGCCTTGATGACGTTATCGCAGACATTTAGGTAGTACTGATAGTATACCGGGTCCGCTTCGCTTCCGATGGGAGAGAAGATGTTGTAATTGTCGATATCGTAGGCTGAATATTGGTAGTGGTAGTACCCATTTCTGGAATGTACGGTGGCCCACAGGAACAGGATTATATATGTGTATTTTGGCATATTTATTTATATTTTTCCTGACCAAAAAAGAAACAAAAAAAATTGCAAAAAAAAAACTTCACACTGGAAAATTAAAATAAACAAACCAAGATACACAAAAATAACTCTGTACTTATGGGCCACCGTAGGAATTGATAAATGCACAGGTATATCATTGTGAAAAATCAGGCAAGGGGATGGCGAGCACACTCGATCTTTGGCACGCTTATAAACCTTTTAGCACCTAACAAGTGTGGCAAGTTTCATTCCTATTACTAGTAGTTTCTGGGAAGTTAGTCTACAGAAATCTTTGATGAACACACCGCGTATCCAGGACCATGCTAACTGATCTGTCAGTCCGTGTTCAACTATCAAATCTCAATCAGCTATAGCAACTATAAAAGGGAAATTCCTAAGGGTTCAGAGATGAAAATTGGCATGTGTCCTATTAAGATATGTATTTTTATACGCTTGAAATGTCAGCCCCCTACAATAACAGTATGTGGCAATACGACTCTTTATTCGTACCTATAAGGTTTTATAACCTGCAGTTCTTTGTTTAAGTATGCGCAAGGGTGAATTTTGAGAACGTTCAAGTACTTACATTCTCAGCGGCGAAAGATCATACATGTGGCCGTCCGCAGCGGTGTACTGGCAGCGGGTAATGTCGGAAATAGGCAATTTGACTGGGTGATATACACATAGAACTATCAGTGCTTTGGTCTAATAGAACAGAACGGAAACGATGAAACTACTTACCAGTGCCTTCTTCCTATTTAACAATTGAATGTACTGTTATGTTTCCGGTTTTCGCAATGATTTTTATTTGTATATAACAGTTATAGCACTAAATAGCTATATGTCATTTCATTTAGACTGGCATCTATATACGTAAAGGAATATGTAATGTTAAAGCAATTATGCTTTTATTGTAGTTGATAGGGCCAAACTGACTTGATTTGTTTCATTTGTTATAATCATGTTATCGTATGTCAGGTGTGCGGGTATGATTTATCTATGAATAATTGATTCTGTACATTTATAGTTCTGCTGCTTTTCAAAATTTGATCTCAACCATGTGACATATGTAACTGAACAAGACAGATTTATCGATAGAAATCAACAACGCAAATAGCTACCTAATTTGCATGATTAATTAGAAAATACTAAAATACCATAATGGTAAATGATTGGAATTTTGTTCTCGTGGCATAAGTATGGGTGAACATTATCGGACATAAATCATGCATGACAGGGCCTCAATAGCATAACTTATAAGGACATTTCTACAATGGACTTCTTACTGTACGACCTGATTTCTGGGACACTATGTCCCAGCTGGGGTTAGGAAGGCAGTTCATGTAAACCTACAAAAGTAGGTCATGTAAATATTTAGCAACACACTAGACATATACATGTAAACTAGTCCTGTACCACCAAATGATTAAAGTCTTGGATAAAGGCACTCTCCATTATATTAATAAGCCTTGATTACTTGTCGAAGGATTCGTGGAACTCTAGCTTGTTATGTTATCATTTGCAAGCGTGTTTGGTAAGAACCCTGAAGTGGCTGTGGAAGCAGTTGCTCTGGTGTTCGAACGTGGGGCCTGTCATCTCTGTGCTGTTGTCACACACGAAGAACACGCTGGACTGGTAGTGGAACACACGTGACCCCCCGGACGGGTCGCCATGGTAATAGGACAGGTACACGCCTGGGGTAAATACAAATAAAACGGACTAAACAAACATTCAGATCTACATGGTTGTATCAGAGGTCAAGGTCTATGGCAGTGTTGTGCAACTTGACTGAAATAAAAGTACGCACGCAAGGATTGATCACATTATTGGACTCGAACTACATTTTTCCGACCACTTCGTATACCCACCTACCGAATATCATAAGGATCCATCGACAGCTTAGGTTATGCAGTGCACAGAGAGAGAGAGAGAGACAGACAGACAGACAGATAGATAGACAGACAGAAAGGGAGAGAGAAACGGCACCTAAAACATAACCTTCTTGGCAAAGGTAATTAGGTTAGATATGTTGATTTGCACAAGTTTATATGTTTATCAGCAACATTCATTATGGTATTCAGATCTAGATATGCATGTTTGTCTTGATAGCAAAAGCGCCCCCTGTCTATATTGAATATAAGTGACAGGACAACTCACCGTCAGCACCGGGGTTTGCGTCAAAGATTGCAGCATCTATGTTGCCCAGTGCTGTACAGGTTTTATCGGGATTGATCTAATATTCATAGTGAAAAAAAAACACAATGTCAGGCGAGTGGTTGGGCATAAAAGGTCTAAAGTATGTAAATACCTGTATGCTTCTTGTAGATGTACAATTACTAAGTATGTTTTGTCTTAAGAAGTATCCTGCGGAACACAGCTTTATGTCAGTATTTGATGACTTCATTTTAAAACAGGAAGATGGTCAAAGGCTTTAAGAGAAATGGTTCTAGCCCTGAGACAAACACATTGAAAATACAACAAGCTCTTTGTTATGATTTACTAATTGTCAAATTGACGCAGCTTAATTATACTATCAGTGGAGAACATGACAGAACTAAGCATTGACTACTCTCCAAGCAGAGGTTAGGCTCCGGGTAGTTGGTGACGTTTTTCAGGCTCTTTTGTCGAGCTTTCTATTTTGTAACGTTTTCTTTATGTCCCCAAGCCAAACAAATAAAACGTCACAAAATAGAAAGCCCCACAAAAACACACTGAAAACTAGACAGACCTAACCTCTGCTTGTAGAGAAACCATTGACAACGATCTACGCCAACCATCTTGGTCGCAAAATAGCTAACATTTGTAGGGCTCACCCAGGACTGCCTTAAGAATGCTCTCAATTTGCTGTGGACCCTTCGTATCCGGAAGAGAACGGGCTCTAACTCTATCTTATTTATTTGTTTGTTTGTCTGTATACGGCCGTGCCCCTTACCCTCAGTATCGGAGCGGTTTCCTTGCAGGCATCAGGACCCTTGGTGACGTTATCACAGACATTCAGGTAGTACTGATACATCAACGGGTCGGACTCGCTTCCCTTGGGCGAGTAGATGTTGTAACTGTCGATCTCGTAGGCTGGAGCGGAGAAGTAGTGGAACCCATTTCTTCAATGGATAAATGCACACAAAAAGTCATGTACATCATTGGACAACACCAGGCAAGTAGATGATGTGTACACATACGAAGTTTGGCACACTTACTAGCCTTTTAGCACCCAATAACTGTGCCAAGCTTCGTTCCTATTAGTCTTTGGGAAGTTAGTCTACATAAACCTTTGATGAACACACTGCATATCCAGGACCATGCTAAATGCCCTGGGTTCTACTGGCTCCACTATCAAACTTCATTTTGCTCTTGATGTAAAAGAGGAATTGGTAAGCGTTTAGAAAAGAAAATAGGCATGTGACCTATAAAGATATTTCAAAACTTTTGAAATGTTAGCCTTATACAATACTAGTAGCCATACTGGACATGCGAGTTTTTTTCACGTTGAACGACATTCTTTGCCTTCGCCGTAGGCAGAAGGGTATTTTTAGTTGGGATTTGTGGAGTGATGATGTTGGCAATTTAACTCTTGATACCCTGGACGGATGTTGGTGTGATTTTTGGTAGGTAAGTTTCTGTTTGGGAGACGAAGGTCAAGTTCGAAGATGGGTCTTCGGGGGGGGGGGGGATTCCTTTGGTTCTGCAGTAGACCTTGTATGTCTGTCGGTTTGTTTATAGTGGCATAGCTCGAGAGCAATTAAGTGGATCGTGATGAAATTTAGTAGGTTGTTGGGGGTCGGAAAAACGAAGGTCAAGTTCGAAGATGGGTCTTCTGGGGGGGGGGGGGTCCTATGGTAGTAGAGTATGCTTTTTTTAATCTAAAATTTGGAGGAGAATAACTCAACCAGGGTTTGGTGGATCTTAATTGTTTGGGTCAGGTAGAAACGATTAGTGATGATCAACATAATGAGATGCATTCTATGCAAATCAGGTCATTCTTTATATGATTAATGAAGAAAAGTCGAAATTCCCTTTCAATGTGCTCTTTTATGGATTACCTAATATATACATGTACGAGGACACCTATATACGTGGACACATATGGACAGAGTGACAGGCATGGATTCTTTTTGGGTCAATTGCAGAATGTGGGCAATGATTTTCACAATAACGCTTCAAGACATACAACTGAGAACTTGGACATAGAGAGCAAAACTGATTGATACATCGATTGTGTAACGGGGGGCGCTCTAACATTGCACGTGCCCTTACATCGCATGGATTTCTTTTCTAATCTGAATATATCATACATATGTAAGCAGTCGTTGTGACCAATGACTATGCTGATAAGGAAGGTGAAAAAATCAAGTCCATGCATATAGCTGTCATTTGCATTAAAAATATACATGTACATATTCATTTCTTGTTTGTCGAAAAATAGTAAACATCGCTGTCGTCTGGTGACGTTTTTTTCCCGCCTTTTTTTCTGGCCGTCATGGTGGCGGGACGATTCAACTCACAGCGAGGTCCAGAGATTTGTTACGCTTTAACATATGATTAGTATACGTACCGTCTAGGAAAAGGAAACTGAATACAGAGATGGCGAAGATATTTGCCAGTAAGTAGACGGAGTGTTGTTGATGTAAGCGGTGTCGTTTCAGTTGGGCCGCATTCACTGAGTACGTACGTCGGGCCGCGCATTCCGTGCGCAGTGGCATATTTCCCGTGAAAACATGAGCAAGGATGCGCTAGATATTCACATTTCATAAGAAATGCACACAGTCATAATTTTCCAGTCAAAGGAAAGCTAGAATATGAGAGACTACAAGCCTTATTTAGGTTTTCTTTACGCCATCACCAACTTCTAAAGAGAGAAAAAAATTACAAAAGCGTGCCAAGTTAGGCACACCCTCTGGCGTAGTGCTATTATACAAAATCAGAAGGTGCATTACGCGAAAACGCCTAACAGCGTTTGCCGATTGTAACGAGGAGCATGAAGGGCTCGTGAACAGTATGGATGCATGTCTTATCCCAGTATGTTCCTTCGATGAATGTGGTCAACACCCATTCAATAAAACCTGACCAATATCTGGCAACCAGTGATGGAGTGCCGTGAGTTCGATCGTGTAAAAAAATGTACGATGTTAGGACATCTCCCGTTAAATAAGGACATAATTTGGTAAGAAATATGATGACAAAATGCTATGATTCCAAAGTTGTAAATGACGGTAATTTGATACTTGCATTCGGAAGTTAAATGAAGGTGAACATCATCATACATTAAGTATGAAATCCATAACACATAATTCATACGAGTTAACACCATTCGGTGAAGGTATGGGATCACAGAACTCTATAGTATTGTGAATATCTTAACAACTTTCTATTTGTCTCTGTGTATTGATGTATTTTAATGAAGAATGTACGAAATTGTCATTTAGAGGGAATGCAGTTGTGTTCTCCCTGCTTATATACAATTAATGAAGATATGAGTAATGAATATTCAATGTATTTCTGGAGTGTCGCACGCTTTGAGCGTAATGTGCCTTAACACATAACAGCATAAACCGTGACTACGAACTCTTGCAGTTATCGTAAACAGTGCTAGGTGACGCTTTTGATCCATGAACATGAAAATGCCTTCTATCTAACAGGTGACCTTTCACTTATGTTTAAAACTAATAATCTAATTGCTTTTGAACTATTACAGTTCTCGAAAAAATTACTAAGTGACGCTTTTGAACCTTAAGATTGTAGCTTCCAGCACGCACTCACACAATTGAAGTTCTTGAAATAATTGCTGGCGGCACTTTTGATCCATAAACAGGTGCTAAATCAACAGACATTTTTTTTTATTCATGACAAAAGCTGTTCAATGTGTGTTTGTTACCTTCCAGAGAGACGGATTGATAATCCAAATGTCGACCAAAAGTACTAGCTACTATTCCATTAAACCGTTCACAAGCAAGCCAGCTGTCCTTGGTACTGAACACTGTTTCAACACACACAAACACACACACACACACACACACACACACGCACACACACACACACACACACACACACACACACACACACACGCACGCACGCACACACACACACACACACGCACACACACACACGCGCACGCACGCACGCACACACACACACACACACACACGCACACACGCACACACACACACACACACACACACACACGCACGCACACACACACACACACGCGCGCACGCACGCACACACACACACACACACACACGCACACACACACACACACACACGCACGCACGCACACACACACACGCACACACACACACACACACACACACACACACACGCACACATACTCAAGTAGATGTAACCATCAGACAAAGAAATAGACTTAAAATATATTGTGTTATTCCGATGAGGCACATGATCAACTGCAATAATCTTTGCACATATTAACGGCACTTGTACCCAAAGGCCAACGTCACCATGGCAGTTCGAAATTGTTCTTGTTCGGAAATTCGCTTACGAACGTTTATGAACCATTCCGAGCCTTTCAGAAACCGGCGACGCCAGTTAACAAACGTTGCGCCAAGACTGCCATTCTTTTAAATCGAACATAAAGCACACTATCTGGGCAATCAGGCGACAATGAGCTGCCGCGTACTAATACATGATTACACTAGTTATTCGGCGGAAGACAACACTTTGGCACAACAACAAAAAAGAAGAAGAAAAAAGAATAAGATGAACATTTATTCGGGAAATATAAATCTTAGCTATAGTAAGTGATATCCAAAAATATGGAGCTGAAAACCGAGGAGAAAACGCTTTATTTGCGCATTATTTTCTGGGATTACTTCGTATCGCGGATAAACTTCGGTATGAGACTGAACTGACTTGACGTCACGGAAATTACCGACAGATACTGGGAAAACTGTTATATCAGTGGACCAACTACAACTAATGTTTGAACTACATACATCGGGAAGGAAGGATGTTTATTAGGACAATTTTACAGAAAGAGAAGAAAGGACAAAGCACAAAGCTGAGCAGGAACGGGGCGACAAGCGGCTGTACAAGATGCAAGATTCAACATTTCACCACAAGAACCCGGACAACGTTGTGGTCGTTCTTCTTTTATCGTTCATGTAAAAATGTCTTCAAATGTAGCGTCATTGCGGGAACTTTTCCAAAGAAAGGGAAGCGAAAGGGCTGTGAAACTGTACGGACGAATATGGATAGGCAAAACTCAGGATTTGGGGAGGAACGCAGCAAGATTTGGAGTCGATGCAGTCAACAAAATCAGGCACGTGTGACGTCATAACAGGTAAGATCTAAGACAGGTAAAAACATTTTCGTCATTTCTGAGAGAAAATTCTCAATGAAAACTTCCAGTCCCTCAGAAAAGTTCAGAATATGCTTCGCACATAAATATTCTGAATGGCTGTGTAAAGTTTCTGTGTTTCTTCTGTGACAAAAAATTATTTGTGAGAAAAACAAGGTCCAAGTTTTTTGAGCGCGCCACAACACAAGAACAGATCTTGAACAGATACAGCATACTGTAAAGTTTCTAATTTGTTCACAAACCTGAACTACAATGCTGTGATTCACTAAAAATGTAAAAGGACATGGTTAACTTGTTGATTTGCGAAAGGATATACTAGTATAACGTTGATGTAATAATTGACACAGTGAATGGTGCGGTCTGTAATTGGTCGGGAATACGTCGGTAATGTTGTTTGAGGATTGGTCGGAAAATCGCCGTCTCTCGCTTATCGGGGAATTTGGTCGGGATTTAGTCGGTTCAATGGTGCTTCCTGACAAAAGGATTAGTGGCTATTGACATGATCATCCTGTCAATAATAAGAATTTTACACTATTGACAGGATGATCCTATATGATGTATGCATTCCTATGCAATTTTTTGTAATCTACTGTCAATATTGATTTTCATAATGTTGTCATCATAAAAATAATTTATTTAATCTTATAATCATAATTTTGCTCTAGGAGCATCCATAAGTACATCATTGTCATGTGCTTTCCAGAAATGCTTCCTAACATTATCAATGAGTCAGAAAGCAGATGAATAGGATGTATGACATCTAAGTTGATATTGCAGTTATGTTGAATAATAAGATACTGTAAATGCAGAAATGTTAGCGAGGTTTAATTTCGCGGTAAGGAGAAAATGGACTGTTGCGGTGGTTCATCCTCGTCCACCAGGACCTTTCCGCTCTACGTTACATCGCTCGCGGAAAAGGCCCTGGTAACACGTGGTGGCATCCATGGTTATTGCAGGTCGAGCCTCCAAAACAGCTTCAGCCAATCAGAGGGGTTAAAACCCATTTGCTTCCACTCATCGGAAGCAAACGCGCAAAGAACGCTGGGAAGATATCAACCAATCAGGTTACGTGTTACGGCCAAATAAGGGCTAGCTCATTAACTATTCATGAGGTACAACTGCCGTTTGTGCCAAATAAGGGTTAGCTCATTAATTATTCATGAGCAAGTCTCGTCGACCTGCAATAACCATGGATGCCACCCCGTGTTACCAGGGCCTTTTCCGCGAGCGATGTAACGTAGAGCGGAAAGGTCCTGGTGGACGAGGATGCGGTGGTTTTGAGATCACGTTTAAACAATAATAGTGCTACAGTCACACAATGGAACGGCTTTTCGCATGTTTTTAAGGTTGTGGTAAAGAGTTAATCGATGAAAGTCATGACCATAAAACCGCAAATATTTCTGCATTTACAGTACAGGGAATAATGTTGATTTAGTATATTTTTACTCTGTATAGTGTACGCGAAGAGGGTCTACAGAACCATTGAGCTCAGATGGTGGAGCAGTCAATGCTTCAGGCCTGTGAGGAGGCAAAGAAAACAACTGCTGACATGGAGAACAATGGTACATTGTACACTTTACATGCAGCTGTTATTTGTTTGTTACATATCTGGTATAAAATGCCTTTAAGTAATGGCATAACAAACCTGGTTTGTACTGACGAGTCCAAGCTGCATATCTGGACAGATTTATTAGATCCGCTCACATCAGGATGGTCTGTTGTGGTGTATTCTTTTTCCTGCTAGTGGTGCCTCTCTCCTCAACCACAGGACTTGGTATTTTATGCGAGAGTCTGGAAAAAACACAACCTGATGCAGACTTTTTAGTTGGTGAAGCGTCGTGAGGTAGAATAGGTATGAATATGGTCATGGTTTGGTTTGAAAGGGCAGAATCGACGACTAGCTTACATCCCAGTTCACAACTTGCAGGGAATTTGGACAGCCATTCCCGACTCAAACAGCTGCCTACGGCCAAACACGACTTGCATGTTGTTTACTTTTTTTTTTACATTAAAATTAATATACAATACGTCATTACACATTTGCATAGAGTAGGCCACATATTTGTAGGTGCAGTTAGTTACATATATCAATCTTCATCCGTCATCTAACATGTACCTCTCTTTCCCCATGTAGAAGACAAATGTGCTGAGGGAAACATACAGCATCTTTATTTTCTACCAGTACATCTGACGCCCTTCAAGAACAGCATCCAAGCGAGTGGAAACACACATACTTCAGGGAGAGGGTTTGGAAAAGTCTTTCAATATGATGTACTTGCATGATGGTAAATATAATTGATGATGGGTTCTCCTGGTGAATCAACAGATGAATTTATAGTACATGATGGTCTTAATGCTCTGAATGGTTCTGGATTGGAACCTTTTGTAGTGAACATCATACAGGTATTGCTAAACACCACAATTGACTACAACTGATCACAACCAGGTATGATACTACTCTCACCTCTCAAATAAACGTACCGGTACGTTTATTTTTTTTCGGCTATAGTTCCACCCGGTACGTTCTTATTCTAGACGGTACGTTTATTATTTTTTGAAAAATTGAGGCTTTGCAAACCAGGAATCCCTCTAAAATCGTAAGTTAAGTTTTTTCTGCCCATATTTCCCCGGTATGTTTGCTCGTAATTCGCTATTTTTCGGCCTACCGGCGTTGATTTTCTCGCCGCTTTCACGGCCTTGTGAAAAGTATCCTGGCGGCACTCGTAACATATCAGTCGATATCGCTATGACCCGGTCCACTATGACGCTACAAAGTAAACCGGAAAATAAGACGTGACATTGACATTTTAAAATACAATTTTCATACAAATAACTGTGATAGTCTCTGTTTACATCGTAAACCAAAGCACGCTAGCGCTGATCAAAAACGTGTGTAGTAGAGTGCATGCCTGCACTGGAAATTTCCTGATCACTATATCCGTAGTATCGGCAGCGCGGTGGAAGAATTATTTGTTCGCAGAAGACATGTAACACGTTAAAACAACAATCATAACTTAACTTCCCTTGTGATATGTGTTTTGAGGCCACAAAATCTGTAAAACAGCAGAAATATGTCCGATATGATTCGGTAAACAACAGCGTGAAATCGCGAAACATGGCCGCCACTCTCAGGCATGGCGACAGTAAAACTAGCAGCATATTGTGTAGTGCGGATACCGATCTTTAAAATGATACCGTAAACGCATGGAAATATTATATTTTTTGGGCAACGATAGACACACAGCGCCATATTTATTTTCAGAGGGTTCATTTTTTTTAAATAATCGTAAGATTTTCCCAATTTTGGCGGTTCATCGCGGGTTTCTAGTGTCAACACGTAATGGGTAACTTCTTAGTATGTGCGGTCTGTGACGTTGAGCTACTTTTACAGTCGATCCCTGTTCAATATTGTGGGATTTACCGCGGGAACTCGAAATCCGAGTGTCTCACTTTGTTTTCGACGCTATGGAGCAAAAGTTTATAGACATATTTCTTTTGTGGAAGGATTGTGTTCATATTTGTGTTTTTTGTGCTTGATGTCTTTAGAAGATATGATCAGGTACATTTAACTTACATTTGTAAGTACTCTGAATAGTCTGATGATTTTTGTTATATGTCACTGATTGTCAGTCATGATAAAATGATATAACAATTTTCTTTGATCACTTGCTTCAAGTTCCAAGTAGAAAAAGCATGTATCATGTACATTTTCACTTGTTGAATTTGAAAGCACCGTGGCCCCCGGTTAGGGGTCATAGCGGGGAACCTATGCCCAATTTTTCAATATCTGTACTATTGTATTTTACAAAGAGGCGAGGAAGATCATCATGATTTGAACAAGCTACATGTATGGACAGTTGTTCTGTTCAATATCTATATACTTAATAGGTATGGCATGATTGACTAAATATAAGTTACCTACCTGCTTATTATCTTATTTCCCTCTGACAATGACAGTTGTACATGTATGGACACAGTTTACCTAGCCTCGACTGTCGATTTTTGAAATTTTCTGGGGGGGTACTTTTATTCCAGGGGGTACTTATATTACATTTTGAAAATTTGTCCGGGGGGTACTTCTATTCCAGGGGGTACTTCTATTTGAGAGGTGAGAGTAGTATGCAGTGGATTATTAACCCCTACATGGAAAGTGCAAATAGACAGTAACTAAATTGTGAAACAGATCAATACTGTTTGGAACTAAATGTTACAGAATTTTTTTTTGAGGGGGGGGGGGGCAACCATGCATATATCTTATATTATCTTATTAGAAATGTTTATATTCCTATGGAAGCCTGCACCTTAACAATAACCTCAATGACCTACATTCGCCAGTGCCCCACATAGTATGATACCCTTGGAGGCTTGAGTAGTATAGGAGACCATCAAGAAGGTTATGTTTTCAGAGTTTTGTGTACATGTCTGTTAGCAGGATAACTCTAGAAGTCATGAATGTATATTAATCTTTATCATATTGGGCATGTTGGTAGCTGTTGAAGGAAGATATTAGATTATGGGCCCCTACCAGCTTCCCATGGTACTGCAGTAGAAATTCCAGTTTTCATATCCCCTGTTCTGGACATTACGGTCATGATTTTTCAGAGGTAGGCAATTGGGCTTGTGAATAAAGGACAATGGTACTGCCACCTAAAAACTAAAAAAGAAGAGGGACATCAAAAAGAGAGGAACATGTACACCATGCAAATGAAAATCTAATTTACATAATAAATGTAAAATGTCAACATTTCATGTTGGGAAAGATTCCATCAGCATTTGGAAGTACAAAGTAAAGATGAACATCATTATACATGTATAAAGCACATCAGGGCCTCATTTGCATATTTAATGAAAAGAGGCTAAAATAGTTTTTGCTAAGATATAACTTGCATACTTTGGACACTTATTTGGGTAAAGAGGATCATTGAATGATGTAGTACATGCCAATGAGGACCTTATTCACATAATGAGAAAGAATATGTCAACTGAGGGTTATCCAAACACCAGAAAGACGTCATGAGATAATTTGAAGTCAATTTGTCGGGGCTTCTTCTCGCCCCTAGCCATTATATACTTCATGTGACGGGTGTCTTAAAAAACAGAGAGCGAAGCATGGTACATGCAAAATAAGCAACAATGCTTACATAGACTCTCCAGGCATACCGGCTGGTTTCCTAAGACGGCATTGGTCTTGCCTAAGATGGGAGGCATTGCTAACAAGGGACCAGTTTCACCGCTATTGCCTAACACCTGAAAGATGTCAGACATGGCATGTCAAATTGTCAGGGCTTCTTCTCGCCCCTAGCCATACTTCATATGACGGGTGTCTTGAAAAATAGAAAGCGAAGCATGGTACGTGCAAAGTAAGCTACAAGGCTTACATAGACTCTCTAGGCATACCGGCTGGTTTCCTAAGACGGCATTGGTCTTGCCTAAGATGGGAGGCATTGCTAACAAGGGACCAGTTTCACCGCTATTGCCTAACACCTGAAAGACGTCAGACATGGCAATTGTCAAATTGTCGGGGCTTCTTCTCGCCCCCAGCCATACTTCATATAACGGGTGTCTTGAAAAATAGAGAGCAAAGCATGGTACGTGCAAAGTAAGCTACAAGGCTTACATAGACTCTCTAGGCATACCGGCTGGTTTCCTAAGACGGCATTGGTCTCGCCTAAGATGGGAGGCATTGCTAACAAGGGACCAGTTTCACCGCTATTGCCTAACACCTGAAAGACGTCAGACATGGCATGTCAAATTGTCGGGGCTTCTTCTCGCCCCTAGCCATACTTCATATAACGGGTGTCTTGAAAAATAGAGAGCAAAGCATGGTACGTGCAAAGTAAGCTACAAGGCTTACATAGACTCTCTAGGCATACCGGCTGGTTTCCTAAGACGGCATTGGTCTTGCCTAAGATGGGAGGCATTGCTAACAAGGGACCAGTTTCACCGCTATTGCCTAACACCTGATAAACGTCAGACATGGCATGTCAAATTGTCGGGGCTTCTTCTCGCCCCTAGCCATACTTCATATGATGGGTGTCTTGAAAAACAGAGAGCAAAGCATGGTACGTGCAAAGTAAGCTACAAGGCTTACATAGACTCTCCAGGCATACCGGCTGGTTTCCTAAGACGGCATTGGTCTCGCCTAAGATGGGAGGCATTGCTAACAAGGGACCAGTTTCACCGCTATTGCCTAACACCTGAAAGACGTCAGACATGGCATGTCAAATTGTCAGGGCTTCTTCTCGCCCCTATCCATACTTCATATGACTGGTGTCTTGAAAAATAGAAAGCGAAGCATGGTACGTGCAAAGTAAGCTACAAGGCTTACATAGACTCTCTAGGCATACCGGCTGGTTTCCTAAGACGGCATTGGTCTCGCCTAAGATGGGAGGCATTGCTAACAAGGGACCAGTTTCACCGCTATTGCCTAACACCTGAAAGACGTCAGACATGGCATGTCAAATTGTCAGGGCTTCTTCTCGCCCCTAGCCATACTTCATATAACGGGTGTCTTGAAAAATAGAAAGCGAAGCATGGTACGTGCAAAGTAAGCTACAAGGCTTACATAGACTCTCCCGGCATACCGGCTGGTTTCCTAAGACGGCATTGGTCTCGCCTAAGATGGGAGGCATTGCTAACAAGGGACCAGTTTCACCGCTATTGCCTAACACCTGATAAACGTCAGACATGGCATGTAAAATTGTCGGGGCTTCTTCTCGCCCCTATCCATACTTCATATAACGGGTGTCTTGAAAAATAGAGAGCAAAGCATGGTACGTGCAAAGTAAGCTACAAGGCTTACATAGACTCTCCCGGCATACCGGCTGGTTTCCTAAGACGGCATTGGTCTCGCCTAAGATGGGAGGCATTGCTAACAAGGGACCAGTTTCACCGCTATTGCCTAACACCTGAAAGACGTCAGACATGGCATGTCAAATTGTCAGGGCTTCTTCTCGCCCCTAGCCATACTTCATATAACGGGTGTCTTGAAAAATAGAGAGCAAAGCATGGTACGTGCAAAGTAAGCTACAAGGCTTACATAGACTCTCCCGGCATACCGGCTGGTTTCCTAAGACGGCATTGGTCTCGCCTAAGATGGGAGGCATTGCTAACAAGGGACCAGTTTCACCGCTATTGCCTAACACCTGAAAGACGTCAGACATGGCATGTAAAATTGTCGGGGCTTCTTCTCGCCCCTAGCCATACTTCATATAACGGGTGTCTTGAAAAATAGAGAGCAAAGCATAGTACGTGCAAAGTAAGCTACAAGGCTTACATAGACTCTCTAGGCATACCGGCTGGTTTCCTAAGACGGCATTGGCCTTGCCTAAGATGGGAGGCATTGCTAACAAGGGACCAGTTTCACCGCTATTGCCTAACACCTGAAAGACGTCAGACATGGCAATTGTCAAATTGTCGGGGCTTCTTCTCGCCCCTAGCCATACTTCATATAACGGGTGTCTTGAAAAATAGAGAGCAAAGCATAGTACGTGCAAAGTAAGCTACAAGGCTTACATAGACTCTCTAGGCATACCGGCTGGTTTCCTAAGACGGCATTGGCCTTGCCTAAGATGGGAGGCATTGCTAACAAGGGGCCAGTTTCACCGCTATTGCCTAACACCTGAAAGACGTCAGACATGGCAATTGTCAAATTGTCGGGGCTTCTTCTCGCCCCTAGCCATACTTCATATAACGGGTGTCTTGAAAAACAGAGAGCAAAGCATGGTACGTGCAAAGTAAGCTACAAGGCTTACATAGACTCTCTAGGCATACCGGCTGGTTTCCTATGACGGCATTGGTCTCGCCTAAGATGGGAGGCATTGCTAACAAGGGGCCAGTTTCACCGCTACTGCCTAACACCGAAATGTTGTCAGAAATGACATGTACATGAGATATAGAGTTGAACTTTCAGGCCTTCTTGTTACCCATAGCCACACGCAATTATCAAATTACCATCATATGCTACTAAGGTACATGCATTCGAACTTCATCAACAAAATTTGCATAATACCTATTATCAATATTCCTCCCTTTCTCAGTTGTATATGCTTTTTGCTTGAAAATCCTACGGTGGGAATCGATGAAAGTTCCTCCCTGATTTCGCAGATTAGCTTCTAATTTGAACAATTAGCATCTTCTGTGTTATTCCTCACTTTAGTTATCTACATGCCAAACATAACTAAAACGAGATTTGTTTTGCAATGGCCCACTAGCACTGCAAGATGTATGTTGACCTATTGTCCTAAATTCCAAGACCCCTGCCTTTATGATAGTAAAAGTTGCACATTTCCAATTTTACCACAATGATTTTGTAGATTAGGCTCATATTTCTACAACATAGATCTCATTATGTTAATCAACATCCAAGATACCTATGTTAAAAAAAATAATGAAAAGCCAGCAATCCCTTCTTGAGTTATCCTCTTCCAAAGTTTCCAACATAAAGACCCACTGCAATTCCATACCAGCTGCTAGGGAGTTCAAACTCACTTGACCCACTCCTGGCTCCAAGAGCTATCTACCACTAAAAAACCAGGACCTTAGCATTCTGAAGTTCCGCTGCAGTACCGTAGGAAGTTGCTTGGAATCCCATTATCGAACTTTGACTTTTGTCTTTCAACCCCTACCCTTCTATTGATCATAATGAGGATCCAGTCACAGATTTAAGCGTTATGTTGTCCACATACAACACACATACATACAAGTTCTGCGGCATTAGCGTAATGATGCCGCGAGGAAACCCATTATCGAGGTTGACCTTTCTCTTACCAACATCTACCTAACTACAAAATATCATGAACGTCCATCCACAACTTGTTGGGTTATCCTGATTAATCGAACATACATGCATCCAAGGCCAAGTCAACATGAAACAGTTCTGATGGACATTGTGATGCTCAACACCACATATTTCATGTGTACAACCATACCTATCCTTGGTGTAAAAATACTATCCACACGCTGAAATACCTGTCACTGATGCTGAACACCACACCTGTCAGACATACAACCACACCTGTCCTTGGTGTTCTACACCAGACTTGTCAGACATAAAACCACAGCCGTCCCTGGTGCTGAACACCACACCTGTTAGACATAGAACCACACCTGTCCTTGGTTCTAATCACCACACCTGTCAGACATAAAACCAAACCTCTACTCGATGCTAAACATCACACCCGTGAGACATACAGCCACACCTGTCCTAGGTGCTTAACACCACACTTGGACACATACAACCACACCTGTCCTTGGTGCTGACCATTTCATCTGTCAGTCATACAACCAAACCTGTCCTCAATGCTGAATACCACACCTATCAGACATACAACCAAAAATGTCCTCAATGCTGAATACCACACCTATCAGACATACAACCAAAAATGTCCTCAATGCTGAATACCACACATATCAGACATACAACCACACCTGTTCTTGGTGCTGAACACCACACCTGTCGGACATACAACCACACCTGTCCTTAGTGCTGAACACCACACCTGTCAGACATACAACCAAGCCTGTCCTTGGTGCTGAACACACCTTTCAGACATAAAACCAAACCTGTCCTCGGTGCTTGATATCGCACCCGTGCAACGTTCTTAGTGCTGAACACCACACCTTTCAGATATACAACCACACCTGTCCTTGGTTACTTGGTACTCAACACCACACCCGTCAGATATACAACCACACCTGTCCTCGGTGCTCACACCTGTCAGGCATGCATCTACACCTGTCCATGGTGCTCAGCTTCGCAGCTTTCAAACACAACTTTTTATGTTGCTGAAGTTGACAAATCGTTTGTTTTGGATTAGCTTTGGTACTCAACACCACACCCGTCAGATATACAACCACACCTGTCCTCGGTGCTCACACCTGTCAGACATGCATCTACACCTGTCCATGGTGCTCAGCTTCGCAGCTTTCAAACACAACTTTTTATGTTGCTGAAGTTGACAAATCGTTTGTTTTGGATTAGCTTGATATCGATAACTACTACTTGATGATGATGATGATGATAACTACAATCTTATATATATGGCATGTGATATTGTTTTTCACTATATCTCGCAGAAAGGTAGCTGTATTTGTTTAACTTGAGTTTGTTTGTACACTAGCTGTATGTTTTACTGTTGTTATTGCTTTATTTTTTCTCACGTTATTGTTTAATTTGTAATCACTACTGTTATTATTATTGTTGTATGTAAGAGAAGGGCCTGGTTAAGAAATTACTGATTGTAGCCAAATAATCTTGAAAGATATGTGAATAAATAAGATAACAAACTTTCGTACTGTGTTTTACGAGCCACCAAGGTTCTATCCTAAGGTTGTGTCATTCAAATGACACAGGGTCAGATTCAGCTATCCATAGGGTGTGTCATTCCTATGACACAGGGTCAGATTCAGCCATCCATAGGGTTTCGTTCAAATGACACGGACAGATTCAGCTATCCGTAGGGTTTCATTCCAACGACATAGGGTCAGATTCAGCTCTACGTTGGGTGTGTCATATAGATGACACATGGTCAGCTTCAGCTCTCCGTAGGGTTTTGTTCAAATGACACGGGCAGATTCAGCTATCCGTAGGGTTTCATTCCAACGAAATAGGGTCAGATTCAGCTCTACGTAGGGTGTGTCATATAAATGACACATGGTCAGATTCAGCTCTCCGTAGGGATTTGTTCAAATGACACGGGCAGATTCAGCTATCCGTAGGGTTTCGTTCCAACGACATAGGGTCAGATTCAGCTCTACGTTGGGTGTGTCATATAAATGACACATGGTCAGATTCAGCTCTCCGTAGGGATTTGTTCAAATGACACGGGCAGATTCAGCTATCCGTAGGGTTTCGTTCCAACGACATAGGGTCAGATTCAGCTCTACGTTGGGTGTGTCATATAAATGACACATTGTCAGATTCAGCTCTCCGTAGGGATTTGTTCAAATGACACGGACAGATTCAGCTATCCGTAGGGTTTCATTCCAACGACATAGGGTCAGATTCAGCTCTACGTTGGGTGTGTCATATAAATGACACATGGTCAGATTCAGCTCTCCGTAGGGTTTTGTTCAAATGACGCGGGCAGATTCAGGTATCCGTAGGGTGTGTCATTCCAACGACATAGAGTCAGATTCAGCTCTACGTAGGGTTTTGTTCAAATGACACGGGCAGATTCAGCTATCCGTAGGGTTTCATTCAAATGGCACGGTCCGATTCAGCTATTCGTAGGGTGTATCATTCCAATGACACATAGTAGTCTTTCATCAACGCGAGACAAAGGCACAGATCGTCAACATAGTGACGACGTTGATGATATTGCCGTCATGTACTGGTAGAGGGCTAGAAGGCACAAAATACGTCGTTATTAAAGCTAGTCTTGAGACATTACTGTTGGGTGACTGATGAGTAAGATATAAATTAATCAATGCTTAATAATACTCATAATTCTGTTGAATATAATAAATGACCTCTTACCTTCACAAATTAACAATTGTATTTGTGATAAAGTTTTTTTCTCATAATTTTGCAAATAAGTACAGGATTTCATTAAGTTGTATCGGTTGAACAGATGAAAAATTCCTGCATAAAGTCCACACAGAGCAGAATAGAGTTACCTCCTATCTACATCTCAGATCAGCACATTGAACAAGTGCCATTCTACTCTCATCTTGTGGTGTCACCCTACATCAGGCCTTGGGCTGGACTGATCATGCGCAGACGACATCTAGTAAAGCCAGGAAAGTTCTTGGATATCTCTGGAGGTTACGAGCTAAACTATCCCAGGAAGCCCTCGAACTAGCTTACCTTACCCTGGTTCGGCCTAAGCTGGAATACGCCTCCATTCTCTTCAGCAACATGAGTGCCGCCGCCTCCAAGGTATTCGGACGTGTGCAATACCACGCAGGCCGCCTTGTTACAGGCGCAGCGCCAATGACACCCTACTCAGACGTGCTACAAGAGCTTGGGTGGGATAGGCTCTCAACTAGGCGAGATTACAACCGTCTTGTCATTATGTACAAACTCGTCACCGGTTCTGCACCACCCCACCTCCAGCCACTCATCCCGTCAACAAGACAAGCCCATACCCAGCTCCGCCTCCGTAACTCCGTACATATATACATCTTCATATCCCTCGATGCAGAACCAACATCTACAAGAACAGTTTTATCCCCTACGTCACGGCTCTGGAATAGTCTACCCAGAAACGTCACTGACTAACCCACACTGAGCATATTCAAGGCCCAGTGCAATCCCATCTGTTGTCCTGATTTTAAATTTACCTCCTATCAACCTTCCATCTATTCCGCCGTAATGCTATAGATCATATTATTGTAGACCATTCCCCCAACAACTTTATTATGTTAATGTATAAATTTGCATGGTAGTTACTGAGTCAAATGATTTTATACTATATGTATGCATTGTTTTGTATTGTATCGCATTTACTATGTATGTATTATGATCATAGTGTAATGATCTTACTGTTGTATGTTCGTCTGTATTTGCGGGTCAGCCGTTACCAGCGAAAGCTGCCTAGGCTGACTCAGTGTAATGACTTGTCTTTCATTGTCGTTAAATACAAATACAAATTCCGTTCTCAACTAAAATATCAGAAGTTGCCTAATGTAAGACAGTCTTATGTTTAACAATGCAACACTGTGAACACTAGAAATATTAAGAACGTCAAACAAATGTTGGAAATTGTTCTAAACAAATATATCGTTGTGCAGCTACTTTCAAAATGTTTCCAACAGGGATAAATGTACTCAAACATGTTCAAGCTTTCATCTTTAATTATTTTAACATTTAAGAACTATTTTGACTTAAATAATCTTTATATAAAATACTTACTTTATCAAAATAGTTCGCACTTATTACAAACATTATTTTGAAGCCCTCGCTGTGACTTAGAAGTTTGAAAGATATCGGTTAGCTTGAGGAATGAATCCACTCTACTGATACTGTCATCTTTTTATTAATCATACAAAACTTTACTAAAGCTACCTTTGTACTAACAACCACGACGATTCGATAGTCCCTATCAAAAGGTTAAACAAAAACGACATTGCAGTTCGATAACCAGCCAAAAGGGTGCACATATCAAATATTCTCATCACAATCCACCCGAGCCTTCCTGAGTTATCTTGTTGGCAGACACAGAGACAGACACATACACACACACACACACACACACACACACACACACACACACACACACATACACAAACCACGGACACGAGCACTATTCAAAACGCAACCTTCCAGTGAAGGTCACTAGTAGACTGTTCTTGAAAGTTGTTTACGACTCCCTTTCAATGGATTACCAACAAAAAAAAAAAGCACACAATACCATATTCATATGATTTGTCTCAGCTGACAGGCGTGCGATGTTTGCTGCCTGCGCATTTCGGTTTGCTTTCATCGTTGGTTTTTAATTTCTTTGGGTAAGGTTATAGCTTTCATTGTGTTTCGGACCCCGCCTGATGAAGTGCGCATTTTTCTGTGTCCGGAAACCTGACAAGTGATAGCATGCCGGGAGAGCAGCAGCAGTCCCAAACGTGTGACTCAGGTAACCATACTTTCATCGTATTACCCCACATTTAATCTCAACCCTCATTCGACTGATACATTTTTGTGACGAGTCTGGGACCTCATATGAGGTCTAGACGGACCCCATTCTGTTGGACATAATAGACATATTTCTGGTGGTTAATATTTTGTAATCAGTATACATCGGTACTGTTTCAATGAAATATTGTGGATATCCTGACAAGTACTGGTGTCAATAGTCAATGCTCAATGTCATAATTTATGTACAAAATGAGGAGAACGCTCATTTTGCTCTAAAATCCATGATACTTCCCTCGCTCCAACTGTTTTAGTGTCTTATTACTCACAAAACAACAAAGTCCATTTCAAGTGACCATGAGATTTTTTGAATGATATTTGTAATAATTTTGAATCGTTTCTGTTAAAAGAATATCTGAGTGACAATAGTCATAAGCTTTCAAAAAAGATTAGACATAAAGATTTGAATTTATTTTAATTCAATAAGATAGTTAAGAAAAAATTGAAAGTGAATCCACAAAATTCCCTTAATTTAGAATAATTTCTAAATATATATGTGATTAAAGATATTTACAAATAGTGAAAATAATGGTAGGCTAGTAACTGCGCATGCCCCTATAAAAGTCGGCGCTAATCCGGCCCTTTTGTCTGCTTTCGTTTATCTTTAGATTTCACTGCAGGACACTGCTTGGTCCTATGCTGACAGCATTATTTCCTATACTAAGTTTTGTTCCAGTGCTCTGGCCTATTTATGAAGATGTAAGAAATAATGGGAAAATGGTAAGAAATTCTAAAAAATGGTAAATAATGGTAGAATGCTGTTACTATTATTAAGCAACTATTGGAAATATCATATTCCACATCATGAATAAGTCTTACAAAACCGGGGAAATATTTATAAAGTCGAAATCACCTTAGAAATATTTCAAAGTATCAAATCTCTATTTACACAATAAATTACAATAGATTGAAAATATTTCTAAAATGATGACAATTACAAACCTCTCGGTGACGTAGATTTGACTTTCAATATATGAAAGTTTATTGCAAGTTCTTGCCTGGAAGCTAATTGCCAGAACGTGTTACACGAAAAGACGGACAGACAATGGGTAACAATATAACGTGACTATTCTAGTCTAAATATTGACACTAGATTCTAACTTATTAGGTTTGACTTCTTTTTCCGAAACAATGGAAGACGAATGGTCAAACCTTTTCTGTAATGTGTGAGTTTTGTGATGTTAATTTTATATATATATATATACTGATGACATAAACAATTTGAATAAGGGAAGTTGTAACATGTGGAAAAAGGGATTTAAACTAAGCCATGCAACATGATTCCTTACGATTTTTTTACCGTTATTTGTCATATTTTTCATCAACGAGTCAGTGGCCTGGAAGGAAAGCAATTCACGCGTCATTATGAAGTGTATTGAAAAATGCTTGGATGTCATGCATCACGAAGGACCCCCCAGTGTACTGCAGTGGAATCTAAACATTTACAGAAGCAGAAAGGACAGAAGAGTCGGACGAGCGCTTACTTTTATAGGGGCGCAATCACCCTTCTACCATCATCTCCCATTTTGTAAACGTTTCTAAAAGTGAACTGAATTGATGTTGAGGAATTATTCCAAATAAGTAGGTTTTGAAAACGTTTTTAGATTATCTGATTGAATCCAAATGTAATTAGATTGTCATATTCAATCTATTTCGAAAAATTGAGAAATATTGTCACTTGGATATTCCTGTATTATAGGAATTTGTCGAAAGCTTGTAATATACAATGCAAAATCATCCGTTGTCCATTTGGACCCTACCGGACCGCACACAAGCTTTAGACTATTTGAGTGTACTTCTACAAAAATGGGCTAATCAAGGAAAGAAATTCTTAGAAGTTGTAAGACATATACAAAACCAATGGCCAAATGTACGCTTGAATCCCAGGCGGGGCATAATGTGGTTCATGATCGTAAATATTTTTGTAGTTTTGGATTTCGGAACATAAAGCCGACAGCAAGGGAACATCATGCGTTAGCACCAATCATTAAAATGTCTGCATGTAAAAGAACCCAGCAGACTTTAATAGGGAGTACTACTAGCTATTTAACAAAAGGAAAATAATTCATGTTTCGTCCTCAGATTACCATTTTATTACATTTTCTTATAACCAATACTAGTCTAAAGTTGATAGAATGCAGAGCAAGTGCGCATTTGCAGTCTTGGTTACGGCGCATTGGTCTTGCGTATTGGTTTACCTTTGCATCTTACTGAGTTACAGCAAATGTTGTTTTTCTAGTGCCCGCTATTGGCGTCATCTTAGTAGACACCAAAACAATATTAGGGTCCGAAAAAACGGATTTTGAAAGTCAATTTCTTTACTCCTTCTATACATGATACGTTCAAACAGCACTATCACAATGTACAGCAACGTCCATGATGCAAAATATGATGTTTTTTGTGCCCTAATATTGCTTTGGTTGCCTTTAATTGTGTACCTTTCGTCCAGGCACCTCACCCATGCAGCAGCCTTAGACTGATTGGAGGGCACGTGCGGACGCCGCTGCGAATATACACAACCCTATGTACGTCACCAAAGCAGGTAATATTTTAAAATACCGCCGTTTCCGAATCCTGCTGTTGTCTCATGGTCAGGTACAGTTCGATTGTCGAACAGTCACAACCTGGGGGAAATCAAGGATAATCGAGCTTGTTTCACACTTATTTCTGTGGTGTCTTCCGCCGGAAAGGCTGTCTTAGATCCTTGTCTGTGGTTGGTTCTACCACTGACTGCTTAAAAATCCTGCGTCATCAAAATCGTACAACGGCCTACGACGAATGTGACCGCGGCGTTACTTATCGTTATGTCACTTAATGAAATGCTGGTATACAAGCAAATCTTTTAACACTCCATCGATGCCAGCTTGAATCATTAAACTTCAATGAACGGGAGGCAAAGTTAAAAGTTTGCATTAGATTTCAGGTCTCCTAGCGGCTTGTTACGGTACTGCAGGGGAACTTCCTGTTTTCATATCTCATGTTTTGGACATGCTATGGTACTGATTTTTGAGTGGTAGATAGCTCTTTGAACAGAGAGTAAGTGGTATAGATTTGGCCCCCCTGGTGGCTTTTTCTGGAACTACAGGAGCAGGTTTTGTTTCAGACTGTGAAAGGGAATAACTCAAGAAGGGCTTGATGGATGGTCAGTGGATGGCTTGATTGATGATTACATGATTAGATACGTATTATGCAAATCAGTGTTCAATTTGTATCATTAATGAGGAAAGTTTATACATCAGCCAATTTCCATGATAGGACTCTCAAACATGTCACATATGTAACTTTGGAAGAGAGAAAAATGAATAGATATCAACTATGCAAATGAAGACCCCAAGATGGGCTTGATGGATGGTCAAGATTTTTCGTATGTATATAGCTAACGTGATGCGTTGAATGATTAGATGACAATTATGCAAATCAGATTCTAATTTGCATAATTAATAAGGACATTTTAAAAACTCGTTGTAATCCATGATATGACTATCAAAATATGTGACATTTGTAACTGAGAAAGAGTGGAATGTGGATAGATAGAAATATGCAAATGAACAGCTAATTTGTATAATTGATGAGACACAACTAAACTACGCACAAAAAGTTCGGAAACTTTACGTTGGTTGATCAATTTCAATGAATTATATATCATTGGAAAGCCTGTGTAACTTCCTTTCCTATGATACCCAACTCATTATGATACCCAACTCATTATGATTCCTATGATACCCAACTCATGAGCGAGCACCAGGCCTGCTTACTCGAGTGGGTTGTAGAAAAAAAGTGCCCAAATTTTCATGCTAGTGTCAAACACTCAGCTCAGCGCCAAACCCATTTGTGGTGGTGTTGTCCACATCGTGAATGGAACAGTGTGTGGAGGAATGTTATCTTCACAGCTATAGACAAAAGTAGATTTAGGTAAATAAAAGTGTGGGCAACAAGGAGAACCCTACGATTACTGTTGCAGAGATAGCCTGACTGATTGTTTTGTTGGAGTCAGTATCATTATGTGGGGCAGTACAACGTTAACTGCCAGAGGAAAAACCAGGCTAATCATCCTAAGCAACCTCGATGTGTCAAGACATAGAGACACCTTTCTCAATCCAGTCACATTTCCAAGATCCTTATCTCTGCAATATGCAAGATCTGCAAGGTGATGGTGCACGTCCATACAGAATGAGAGTCATTTCAGACCACCTCCAGGATGCAGGAATACAGACTGAGGATAGAATGGCCCTCCTGAAGCCCAGATCTCAACACGATTGAACACAGTCTTAGACTCTGTGATCACTGATCAGCTTGGGCGAGCTGTGCATGCAAGAATGATAAACAGAACAACACTGCTCGACCTGTGACGACTTATTGTGAAAACTGGTGATAAGCATGAGGAGTATGTGCCGGGCTGTGGTGACAGTGCATGGCTTGTGTACTCAGTATTAAGCCACTTTCCTCATAACTGAGGCTCCTTTACGCATTTTGTTTGTTTGGAAGAAGACTATCCTTGGCTTTCATATTAATGTGTTTTGATGATTTAAGATTTTTATTCTCGTACAAAAGCCACGTGCTACCAGCAGAAGAAAAAAAAATACTGAATTGAGCGTTTGACATCAATTTTTGTAGGGTAATCTGGGCATTTTTTTATGTGACCTGCTCGCATAAGCAGGTCTGGTGCTCGTTGCATTAATTTACAATCATATTAAATTTGGTATCATAGGAAAGAAAATCACACAAGCTTTGTAACGATATATAAATCATTGAAATTGATCAAGAAACAACGGAAATATGATCAACCAAAGTAAAGTTTCCAAACTTTCTGTGCGTAGTTAGATAAACTCCATTGTAGATAGATATAGCGCTGCTTTAAATTGACATATTACGCCATATACCCTTCGGAGCGAGATATCAACCCTTTATTACAACATTTGTTTACACCTTTCGTCGGTGCTTGTATGATCATACGAGCGTTGATGTTTTTAATGGCACCCAGAGCTTTTTATGAGTCTTGAAACTTGAATAAAAAAACTCAAATTTCTAGTCATTCTTACACGTAGTAAGTTTCAATAACACTAAACCATTACATATCGCCACTAAAGGAGCAAAGATACGTTGTCGTTGTGTGTTGAGAACTGATAGAAAATCCAAGTCCTAATAGACTGTTCCTGACTGTCCATCACAATTAGCGGTTCGACCAATGAGAGTGACTGCATATCCGTCAAATATTTGCATTTTTATGTTTTAAATTTGCATTTCTATGCTTTGACGGAGATGGGCGGGGCTATGGTATCGGTCTACTTAGACTTGGTGCTTGTGAAACTAAAAGATCACCATGTAGCTTATTTTTGTGCCGCTTTTGAGCACTTTTGATAAAAAAATCCGCACGCAAATGTGGTAAACAGTGGCATTACATGTCAATTTCATAAAGATTACAGCAACTAGAATATTTCCAGTTTTCAAGACTCATAAAATGCTTTGGGTGCCTTTAATGACTTGGTATATTATCATTTGCAAGCGTGTTTGGTAAGGATCCTGAAGTGGCTGTGGAAGCAGTTGCTCTGGTGTTCGAACGTGGGGCCTGTCATCTCTGTGCTGTTGTCACACACGAAGAACACGCTGGACTGGTAGTGGAACACACGTGACCCACCGGACGGGCCGCCATGGTAATAGGACAGGTACACGCCTGGAGTAAATACAAATAAAACGGACTAAACAAACATTTCAGATCTACATGGTTGTATCAGAGCTCAAGGTCCATGGCAGTGTTGTGCAACTGGAATGAAATAAAAGTACGCACGCAAGGATTGATCACATTTTTGAACTTGACCTACATTTTCCCGACCACTACGTATACCCTCCTACCGAATATCATAAGGATCCACCGACAGCTTCTTAAGTTATGCAGTGCACATAGAGAGAGACAGACAGACAGATAGATAAGTAAACAGACAGAAAGGGAGAGAGAAACGGCACCTAAAACATAACCTTCTTGGCAAAGGTAATTAGGTTAGATTTGTTGATTTTCACAAGTTTATATGTGTATCAGCAACATTCATTATGGTATTCAGATTTAGATATGCATGTTTGTCTTGGTAGCAAAAGCGCCCCCTGTCTATATTGAATAAAAGTGACAGGAAAACTCACCGTCAGCACCGGGGTTTGCGTCAAAGATTGCAGCATTTATGTTGCCCAGAGCTGTACATGTTTTATCGGGATTGATCTAATATAAACAGAGAAAAACACGAATGTCAGACGAGTGGTTGGCTATCAAAACAGTCTAAAGTATGTAAATGCAAGTATGCCTCTTGCAGATGTAGTATTACTAGTATGTATGTTTTTAAAAGCGACATGTATCCCATGAAACACATCTTTATGTCAGTCTTTGGTGACTTCATATTGAAACAGGAATATGGTCGAAGGCTTTAAGAGAAATGATTCTAACACTGAGACAAACACATTGAAAATACAACAAGTTCTTTGTTATAATTCACTAATTGACACAGCTTAATTACACGTTTGGTGGAGAACATGACAGAACTGAGCATTGACTACTCTCTAAGCAGAGGTTAGGCTCCGGATAGTTGTTAACGTTTTTAGGCGCATTTGTCGAGCTTTCTATTTTGTAACGTTTTCTTCATGTCACCAAGCCAAACAAGGAAAACGTCACAAAACAGAAAGCCCCACAAAAAGCCTTTAAAATATTTAAAAAAAAACTAACCTCTGCTAGGAGAGAAACTATCTACAACAACCAACTTTGTCACAACATAGCTGAAATTTGTAGGACACATCCGTGACTGTCCTAAAACTGTTTTCAATTTGCTGTGGACCCTTCGTATCCGGAAGAGAACGGGCTCTAACTCTATCTTATTTATTTATTTGTTTGTCTATATACGGCCGTGCCCCTTACCCTCAGTATCGGAGAGGTTTCCTTGCAGGCGTCAGGACCCTTGGTGACGTTATCACAGACATTCAGGTAGTACTCATACATCAACGGGTCGGACTCGCTTCCGTTGGGCGAGTAGATGTTGTAACTGTCGATCTCGTAGGCTGGAGCGGAGAAGTAGTGGAACCCATTTCTTCAATGGATAAATGCACACAAAAAGTCATGTACATCATTGGACAATATCAAGCAAGGAGATTGTGGGTACACACAAATTTGGCACACTTACTAGTCTTCTAGCACCTAATAAATGTGCCAAGTTTCGTTTTTTTTAGCTTGAAAGTTCATCTGTGTTCAACTTGGTAGAAGTCATTCTGAAACAAGTTTTAACTGTAATTGCCAACACAGGAAATTGGACTTACCCAAATGTTTGACTGTACAACACCAGTCTTTGTCAAGGAATGAGCAATCGGGGCTCACCCGGGGGAGCCACACGCGCAAATTTCAACCACATAACGCCCGGACAGACTCTTACAAACAGTCATTCTTCCCCCGCACCATCCCCGAGTGGAACGCCCTGCTTGGCGCGGTTGTTACGGCTGCCAGCGTTGAGTCATACCGCGCCAGGCTGGAGGCCTGCCCGCCTTAGCCTGGGACCTCCCCCCCCCCCTACGTTGCCCCTCGCGGGGTTATCTGGGGGTTAAACAAGTTGAAGAATCCTTTCTGCAACTTATGATCCACTGCTCACCGAGTCACGTGTCTTATCTGCATAACGTGACGTCATTTCAGCGGTGGATTGCTCATTCCTTGACAAAGACTGGTGTTGCACAGTCGAAAATTTGGATGATTCCAATTTCTTGTGTTGGCAATTACAGTTAATACTTGTTTCAGAAGTTTCATTTCTGTTAGTCTGTGGGAATTTTGTCTACAGATACCTTAATTTTGATGGACACACCGCGTATCCAGGACCATGTTAAATGCCCTGTATTCAACTTGCTCGACAATCAAACTTTATTTTGCTCTTGATGTAAAAGAGAAATTGCTAATCGTTCAGAAATGAAAATGGGCATGTGACCTATAAAGATATGCATTTCAATACTTGTGAAATGTCAGCCTCCTACAATACTTATAACCATAGTGACCATGCTAATCTTTTTTCAAGTTGAACTACTTTCTTACAGGCCTTCTTACGGGGGTACGGATCGTAGAATTCGGTAGGAAAAGGGAATAATTTGCCAGTAGAGTCAGTCCCCAGGAAGGTTAACATTGCCCCCTCCTGAAACTGTGCCTGCAAATGAAACCCCCCGGTGGCCAAACTTCCCTGGCAAATTATTCCCTCTACAGCCGGCGTAGTCAGTCTGGTAGAGAGTAATGCACAAGGGTGAACTTTGAGAACGAACAAGTACTTACATTCTCAGCGGAGACAGATCGTACATGTGGCCGTCCGCTCCGGTGTACTGGCAGCGGGTAATGTCGGAGATAGGAATGGTAGAGAGCGTACATCCTAGCAGGGCCGCTAGTGCTGTCAGACCTGTTAGAGAAGCCATTTTAACAATATAGCACATTTGTTGTTCTGTATAAAGACTGGCTCGCTTCTGGCCTGGAAAAGGTGGCGTGTTTGTCACGAGTACGGTGGGTTCATGGAGTTCAGTAACACTTCTGTAACGTTACTGACCTTTACCCGGTGTGTCTTAAGCCCCCCTCTCACTGGCCCCGCGCGCCACCGCGGCGTCGATACGATCCAAAATGGATTAGTGTTACCCTTGACTTTATAATGGGAATATCATAAAAAACGTGTAAGTATGACCAAAAAGACAACAAAATACACAAAGCTTTGAGTGCTTTGTCAATTCGATCGATCGGCCACAGCGACGCCGCCAGCGTGCTGCTGGTCCAGTGGGAGGGGGGCTTTAGGCCTAGGAGGTAGAGCGTTTCAGGTGGAAACCAGTAAGAATTGTAAATAGAAATTTAGATATCTAAAGCTGAACAGTTTTTAAAAACATTCACTTTTACTGGGACATGTTTGGCTGGACGTTATACTATTTGAATTATCAGTGCTTTGGTCCGATAAACTAGTACAGAAACATGTACACAAATAATCTGAACCATGATGTGAAAGACCGGGGGTTACCGTACTTTAGCCGATAGACTTATATGTCATACTACCGTTTACAAATTCGTATTAAAATTCAAGTGCTGGAAATAGTGGATTAATTTCTACCTTGATGAAGACTGGGGCCAACAAGTGATTTTCACTATTCTTTAAGTTTTTTTCAGCACGGGCGAATTATCATCTTACGTAAAAAAAGACAAAGTAAAACATGAGAAGAAAGACTGTGCAATATTTTGTGCATTTTATTCTAAGTTCTTCAAAATGTCTCTCTAATCTTTTATATATATATATATATTTCCAAACATTATGTCTCTTTTCTAAAGCACTCCTTGTGCATAAACATAGCGTTCTTCTCATTTCTTTCGCCTCTGCGAATATGAAATATCCCCCGATTTCGTCATAACTTGAACTCATTGCAATAAACCACAAGCAACATTCAAACAGTCACACGATTCACATTGTCAAGTAAATGCTCTTAATTTCCGTCAAATTAGTGACTTGTGAAACGTTAAAAACATATGAAAACCCGTTTTAAACCTTGGACATAACACGATCAGTGATGAAGTATATAGAGACATGCACATGCAAAACATGTTCTCATCGTCCTTTATCACATTTACTAACAAACGTATAATATGTGCTCATTCACACTTCCGAGGACGCATGCGCGGCGACAAGAATAGTTGGTAATGTCAAAGGTGAAGGCTCCTGAGACATATCAAAGAAAACACATCTGGACATTGTTATGCATATCGAGACAATGGTCGAGAAGAGAACTGTTTACAAGCTTTCACCTTTCACATTTTACCCACAATTCCTGTCGCTGAGCATGCGTACACGGAAGTGTGAACGAGCTTATTCTGTGCAACTTTATACACCATTACGTGCTCACAGTTAAGTCAATACCACATAATATCACATCTGATCAACGATTCAAAAGGTGAAATGTTTCAAAATCTCAAGTAGTCTGATAGTCTTTGTGTGTCACTTGAAAAATAAATTTCACGACAAAGTTAGCCTTACGCCTAGCTGTCGACCTAAGGATCGATTTGACATAGACATATATTTGAAGATTTCGCCGCTGTCGTAGCCAGTATATATGCAGTGCACTCTGGCCATTCAACGATAGGTAATGCGATAGACGAACTGGTGTAGACGACCAGGCTTCGAAGGGAGTAGAATAAAGGAGCTGATCAGATTAAACAAGAAACTAGCAAGTTGATAGATCCATTTGCCTATTCATGTTTCTTAATGATATATATTCCCAGTTCTTCCCAGCTGGTGACATCGAAGGCGTTATGAGATGGTTAACAGTCCTCTTCCCCAGGGACAGAGTACCACATGTCTGGCGTCCCTGCGCCATTTTCATCCATCACATAGCCCATCTCATTTGCAGGAACCACCTCTAGTTCCTCAACTGTTCCGCTGCAGTCATCGGTGAGTTGGTCATACATGTCTTGCCACCCATCGTCGTGAGAGGGCGCCACATAAACGGCCGGGGTGAGAAGGTCTCTCTCGTCTGTCGGGAAGTCAAATTGATTCTCAACTTCCTTGTCATTGTCGCTCAAAATCTGGTCGTCTAGGGAAATCTCGTCAGGTTCAACGTAAACCGCTGCGGCTGGAAACCCAGTGGGGTTCTTCTCTGATGCAGTAGAGGCAGTGGTCAGGGCTACAGTTGTACGACTTCTGGAAACAGCTGTGGAAGACAGACCCGCCGTTGCCTGGTAACTGTTGCTATGGACAACGTCGATGTTATCAGGAGAGCCCGGTCCAGGTATGTACCACGAGTCTCTAGTACCCTTCTGACGATCTACGGTTGGTGGTTTCTGACTCCGGTCATGATGTGGTGGCGTTGCCTTGGCTGTAAAAACGTCATCAAATGTCACGCTTTTTGCCGCTTTAGACCTAGAGAAGCCACTGGAATCTCTCTTGTCAGATCTGCCGGCTGCCCTCTTTGTCGTGCTGCTTTTTTCTCTCAGAGTCCATTCGCTATCGCAGGGTTGGCTGACGAAGACACGCTCCCCATCTGAGTTCAGTTCCGGGCACCACTCCACATCGATGTCTTCTCGGTAGACATGGACCTTCCTGGATCCCCCTTGGTTCTGATGTTCCCGCGTCACGGATAGAGCCAAGTCATCGACGGAGATCCCTGATTCACTGTAAACACAAACAAGTATGTGTATCTGTATCTGTATATCTGCATAACAACCCTTCGGCGTAACACACCAGCTGCACAGGCACGCGGCGCGGCAGCAGCCGGCCATATATTACGACCTGTCACACCTAACCTCTGCACATCGGATTAACTTTGCACATCTGAAGTAACATCAGAAAAAGTATCGCTATCGTTAGAAGCTCATCTTCAAGGATTTGTATAGCACTTAATGCATATTGTAACACGGTGAAACTATAGCTAGTTAGCGATATGCTGTATACATGCATGTAGGGTACATTGACGTTTGTAAATTAAAGCAGATCTTGTGTACCTCAAAAAGCATTATGCTTCACCTCAAATGAGGATGACTGCTTCTTTTTCTTTTTGTGTACCTCAAAAGTCTTTTTGCCGTCTCATCTACATCTACATCTACATCTACATCTACAAAATACTGGACAGGGCCCCGCATGGGGCAAAGCGTCTCATGCTCATTTCTGCCCGCAAATAGATTGTAGCTTTAAAACAGATCACTAAAACTGTAATCCTTCTTTTCCTCCCAAACCAAGTGAAGCAGAACTACAGCCCCCCTCTCACTGGACCGGCGACACGCTGGCGGCGTCGCTGCGTCCTACACTGGATATTTGTGTTACCTTGACTTTACAATGGGCATGTCATTCAGAACGTACAGGGACAGGTGTGACCACAAACAAAACATACAAAGCTTAAAAGATTCGTTTCTTTTGTCGATGAAATTCGTTGAGTGCTTTGTCAGTTAAGTCGGCCGCAGTGATGCCGCCAGCGTGCCGCGGGTCCTGTGCGAGGAGGACCTACCTCATCTCCTGTAAGACGACTTTTGTGTCTTCATCCTCGAACCCTTCCCTGACGTACAGCCGGATGATGGAGTGGAACAGCTGGTTGGACCGCTCCACGATGCACTCCGGCTCGAAGTCGATGTAAACAGGAACTGCAAGATAAGTGTAAATGCATATCAATCTCATAAAACATAATTCATATTTAGAACAAGGTTCGAGCGTTACTTTGTAATGCTTCTTTGTTGCAGTTTTAATTCTTGATTATAGGGTAGGTATGTTATCAATCACATGGCACCAATCACAAATTAGCAAACATAATGGTCTTAAATACGATTTACTTAAAACCACAAATATTGGACACAGCGTAATGACTAGCAGTTCTGGATGGATAAATCAGCAGGAATCTATTTTTATAATTACAGTCATACGCTACACCCATCATTCTCATACACAGCCGCTATACTGTACCCTGAGAAGGCTCTGCTAAACCGGGCTGAGGTTTCCAATTTTGTGGGCGTGACCTCTAACCAACAGTCCATTAATCAGAGAATTTAATTGTATCCTAAGTCTTCCGGTTGCTATGGAAGTATCTTTTCCTTAGCAACGGTTTCCATAGAAACACACCAGGTACTTTCAAGGTTCCAAAAAGGAACACTCTCTTGTCGTTTGTGACTTTCTCAAAGTTTGATGTCATTTGGACAGGTATCACAGAAGTTATGCTGTTTTCTTATCAATTCATGGCATAACTACCTCGTTTGAATAAATTTGCATAAAGAGCTCTTGAACCATGATGTCACACCTGGGCCATAGAACAACCTACCTTAAAATAATCAAGGCACATCAAGCTATTATTCTATGATAGTGATCTAAATATATACAGGGTGTTCTACGTTTGTCAATTTTTAGGCCTCTTCTGAGATTCTCCTCCTGGACTAATTAACTTTATCTTAAGAAAACGAGTAGGCGATTCTCTGATTGGCTGACAGCTGGTGGGGCCACGCCTACAAAAATTAAAACCTCAGCCCGGCTTAGCAGAGCGACATCAAAGTATATCATGTAGGCCTCAGGTGAGGCTCTGTGTAGGAGTAAGTAATAATCATACCCATATACTACTTGCAAAAATGTATACATTTCTAAGTAGAAACTTCAAAGTAGTTTCTTTAAAACCATTTGTTGACTTTGTTATTACTTCTTGTAAGTTGGAATTCCTTATAGGACAAATATGTCAAAAGGTTAAAAAACATTTTGAAAACTTGTTGGAGAACTTTACACAACCATTTTGTTAATCAGGAAAACATATTTGCAAACAGTTCTGGAATATCATCTACTTTTTTTGTCTTTTACATCTAATGCATACCTTTGTATTCCTAGTACATATGGTACACGTACTGTAATATCATTAAAATGCAATGAAAAAAAATTAAATCATACACCGCATGAAGGTCTTCACAACCATATATACACCATTTACCTCTGTCCTCATCCTCTTCTATTGCTACAACCATATATACACCACCTACCTCTGTCCTCATCCTCGTCTATTGCTACAACCATATATACACCACCTACCTCTGTCCTCATCCTCGTCTATTGCTACAACCATATATACACCACCTACCTCTGTCCTCATCCTCGTCTATTGCTACAACCATATATACACCACCTACCTCTGTCCTCATCCTCGTCTATTGCCACAACCATATATACACCACCTACCTCTGTCCTCATCCTCGTCTATTGCCACAACCATATATACACCACCTACCTCTGCCCTCATCCTTTTCTATTGCTACAACCATATATACACCACCTACCTCTGTCCTCATCCTCGTCCATTGCTACAACCATATATACACCACCTACCTCTGTCCTCATCCTCGTCTATTGCCACAACCATATATACACCACCTACCTCTGTCCCCATCCTCTTCTATTGCTACAACCATATATACACCACCTACCTCTGTCCTCATCCTCGTCTATTGCTACAACCATATATACACCACCTACCTCTGTCCTCATCCTCGTCTATTGCTACAACCATGCTTTTCATCAGCCGGAGCCCCTTCTTCAGACCGCCGAGTAGAAAGTCCACGATTTCATAGTCGTTCTCCTGGTTGTATAAGTCTTTGTGAACCTAAAATGAGGTAAAAAGAATCAAAGATCTATATCAGAATTAAAGATATCTAAAAATTAAAATTCGATACCTGACAAAATGTTCCCCCTCTCAATTGTTACGAAATAATACATTCAAATTTGGTTCTGTGCGCTTAATCATACTGGGGGTACTTGTAGTATTTTGGATTCACGTAATACATCTATGAAAAAACATCTGACAAAAAGTAGACCTATGATGTTTTTTGTTTGTTTGTTTGAACCTTTGTTTGTTTGAACCTCTGTATTTTATAATGTAAAATATATGTAAAATCAACACTGACGTAATAATAACTGCATATGTCTCAAATGATAATTGCTTGTATCTACAGCTACTACTTCCGTTTGTTCTCGCTATCGACATTGTGTAGACAAATTAGGTATACACTAAAAACAAGGCACACCTCGGCTCCTGTATTGTTCCCGTACCATACGTACTTCGTAATGTGTTTTGTATCTGTGTTTAGTGATGCCGCTTAAGTTAAATATGCGTGTCTTGCTTGAGTGCGGCATCACTATGTGTTGTTTTTGATGTTGAAATAAACAAAACAAAACCGTGGCACAATGTTGTTTTGTGACTCCCTCGCATATTCAGCTCTGGTGTTCGACTTGTATATGTAACATCATGACAAATTTGGTATTATTGTGAACGTAACAAAAGAGACATGTTTGATCAAATCTAAGTTTCCGAACTGTGCCAAGTTTGTATAATAGCATTCAATTTGTCGGTTTATCTAGAAAATCGCCTCGGTGAAGCTTTCACTGATGATGGTGAAAGATATGTTTATGATGATGAGGAAGACGACAACATTGAACACAATAAACATGGCGAGTCCGAGCATTCGTTTGAATTTAAGTTTCCGAACCTTTTCTGCCAAGTTTATATAACAGTATATTCAAATATGTCGCTCTATCTAGAAAGTCACCTCGGCGAAGCTTTCGCTGATGATGGTGAAGGAGATATTCATGATGATGAGGAAGACGACAATCATGAACACAATGAACATGGCGGGTCCTAGCAGCCAGTGCAGTTGGGTTAGCTCCCTGTGGTCAAATTTGCCCAGCAGCATGGAGAAAATGGTCTGACCACTCCCCATAACACTGGAGTACCTGTAGAAGTTCAATGTACAATGTCATTAGCATAAGTATTATTATAGCTTATTACAGTGTCATACCTTGATCCTATTATTTTGTGAAGCAACATTTATGTTATACTCGATTTCTTCAAAGTCGCTAAGAATAAGACATATTAGTCGTAAATGACCGTACTCAGCATATAATAGGGTATGCTATGACAAGCTTAATTAACTTGAAAAAAGATGCATAAACTTTTGTTATAAAGAAATATTAAGTAGCCTGTGTGGCCCAAGGGCTATAGAAATAGAGATGTGTGCCGTCCTATATACAACATGCTGTGAGGAGTTCAACTTTTGAGTCTTTTTAATTGCATTACCTACTTACATATTTCACATTAACAATACATAAAAATACACAGAGAAACATAATGCACGTATCCAATGGGAAAGAAACATACAGTAGAGTTACTATACAAATTACAAGAAGGCGTAAATATACATGATATTCAGGGCAAGAGTAGGTAGCAAAACAAGAGGTAAAACAAATTATCACATTATCTATCAACAATAATATAGTTTAACTTTTCTTCTACAATGTAGCTATATACTTACGCTAGTGAGTTCGCTCCAAACGCGACGAATGCGAAATGCACGAAGGCGAGGAAGACCAGCAGGAATTGAAACCCGAAGGGAATCATCATGCCGGTGCTGTGTTGCAGGGTCGCCGACAGGAGAGAGATCTTCTTGTTGAACCTGAGGAGCTTCATGAACTTCAGTGTGGAGAGGAAAACGACCAGGGCCAGCGTGACGCTGTAACCTGAGTGGAAGGTGATGGCGTTCTGGAAACTGACGAAGTCGTCTGCGAACACAAAACGATTACAATAAAACAAAACATCCCGGGAAAAGTTATCAATTGTGCCAAGTTTCCCTATCTACCACTGGATATATCACATCTGGCTGACACCTGTACTTACTATCCTGATTTTATAGGACGAATGCCCCCAGGGGGGTTACATGACCCACTTTCTACCATTGCAGTTTGTGAGGAACTCCCGTAGGCAATTTCCTGCAGACTCATATTCCAAGCATTCCTGTGGACGAAAATTCCTGTGGACACATTCCTGTACATTTCCTATAATTCTTGCAGACTGCACACACTTCTATACCATTATGCTCGCCCCTCAGGCGTCGTTAAAATCAGGAGCAGAATTCACCATCTAAAGAATATATAGACTAATCAGATGAAATATGTTGATTTTATGAATACCGATTACAAACAAAAGGGCAGCATATCCTTGACAAAAGAAACAGTACTGCTGATCAGTCATGGAACACCGGTACCACTGAATGTTTTGTTTTATTCGTGTTATTGTGAATTTCTTGCTAATTCTGTCTATGTATTTTCCTGCCAGCCTGCTATATAAAAACATACCAGTCTCCCCGGTTACACTTTCCCTGTTATACACCTTTGACACCAAGACAGACAGACTGAAAACAATACCTCCGTTCTCACGGAGGTAACGAACCATATTCACCTGTAGAGGCCTGTACTGAAGACAGTGTGTATGACGTAATGATGGTTTTTGCTGTAAAGAAGCCGATGGAGACCAGGGATCCGACGATGATAAGAATCTCCAACAAGTTCCAAGGATCAGTGAAGTACTTCTTACAGCGAAGCTGTTTTATGCTTTTGCCCTCCTGTAACAAAACCATGTAACACACGGATTTGATTTAGTAAATCGAACTATAACGGCCCATAATGCTTACACGTGATAGATTGCTAGATCTCAAACAGTAGAAATTGGAACAACCTTTTGTATACGTTTATGAAGGTTAGACATCCAGGTTAACAATATATTTAAAGGCCGTTCAAACTATACAACTGGATGAAATTCTGAGATTTAATTCCGGATGTTTCGACTGTGCACTCTCCTTCAGCGTCTCATGAATGAGGGTCTCTTTATGAAACATTATGTATGATATATGTAAATTCTCGTTTTAACACTGCATATAAAAGTGCGAACGATTAATGTATAACGTAGAAAGTGTACAAATATAAAAACACAAGGACTGAGTAACAACGGTTTAGAGTTGGCCTACCTTGAACATTGAGTAACACAGATAGAGAACGAACACCACTTCCATCAGTATGTTCAGTATACCGAAAGGACCCACGTAGTTGTACAGGCGTAAGACCTGGATGTCATACTGTCCTGTCAAGCCAGCTCCAACCGCACCGAACTCCAGTGTGTACCGGGCAGCCACAAACAGGTTGACGTTGGCGTTGTAGGCAGTGAACTCTACGATGATGGCGCGTGTCAATCGGTCGATCCAACTCTGAGACTCGAGGTAGCCGGAAACACGCTTAGCTCTCAGGTTAGACGTCCCGAAGTTTGCTTCGTATCCACCGCCACTGTATTTCACAATAATAAAAGCGTATGACCAAAAAAAATTACATGAAAATCTGTCGTTCCTTTCGTCAGTTATTCTGCTTGGAAGATTTTGACAAAAACGTGAATGCAGTTCCATAAACACATACCAGGGGGCCTAAATCGACCTTGACCTTTGTTCTCCCAAACTCTATTTACATACCAAATATCATTACAATCCATCTAGACGTTCTTCAGTTATGCTGACTTTAAGCATCCCGGCACACACACACACAGACACACGCAAACACGCTCAGAACAATATCTCCATAAAAGGGCCCCACTTCATGGAGATAAAAAAATTAAACATCTTTACGTGCATTGAATCATACAGGATGATGAATCATTTTTCGAAACAAACTTTGAAATACTACAACACATTACTATTCCACATTAGGATATGCTGCATTTACTAAGTGCTGTTGGCACTTATAATCATCAGCATATGTAGTTTGGTGCTATATTTTTACCTGTAGGTTGCAAGACGGCCGGATGTCGAATCAACTCCAAGTTCAGTAGAAGATTGGTACACCCACTGAAGTGCGTCTGCAAAAATACACAGGGATTTAAGAAATGTCATTGATGTCTTGAAATTTGATTTTGATTCTGGGAAAGATGAGCAGTGTGGTAGTCCTTACATATTCCTCCGAAAAAGCTATACGTATTGGCGCAATGAAAAAATCGAAGAAGCCTTGCTATCATAGCTGGAATATGATATGATATGACATACTCAGGGACTTTCGGGTATAAATGAAACGTACACACATGAATCTAAAATCTCTTGTTTGTTTGTTTATTTGTTTGCTGTGACTAACCTGTTAAGACTGAGGCGTTCGGGTGAAATTTCCATCCGGACAAATACGACATCTGGTCTTCCAGTTCGATTGAATATTCCTGTGTGCATCCTTCCACAAGCCCTGCCACGTCGACATTAACCATACACGAATCTAGAATATAACAAGATATATTTCGTACGTTTATGAAGGTTAGACAACCAGGTACACAATATATAAAGACAATTCAAACTCCACAACTGGATAATCTCCGAATCTTATCCAGTTGTAGAGTTTGAATTGTCTTAAGATAATTTTTTTATAAAACCATACGAAGCTCGGTCACATTTGGGTCCACATTTTTTCCACTGCAGCGTCACCTAGCAGTGGAAAATAGAACTGTTAAGAAAGGAAATAGAAGTTGGTGTCGTGAAGCTGTTGAAAAAGAAAAGAAAAACCGTTGGCGTAAATTTCTAGCTACACTACACACGTCTATTGGGGCCCTTTCACACTTGTGCGTATATTCAAGTGCGCGTGAGTTGCGCATTAACATTCTTGGGGTTTAAGTCAAGTTTGCGGGGAAAAGTTGTTTTCCACTTTGACCCACCGTTGTGCAGCCTAATGATCGAACCTTAGAAATCACTTATTCGGCTGCAAACTTAAACTAAACTAAAAACATGTTAATACGCAACTCATGCGGACGTGTATATACGCATAAGTGTGGCAGGGGCTTTAGTCGACCATTCCACTAGATGGCGATCGCACGGCGACTTTGCTGCGACCTAATTTGGATTTTTGTTACCCTTAATTTTTTAACTGAAATCATGAAGTACCATGCAAAATGTAAGAGTATGACTGAACAGACAACAAAACGCATACATCGTAAACAAATGGGTTTTGTATCTATGTAATTCGTTGAGTGCTTTGTAAGATAATCCATCTCAATGGACTTAAATAGCAAATTTATTATATATAAGTACATATTGACATATAACAACCCCTGTATTGCATACATAGGAGCATATATCAAAGAACGTTAGAAATTCTGCCAATGATTGTACATGTGAAAGCTTATGATACCATACTATACACTCTTATATCAGGTAGATTAGCCTTATAGAACTGTAGTTATAGATGCCATACTTTGTACATTGTACAATTGTGGTGCAATAAAGTTATATATAAAGTTATATATTATATAACTCGGTCGCAGCGAGGTCACCGCCCTAGTGGAATGGGAGGGAGAGGGGGATGGGTTGTGTTATCAACATACTCACCCGAAGGTGGTACCCGGAGTTGTCTCATCCTTGCAGGTCCGACACGGAATGATAACTTGTCTGCCAGGAACTGTTGTTCCAGCAAGGTGGTAGGTTTGCCGTTGTACCAAGACCCAGTATACAGTCCCGGTATCAATGTATTATTCACCCAGGTCCAGAAGTCATGATCCGTGCGTACCTAGTTGTAGGATGATAAGTTAGTAATGATAATATCTATTTATTTTTATGGTAACTACTTTAACAATATGTCATAATTTGATATTACTTTTGGCAATAAGGCTATGTTTTCAGTAGCATTTTTAACGGTATCTGTGGTTAAAAAGCATAACTCAAGAAGCTGTGAACGAATGTTTATGAAGTTTTGGTGTGTGGTAAGGGTTTGGCCTATCAATGTAATGTTTACATTAAGGACCTCTGGTGGATTTTCTTGGTACTGCAAACGTTTTTCCTGAATGTTTTAATCGTGATATGCTGTGGTCAGGATTTTTGCGTCGTAAATGAAACATCGAATGTATCCACGTGTACTATCAAAATTAGATAGTGTTATAAATATAATACATTTTCTTAAGGCAGCTGCGCGTAGGCAATGTTGTCCCTGAATGTTTTGAAATGATGTGGTCATGATTTTGGGGCGGTAGATTGAAAATCAAATACTAGTATATCCTAAGCTACGATACACTCATACCCCCATTACATACTTCTAGAATTCTACTAAGAAACACCATACATATCTTACATTTTCTAGAGGCAGTTGCACGGGAACAAATTTATCCCTGATCTGAATGTTTGACATAATGTGGTCAAAATTTTGGGATGGTAGATTGAAAACCAACTTTATCCTAAGCTACGAAACATTCATACTGCCATTACATACTTTTAGAATTCTACTAAGAAACACCATACATATCGTATATTTTCTAGAGGCAGCTCCACGTGAACAAAGTTGTCCCTGAATGTTTTGACAATACACTCATACTCTGACGATACACTCATACTCCCATTACACACTTCTAGAATTCTACTAAGAGACACCAGACATATCTAACATTTTCTAGAGGCAGCTCCACGTGAACAAAACTACATTCACATTACACACCTCTGGAATTCTACCAAGAAACACCATACATATCGTACATTTTCTAGAGGCAGCTCCACGTGAACAAAACTACATTCACATTACTTCCTTCTAGAATTCTACTAAAAAAGACCATATATATCGTACATTTTCTAGAGGCAGCTCCACGTGAACAAAACTACATTCACATTACATACTTCTAGAATTCTACTAAGAAACACCATACATATCGTACATTTTCTAGAGGCAGCTCCACGTGAACAAAACTACATTCACATTACTTCCTTTTAGAATTCTACTAAGAAAGACCATATATATCGTACATTTTCTAGAGGCAGCTCCACGTGAACAAAACTACATTCACATTACATACTTCTAAAATTCTACTAAGAAACACCATACATATCGTACATTTTCTAGAGGCAGCTCCACGTGAACAAAACTACATTCACATTACACACCTCTAGAATTCTACTAAGAATCACCATACATATCGTACATTTTCTAGAGGCAGTTCCACGTGAACGAAACTACATTCACATTACACACCTCTAGAATTCTACTAAGAAACACCATACATATCGTACATTTTCTAGAGGCAGCTCCACGTGAACAAAGTTGTCCCTGAATGTCTTGACCATGTTGTACGAGCTAGGGTCCTTGTTGTTGTACGCGATGAGCATGAGCAGCAGAACCAGCAGCATGTACCGCACGATCTCCCGGATCAGGTCCGACATGACCGCTTGTTTCTGCATCTTCTCCTTTGCTTCAGCCAAACGGACAGGGTCCGGGACACCAAGCTTGTCTTCTAAATCTACATAGGAAATAAAATATTGGGGTAAAACAAAACTCAAAGTGATGGAAAATAAGATTTGATGCCTGACTGTTTCCGGGAAATTCACATGCCAACTCCTCGGCTCTAGGATCAAAATGCCCCCAAGGAAATTCTACAGCAGTCCCTTGTATGATAGATAGTATGGAGATTGGGGGTCTGGCATCCAGGCTAATGGAAAATCTATTAGAATCACATTGTAGATGTATATAAGGAGTCAAAATTTGGCTCCAAAAAGAATCAAAACGGTGACACCTGGCACGTAACTTGACTTGTGAGTAGATTTAAACGTACCGGCAACATAATTGTTAGGAGAAATGAGCTCGAAATGCCATTTCATAATAGAGCAAAATGGCATAAGTTTTGTAACAAAAGCAGTAGCTTTACCATGAAGGGTCATGAAGCGAACATAAGTGTATGGAAGGTTAAGATTTGGTGACAATGGGGCGAAAAGACAGCATTCACACTTGTAGATACAGGATTCGATGGCTTGTAAAATCACCATACCGTCATCGTTGTCCGAGGGCATTTCGTTCACCCAGTCTTCGTCATCCTGAAGTTTGTTTTGGATTTCCTCATCATCAGAGTCGTCCTCTTCATTCGAACTGGGCTTCCGGAAGACCAACGACAAAACCGCGGCAAAGAGAATGACCTGTACGGTTAGAAATAGGATGTATTTTACCAGGCCAAATCTACAAATTGATAACAGAATAAAACATCAAAGCTCTTAAAACCGGCGATACTATAAATCCGGAAAGACACTATAAATGTAGAAAACTCAATTTTTTTCTAAATAGATTGACCAAATGAATAAATGTTTACAAGTATAATGTAACAAAATGTTATCAATATCTAGGCAACGATTAGATGCCTCCAGGGAGATAGGTAGTTCTAAAGAATTATGGCAGAATGTAATTCTTCTTAACTTGGGCAAACTTTATGTTGTATTAGAACCAAAAATGTTTTCCTTTTAGTTGTTGGTATTCTGCATCAGTATCAGATAATGTTTCCCATAAAGAATTTCTTACATTCATTCGGATTTTGAGTGGCTTTCCGGATTTTATACATAGTTTCGCCCGTTTTTTGATATTTCTATTATATGAATATTCATAAGTCTGACCTTGATTGGATCTAATACAAACACAGACATGGTGAAGGACATCAGCATGGACGTAAGCCAGGCGATGGATTTCTTCGCGCCCCAGTCCAGACTGTACAACACGCTGAAGAACGCGGACGTAAAGGTCACCAGGAAGGCAACAATCCACGCCACATACACCACCCAATGAGGAAACATGAAGCGTTTCTTCTTCTTCTTCTTGCTCTGCTTGTCTTGATCGTCGTTACAATCACCATTTTCTACAGTTTCGGCTGTATCCTCGCCAGTATCAACCTCAAATGTAGCTGATTCCTTTTCTCGTATCCTCCTATTGAGATTACATAAAATTTAAACAAAGCATTATAGAATGTACCAGTTTCTGTTAACTTGTTCATATTGAACCTTCCTATATGTTTACAAGAAATGACCACAAGAAAGCATTTCGAGGTACAGTGGCAAGTTTGGATGCTGTAAAATGTCAAAACTGTAAATGAAAAACAATTCGGTAATTGTAGAATTCCTTTCATCACAAAATTCCTGTTATTTGCTTGTGATTTCTGTGTTAACCTTTTGATTTTATAATCTTGACTTCTACTTAAAACTATGCCTATAGTAAGAAAGTAGAAAGCTATTAATGCATACCTGAACAGTGTGACGAGCCCAATGTTGACAGGGAAGATGAGTATACTGCTCATGAAGCTGACATACAACTGGTGAAAAGTGAGTGTGATAGGGCCGATGGTGAGGGCATGGACAGTCCGTACCTTCTTCTCTGTATCATACCTGCATAAATGATTATAGCCTATCGTTAAGAATGTCAGTGTGTCAGGATAAACATAAACCATTGAGAACAGTGTTGGCATAATATATATGGTTCCACCATATAACTTTTGCTCTTTACACGACTTTCCTCACTCCACCCAGGTTATAAAATAGGTATATCCTTCTCTGTACGTGGCACTGTTAAAATGAGTTATGACAAAAACTTGTGTGCTGCGCTACGTCGTCCTTTTTGTCGAAAAATTTAACAAAAATAGATATAAAAATTGCTCAGAAGCTGACTGATGATAAAAAAGACTAAGCGTGGATTACGCTAGGCATTCGAGACCACAACACTTTCCCATAGACCTTGTATTCCATTGCTTGCTGTGGACGCAGGGTACTATGGGTAGCTCAGGGAGCAATCAATATCATTACCATGACAACGGGAATGCATCGGTTTGTGTTGTCATGATTTTCATCTACCCTGAAGCTACATGTATCCATGGTGCTCAACGTCTCCCAGCATACAATTGGATCACAAAGAAAGGCCTATCTATTAAATCGTAACAATGTTGAAAGACCAAGTGATTTACACACCACATGGCGTTGGACACCATGGTGCAGAAGAGCAGAGACAAGCAGCACGTGACGCGCTGAACTCGGGTGAAGTTACTTCTGGTCGGACGTGAGAACACAGAAAACCACAGGTGGCCATCATTGAAGTCTCTCTTAACCTGCAAAGAAAAGTAAAATCTTCAACATTTAATTGTATTTATTTAATTTAATGTGTAAGCGGGCTCTAGGTAGAATATTTGTGAGGCTTATTAGAACTGAACAATAACGGAGATCTTAAACAAACAAAAAACAAACAAAAAACATGTGTACCCCAGGAGATACGTTTGTCTCGTCCAATGACGGTCGAGTCTTACAAATACACCTTTAGATACCTTCGCTTAGAATTGAAGATTATGTTAACGGTTCATTGTGTCTGTGTATGTATGTATGTGTGTGTGTGTGTGTTGTGTGTGTGTGTGTGTGTGTCTGTGTGTGTCTGTGTGTGTCTCTGTGAACAAGATAACTCTAGAATGCCTGGGTGGGTTGTTTTGTTCTTTTTAACTTTCAATTTTTCGCTTAGGGTTATTAAATCGACAACGGAAAGTACATGTAGCTTACGACTTTTCGATTGAAGGGTACGCCATATTCGACCTTTGCTTCTGATTTGATTTAATCCATTTGTTAATCTGTATAAATACATACAGCTAGGGCTAATTTTGCTAAGCGATCTCCAATCTCATAATTTGCTAATGTCTTGGAAAAAGAAATCGAACCCAGTAAGTTTTCGAATAAGAATTTAGCTAGACTAGAGTAGTCACATGCTATATTGTTCATTGTGTGTCCGTCCTTTCCATGTTACATGTACTTGCAATTAGCCAACGGAGAACTTGCAAACTTTCATCATTAATGCTTTTCAAGCCAACATAGATTTAAAAGTTACAGCAATGCAACATTCCATAATTGTCTGTTCTCATCAATCAAGTCTAAGCAACATTTTAACGACGTGTAAAACTCACGGAGGCAAAGAACACGGTGTTGAACTGTTTCATGTCCTCCTCCGTGGCGACGGGCAGTGTACGGCAGACCTCGCCGTCGTCCTCATTCACAGCGAGCCACTTGTCGCACAGGAAGTAGTACCTGAGAAGAATATACGTCCACATGTCATAACAATTTTGAAATTACAACCATAACATACTTAGATTTATGACCATACATTATCTTTCAGATGAAGAGGAGTTGTCTCCTGGACTATGTTATGATCATTGACAAACATACTGCACGGACGTAGTTAACTTATATTTCATTCTAAACGTAGAGAATTACTGTATCATTTATTGAATAACTAAGTATTATTGAATAAAAAGACTCTTTTTTTTGGACACGACTAAGAGATTCATTCCACCGACGTTTCGGTGACCATCTGTCACCTTCTTCAAGGCAATTCTGACTGGTTCGCATATAGCAATGCAGCACATCAATGTAAATAATGAGATGCATTCGCAAACACAAAGTATTTACATATGTACAATCACAGGGGATGTCTTTCAATTCAGTGACTTACCAACCCGATGAAACTATTCACGGATTAAGTATCATTTCAAAGTACACTAGTGTTACTAAGAGTCTCACACATTAGGCTAAAGACTGCACATCTCTGTCTTTTAAAATGTCTTGAATGTTTTACTATAAGTTTTGTTTGTATCAAAACCTACAGTAGCTACATGTATGTTTACATTAGAATAAAACTACAGTAGGTTCAGGAATTGGCTGAAGACGAATGTTTAACCTACATCTTGTTAGTGTCAAGGTCTCGAACTTGCACCCTGTCCAGGTACCAGCTCGCCTCAGCACCCTTCCCACTGTTGTTGTGCCAGATACGGAGGGACTGCAGGGCGCCCAGGTGCTTGTGCTCGGCCATGACAAACTTATTCACACTACTACTGCTGAACTCCTGCAGTATACAAAAACACGTCACATCAGTGTAACAGAACACTAACTGAAGACCACTGTAGCATAGAATCTACGAAGATGTCAAATAGCATTTTTTGGCGGTGCCCAGGGGCAGAGCCCGCTTTATCGTATAGTTTCTTATGTTAAGTACCTTGTCCTTTGCCTTCAGCGTCCTGGTCCTAGTGTTCTCGTTCTCACCGTAGAGAGTGAAGAAGATTTCCGACTTGGTACCGGATGTTTTCCCGATCCCTGTCTGCACGGTGATCTCATAGAAGTGGTTATCTATGAGTCTGTTGTCCGACAGTTGGGACACGCTCCACTAGGAATTGGAAAAAAAGTGTTTGATTTGGCTGCACTGAATACTGTTGTAGCCTTAAAGGGAGGCTAAACTTAAAATCAAAACGCATTATATACTAAGCTAAATATACCCCAAAGTCAAATTCTCACTGGTTTTTCATAAGTCCGTCGTAGCTCAAGGCAATGACGGCTACTCTTCTGTTTATTGAATTCATGACGTCAGGTTCCGGTTTTACTCAAGTGGTATGAAAATGCTTTTTAATCTGGTTTCCCTGAGGATGAATTTCGAAGACTTTTCCGAATTCAAAGCTCACTAAGTCATCGTTTCCTTCGAATTCGTCTGAAAATTCCATCCCAGTATGATTACATACAGCGAATATTCCAATATGAAAGTAAAGATGTCCATACCCTCTGGACGTCCTTGTTATCTCCTTTCCGGGCAAAGTATACGCATACCAGATACACCACGCCCATTCCAAGGACAGTCCCTAAGACATACGCATTCTCAGCGATGTTTTTACTGAAGACCGTCTTGAAGTCGATGGTGTTGGGCGGAGTGAAAAGCTCAGAGCCGAATGAGGTTAAATGCGTACATTCGCACACTGTCACATTGGCTGTGGACTTGTCAGAAACCTGAAAAAAGACACAATATTAGAATGAAAACGCGCGGGAGGGTCAGATTTCCGAGTAAGACAGTCGAACAAAATTTACATGATATGATGAGCACTTTTCTGCTCGGATTAACAATAAAGAAACCTTAAATTTACGATGAAAATTTTTGTATGTAATGGATTCTCTTTAGTGCAATCATACATTGATTTTATGTTGATTCATGTGATCTGATGTCAATACCTTGTCTTGCCAAGACAACACCAACATGTTTCCGACTAGGTCTGCATAATTGATTACCCGTCAAAATATGAACTATCAATTCCATCAATGTAAAACATTTATACTTTGGTTGTCCACGTAATAATGAAATCTGACTGGAATTTGCTACGTAAACAAACTATCAAAACATATTAACAATGCAATAGTTGGGAGGATATTGAAACGTTCTGATTACCTTACAGCCATCACCCATCCAACGCTCCTCAGTCTCACTCCAGAATTTACATCCAAGTATGAGGGTCTGGAGAGTGTAGTTAGAAGATGGTGCGCCCTTTGGACTCTCACTCTCAGGATCTACGCATAAAAATTGTTTTCAACATTTTAGTGAGCATACGCCAAGAGTACTACAAATGCACCATATCTCAGGAGATGGATAAGTGCCAACCAATACGCCAGGTTTCATTGTTAAACTTTTCAATCCAGTTTCATGCTGGAATCTTCTATTTCAATTATAGTGCTCTTATATTTCATATTTGCCTTGGGTCAATTTGCAAATTCATCTCGAGTGAGGCTTCAATAGCCTGTTTCCCTCAGTTTCTTCTGAATAGACCGACTTCGGATTTACATCAAAATAAGAAAGTGACTGTCACTGGGCGTGTCTGGCATATTTTTCAATTTCATTCTTTGATCCAGATGTTTGAGAAATAGGTGGATCCGAAGTAAAAGATTGATCTATTCAACGGTAACGTTAAATCAACCTGCCCCCTTAAACTTTTAGCACAGCCCTTCCTCATGGACTCACCTATTTCTTGAATGGCCAGATACCAGCTGACGTTGCTGTATACGATATCTTCAGGCACCATCACTGAATGTCGTATCTCGTCCAGTTCCTCCGATGTAAAAGTGCCGTTGAGCTCGATCTCGCGCGGAATGATTCCACTTGCGTTGAACTCACTTGAGCTCGGGTAGTCTCCCACTCTTAAATACGCCATCAGCAACATCTCTGTACATAACAAAACAACCAGAAAATGATTGATTTCCTTGACGTTGCTGATAGATATCCGTTTGACATAGTGCTAGGAAAAAAGTTATTTGAGCACTTAAAATCTCAGAACCTTCAAATGTGACTGAACAAGCATTCGAAAGAAAATAAAGGCTTTGACTTGACTTGATTTGACAAATATTGTTAAGAAACACACCTTCGACCGTATGATATCTTACAACGCTCACATAAGTTAACATTTTCCATGGCATACATGTAGTTACGTTTTAGTGCATCCCCTGTCCAAAACGTTCACCATACGTCCATGTCGAGCTTGACAGATTGAACTTCATCATCTTGAGATCCTGCATCCTCGATTACCTTCTTAAGTGTCAAGACGCTCATTCGGTTTCCAGGGAAGAACATGCCAGCCATTTCTCTGTGGCGCATAACATGACCAGCCAGTGGCCCTGGTCTAAGTCAAATACTTTTCATACACTACACTACACTACACTACACTACACTACACTACACTACACTACACTACACTACACTATACTACAGTACACTACATTACATTACATCACATCACATTACATTACTTGTATCAGGTTGACTAATTTGGCTTGTAAAAAACGTTTACTTGGATCTCCAGGACGTATGATAACTCTGATAGCGTTGTCACTTCTGGGTACGTCTATCATGTGAAAGGCGTAGTCCATGTCAGCTGCTGGTTCGTGATCGTAGTAAAAGTTTTCCTCTTCTGACTCATCCGGCGGACTTGGTGGGTCAAATCTTCGAGGAATGGGAACCTGTGGTGTAGGAATATAATAATAATAATAAGTGGTATTTTTAAGTATTTCATATGGTCAGTACATATTTCATCGCTCTGGGTAACGAAATAGCTACTTAACTCTGATTCTTGAAATCTTTTAGCAAACTTTTTCAGGAACATATTACTGCCTCATTACAAAACTAGGACAGACAGTTCTGCTGTACCATACCACCGTTGTCTTCCACAGGCACATATATACATTAAATACTCAGGGTATATAAGAAAAGTTGAACAGCAATTTTCAAAACAATTTCTGTGATGGCATGGAAATTACAAATACAGTTCATAATGATTTCTTCCAAGTTGAACTCAGACGAAGCTTAAAACAAATAATGATAAATTTAGTGAATAAGTTTGAAATCTATGAAAGCAGGAACAAAGTGAATCGTACCTTTTCTGGACTGTTATTGATCCTAATCTCGAACGGTTCCTCCATATTATCCATGGCAAGTTCATTGCCATCTGAGCCTTGAAACGCCAGCGACACGACGGGGCTGTTTATGGAACTGGCACTTTCGTCCCATATAAATGGATTGGTCGGCAATGACATAACCTGGATGCATCATCAAACATAGCTGTCAATAGGCATAGTAGAGGTAACGTTTCACGCTGGTGTGTAGATGGAATCGACAGTAATGTTTTATCAATGTAGCCATACACAATCAAGTTAGATTTGAATTTGATCAGGTTAACCGTCGTAAAAGAATAAGGTACGGTCTCTGTAATGTATAAATACGATTCAAACTTTGCAACTGGATGAAATTTGAATATTTCGAGTGACATCCATCAAACTTCTTCTTACTCTTTGTATTTCATGTTAGCCATCCGTCAATGTACGCAGATTCAAGTGTGATATGATTGGTCAAAAGTATTCAATATTCCCTTACCTTTGACCAAGTTTGATAAGCAAAACTTCGCAATGAAAGACATTCTTCTTATCTGGGTAGTATCAATACATATGCGTATTACATTTCTTTTATCAACATTTCTTTTATTTCTGCTCCGGAAGGAGGCGGGGGAGGCCGGAAGATCTACGCAAGTCTCGTCCTAGTCTCGTGTTCTCGCGAGATTATGTCACTGTGGTTGTTGCCTTAAACATATGTCACTGTTTGAAGAATATTCTAGTGATTATACGTGACTGATGAATCTCTTCAACGGTTTCTTTTATTATTATCATCATACTTAGCTCATGATTTTATATGATATCTTACTTTCATGTCAACCGGACCAGAACCCTCGCCCAGTTTAGCTGAGATGGCTGCAGGGATGTTGAAGGATCCTGCGCGAGCTGTTACAGCTTTACCAGCTAGGGCAGTAGGCTCAGATCTTTCTAACACCATGGACAGCTTCGGCGAGTCAATCACCAATGCCGGGGATCCGATGGTCTTCGTCTTGATGACTAAGCCTGATATTGCTGTAGCAGCTTTGAAAGTCTTCGTTGAGACCTGTCTAGCCTAGAGAAATATGAACATGTGTTATTTTGATATGTTTGTTATTGTTTTAGAATTGCAGAAAGTTTACCGGAAGATTGAAAGTTATACTACATATTCTGTGAAGTACGTTGATGAATGTTTGACATCCAGGTAATAAGATACGCCAAAAATAGTTACTCAAGCAACTGGACTTCAAGCAAATTTCGAAACAGTCAGACGTTTCAGACATCATCCGCATTCTTTCGTCAGTGACTAAGGAAAGATCTTGCAGAACTAGGTTTTATACTAAAATTCTGAATAAATATGTTAATGAAGTGAAGACAATTTCAGATGGTTCTATTGATGATCTTTCCTTAGTCACTGACGAAAGATAGCAGAAGCTGTCTGAAACGTCTGTTTCGAAATTTTATCAAGTTGCTTGAGTAACTATTTCTGGCGCTTCTGTTAAGTAGTCTTACTGTATCTTTTGCCATCGTTTCGTCCTCTTGCTGTGTATCCTGAGATGCTTGTAGATCGCGTTCTCTTTGTTCAGCTTCTTCTGGGCTTAAGGACATCACGTCCACAGCTTCTTCTGCTCCAGTTTTGATCTTCTCTTGTACTGTCGCATCCGTGGCAACCAGAATATTGCTAAGACTTGACACAAGTTCTGAAACAGAACATTCAATACTGACTAGTTCACAGTACACTAAAGCTAGGTGTTACTGCTAACAATACCGTCCCAAACGTTAAGTATTGTTTCATTAATAGATACTTTTAAGCAACAATGGTAAGGTGATGCGGTTCCAAATGTAAAGTATTGTTACATTAAAAGATACTGTTAAGCAACAATAGTGAGATGATGCGGTTCCAAATGACTGTATAGAACATTCAATATTCTATACTTTCTTGATTATGTTAAAGATCGAACGTCATATTCTTCATTATTACAATATGACCAACATCTTCTTGTTGACAAAATATTGCTCCAGTGTGTGAGATGCTACGGTAAGTCAATACAGGCTTGAAGTTTATTTACTAGAGTTATATCGTCTCATGACTAAAGATGAAGTACGATCTTCTAGTCCATGGGCCAGGTCCCTCAAAATAGCCATTTAGTACCAAATAGAGGGACAAAGGGTGACTAACTTTTTTGAAAAGGTTGATTCCTCTACTTTATCATTATGCATGATACCAATGTCAAATGTCCAGCTTTTTAGGAATTATCACGTGATATGGTGACGTCATCAAAATGGACCTCGACTTTTGGGACTTAATTCAGAGGACTGGGACAAAATATCAAACATCAATAATTTTCGGTGAAAATCGGTTTACAGGCAAAAGATACCACAGGAATCACGAAATAGAATGTTTTTGGTTGATATTTTAACTCTATAAGAAGCTATGAGTCTTTGAAGTCCATTTTGGGGGTAATTTTGTGTGAAAAATATGTATTGTTTACTTTCCAAAATCAAGCATTTATTTGGGCTACCTATGGGGTCTTGTGTAATACATTATGTTGATAGGCCATATCATTTTCTGCATTTTGGGCTTTGAATCAACAAAATCCGTCAAAAGTATCAGGAGTTATAAGGGTTTTAAGAATTACACCCGACGGCCATGTTATCAAATCGCCGCAAATATCGCAATGCATCATGGGTAATTTTAAGAGGGTCTGTCTGTGAAATACCTGGTAGCAAAGGACAAAATGTCGTTTTTTTTTAAATTTTGGGTGGTGGTAAGGCCTTGGTCCAATTGTAGAAAATGGGTAAGTTTTGGGATAACTGGTGGCCACCGGTTGTCATGGAAACGGTCATTTTTTAAAGATGGCAATTTTTTATCTGCAAATGCTCAGTCTCGTCCAGAATACACCACCTTTGGCCTACAGAAACGCCAACTAATTAACATATCTTCTACATGCCTGTAACATATACTTTACATCTTTATCTTGATTTAGATAATAATTAGATAAACTCGCATAATCATATGTTTAAAGGTGCAGCAAATGTTTAAACATAACCTGTTTTGATTGATTTTTGATATTGACTTTTGACAAAAAGCTGTTATTCGGGAATTCTTAGCGATCAGTAGGGCAGATCAATTTGGTTGACATACGGTCAAGTTACAGTTTGAACCTATGAGATACACCCTAGCGGACTTCTGACGGCTAAACCGTTGCTAAGTCCGTTCTGCGGTTGTAAAATAGGGGTTCGGACAAAGTGCACACAGGGAAGGATTCGAAAGTACATGCATTAGCAGAAATTGTTGCCTACGTTATATTAAGTGGCTTAATGGGTTTAACCCTTGAGAAATGTTGGCCACAGATGCACAAGACATTCACCCTGTCCAGACTCCATTAGACAAAGTGTAATTTGCTAATTGATATCGTGTTTTGGTTTGTCGAAAACTTTGTTTTTCTCTTTCTAACAACTAGATGTACTTAATCCCGAGGATGATAATGGTCTGAACGGCCTATGTACCATTTTGCATGGACGTAACTATGTGTCATAGACAGCCACCTTGGCACACACGCTTCATAAAACGAAACTTGACAAAACAGAAAGCCAACAAAAGCACCTAAAAAGACGTCAACAACAAGCCCGAGCCTACCCTCTGCTTCTAAAGTAGGCACACACATACTGGTAGCTTGAGAATTTCCATCACATTTAAGATCTTTTCTGTTCACTCTTTTTTGATTGCCATTCATTTATTATTCTATTTAACCATAAGGATTATTTTGACTGACATGCTTTAGTGTAATCAATCATTGCTGAACGAACTTGGTGTGACTGAATATATCAGTGTTTCAATGTCATCAACCAAACACAGCAAATACAAGTTCAATGGAGCACAAGCTTAACTGCGACCATTAGAATGGATTGTGCTGTTAACAAGGATGAGAAGAGGCTAAATATACGATGTCTGGTACCTGTTGCTGTATTCTCGATATTCTCAGAGAGTTCCTCAGACACGTCAACCGACTTTAATTTCTCTGCCATATTCTCCACAGCCGAGGCTGCCGTGACCTGAAAAACACACATGGAATATCATATACGTAATCCCGCTGGCGGTATGGTGACCTATGGATTCATATATGTCTTGAAGAATATAACCAGATGTATCTTTTTATAACTAGCTCTTAAATATAACCAGTGGTTAACGTCCCTGCCTCTGGACCAAGAAGCCGTGAGTTCGAACCCCGACTGTGTCGCTCACTCGACATGCACGCTACTGAAAAGGGTTACACTCCTAGGACCGGACGTTACGCCGTGGTTCACTGTTCATTGTACTTGTCGTAAAGAGCTAGGGAATCTCCCCGGTACAATGAACCTGTACATACAATACATAGCGTCTGTCTTCTCTGTCACGACCAGTGAAAGAATAGCTCTTCATTGAGATAAACCGGTTCTCTTTCACTCTTAAACAGAAAGTGGCATACCTGGGTATCAGGAGATACTTCAGAAGATTTTTCTGTGATAGCTTTCATGGTGATGCACGACTGCTGCACAGCTTCCACACTGGTGACGGAACCGGCGGTCTGGTATAGCGCTGATACCACACTGGACCTCATCTAAAAATACATCGAGTGAACATATGGTCGTTTCATCTTTGTGAATGTAATACTGTCATATGAAAAAGAAGCATGTCATAATATTTAGAAAAGTTTAGACCTTACTTCATTGCCTGGTTGAGCATGGACCATGTACTGTTACGTTGTGTTTTTCGTCAATGTTGCTTACTTATTTTACGTCATATAACATTTTTCACTCATAAATCACTAGACTAGTAAAATATGCACAATTTATAGCTAACACCTTATTGTCAAACACGAAAACAAAAACTTTCAGCTGTTTTTTATTTCCAAGTACAAAGTGTATTATCTTGCCTGACGCTATTTTGTGGACCAAAGACTTACCTGTTCATGCCGTTTCTTCTTTTGCTCAGTCTGCTCATCACTGTTGTCTGTTACTTCATTGGAGTCTTCCTCCTAGAAGAAAGGGAAAACAGATTCAATAAACTGCAGCAAGCCTTTACTGTACTTAATTCTTCATTTTTTTCAAGAATGTTAAAGACAGTTAAGACTTCGCCGAAGTAAGTCATGATATCTTGATTACTGTAATTCACATTATCTTCACGGTAGCAAAATTTCAGTGTAAGGAAAACTGGCGTTTTCACTGAACTTTAACTTCACGGTGGTGGCAAGTGATTTACAGAACGGATGTGTGAAGGAATGATAAATAAGGAGGTTTTTCACGGTGATGATAAGTTTACGATAGAGTGGTGAACGTGAAAACAGTGAACATAAAGTTACAGTGAAAGAAACAAGAAAGTATTCAAAATCACGTTGACCTTTATTTTCGATACTTGAATACTTGGACATAGAGATAAGACATACATACGTTGATAGTGTCAGCCACAATTGTTCCTATCTGGCCAATACTTTGCTGCTTGCCACCCAGTACAAGCATGGACAACTTGTCAGGGTTGGTCAGTTCAAGCAGTTTGCTTTCAGTGTCAGTTTCGGGGTATTCAACGACCTGAAAAGTTGTAAAATAAATACATTACACATTTTATTTTCAGCAAAACAGCTGTTATCATGATATCTTTTATCATTCACAACATAGATGGACTTGGCCTTTGATCTTACAAATGTGTTAGTAGACGTTACATTTTAATTCATATACAAGACAATTTAAAGTCAGAAACAATAGCAATAGCTAGATCGTCTTACTCATCACCAAGCAAGAATCTTATGATTGTAAACAAGTACCTCACATATGTCATATGCAACCAATTATATTACTAGTAATATTCCATTGAATCTGACATAATGCAGTGCACAATGTTGTGTAATTGTTAACCTTTAGCACACTGAAGTAGCCATTTGGCACTCCATTCTCTTTTAGTTACAGAGTTAGGCAGCAGGGAGAAGGTTAATACCTGTATTGTCATGTTGACTTGGGCATACTCCCCCAGCGTGTCCACAATCTGAACACTGATCTCTGACGTGTGGTTAAAAGCAGCAGGCCCAAGAGGGAGTGTCAGCTTGGGTGTGAAAGGTTCTTCTCCAAACTTGATGAGCGACTGTTGACCCGATCCCAACCGCCTGGACCAGAACCTGTACTTGAGCTTCTTGGAGTGGTAGTTGTTAGCGTTTGCCTGCTCATAGTTCAGAAAGTCACCCTCATCCCACCAGCCGGCACAGGTGACTTGGAACTGTGTTTCAAGCGCGTATCCTAAAAAAACACAAAACCCCGCTGTTATTTTGAACCATCATCCATGGTTTGAAAGAGAGTTATTACTGGTCACTGCTCGAATGCCTTGTCTACATATTCGCAGAAATGTGTGTGTGTGCTTCTTTTCGCAGAGACAGACAGGGGTAAAGGGATATGAAATATGAAATGAAAGGAAACAAAACTGAAGATGGTAAGACACAAATTATTCAATATTTTGCAGACAAAAGTAGTCAGGAGAATTACTACACGAACCAATGCAGTGGAAAGAAATAAAGATACTTTCGTGAGGATTTTAGACACAAAATGTGCGATTCAGCTCACACCAGGTGGCGCGGTAGTTAGAAGGGTGCAGCCCCAAATGTGACTAAGGTGGTATCACCTGTACACAAACACAATAACTACTTTAGTAATACAACATCATAAGTGGTTTTCCTTTGTTACCATATTCCGGAGTCATTTCACAGTGACCTCCCGTCGGTGGACAGTTGGTGACGAAGGTGTATTCGCTGAACCCTGCTGCGTAGCCGTACTGTTTTAACGTCAGACGAACACTGTAGTAGAAACCACTTTCAAGGCTCTTCCCTTCAATCGTGAAGAGTGAGGATCTTGCAGTATTTGCTGTGTTTAAAATAATAAACACATGTTTAGTTCGACAGAGACGTGGGGCGACATAAACTTTCAGGTGATGTTCAGTCATAAATTTGGGTAAATCTAAATTATTATTTGGGTTGAAAATTAAAACCTGCTCATTAATGAATTCTATCAACACAGACTAACTTTCAAGCTAAAGATTTAAAAGTATAAAAGAAAGTAAATCACAACATACCTTGATACGTGGATAGTAATGATTTTGCAAAAGGCTGGCGCCTTTGACTGTCGACGTCGACTTTGGCTACAGTCCATGTGTACTCTATGTTTTTGAACGTTTTACAGAAAGCGCATCTGCCCTCCAGAGACAGACGAGCGGAAGGGTTCGTTTTGTACGAACATCCGTCCACACATCTGTATGTAAATACCAAACAACATCGTAAGGCAATGTTACACACTCAAATACAGCCCATATCGTATTAGCATGCATAGCTAGATTGTCTGTACTGTTTGTCATATATTGAATTAGTTTTTTAAAATTGTTTGATATTAGAGATAGTTCAATTATCTTGTGTGTATAAGTTGTCATGCAGTGTACCTGTTATAATTGTCACGCAATAAAGTTCTGCTATGAAATTCATATGACTTAACAAGTATGTTCTATATACGTTTCTTACATGCAACAGCCATGCGACCAATAGATGGAAATATTGTGATGTATAGACCCTCAATAACAAATTGTTAACGTTGGGTAACCTAAATTCGGGATTTTTCCGATAATGGTTGACTGAAATCAATCTAGCAGAACCATTAACCATCCTTTTTTTCTATTATTCTGTCAGTATCATGTACTATCTTTGCACTAATCATATATATGGTAGATTTTGTCTCTAGTCGTGCTGACACCATAATATTTCAACTTCAAACTACCGTCCGCCGCACGCACAATTACGGTGCTGTCGGACAGGGGGGCACATTAATTCGGGAGAGAAGATTCGTCTTGAATATCTTACCGCTAATCACATTTTATACAGCAGCTATTCGTTCTATCCTTGGCTTAAGGAGAGTGCTATGGATATAGACGTGTCCAAGTAAAAAAAATACACGAAAAAACGGCCGTACCGCACACATCAGGCCAGTTCGGGAACAACCCGTGTGTTGAGTCGGTAGAACTTCACTCAAAGTCGGCCCATCGTCATCATCGGGCAACGTGTAACGTTACATTATTCATGGGAAGTTAGCTGGATGCCGTAGCAATGGTAATACTACTATGTCCATGTGTTCCTTGTTGTGTTAGGAGCAAACTTTGAGGAAAATATCTTCCTCAGTCCACTATCACACGCAGCATTTAGACAAAAAGTGTTCCTCACAAACCTTTGTCGTCTGCTTGACAACAGGATTCTGGTTAACAATATGGCGGCGGGAAAATACACGTGCCGTAGGTTGTAGCAACAGAGAGGAGTTTTGATGATTGATCACACTTAGAATCCAGTTGCAGGTTAGCAAAAGAGATTGTAATAAGTTGTCTTATAAATAATTGTGTTTAGCAGGCAGGAGATGTGACATTTGTCTTATAAACCAGCGAACAACCGTGCTGGGTGATTCTCCCACGAAGCCCCCAGACTCTGTCAATAAGGGACGGAGAGTTTTTGACGTCGCCAACTTCTAATGCATGGTTATCGAAGCTTTTCAGCCAGTGTTCTGAATACGTTAGTCTATCTGCTTTGCATTGCTGGCGTTATAACTGATTTTGCATCTAGCACATATCCCTAAATACCCCGTTTTCGAAAAATCCCGACTTTAAGTACCCCACGAATTTAGGTTACCCAACGTTACATGTTTCTTCGTTTTAATTGCTTCTCTATCGGCCCCACATAAAAAAGTAGGCCAAAAGATAAGATGACATTCCACGAAAATGCATTTCCGTCGAGAAAAGGTCACATAAATTACTATCTATAAACTATGAAAGTTTCTGGTCTATTATATACAGCTACGTGTTAAGTTATATGATATTTTTTACCAACATGAAAATAGAGGTATAATTTCTGGCGTGTCAGTGTGTGTGTGTGTGTGTTTGTTTGTGTGTGTGTGTGTGTGTGTGTGTGTGTGTGTGTGTGTGATTTTGTAGTAAGCATTTTGTAGTAAGTATAGCTGGATGGATTACGATTATATTAAGTATGTGGGTGGATCTAGAGAAGACAAAGGTCCTCCTGGTATGTGGCCTTGGTACTGCAGCAGAACATCCAGTTCCTGTATCTTTTGTCCTGGTATTCATTTGGTTTTAGTGGTAGATAGCTTGTAATGTAAGAAAGAAATAGCATACATTTTGTCACCCTAGCAGCTTGTGGTATTCAGGTGGTATTCTTAGTGTATTCGATTGTTGAATAGCAAATCGTTTCCTACCTTATTTCTACATCCGGTGGATCCCCTTGAATGACTAGAATGGACTGTTCGGAGGTGGTACATCGTTCGCCCCTCCTCATCTCCACTCGAAAGATGTATGTAAGATTCACCTTTGATAAAGTATCAGAAATGAGCGTAATTATACATTCAATATTCAACGTGGCGACTTCATTAAAATTGTAGTGTTCAGGGATCGCAACAAGCTGAACAGTGTTAAAATTTGTTTTCTATATTTGTTTTAGTCACATATGTTTAACGATCATTGGCAAATAAACACAAATTGCTTATTGGGATCCTCAGCTCATAAACTAAGAAAATATGAACAATAACAACAGAAATGAACTAATAATTACATACAGGTAGCATACAAATCCAGTTGAAACGAAACAATTTAAAGTTATCAACATAATACACTGACGGTTGGCGTACCAATATTAGTAAACTTAACAAATCTTCAAATTCCAATGAGTGAAATAAAGTTGAAAATACTGTCAAATATCAATGAAAAACATAATTATATAGACAACGCAAAAAAATAAAGGAAATTATATTAAGTGGTCAAGAAGTGTAGTAACCGAACAGAGACACATACCCGTAACATGCTGGTGTTATATGCAGTGAAATTTCCATAGGAGAAACCTTCCAGCACATGTCCTTCCCCAAAGCAACCTTCGCTACTGTTGTGGGTGTCGTTTCTGGTTTCGGTTAACAGGGTGATATTGTTCGAACAGCCTCTTGGCACACTCTCATCGCTTTTTCGGCAGAGCCAAGAAAACAAAATCCCTATAAGAAAAAGGAATTCGGTTTTAAAGAATGGATAGTGACAACAGTGCTCCTTTTTGCTTTCGACGTATATTATACGCCACTATCGATAATTACCTGTGCACCTTTGAATATATTTTCTTAACAAACGTTATCAACATGTTAAGGCGCAGTTTGTAATAGATAGAGTGACAATGCTCCTTTCGACTTATATTACACGCCGCTACAGATGGCTACATGTACATCCTTAAATACATTTTCTTAACAAAAGTTATCATCATTATCAAAACGCAGCTTGCAATGGCTTACCTGTCTTGTTATAGGGTTCATCCGGGTCATAAGCCAGGCCTTCTGTGTCTAACACCATCGGCTTCCCGTACCCAATGGAACGACTGGCTCCTCCCTTGATCCCGACAGCGAGCCTTGACTTCACGACTGACAGGTACATCGAGTCACCATTCTCCAGGCCTTCAAATCCGGGCATAGCAACGGTTATATCAAGTTTGTACAACCCAATGTCGAAGGTCAAGGGAGGAATGATGATTTCAGTACCTGTAGCTTCTGAAATATGCTTCAATGGATATGGATGGAGAGTGAAACCAGTCTCGTTGGTTAATTCCTCCCCTTCTATCAAAACAACCTTGTGAATGGTCCATGTTATGTTTACCGACGTTGTCCTACAGTCTATTTCAACGTTGCTCCCCAGACGTACCCTAGATGATTTCGTCTCAAGCCTTGGAGATAAAATGTCACGATATTCCCCTATGATCTGAACGAAGGGTCTCATACATGGCCAACCACTCTTCACCCTGGTCTCCATCTCTTGAAAGGAAACCCGGTTCATGGCCGTCACTCTTACGTCAAAGAAACCATCCTGGTTGTAGCTGTAATCGTGAACGATAGTGTCTGTTCTGTCAATGATCACAATTTCGTCCTTTTTGAAATAGTCTATTCCTTTGCAAATTTCTGCTCCGTAAACTATCCTTACACGCTCGTCTCCCATGTCGAAGAGATAGCACGAATCTGTTCCAAACTGTGTGACGTTCAGCACAAGCGACACAGTTGAATTCGGTAGCGGAGCGGGGCCTGTATTACCGAAAGACTCAAGGATGATGCCCTGTCGCACGGCTACAGTTATGTTAGTGCCCACACTACTGACTTGGTTCTCAGCTTTGACTGTTACAACAAAGTCTCCTGGCTTGTTGTAACGATGTGATGCGTCGTTGCCAACAGTCACCAACCCGGTAGAATCGTCACCAAAGTCCCAAACGTACGTTATGTTACTGCCTGTAGCAATAGTTGCTTTCCACAACGCAACTTCGTCAAGGCCTTGGTAAGAAATAGACGAATCATCCTCATCAAAAATGGATGACATCGGATTAATCACTGTGATGTGTTGCAGATGTATTCCGGTGATTGTTTCTATGATGTCGACTGTTGTCTTCAATGTCATGGTACTGATAAGATTAGATACGACACACACTGCATAGTACCGACCAGCAGATGCATACTGATAAATGAAATGAGTCGTGTGTTCGAGATCAACTTCTGTCGTTTTCAAGCTGCCATCTCCGAAGGACCAGTGTAGTGATACATTCGTTGGCAGTGAGACATTATAGGGTATATTGACGGCGAAGTTTGCTAGTCCTTCTGGCAGAGGTACTGGGTTGTTGACTGTCATGTTTAGACCATACACAGGATGCTGCACTGAGATGCCAGCCTCATCCTCTAGAGTATCAAACTGATTTGAAACGGCAACACGGAGTCTGTAATATCCTTCAACGCTGTAGGTATGCTTCATCACCACGTTTTTACGAGATAGGAAGCTGCTGACTTGATTGGTTCCGTCGCCGAAGTCCACATTAAATGTGAGATGAGAGCCGGTAGCAACAGTGATGTCTACCGTTACTTCTCCGCCAACATGGGTACGATCTGTGCTCACCAACGTGGACAGCCCTGTGATCCGCTCCTGGATGGTAACGCTCACATCGAATCGTTTTCTGCTAACAAGATTGAAGTATTCAATACTGACATGTGTTGTACCGACGGCTGATTGACTGTACTGGTGCGTAATGATCTCTGGGTAGTCAGTGGTTATGTCAAACGCCTCTCTGTCTTCACTCACCCCATCTCCAAACTCTATATGCATTGATATGTTCGTAGGGGGAATGATAGAAGGAGGTACGGACACAACAAATGAAACCAGACCCGGTTGATAAGAGATGAGGTCATCGTAGGTTAGCGTTAAGTTTGTTATCTCAAACTGGGCGGTGATTGGAGCTGGCAGGGCAACTTGTAGCATGCCCACTTCATTAGACGCTGTAACGAGAACATCAAAGAGGCCGCTGTTGTTGTAGGCATGGGTAAAATGTATGGGACGTGACACATTGTGTGGTAAGGGTTGGTGCAGTGTGATGGACTTTCCATCTCCAAAGTTCACGTCATAAACCACGCTCGAACCCTTTGTCATTGTGATTGTGAATTTAGTCATCACGCCAACTGTAGCAATGTGAGAGGTAACATTTAGAGCAAGACCAGCTATCGTCTCAAACACTTCTACCACTGCTGTTTCGGTAACGGTGCTCACAAGATTGCTACACGTTAGTGAGACGTTCATTCTCCCTGTTGACATCCTGTCGTAGGTGTGTGTCTGTGTGTATCTCTTGTTGACGACGACATCTGACAGCATCGCCCCATCTCCGAACTGCCAGAGGTAGAACGCGTCAGTTGGGAGATCCCCGTGTATTTCTACTTCGAAGTCAGCCTTACCAGGAGGTACAGGTACTGGAGAAGAAACATTCAACCTAAATCCGGAAATCGGCATCTGCACAGTAATGTCCTGGACAACGTTGAATTTCTGTCGACTTACTGCATTAGAGGCAGTAACTGAGATAGAGAACCTCCCCACATCTTTGAAGGAGTGGTAGACGAGAGTTGGCTGATATTTTGCCTCCCGGTCTTCGGGCAAAACTGATTTAACTGTGCCGTCGCCATATTCCACGGTAAAATTCAGATCCGAACCTCTTGTCACACTAATGGTTAAGCATACGGTGCCATTAACTGGGACGTTGACTATGTCTGTGACCGCTTTTAAGCCAGCTACAACCCCTTCAAATTTCACCTCCTTCTCAAAGAACTGCGAGCTAATCCCGTTCCGACACCACACTCTAGTCACGTACGTTTCCAAAGGAGAAAAGACGTCAAATTTGTGCTGTTGAGAATGCCTCGCTCCTACTGAGAGATTATGTGCCTTAGGGTCATCAACTGCTCCGTCACCAAAGTCGAACTGACATCGGACGCTGCTCGGTGGAGGAGTGTCAGGCAGTACATCAACCAGCACAGTCGCAACTCCTGAAGGCACGGGGAACGGATTGTTTACGGTAACGAAGAGGTTACCCACGGGATACTCAACGGTCATGTACTGGTCAAAAGCGTAGTTTGCAGAACTGATATTATTCCATGCCGTCACTATCAGCTTGTACGTACCGGAATCATTGTAGCTATGGATAGGTTCTATCACTTCACTCACGGCAAACATCTTGGGGTGCTGGAACACATCTGTCTTACCGTCACCGTAGTCAAGTTTGAACGTAACGTGCGAACCAGTTAGCACTGATAGGAGGAATATTGCATCCGTGTTAACTGGAATCACATCCGCTAGGGCTAAACCACGCAGTCCAGTGATGACCTCTTGCACTTCCATGTCATGTTCTACCGTAACGGACGTTATAAGGTTGTACACCGTTACGACTGCCTTGATCTTCCCAACGTCTGCTTTGGTAAATGGGAACACGCCGTGGTGAACCCCAGCAGCGGAAAGTCCTGTTGAAATACTGTTCTGTGTGACACCGTTGTCAAGTGTAAAACTGACATACACTCTTGCTGGATACGCATCGGACATTGGCAGTCGTACCTCGAAATCGTGGTTAACGGATCCTTGGGTGGGCACAGTGACGAAGTAGTCGGAGAAGAGAAATATCTCTGTGATTCTAAGCCGTACAACAACGCCTGGTTCTGGCACTGACCACTGGTATGAACTGACATTGTTCTGGACTGTTACTTGAATCGTGTAGTTTCCCTCTGCGGAGTACACATGGGTTAGATTAAAGTGGGCTCCTCGTTCATAAAAGGGCCCTCGCCTCCCTACCTCTGTTCCGTCACCGTAATTGATTTCGAATGAGGCCATATTTCCGAGGACTAGCGCAACGTCTATCGTAAGAATATTGCCGACGCCGATAGGATTCGGAGATATCTCGACCTGCAGTCCTCCTACCATCTCCTGCAATGTTACTGACGTCTTGAAGGTTTCTTGGCTCACGAGGTTTTCACAAGTTACAACAACTTCGTGGACACCAAAGAGGTCTTCCCCAAAGTAGTACTTCCACGTGTGAATCTTATCTACGAAATCGATGTAGTCCCTAGCATCCGAAATCTCCTGGTCTCCGAGATAGTATCGGCAGCTTGCGTCTGTCGGCGGAGGGATATCATCGTCAAGTGTAAAAATGAACATGACCTTTCCGGGCGGTACTACAGACGGGCTGGAGTTCTCGAGAGTGATTCCTCTGATTGGATGTTGAGAAATCACCACCTCCGTGTTTGTTTCCATTGTTCCAAACCGGCTTACTGCCTTCACGTTGATGACATAGTGCCCAGGCTGTGTATACGTGTGGTTTACTATCTGAATATCATATTCCATGTCTTCTGCAAGCCTTGGAGCTTCAACAACCACGCCGTCTCCAAAATCTACTTTGTAGGTGACTCCGGATCCCTGCTGAGTTGATATTCTAACAGACAGTTCCTCTAGCTTGGCTTGGACAAACGGTGAGAGGGCCACTGCTCGCAAACCACGCGCTGGCTTTCCGACTCTCACATTTGCTGTCTTGTTACTCTTGCTGACGTGATTTTGTACAGCCACGATAAGTGTGTAGTCACCAAAATCCGGATAGCTGTGTTCATACCCTTCCAAAACATCCTCGAAAGAGACTACTTTTGTTTGGCTGCCATCACCAAACGTGAAATAGACCACGGCGTTATCCGGTGGAGGATCACCGACAGTGAATTGTATTTTTGCTGGAACCGAAGGATTTATAATGGACAGAATGTTGATGCTGAGATCTTTCACAGGGTATTCACTGATAACGATTGCACGATCAGTCTCCACAGAGACAGCGTTGGTAGCCTCCACTAACATCATCATGTACCCAGATTCATTGAATGAAATATGTGATGTCACCTCTCCCTCTACATTCCCAGTTAGAAAACTGGTAGGCTCCCCATTTTGGTACCAAACTAGTTCCCAATTCGTCTCGTCAAGGGCATCGACATTGACAGCAAAGTCATATGAAGCTGATGTCACAGCAAATGTAGCGTAGTCTGCAATCTTAATGCCACTTAGGTCAGACTCAATGTCAGCGTAACTGTACTTAGCCAGACGACTAACTTGATTGTAAGCTACAAGTTCAAGAGTGTACGTGCCTTGATAGGAATATACAGCGGGGTCTACAAAGCAAGTTATGTTCTGTACAGTTTCGTTGCCTGCAGTGCTGTTGTTTCCGATGCATTGTTCACTTTCACCAAATGATATTTTGTATTGAACATTTGTTCCAGTTATGAGATGCCAGTAGACTGTGAGATTCTGTCCGAAATCACGGCGTGTGTTTCCGTAGATTATTGCTTCAACGGGGTCTTCGACATAAACAGATGCGGTGGCGTTCGCCTGGCCAAAAGCGTTTGCACAGAACACCTCTACTTCGTACACTCCAGCTACTGAGTAAGCATGGTTGAAGGTTATCATAGCTTTGTCATCGTTTCTGTACACTTTTCGCGGTGTTACATCTTCCGAAAGCGTTAAGTTAGAATCTCCTAGCTTCACAGAACACAACCCTGTGACATTCTGATCGTCTAGGAGAACGTACAGCGTGATGTTGTCATTTGTACGCCCAGGAGATACCTCTATCTCCAGACCATCGAAGTAACCAGGATCCTCTATCACCTTCAACAGTACGATCTTCTCAATCCTGGAGACGTTGTTTGTTGCAATCACGTTGACCGTATGTATCCCTGCTGTTGGGAATACCACGCTATATGTGAAGCTGTGAATCTCTTGTATTGTCTCTCCACCGGATTCTACATACAACAATACCTCATCGCCCTGTTCCACGTCCAAGGAGATAGTTATTGTCTCGTTAGCCAAGAAAACGTCATCGCTTCTCCCGGAAACTATGACCTCTAACCCGGATACAGGTATAGTTGCTAGTGACGATGTGCGGTACAACATGTAACAATGATTCTGTTCACATGACGTCATTTCCGGCACCTGGTTGGTTACGTTATAGTCGTCTACAGCTGATCTACACAGACAAGTAGCGTTGTCACCGAGAAGGGCGTATGTGAAAAAACGGCCTGCGCACTCCTTTCTACAAGTAAGGGCATCCACGGTCCTATTTTCAATGGTGACAGATTCCCAGTCCTCATTCACAATGTCTTGTAAGCAACCCACCACATCCATCACTGAAAAGAAAACATACAATTTACTTGAATTGTCCAAAGACGTAATGTTTTACTCTATTTGTGTGGTTTTGTTTCACACAGAGTGACCCACGTTACACAGAATCGTCGATTGATGAAATGTACTATCTTTAGTTGACCCACAACAGTCTAATATAGTGATGGCAATAGTGTTTTATATATATATATATTTATATATATATAAATACTAGGTTAATGTAAATCGTGAAATATTCGCGTTGGTTATACGTATATGTTCTTTTTTGTATTGCAGTAATACAGTTGCGCCACTTTTTTCCTCCTATTGCAAACTTTAATCAATTTACAGTATTTGCTGAAAGGTGTGGCAATATAGGACATGAAATTAGAATTTCATACCAAGCTGTCCGTAGAACTGTATTTCCCTCATATTCACCGATATTGAGTTGACAGGTGTCAATACAAGTTTCCAGAATCGTCCTAGACATAAAAAAAGACACAGGACTGTTAAACATTGCCAAGAATCTATCACGTTATTCCTTGTTGAAGTAAATGTGAAACCATATGTTTTCTTAAACCTGTAGTTTCCCGAAAACGACAACAACCTGTACATAATATTTAGCATATATGTCAAATCATCCAAACGTCATTAAAGAAGAAGCCTAAGATGATTAAAGTTTTCCGCGAATGTTCTATTAATCTTGATATCTATAGTCATAGGATTCGTGGTTTGTCCTGATGAGTAAATGAATTATGTCCTTAACTTCGAATTTCGTATATTTTGATATACGTAATTCACTATACTCAATGCTGTCGTCGGATTTACCAGGATTTATCTCAATGGACTTGAATAGAAAATTTAAGTACATAATGACATGTGACAGCCCCTGCATGGTATACATTGGAAAATATATCAAAGAATGTCTAGACGTTAGAAACTCCTCCAATGATTGCAAAATCCCACTGTCATCCCATACTACTACATCATATTGTATAAGATAGATTGATTAGCCTAACAGAATGTTATCTATGTACCAGTGGATGCCATACTTTGTACCTTGTACAATTGTTGTGCAATAAAGTTATTATGTTATCAAATGGCGCCCTGCTGTGCATAGTAACAAACTATTAACTTAACAATACTTACCAGTTCCAACAAAACCATCAAATGTCTGCCATGCGTTATTCAGCTCTGGTCGGAACCAGCCCACTTCTGTCCAGTCACATGACAGAGACGTCGATTTTGTGAATATGTGGACTATCTCTGCGTGTTGGGTGACTATCATCGTGCGGAGTCTTGTGACTCTGTAGAAGGCCTTGAAACCAAAATGTCAATTTTGTCACTAAGCAATGCTAACCAGTATAAGAAGCACTTGGTTATCATACAAGGCCTCAATATGGCTTACGTAGGCTTGTTTAATGGTATACAGCAAGGTTTAGAATACATGACAAGAGGAGACAGTATAAACAGTTTTTCCTACATCTCTTGTTTTTTTTTTATGTTTATTGAAGAGCCGGTGTCACAGCGATCTCCCACCCCCAGTGAATTTGCACCCCCCCGATGCGAAATCACTAGTGAATTTGCACCCCCCGGTGCGAAATCACTAGCGATTTTGCACCCCTCTGGTGATCTCGCACCCCCCCCCAATCAATTTGTTTACCCCATACTATAGTATGTGTTCTGTTACGGCATTCATAATTCACAATGGCTATTATCAGATGCTATCTTTTTAACAACTTGAATGTGAATATAAATAGTAAATGAACGTTACTTCATGCGTGGTTTTGAATGTAATTCCAGTTCCTGTTGTAAGATAATACTAGTGGTAACATTATTTTTATCCCGTAGTTTTTCACATTAAATAACTAATAATTCTTACTCAGAAATGTCATAAGATTTCATTTTTTCGACGGGACCAGGCTTCGATCATTTTTTTTCTAACCCTATTAACACCCGTCATCCATTTCGTATATGATATAATTTTAAATCTTTGGGGGGGTGCAAAGGGGGTGCGAGGAGGGGGTGCGAAATCACTAGCTGGGGGGTGCAAGATCGCTAGCGATTTCGCACCGGGGTGCGAGATTGCTAGTGATCTCGCACCGGGGGATGCAAAATCAGGGGGGGGGGGTGCGAAATCGCTGGGACGCTTGTCGTGTAGAGAAACTAGGTTCCTGTTGCCGGCTCCTCACAGATTTACTGTTTTCAAGTTGAATGAATAAATAGCATTGCACTGACTTAGAACCCCTGCCATTAAACACAGCTGTGCCAAATTACGTATTCAAACATACTGAGATATATACTGGAATTGGCCTACCTCAAAATCAAATATGAGGTAAGGAGGTTCATCTGCTGTTGCAGATATCACCACGCCTGTTGCGAAATTCCTGTCCATGATGTCTCCTTTCCCAGCTGGTGACACGACCATGGAGGGATTAGACGGAATCCAGTTTTCAAGCACTCCTAATCAACGAAAACCATAATTTTCATGTATAACCTCAATCACGTATCAGCGGCTGAACACATCTATTCATATTTCCCCCGTACCATTCCCAAGTGGAATGCCCCGGCCTGGCATACCCTGGACAGCCAGAGATCGGCGCGGGGCTACTAGCAACTTCCCCAGGAGAGCGACAACATCTGGCCGACGGTGTTACATAGCCCTCTATTATGTACGGCTAGTGGAGATTGGGGGATAGTGGAGAGTCGAGCGGGGTGGATCGTCGGGGCCAGCGGGAGGGTAGACCCGGGAAAACTCGGGGCGCGCGTGCGGTGGCGCGCCGATACACGTGGTCTGGATTTCGGGGGTATGCCTGGCACGGTTGTGACGGCTCCCACCGTTGAGTCTTACTGAGCCAGGCTGGAGGCCTGCCCGCCTTAGCCCGGGACCTCCTCCCCTCTACTTTGCCCGGGGGGGGGGGGGTCATCTGGGGTATTTATGGAGATGATAATGTCAGAACCTTGTGTTAGTTGAAGCAGTAAATGCATCAATCTAGCATCCTATTGATGATAATTATCCTTCACAAACAAAAAGAACCAGACGCAAGATTGGCCTACGTAAAAAGGGAAAAGTTTCATCGAATGACTTTTCCGAGAGAAAAAAAAAGCCTTACCTATACACAATGCGCCTACCATAAAAATACATTCCAAGCATGTCAACGTGTGAGTGACCTATTCATAACTATATGATGAAGCAAATTTTGTGGATAATTACAAAAAATTACCCTGACGGGAACCTTTTTTCCCACATTTTGGGGTCATATCAGCCTACATTGAGGACTCCCTCCGTCTGTTTTCTTTTAAGTTACCGTTTTCTTATTAATTTTTTTTTGGCGACGCCTACGGGGCGAGCCAAATTGGTAAATATATTGTGTGCAGTTTGCAAGAATTCTAGGAATTGCACAGGAATGTGAAAGTCCACGGGACGATAACTCAAGAGTGCCTGGATGTATTGTCTTCAAATTATGTAGGTGGGTAGGTCTGTGTGGGACCGAAGGGAGTCTGCAACGGAAGCTAGAGTTATAGATGAATATGGATGTCCTCAAACACGACGATCGGGCACTCTTACCTTCAGTTTGTGCCAATGTCTCCACATCCTTCAATCCCTCAAAGAAGGATACGTGTTTGATCCAGAACTCCATGGATGTTTCTGGTATGGCTGTTCCTCTTCCAATGAACACCTCATTGTTGAATTTCTGCCCTGCACTACAACCATCGCAAGGAATACCTGCATCAACATAGAAATTAAGCCAGATAAGATAACTGTAATTCTTGATTTGTTAACGGTAATTAGTTTTTTTTCTTTTAGATTTAACGGTCACTAGTCAACCGTTAAAATGTCATCATCGCAAATGTTTGATACATGTACTAACACATCTGAGACAGTGATGTTTGTTCCCACTGTTAAAATCAAATGCCGTTAACTTCTTCATTTCCCCCCAGACCGCTTAACTTACCAACCGAAATATTAAATGGATTTACAGTACTTTACTACTAAGATTACCGTAGCTATTATTTTTATTCATTTGCAACAAAAATATATCTAACTTCAAAAATTTTCAACAACGGTTTTCTGTAGACTATGCTGAAACTTCTGTACCTAAACACGTTGGTTACCTCCAGCGCATTGAGTCATTTCTGAGTAATATTTGTAGCTCTAATATCTATAAATCTAGTGATATGACCAATATATATATAATGCAGATGAACATTTAGATAAAGGAAAGCGGCACAAACCTGCAGAGTCTTTCAGAATGACAACACTATCCAGTTGGACTGTGAGGCCCATCGACGGATGCCAACTGAAGGAGATGTGTGTCCATTCCGGCCGCACATCGAAACGAACTTTCCACAAGGACGTTCTATCATTCACACCAATCTGTAAGTTCAACATTAGATTGATATCATAACCTTCTAAGATTTGATAGAATACCATTATGATAAAAAAAACGATTACCTACTGCTAGATTGCAATTAAAATGTTCAGCAGTTTGCTCATTATTGCAAGTTGCTAACCAATGAAAGACTGATGGTGACCCAATATCCGCTATGATTTTCTATGTTTTTTGTTTTTTTTTGTCAACTTTTCTCATTGAAATAAATGCATGTATTACATATGCTTGGTTATAAAGATGCCCTCAAATGAATAACAGCCAGGAATGTTATAAAGAATATCTAAAACAGGGTATTTTAAAAGTTCGAGCTTGGTTTTGTGCTTGGTGCCTTAACACATGCGTTTATTGAATTGTACCCCATAACCTTATTGGTACATTTATTTCTTTAGAACTGTAATATATTTACTTGTATGTGAAAGGAATACGTGGAAAAAATGTATATGTTTCTGCTTACAGTGATAGTACACTGTATGATTACATAATTCAATGTTAAGGATACAAAAATAATTTGACAATTCATGACTATTGTATCCTGCTATGCATTGGAAAAAATGCAAGTTGTAAAGAAAAGTAATGGGAGTGGTATAGAGATCTTAGAATTAGTGGACAGTGGGCTAGTACCTCAAACGACTTGTCAATGTAGACGAAGAAGAAGCCCCTTAAGCTGTCACTTCCTCCTCCCGATGACAGAATCACCTGGTCACCGGAACCTTTGTTGTACCGAAATGACAGAGCCAACGTAAAGCCATGTAGGCAAAGTTGTGGATCTGTTAGGCAGGTTCCTGCGTGGTGGCCGAGTGACGTCCACCGAGAGGCAGCCGCTGTGACAAGCACGACGTAACGGAAGAAACGAAGACATGTGAGGACTTTGCTCAGTACAATGGGTCAAAATACTTCAACTGATCCCATATCAATTGTTGTTGTTGTTATAATACAGTGCTAAACGTTCTTCCGACACTTAAGTATGCACAGATCAAATTTTCGACGACCACTGTCGCCTTCTTCAGGATCAATAATGACCAATCACTGCCGAACGTTGATGTTGCTGTTGTTGTCGTCCTTGCTTAACGTCTATTATATTGCTAGACATGGTCTCTTGGTGGTAGTTTTTATTACATATTATCACGCAATGAACAATAGCATTAACAATCTCAATGGCTATCTACCATTAAACAATTACGACCATAGCATGTCCAAAACACGAAATATCAGAAATATCGTAGAAAGACAATCACATTCCTACGTCGTTTCCCGCCCTATACCTACCTACCTACCTAATACCATTGAGATCCATCCACAATTTCTCCAGATATGCTGTCCACACAAACATATAGATACATGCACAGACAGCACGCAACACAAAACCTCCTTTGCGAAGGCAAAAAGCATACTCTGGCCAAACAATTCTCGATTCTTACCTTGTTGTATATCATAAAGACTGCTGGAGTACACTTCCACTTCACATACATGTAACAGTCTGCCTGTCGAGAGTGGTACCAGCCGTATCCCCACGTATCTCCCCTCCATTCCACCGCAATGAGCCGTGAGGCTCCTCTGCGTTGTAGTCAAGTTATAATTTTCTCCACACTTTTCATTTTCCACGACATTTGGAGAGTGTCCAATGTGGATATTGAACGGATTCATCATCAACGGATCGGCGTCCTGTCTATTGTAGATAACTACTTTATCAACGGGCGTCACGTTTCCCAAATCCACTGCCCACCAGGGGGCATTCTCCCAATTAGTGTGCATACACGAGCCACTACCCCAGTGCGGCCCTCTGTTTCCGTCCACTGCTCGGGATGAGACGCCATCGTGTATTGTAGTGGACTGTCTGGTAGGTTTTCCCCTCGCCACGTTGGTGCCCATCCCTGCAAAATTAGAACAAAGACTAGCCTAAACTTTGGCTGCAAATGATCGCATGTACATCCGAAAATAATTTCATCAGGTTAGTAGAATATAGGATATAGGAGATTCTTTTTTTACACAACCAGGTAAGCTCACCTGCTAATGTTTCGGTGTCTGTCAGACACCTTCTTCAGAGCTTCTGACTGGAGTACTGCTTCTCACCGCTATAAGTAGCCGATGTAGGTGGCGCTTTTGCGGTGAGAACACTGTCCAAAACGTGGCTAAGCTAAGGAAGACAACACCAGTGATGAACCGAGACGAGGGGGGATGCAAGCTTAGCCACGTTTGGGACAGCGTTCTCACCGCAAAAGCGCCACCTACATCGGCTACTTATAGCGGTGAGAAGCAGTACTTCAGTCAGAAGCTCTGAAGAAGGTGTCTGACAGACACCGAAACGTTAGTAGGTGAGATTACCTGGTTGTGTAAAAAAGAATCTCCTATATCCAATCGCATGTACAATCATTATTCAAACGGAAAGACTTAATTTGGAGCACTAAACATTTAACACACTGAATTAGCCCTTTGGCACCCCATTCTATATTGGTTACAGAGTTAGGCAGCAGGGAGAAGGTTAAAAAGACTTAAGTAGGTAAAAGTGCAATCGGAAAGACAGCGCCAATGCATCGATGAGACAAGTAGCATAGAAGTTTGAGGTAATCAACAAGTTCATTATGTTCTTTTGCTACGTGTATAACTTACAACATTGCTTATACTACAAAACCGTCAAATTTTGTTTCTTAAAGAACAGTAATTTTGATACTTTGCAATTATAGCACAATTTTTTTTTCTGTGTCCTCAGAAAGCAAAACGAAGTTATTTGTGAATGCAAATAATGATAAACTTACACAAGCGTCCTAGGTTGGCTTTCTCACTGCAAGCAAGAATTTCAACCCTCATACGTATTTTGCTTTGCCAAGTCTGAGGCAAAAACCTGACATATCGAGTAGAGACTGGAGAGGGTAGTGTGGCAGTCACGGGTGTGTTTTGATCGGCGTTTCCTTCAAAGATCTACAGTAGCGAAATACCGTATTGATTAATATCAGCAAAGATGATATTGTTACAAATCTTTAGCCTCTACCAGGCCCCACAGGTCGCTGGAAATTTGCCAAAAAGAAAGATAACATGCCTAGGTCGCAGACTGTACTCCCTGGCCAGCTAACTCCTCTGGAACATGCTATCTGTCTATTTGGCAAATTTCAACTATCTTTACAGCGACCCGTGGAGCTCTTACTAGTACAAAACGTCACAAGTATCTTATATCTAATCTACATTTTATTATGAACTTGATACAATACTAGTGATTACTAAGCACCAATGTCAATGAGAGAACAAAATGTTATATTTTAGCTTGTTAGTAAATGAGAAGCATCACGCCTCTATTGATAGACGCTGTATTGATGAAAACATCATACGTTACCCACCTTCTCGACACCTGATTGGGACAACTGGGTAATCCAGTCACGTGCATCCGTACTGAATTGTAGTTTAAATGTCTTCACCCATGCTTGTTCTTCTGCGCTGCCCTGTGTGATTACTCCGGTAACTAGAAAAGCCGTCCCAACTTCAACCTGGAAATTTGGAAAAATTTCACTGTTCAAATCTAGTATCATTTCAGAAAGTGCATCCAGGATTAAAATGTCCTCTTGTGATATTTAAAAAAAAGTTTCGTGCGATCTTTGAATTATTAAATTAGAAATACAACGAAAATGTCTAATTTTCTTACTGTAAATTTTCTATCCGTAATGTTTCTTTTATTCAAAAGGAAACGTCCACGGTAAAATCACCAAATATACAGATTCAATTCGACTGTACAATACATAGATACATTTTTCTTAACAAGATAACACATGTGGTGATAAGTCAATTTTGAAGTACCAGTCTTAGACCCCGCTTCATCTACAGCAAAAGGGAACTAAATGACGCACGGTATTTTTCCAAAGAGGACAGTATTTCTAAAGGATACAATTTAATTTAATAACATCTCTGCAACATCATTCAATCTACCATGAATCGACAGATTTTGAATGATCACCTGATGCTGCTTTTGTACATCTTTTGTTTGATCATTAATAATCTCCTTTGTTATTCTCACATTTCATTGCGCAAATTGTATCTGTAACTCGATTGTACATTAGATACTAAGCGTTTTCATAACCAAGCGAATGTTTGCTTTTGTTATACATGTATGAACCATTGTCCCTTTAGCACCTCGGTTACTTTATTGTTCCCGTACTGTTAATGTTTCATAGTTCTTCACATGCTTTGCTTCTTGTGTTTAGTTATGCACACACACACACACACGCACACACACACATACATGTACAAACGCTACTGAAAATACATTGTTGATAAAGGTAATGATTAGGCTCAATCATTCCTTCCCTACTAATCCTCACGTCGCCAGTGTTTGCTTTTTCAAACTACTCTTGTTGATGTTGCAATATAAAAAATAAGTATAAATGATCACCTGAAGCCATTGGTGTAGATCGTTTTGAGAAGGTCCCCAGCCTCCCACAGTTTCACTCCAACCGTACTGGTTCAGTCTACCGCGGGTCCCGTCGTAGTTGCCATCAACACTGGAGGACGCAGTGATTTTGTCATCCGGAAGTGATCCGGATTCCATCCCCACTGGTTGTGATACGGAACATAGTATTCCCTTCGCCACTGGCTCTGGTATTGAAAAAAGAGAAATAGTTCCATTAAGTACATATATAGGAGCGTATGCCCTTGGGAAAGGCACTCTACACGTATTCCCCCCTCAGTTAGAGGGACAAGTCTCCAACGGCAATTGTCTCCAACTGGCACAGGCGGTCTGGCGTTATCAAGGCGGACCTTGAGCGTAACCAAGTCATCCTCGAATTGGTGCCGCTGGAGAAGACGGATGCCCAAAGTGTTTGGGTCTCAGATTCGCAATATGTCATCCACCTTAAACAAATCCACTCGAAGGCTACCATGTCAACCCTCCTCACTTGGGTGTAGGGACTGACACGGTCACCATACTCGATTTACAAGTGATTGCTATACATACATACATACATACATATATACATACATACAGGAGCGTATTTTATGTTATATACATAACAATGATATAATGCTAGTTTGGAAAACAGTTTATTTTAGCCATATTTCTTGCGCAAGAAAACTATATTAATCTACAAACTGAGCAACTCAATGAAAACTTACAGCGAGTAATAAAACTACCACTTGAGAGCACACACTCAGTTAAAAGTTAACGCGTCCTGTAGAGAGGAAGGTTCGGATTATAGTCTTAGTCTTTTTTCTCTCGATAACAAGATACACAAGAAGGACATTCAGAATTGTTAGCATGTAATGTTCGTGTGGTATGTTCTAGAAACTGCTGTACCAACGCCGCATCTCAGCGACAACTTGCTTTTAGAGAACGATGTGTCCGCTAGCTCTTCTTGGGCACTTTTTTTTTTTTAATCAATTCGACAGCCTGGTGTTGTCATCGATTCCACGAAGATAAGAGTACATCATAAGCATAATACACAAAAGAGAGTCACATCACAATATTGCCTCGAATTTACATTTTGTCATCCGCTTTAACATTACCTCAGATTCGATATTATCAATATCATCATCATCATCACAATATCATAATGTTACAGTATACAACAATAAGTACCATTATTATAGGATAAGCTATAAGGGGTTTAAGAGAACTCTGTTTACTGCAGTCTTGAAAGTGTTCACATTTAGAATAACTGGGAAAACCGAGGCTGGCAGTGCGTTCCATAGTCTACTTGTTCTAGGTACGTATGAAGCCAAGTGGAGCTGAGTCTTAGATCTAGGGATGTTGACACGGTATGGGTGGCCACTTGTGGTTGATCGGGTCATTCGCAGACCAGTAGCTAGTGTCGGCATGATTCCTGTGAGTTCTTCGGAGGGTTGCAGGAAGAAGTGCCGGTAGAAGGTACTAAGACTAGCCACTTTTCTCCTATGGTCCAGAGGAAATATTCCTACTCTTTGTGGGTATATGTGGAGTTGTCGCGCAGCTTTCCTCTGGAGTCTGTCTAGTAGGTTGAGAGCTGTTGTACCAGCTCCGCTCCATATTGGGGAAGCGTATTCCATAAGTGGGCGGATATACGCCTTGTACACTGTGATCCGAGCCTGAAGAGGAAGGAGGTCCCTAGTACGCCCAAGGATGTATAACCTCCTAGCCGTCTTCTTGGCAAGATTTTTGATGAATGGAGTCCAAGTTAAGGTATTGGTAATGGTGACACCGAGAAGGGTAATGCTCTGTGTAGGCTTCAACTCTTCGTTCATGAAGTAAAGAGGAGGGTGGGTCTGTTCATGTTTTCTGCTTATGATCATCTCCTCAGTTTTGCCTGCATTAAATATTATGCACCAGTCAGAGGCCCAATTGTCTTTGCTGTCCAGGTCGTGTTGGAGGCTCATAGCACAAGTGGGCCTCAGGCCACGATTTTTTTATGATGACGTGGAGAGTTGAATGAACTTGAATCATCCGCAAATAGGTGAAGGTCATTCTCTAGATGTGATGCAAGGTCATCAATAAACATCAGAAAAAGTAAAGGCCCCAGGACACTGCCTTGGGGAACTCCAGCAGTTATGGGCAAAGTTGAGGAAGTAAATCCGTCCAGTACAACAGACTGGCACCTGTCAGCAAGGAACGATGAGATCCAGTCGTGCAAGTCACCTTGGATACCAAAGGAGATCAGCTTGGACAGGAGACCGCGGTGCCACACTCGATCAAAGGCTTTCTTGATATCCAAGGCAATAACTCTGATTTCTCGCTGAGAGTCAAGAGCATTGTTCCACCACTGGGTAATGTACGAAAGCATGTCGATTGTGGACCTGTTCTCTCGGAAGCCATACTGGCTGTCACAGAGAAGACGGTGGGTGTCAATATGTTTCCGTGTATGATCACTGATGATACTCTCCATAACTTTAGATATTATTGGCAGTAATGATATGGGTCTATAGTTGGAGGGATCTTTCTTGTTTCCCTTTTTAGGCATAGCTATCACATGGGCAGCTTTCCAGTCGGATGGAACTGTTTGAGAGTCAAGAGAGATCTGAAATAACTTGGCTAGTGCTGAGGCAAGTTCAGGGCCACATTTCTTGAGTACTAATGCCGATATTCCATCTGGACCATTCGCCTTGGATGTATCCAAATTTCGAAGTGTTCGGAGAACTGTTTTGGGCCAGAACTTCAAAGAGAAAAGTGTGTTGCTTGTTTTGGGTGACAAGTTTGGGGGAGTCTTGCCATTATCAATAAGATGAGCATTTGCAGCAAAAGTCTTATTCAGTAACTCAGCCTTGTCTCTCGGCTCACTGAACGTCTGACAATCGCTGACTAATGGAGGTACAGAGGACGTCTTGCTACTGTCAGTTACTGTTTTGACAAGCTTCCACCACTGCTTATTGTCTGCCCGCTTGAGATCCTGCTCTAAATTCTGTGCAAACTGGATCCGAGCAAAACGTACAACACGTTGGCATTCTGCCTTAGATTTGGTATACAAAACCCATGAGTAATTTGTTCGGTCGTTCTGCCACCTTATGAAAGCATTTTGCTTCCTTTGGACTGCAGATTTACAATCTTCATTGAACCAGGTTTATCAGAATATCGGTGTTTGGTTGACTTGGAAGGTATGAGCATATCCATGGCATCCTTGATCTTGTCTCTCACACAAGACCATGCTGCATTAGCACTTTGGCCCTTAAAGACAGTGGACCAGCTAACATCAGCCAGGTATGAGCGCATTCCATCCCAATCGGCTTTGTCATAGTACCAGGTCTTACGTTGGCCAGGTTTACTCTGTGTTGGAAGTTCATAGTTTATTACAGAAGTTACCACACAGTGGTCGGAGGATCCAAGCGGTGCACTAACAGTCGTGACATGGTTGTCTGGAGAAGTGGTGAGAAAGAGATCCAGTTTGGAGCAGTTCCCATCCTTGCCAAGCCTTGTCGGCTCATCAACGAGTTGGTGGAAGCTGTTCAGGATGGCAAATTCATATGCACATTCTCCATGTACATCGGTCTTATTACTGCCGAAACCAGTCTACATGATGGGCATTCAAATCCCCAAGAACAATAATTGCAGCTCTCGGGTGAAGTTCTTGGATATTGTCAATATTCTCAGATAATGCGTCATACACATAGTCATCATCTGATGGCGGCCGGTGGACACAGAACATGAAAATCTTACGACCTGAGAGAATCAACTTTAGGCAAATAACTTCATAGCTAGGGTTCTCAAAGTCAGACATTCTTGAAACAGTAATGGATTCACTACAGTACACTACTAATCCACCCCACCCAGAGTCGTTGGGTCTGTCCCTTCTAAAGAATGAATAACCAGGTACCACTAGTAACTCGTCATCGACCTTTCTGCTGAGGAAAGTTTCTGATACACAGAAAATGTGAGGTCTAGTGGTAAGAAGATCATGTTCTAGGTAGTTCAGATTACAACGTAAACCTCTTATATTTGTAAGGCGTACAATAAAACCATTTTGGTGAGGACCTGGGTTTGGTTGGATATCACCACAATTAAGAAGCATGATAATTAGAGGTAACATAAGCTGGATCATAATTCCATAATCTCGTTCGGTACTTACAGGGTTCGTCATCGTTAGATCAATCCGTTTCGAGGCTTTCTTTGATTGTAACGTGACAATAGGAAATAAGATGACTTGACCACATACAAACCAAGCCAAATAATAAGACCAGGGGCGATAAGCCACTTGCTCCTAGGACTGTAACAGGGTTTCCCCCTTCACAGCCCCTACGGATACAAGCAAGGGTGTCATCCCCGTAGGGAGCCTAGCCGGCCAAAAACAATGTTATCAGCCTACCCTTCTTATTTGCATGTCAATTACATCATTCCACAATTGTACCTACATACATAATGCACTCCTGTATATTCCAAAACTAGCATAACATTAACAAAACACAATGGGAAAATATAGTAACGGTTTGAATAACTACCATAATGATTGATTTGAATGGCACTGCACAGCACTGTCCCCACTCCCCAAACGGATCCTCGTTGGAAAGAAGATGATTCTTGTTAATCATCAAGCTTCATTATGAGCAGTCGGAATTTACAGACCTTGAAAACAGGGAATCAGACCTCAATTCCAACTGGCCGTGGGATGCAGACCTGCTGTGCAGTAACCCCTCAGTAGACTTAGCATGAAAGAAAGAAGAAGTGGGAAATGGTCCTCAAGATGGCCTGCCCTCCCCACAAATTAGCAACAATAATATTGGGGACTAAAAAGACAACCAATTCTATCAATAGGATAAGACTTATTATAGAAATCAGATTACTAAGGATTTGACCCACTGAATTAAAGAGTTAAAAAACAGGGATCAACAAATATAATGAAGGATTTGAACACATTTAACATGTCTAGTTTTTACCAAAAATTTGATGTGGCAGCCATCTTGGATCATTCCATTTGGCATTTCAGAATGGGCACTTTCTTGGGCACTTTCTTGAATGGGCACTTTCTTAGATGGGCACTTTATTGGGCACTTTATTGGGCACTTTCTTGGGCACTTTCTTGGGCACTTTCTTGGGCACTTTTTTTGGCACTTTGTGGTCGAACGAGGCCTTACTATGGTGGAGCAAAGAATAAAGGAACATACATAATGAAACTCGCCATTGTCTATCTGAGGACAGGAATCCGTCTACTGCGAAGGTACCCCGAATGTCATATGCAGCTGGACCTTGGGAGGGGACGAACCATTTGTAATGGGTGGAGGCTTTAAAATTGCATGCATTGAGCAAGAGCCTGCAATAGCTTCCTTCGCATCTGCAGCTCAGTGGAGGCTCGAGGGTAGGCGACCAGAATTAAACAACCTAAGATAACCAGCCATGAATTGTTCGTACGAAGGCTGCCTGAATTAAGCTTATAAAGTGCGGAACCAGGAAGCTCACCATGTAGCCAAATCAAGGTGTCTGGACATACCCCGATGTCAGCTTTCTTTTCCTCAGTTGGGTTAAGGCGGCCCAGGAAGTATTATTCCATACATACCAATACATATCCTGTAACTTTCGATAGCCTTGTCGCACCACGATGAAACTTCACACAGTTTTAGAACTACTTAAAACGCATTGAATGAATTGTACTTTAGTTTTTCTACAGCTAGATTTTGGGTTAGAAATACACATTTTGGTTAAAAATAGCTGTGTATTTCATGGGTTTACGCGCGCAGGTGGTAACACCAACTTTCATTATGATATTTTACAAGAAGAGAGCTAACCTCATACAAATCCTTTTTGTCCGAGGCTATTTTGTTTAAAATGACGATTAAATTATTTTTTTGGGTCAGAAACATCAGAAACCACTATTTTCGGGTCATATTTTGTTAAAAATTCGCCCCAGTTTAAAAAAATCAAAATCTATGCAAAATAGCCCCGGACAATTTTGATAAGAAAGCTATAATGAAGAATATTTGATTACTCCAAAGATCAAGTCTGTTGTTTTGAGCCGCGCGTAATGCCGTAAAACTCATAACCCGATCTCACACACGCAGCTCGTTGTCTCCTGCGAAATCCAACACCTGTGACGTAACGACCGTTCCCTTCGAACACCATATCGAACATATAGAACCCCCTGTTCTATTTGGAACACCTCCGTCAAAACAGCGCTAGTAGGACTCGGCGCGGCACATGTTCGTAAAGGACACCTTCCAAACCATTTGATTGAAACATTTAGAATGTAATACAATCCAAATCATGGCCTATAAAACAATTTTGTACAATATACGTTACGTACACCTGAGATATATATGATTGGGCAACGGAATAGACCTTGCGCCCCCCGAATTGCTCTGTAGTGGAACATTTCGAACCGTGTTCGAGTTCGGCCGAGCCGCTGGCCAGGCACGCGGCCGAACTCGAACACGAATTTTAGAGCCTGGGCTGCCTTAACCCAACAGAGTCGTTGATGCTGTTGTTATGGAAGTAGCGACCCTGGACCTTGGAGTGGATATGGCATCATATCCATATGTCAAAATTGCTTCTTAAAAAAAAGGTGCCTTGATTAACCGCAAATACTTCTGCAAAAATAGCACGTCGTTTTTGGTGCACGACAGGGTCCATATGTACGCTGACCGTATGTCAGTATGACCGGGCAAGTCCATGCACTATCAAAGACGACACCCGCAGTCTGTCCGATATGGCCACACCCAGGTCCTCCTCGTCAAGCCCGGCCCGGCATCTCTGGAGAGAACCCTCGGGAAGGCCAGCTTCCTGGAGTGTATCGTTACCCTATGTTGTATGACCTTTCTCCGTATCCCAAACATGGTCTTGGTTACGTCTCACTTGAAACACAAAGTAGTATCACCATACGTTCGCCGTCGTAACTTTCTCCTAATGCAGGAAAGGTTTCAACTGCCTGCAAAGGCCATTCTTTTTCAAGGTATAAGATCTAAGCTCAGTGTCAAGTGCATCATGGATATTTACCTATGCAAGTAAACTCGACTTCCAGGTACTTGGCTGTGCCAGCACAAGGATCTCCGAACACGCTGTTTGAGGCAGCCAGCGAGCAGCTGGACCTCCCCTGGCAGCGGCTCCTGACCAGGGCCAGGCTGTTGGTACTGCTGCAGTCGGTGATGCCGTTGAAGCCGTGGGAGCAGTGCGCCCAGGTGGTACGGCCGTACAGGGCGGACACGATGTTGATCTGTCGTCCAGCAGGACAATGAATGGACAATGGTCCGCGCTCGCAAACATGACGCTGCTCCACTTCTGCGAAAGAGAACCGCAAGTCAACCATTATGCTTCGTAACCTGACCTGAACAGTCCGCGTAGGAAATACTCGTTACAAATCAAATCCCGTCTATAACACTAAACTCGTCACAGAATGTGGAAAAATCAGGCCTGTGATGCAAGCATGTTCAGGGAATACTTTCCGTGTCAAAACTACGTAACGACGTTTCTCATGCTATATTTGTAGAATGATAGACGTATCCAAGCGGGCCTGACCAAACGGGTCCGCTTTGAAAATGAAAAAGGGTCATCTCGCAAGTCTCTGTTCGCGGTCAAATTAGTGATTGGCCTTGCGATTGTTGAGACGAACCGTATGTCACTGAACGTGGTCGTCTTCTTGGGATGTTGTGAGCCCGATGCGACTGATCATGACCCACTGGAAGTCGTGCTAGAATTTGATGGTATCTAGGCTTTCCTGACACAGAGATATTCAATCTCTTACGCTAGTAGTAAAAACTGCATCTCTTCCGTCAAGCTTGCCCACCCTTGCGACCAGGCTTGGTGGTGCACTGATGTGTTGAGGTACGACTGCATGTGTACGGTACAGCGACAGGGAATCGGTCCCTGCCTGGAAGTTCCTCAGTTAACAATCTGACGCTGCCTCAGTCTCCTAAATGAATCGCCGCGGTGGTTAGACCTCACGTTTATGTTACCATCACACAAAATTGGGCTTCGAGACTGAAACCACAATTAGTGTAATGCGTAAAGCCTTGTCGCCTTGTGTCGATGTCTAACAACGGATGGCGTGGTACAACACCTCACGTAACGTAGTACGCAAAAAGGTTTCGTCCGGAAATTTCCGTACTTGATATTGCCTCTTTGGACACTTTAATCACTCCATTAGCTTTCACACAATATCATGTTATCATACCTTTTCAATATTATTGCAATTGTAGAGACAAAACAACCAGTTATCTTTGAAGAAATTCAACGGTAATCGCAAAGCAGAATTTTCAAGTAGTCCCATATTTTCAATAAAATCAGATCTCCTGCCGCCAATCGGGCTCAATTGATTAGATTACAACAGGTTACTTGTCTTGACATTATGAAATGTGTACAAACCTTCCTTCCTGGAGTCCACACAGTTCGGACAATCACAGTGATCTTCAGTATTACCGCAAAACATCACCATGGAGCAGCACGGGTTGCCATGCCAAGGGTTGCAGTCAGAGGGTCTGCCGTCTGGTGCAGGGAAGCCCAGTCCACACCGCGAATCATCGCGCCACCTCGCAACACCTATTGGAGGAAACATACATGCAACATTCAGAAACTGACATTAGAACGCAATTGCAAAATGTTCTACTAGTGCCACGGCTAAAGTTTGACCTAAACTCAACAGTAGGATGAACAACAGGGCATATCAGCGAGAAAAAGTACTCCACGAACGAAGAGCAAAGGTGTTGGCTCTGTGGCATTTACATGCCTGCAATGATCGATAGGTTTCAAATGAGGCTGTAATTTGAAGGAGGTATGGAGATCAGAGTTTCACCACATCATCTCACAACCATTAGTACTTTGAAGAAAAGATGTTAAGGTGTGAAAAAAAAATAATTCTGTTAGAAGGGGCTACAAAATCACGACACAGCCCTGCTCAGATGAGATTCGATTCTAAAAAAAAGCAGTCACTCTTTTTAAGATCAGTGTCCACCAGCAAGCTAAGAATAGCGAAACCCGTTTGAATGTTATTGCGCTGTCACGCTTCTAAACTGTTTTTAAAGTTTCATTCAAACATCAGTACAGCAAGAAAAAACCCATTCTAAACCATGCTTCTAAACTTACCGACAAACCAATGCAGGAGAAAACACAATCTCTTATATTAATAAGGTAGAAGATGAAGTCCCCTTTATTGTAGATTGTAGTTTATATAGCAATGATAGAAATGTTCCGTTTGATTATATTATGGGTACGTTTCCACACTTTCAGTTTATGTCTAATATTGAGAAATTCATTTCTAGTATGTATTTTGACCATAAAATACTAAACAAGTCCATCTCAACTTATATTTCTAACATCACAAAGAGACGAGAAGAAGCCGAACCTATGATTTAGAGTAGTTTTAGAACCATTGTTTTAGATTAGTATTAGAAATCCTGTGCGTAATTATATGAACATTACCATGCATTTTGTATCTATATGCCTGTACTTTGCCCGTGATAGGGCATGAATATATCATTATCATAATGAAACAAGTCGTCCCTTACCTTGTTGTGCGTGGTACAAACTGGTAGAGTAAACTTCCACCTCGCATAGATGTAAGACTCTGATCCCCGGCAGGCGAATTCCCACGTATCCACCTTCCATTCCACCACAGTAAACCGTAGTTGCCGCTTGCCCCATAGCTATGACATGGTCATCTCCACACTTTTCGTTTTCATGTACATTTCCAGACTGCCCAATGTGGACATTGAACGGATTTATGTAGTTCTGATGCTCAAAATCCTGTCGATTGTAGATGACTACTCTGTCGATTGGTGTCACTTGTCCTAAATCCACAGACCACCAAGGGTCATTTCCGAGGCTAGTGTGTATGCACGAGTTGCTACTCCAGTACGGTCCTTTGTTAGAGTCGACTGCCCTGTGAGAGTCACCACCATGGTCTACACTCGACTGGCTAGTAGGTTTACCGATCGCGATGTTGGTGTCAATGCCTGCAAATTCCAGAAGTAAATGGTAGATTCAGGTTTAAATGGAACGAACATCATGTTCGTTCATGCTAAATCGAACAAAGAGTCATGATGAATGCCAGATACACAAACATTTGCAATTGGGCCGGAGGTGCTAGGAGGCCAAAGACTTCACCAAATCATCAAATTTATCGATAAAACATTGAATTCTCATTTTTTTTTATAAAACTGACTGGAATTAGTAAATTGTAACCCCCTCCACAGAGGCCGTATTAAGTGCTAAAGCCTCGTCAGTTGTTACATAATACAGCGGATGTTATGAAGATAAGACATTCACATGTAATAAACACCAAGGTACTTACTTTTTGTCTCCCCAATAGATCCTAAAACCTCTACTCTCATGCAGATCAGTGCGTGCGAAGTTAGGGGAAGGAAGCGGACGAACTGAGCAACCACGGTCTGGTCCAGGACATGCCGCACTATGGTGCTACCGTCAACGTTACCAGTGAACACCTGAGGTGGTAAGAATAGACAACGTTACCAGTGAACACCTGAGGTAGTAAGAATAACTACGTTACCAGTAAAAACCTGAGGTGGTAACAATGACAACATCTCAGTTTAGCATACAACACGATTTCGCTACTCCCATTAGTATTTAGCGGTTGCATAGCATTATAATTGCTGATAGGATAATTGCTGACAGGATTTTACTCGTGTATGTACGGCGTCGATGGCCTTTATCACTAAACTCGAGTTCCAAGACCTCAAACCTTCGCCAAAAGATGTTAACCTTTTCGAGCGACAATAACATTAATGCTTCTAACTCAGAATTCATGACTATAACATGTTTAGAACACGAGATATCAAAACTGGAAGTTCTGCTGCAGCAACATAGAAAGTTTCTAGGGATCACAAAATCTAATCATTTCGAGGTCTTACCAAGACCTACCCATCTATCAAATATGAATATGAGGTAATAACTGCTTGATATTGCCCTGGTGGTGTCTACTGACAGGGTTTTCTTAGTGCCCCTTTACTTCAAGTTATTGAAATGGAAATCGGAAAAGATCTTTGGTTTTAGATCCAAGTAAATATGCGCTAAAATGTAAGGGACCGTACCGTAGGGCTGCCATCGCTCTCGACACTGTAGACGGAAAACATGTCACCGTCCAGACTGAAGTGCAGTTGGTATGACGTCACCCAGCCCCGCTCATCACTATGCCCCTGCGTCATCACACCTTTGACGTATGTCCTCCGCCCCAAATCAACCTAGCCAAATAAAAATAACAAAAATCATTTTGATCATCGTAAACGTGAACTCTCATTTTCACCATCATGGATAACATTCTTTGAGAAAATTGCAGTACGATAATGATAATAATTTAGGATTATGATACAGATGAATAAACCTGATTCCCAGTGCACCAGCGGGAAAGCTTCTGCTTTGGAACCCATAGAAACTGAAACTAATTTGGAAGGACAGGAACTCCTTTCTGCAATGAATGACAAGAAATTCTGGAGGATGAACTTCTCTTGCTGCCCCTCGAAAGAGGAGGAACGATGATGATGATGATGAAACCTGATTCAGATAATTGTATATTGATAAAGACTACCCGTTAACTCAGGCCATGTTGATTCAATTATATGAATGACATTCGAGCGCATTAATTTTTGTCCGTTTCCAACAAAAACGTTTCCAGCCAGATTTTGAATAGCACAAAATAAATGCAAAATGAGAACATTCATGCTATAAATTGCAAAAAAAAATATATTTCGGAAAAATGGACTCTAATGTCGTGAAATACCGAAGTCAATTCTTAAGTCAACGAAGAAGTTTTGAAACAATATACATCGGTATACTGTACTCTGTGTGTTTAGTTCTGTTAATCCTCCCCAACCTTGTAGATTTCATATTAATAAAATAATGAAGGCACCATTTTTCTTTTATTCGCACGCTCGCATCAGTATCGGGTTCCTAGGGGATGTCATACATATAATCGAATTAACATGGCCTCTGATTTTACTGAGGTCCAGGACATCTCGGTCATGATCGCACCTGTAGCCATTGGTCAGCAGTAGATGCGCACCAGCCTCCACCTTCTCGGTCCTCTGGACTGTCCAGTGTGTTTAGGCGGCTGGCTGCGGCCACGTAATCAGTGTGTGCACGTCCAGCGGCCGAGAGCTGGTCATCAGAGATACCCCAGGACTCCATTCCAAGCGGTATCAAGTCTGCAGGCATGAATATGTTAATGATTTATCTGTATTTCAATTATATAAACGATTATTCTATTGCTATTGTCGTGTGCAGATATATTTCAAACGAAATATCTATAACATTAGCTGTATTCGTAATAAAGATATCAAAAGCAATGCCAGTGTTTCATTTGCTGGTGTGATACAAGGCGATAAAAAATATGTACCTGGATATCCGTTTAAGTGAAGTCCGTTGGGGTTGCTGGTAAAGTCCCACTTGCTTTCCTGACGTGCTCCTGTCAATTCCTCTGGAAAATGATTTTCAGCAAAAATCGTCAGGAATCAGAATACGTTCAAGCGATATGATACACTTTTAATTTTCAATGTTGATTCTTTTAAGCGTCTGTATGATTTTACTCACCATGTGCTTTAGCTGTTGGTATGACGTCATCCCAGAAGAGCACGCTTTCGAGTGAGAGCAGGGAACTTGCAGTACCATTATTATCATCCGTTCCAAGTATTTCAAACAATCCACTTAAGTATTCTTCTGAGCTCTTCTGTACTTCGTAGCCAACGTCGTCTCCGTTGACGTAAACTGAAAGTTTGTCATCCCCCCACTTGGCCAGTATCAGCATCGGTTTGTTACAAGAAATTGATGCGTTAACTCTCGTAACTGTAGCTCTAGGCCAAAGAGTAGTTACTGACAAATATGCCTCTTCAGTGGTACTGTTAACAAGATACACCCTTATCCATTTTTGACGTATCAACAGTACGAATTTAGAACCTCGCAACTCGCGGTTCACAGTAAGCCAGAATCCAAAAGTAAAAGGCTTTTCGTTTTTAGCTACAAAATCGCTCTCCGGGCTATAAGGAGAAAATTCTAGATACGTTTTGTAGCTGAGAAGATGTAAGGATCCGTTTTTCACGGAGAAGGCTGTGTCATTTGACTCTTGGTACGAGACAGGCTCTGATGAGGTTGGGTCGTATACTATGTCAACCATCTTTGAGCCATGTGCAAGTCCTCCGCAAAAACCGCATAGCGACGGTGTGGTCGATCCCAAAGGTGATCCTAAAGTGTAGATATACAAAGACTGTTAAAGCAACTATTGAGCTGTGAATAGATCTAGAGGAATTACTATCTATATCTGCACAGCCGACATAACACACCAGCTTCGCAGGCAGCAGATCTTCTTCTTTTTTTTCTTCGTAACCCCCAGGCCAGATGACCCCGCGAGGAGCAAAGTATGTATTGGGAGGGGGGGGGGGGGGAGGTCCCAGGCTAAGGCGGGCAGGCCACAGAGGAATCTGGTGCGTTCATGATCCACGTCTGTTTCGAATGGGACATTTAGTTCGAACAGCCTGCCGAACATTTTTATCAAATGCTTTATTTGCGATAAAGCACAAATTTTCCGAGGTGCCGCTGGGCGGCCATCTTGACGTTGCCGCTAGCAACGCCACTCTTGTACCTCTTGTTACTTCTCTCGTTCCCAGAAAAGTTGAGAAAACTAAATTTCCGATTATTTGCGTTTTAAACAGACGTGGATCATGATCATATGATAATAGCATGTTTGAGTGCAAAACGTCACAAATTGTTAACATTCTCTATGACATCATCATTCTTCCAAGTACACGCAAATATTTTGTCAGTTTCTTCAAGTATTGCCCTAAGAAATTATGATAATTATGATGAATAACGGTTTGTATCTGTACAGCAGGCGTAACACACCAGCTTCGCAGGCACGCGGCACGAAGGCAGTGGGTTAAATTACACCAAACGATCTGGTGCGTTCATGATCATGATTATATTATCATAGCATATTTGAGTTCAAAACGTTCTCTTTGATATCATCTGACATCCTTCCATGTAGACGTAAAATATCTTTTTTGTCCTTTAGTTTCTTCAAGTATTGTACTAAGAAATACAATGTGTAAACAACGCAATAACGATATAACACTTACGGAAAGCAACGAAGACTTCTTCCGCAGTGAGCTGTCTCTCAATGAATCTGAACTCATCCAACATCATTGTGCTAGGCAGTGAGAATACGTGTGCAGGGTAGCGAGCACCAAAGGAAACCTGAAAAAAATTATTAAAAAAGATCCATGACGATCATCTTTCACAATCTATAATTATCTTATAGAAGGATCATTACTGCCGTGACGTGATTAGCAGATTCATATCTGTTCAACCTTATTTCCGATTGCTCAACAGAATTTGATACATTCCATTCTATAGATAAATTCAAAAACATTCTAGAAGGAGACAACCCTTACTATGTACAAAAAGGTAAAGATGTCAAAGAATTTTTAAATCTTAGAACTAATAGACAGTGTAAGTAATAGGTTTAACTCGACATGTGGAAGTATTCATATACTTGGTACGTAGGTAAATCATTTTGCATCCCATTGTTTGTTGTTTGCATGCATAGTTGTAGAAGACCTTACGAAGGTCGGTGTTCTTTTGTTGTGTCAATCACGATTTCTATATCTAATTAAAATCTCACTGTAATCGTAGTACTACTGACATACGATCTAAATCTAGCTTTATCAAAATGACTAATTGAAGCCTTAAGACTTTCCCGAACATGGGTATATGACTGGATTAAGAAAATAATCCGTGTTTGCCAGAAGAGTCTGTACCTTTAAGTTACTGCGAGTGATTGGTTCCGCCGTCCAGTCCACAGGTTTGGATGACGTTTTGTACAGCGTTCCATCAAGGAAGAGGGACACAGACGAAGTTTCCGGATTGAAGCTGAAAGCCACATGGGTCCATCGGTAGATAAAGGGTGGAAACGTTACCTGGTGTAAAAAGAAGGTGCATAAATGTATGATTTTTATTGTTTTGGGGCTTAAACATTTTTGTTTGTTTCTTGATAATTAAAAAAAATGATTTGGAGCTAAGAAAAAGAACGATAGAAGAGATTATTTAGGTTGTCCAGATAAAGACTGTATTGAATACAAAAAAATGCGCCAAAACATTTTAGAAGTGAAAAAAAAAGAGCTTTGGAGCTTAGAAACAGAACTATAGCAGAGAGTATTTAGGAACTCTCGTACAGAAAAATATGCAATTTTTTTTTTTCACAAAGCAACCTCAACCACCACCAAACACTCACACACCACTCCTCTGTGTATCCCTCGCAGCTATATTACAATCTCAAGCCATTTCTATAGTCAATAGATACGATCAATGTCTTAATAACGATCAACAGTACCTTCCATCTTTGTAAAGGTGTAGACACGGTAACGGTGTGGTGTTTTTCCTCAGCATCGTGGTACACACTGAAGCCCCAAGAGTTGTGGTGATCCCCGTGAAAATCCACGTAGTAGTTCTTATCTTGTCCAGCAGGTACGGCGAAGAGCCAGAGACAGACCGTATATCCGCGCGTCAAGGTGTTGAAGTCCTTAAGACACCTGCAACAAAGACAATTGTTTCATAACGCCCCTATCTCACTAGACCAGCGGCATGTTGGTGACCTCATGGCGGGTGAGCGAGTTGACAGCGCGCTCAACGAATTTCATATATCAAAAAACTCATCTTTTACGCTTTGTGTGTTTTCTTATCATCCTAGTCATACCTGTACGTTTTGCAAGGTATTCTTATTATACAAAGCGTGTTTTCTTATCATTTTAGTCATACCTGTACATTTTGCAAGGAATTCCCATTATAGAGTATAGGGTAACACGAATCTAAATAAGAACGCAACGAGACCGCCAATGTACCACGAATCCAGCAAGATATGGGCATTAGGACCTTAACAAGTATTTAAGTGATTCTCAGGGAGATGTCGGAAGGAAAATGAAGGTAGATTTGTAATTTCAGAAGACATTAATTTTGAACTGCCCTTTCAACTTTTCTGTTTGGAGATCAGGCTTTGGGGTTACACTGAAGGATTCGAGACACTTTATTTTTTAGCGTGACGTCAAATCTTGGTATTCGAATTAATCCGTTATCAGAAAAACAGCCAACATCAGCTGTCGTAAGTTCCTTTGAGCTCTCAAGGGTTACTTGTGTAGTAACCCAAAAAGCTTAGATTGTATTCCGTAGCAGTTCTTAGAATAGTAACCTGTTCCACTTGTCACCATTGTTAACTTGCACGGTCTGTATCCCTTTACTATACATTTTTCCGTGTTGCAGTGAGCCCTCGAGCAAGAACTTGCAAAGAAAACTCATTATATAATGTTAGAAATGGACTACAATGCCAGATGACAAGTTTTGATACAGATCAACAACAAACGCTGCATCGACTTCCTTGTGTTTACCTTGGCAAGTTGTCTCTAGCAATGGTGACCAGCTGTTTGAAGCTTGAGCCGTCTATCTTTGCCGACTTTCCGACCACCCCGTCGACTAGCTGCACTTTTTCCCCAATGGTCATGATACCAGGGTAGCTAGCAGGCTCTTGGCCACGCCGGTCCATAGGGAGGTATATAGAAGCATCTAGTGTAGTTGAAACAAATGTAAAGGATGTAATGTTATCAGAAAAAAGTAAATGTTACTTCTATTATCATTATACAGTACTGACAAATGGAAAGTGGAGTAACTAGATAAATACACAAAGTAATGCGACGTTCATATTTTACAATGCTCTTATTTACAAAGCAGGGGCATTCATAAAGTACGTCATGTGTGGGTGTGTCAGGAAAAACCATGTAAAGCAACATTTATCTTGAGTTCTTAGACTAGAATGAAACCTCCCCAACAGTAAAGTTCGAAATAAAATTTTGTAAGACTTACCCAAAACAACGTATTTATTAGTATCACTCAATGGATCATGTAAGTAGCACCAACAACCATAACTTTGATATATTTTACTCCCCCATTTCACTCGGGCGACGACCACGTTGTGACCGTACTGCGGCCGAGCGTTTGGACAGAGCGAATTCCGTCGATACATAAGCTAAATCTTCTTACGCTTTGTTTTGTTGTCTTTTAAGTAATGCTTTTACATTTTCGTGATATTCCAATTATGAAGTCAAAGGTTACACAAAGCTCATGTAGGTCACAGCGAGATCGCCGTCTAGTGGCATGGGGCTTTACTCACCCCAATCCGGGTCACGTTCCTGAAGTTCGGACGTTAGAAGGGCGCGGTCTTTGAACCACCACCCCGCAAACTGAACTCTACTGTCAGTGCCATCAACACAGTTGTCAGCCATAGCTCCTAACTTCAGGGTAGCTATTGCAGTGGTGTTGAAGGATGACTCAAACTGAAGATTTGTCTCGGTTGAAGCCATAAAGTGGCCGTTTACAAATGATTTCATTTTAAACCGGTTATCCATAGTCAGCTGTAAAATAAGATGGTTAATCAGTGCCGGGTACTGTCAACATGCAGATCACTGTGGATAGTATTTTAGAACCACAAATAACGTTGCACATACAGCAAGATAATGAGACCACATGATAATCATTGATATGGTAAAGATTTAGATACTTGTATTGAAATTTGATATCAAAGACATATATCAGATATAACAATTTGTTAACAAACTGGCGACGTACTTATGAAATGTTTATGATGTATTTTTGATATATCTAATTTCAATGGTTCAACACGATGTAATGTCAATTGTAATATTGATAAAATTATCATGTTTCTTCATTCACAATACAAAACATGATATCAAACGGCTCACAGCGTTTCCTACTTCTAAGATACCTGTAAGCAACAAAATGAAACCCTTACTGATTTCCGAAACTATATTCGTCATGCTGGTAAAATATACATTTTTTAGGATATGGTATATTTTTTTCACAACCAGTAAATACTCACCTTCTAACGTTTCCGTGTCTGTCAGACAAGATAACAAAGTCAACACATGTGATGAACCGAGATCTCGCGAGAGGGGGGATACAAGCTTAGCCACGTTTGGGATCGTGTTCTCGCCGCAAAAGCGCCACCTACATCGGCTACTTATAGCGGTGAGAAGCAGTGCTCCAGTCAAAATCTCTGAAGAGGGTGTCTGACAGACACAGAAACGTCAGCAGGTGAGGATTTACTGGTTGTGAAAAAATTACTGTTTGAACTCAAATACCCTTAGTCATTTCTTTTAAATAAAAAGAATATATTTTCGTGATTAAAAAGAAAATATTTTCGTGATTAAAGAGACCAAATGCACCTGGATGAAACTCCACTCGTCAGGTTGCACCGTGAAATTCAACATGGCGTCCTCAATCCTCCACACACAGCTCGAAGACCCAGGCTCACAATCAACGCTTGTCACTTCGTGTCCGCCCTGTGTCGTCACTGACATTATCTTCACGGGATGGATCCCAGAATAGGCAATCCTAAGGCAAGGTAAAGGACACAATAACAACATACATTTGGCACCCCTCTTACCCTTAGCGCTCTAACTCACCAAGAGTTTCGTCGATGACGGTTAGTCATCCAGCTAATAAGATACGCCAAAAAAGCAGTTTACAACTGGATATGATTTTGGAAACGGTCAGGCGTTTCAAGTAGTATCCACTACTTTTCGTCAGTGACTCTGACCGAGCCAGAGTCGTGGTTAAAACCTGCTGATCGACAAATCTTTCTCAGAGTCACTGACGAAACGTAGTAGATGCTACTAGAAACGTCTGACCGTTTCCAAAATCATATGCAGTTGCTTGAGTAACTGATTTTTTGAGTCAACAAGAGTTTTTTCTTTGTTTTTCTATTAGATTTACAATTAAGTAGTTTTAGATCCTTCCTTGCCTAATGTAACGTTAATGGCAAACTACTACTTTTTCTTCCCTTGAATCACAAACAGTAACACAAACATTACACAGCAACACATGAAATGCTATCTCTTTTTGAATACTATTTTCATTGGTATCGGATTCATCAAGAGCAACATATGAAACAAGATGTTGTAAATCATCATCGTAGGTTTGACGGAAAGGGTGCGTTGGTAATCTGGGAAAGGACTATTTTTCCTTGAATAATTTCATCAGGTTGGTGATTGACTGAATGGCAAAGTTGTTTATTCACAACCACGGAAATCAAACTCATTTAAATACGTGGTTGTGAATAAGGAGCTTTTCTATTCAATGACTATTTCTGTTTAAGATCTGCTCTATATCTGACCTGAAACTCATCCCCATGCCGTAACACATCGTGTGGTCCACGAGACACTCTAACGAGAGTTTCCCGCAGTCCAAGTAGGCGCAGCCACTGAAGTTCAGGTGCGGTCGGTAGTCATGAACTGCCCTTGCTACATCCCCGTGGATGGCACACATTGGATAACTCTCTTCCACAAAACTCCCGTTCGTAGTTGTCATGGGGATGTCGTAACGGGTTATGGGTCTTCCTGTAGGTTGACAATCAGATTATGTTTTTAAAAGAAAGCTACACAAAAAATTGAAAATCCTTCTATGCTATGCTTAATATATTCCAAAGTCAAATTCTTACTTCAAGTTGTTTCACATAAGTCCGTCATAGTTCTGGGATTTTCCACAGTTTGCAACTTATGCCGTGCTGACGCCTTCTCACCTGATAATTGAATTATATGACGTCAGTGTTTCAAATTTTTCACCTGATGATTGAATTTTAGAACACTGACGTCATATAATACAATCATCAGGTGAATAATTTGAAACACTGACGTCATATAATTAAATTATCAGGTGAGAAGGCGTCAGCACGGCATAAGTTGCAAACTGTGGAAAATCCCAGAACTATGACGGACTTATGTGAAACAACTTGAAGTAAGAATTTGACTTTGGAATATATTAAGCATAGCGTAGAAGGATTTTCAATTTTTTGTGTAGCTTTCCTTTAAGGATGTTGGTGTCAGTTAACCCACGTTTCACTAGGGCGGAGACCTCGCTGCGACCTAAAATTTGACAGAGCGCTCGACGAATAGGTTAAAAAAACGATTTTTTTCAATTCTTTGTGTGTTTCTGTGTCCTTCAGCCATATTTTTAAAATTTGTATAATATTCCATTTATGAAATCTAAGGTTGCACAAATCAAACTTAACTCGCAGCGAGGTCGCAGCGCGATTGCCGTCCTATAGAAAGGGGGGCTAAGATGTTTGGAGCCTAGTGTAACCAATATACTGTCGAGAAACTGTAACATTACTCCCTTTCAATTCCTCGCGTATTTCTGGACATGCTTTGTCTTTGCCATAGTTTTTAACCTGTAAATTACTTATCTCTTTTGTTATCATTGTGAAATTTATGAAGTATGTGCAGCTAGTAATTAGTTTCATAAAAAACGTAAGGTAGCTTTTGCATTGTACTGAAAATCGTGGTACTTACCATTTCTATACAAGGTTAATACATCATTTGCTGGAAGGATGCCTTCCTTGAAGTAGATGGTCTCTGTTGACTCGTCTTTTTTAGAAGACAGGAGCCTGTATATGCCTTTGAAATATACCGTTGTGTGTGGGTCAGTCTTAATGGCATGTAGTGCGTGCTCCTCGATTTCTCCGAGAAAATGTCTTCCGTTGAGGAATAGAATGAAGTCATCTTCATCAATGTCCCAGGAGATGGCCACATGGATCCACTTTTCCTTCCGCATCGGGACTTTCGCCTCGAACTGTTTGTCTACAGTTGTTAGCAGCACTGTTCCCGTTTGTGTTGAAGGGTGGTACATGACTGCGAACCCTCTACTGTGACTGTGGTTCCCAGAGTTTGACAGCATGGTCTGCTCTTCATCAGACGTGGCCGTTGGGAAGATCCACGCTGCGAGAGTGAAACCCAATGTGCAGTAGATGGTGCTTCCAAGGCAGTCATTCGGGAAGTCTCCGAAGTCAGAAAGGCCTTTCGAGTAGAATTTGTACTCTCGCTTGAGCGCCAGCGATGCTGAAATGCAAGCATGAAAGCATCAGCAACGTTTTCTGTCAAAATCAACGTTGAATCTCAAGTCCATATGAATAACCTTTTGTTGTCCTATGCTACCCTCTTTAGCTTTGCGTTGAACTTCACACGCTTCGATCTTTGTATAACCCCAAACTGATATGACAGCTTGTCCTACGATCACCGTTTGGCATGCATGTATGGATCAAAGTCAGAAACCCTCTGTGACATTCTTACATATGTAAGTACGCACGTATGTTCACGCCAAACTTTTTTGACGTTATCAATCCAAAACGTATCAAGAAGTATACAAGGACGTCCCAGTAGGGTAAATGTTTTGTCTCCCCCACCAGTCATTGTACATGTGATGGTGAAGTTGAATAAAAAGACAAAGTCTAGAAATTGGTATCACTTCTTATGTCTTATTCTTCGTTTCTGCCTGACAATTATTCTATTATCGCACATACATAGACCATTGAGACCACGTCAGAGTAATAAAGAAATGTGGACCGGCGGCACGCTGGCGGCGTCTCTGCTCCCGATCGAATTGAAAAATCACTCAACGAATTTGATCGACAAAAACAAAGAATCTTTTAAAGCTTTGTGTACGTGTGTTCTGTTGTCTTTTTGGTCATACTTGTACGCTTTGACTGACATTCCCATTATAAAGTCAAGTGTAACACAAATCTAGTTTAGGACGCAGCGACGCCGCGAGCGTGCCGCGAGGCCAGTGAGAGGGGGGGGGGGGGGGGGTACTCACCGTATTCTTCTTTGGCATCCTCCACTGGCACGACCTTTTCCCAAAAGCGAATGTCGTCGACACTCATCTGCCAAAGGGTTTTAAGTTGCGCCTCGTTGACATGCGTTCCCATCTTGAGAATTGTACTGTTCATCCTATGCTCTGCATCCAGTTCCTGTATGAGCTGGACTTCACCACCGTAAGGTACCCCATTGATTGTAACGCTCAAGTCATTCAGCCATGACATGTGCACATGTGCCCATAGCCCTTCACGAATTCCAAACGTGACTCTCTGTGTGGTACCATTTTTTGTTACAGCTATGACGTACAGATCACCCCATCCTTGGTGGTACACGTGAAATCCGTCTGGACTATTTCCCTTCTCATCACCGGCCGAAATCAAGTAAATAGTTCCGTTTCCGGGAGGTATAATTCTTTCTGTAAACCACAAACTTAGTGAGAAGCCATTGAGGCAGTTCGAAGGGTTTCCCAGGCACATGTAATGATAAGGTCCGCCGGTAACATGTCTATTCTTATCTAGATAGAGACCTTGGTTATTCAGAGATGGTACGGGGTGAAGATGATGCCTATGGTGAGTCAGTGACGATTCTCCATTGCCATCAAGAAGCATTTGATCGGATCTTGCGTCTATTGAAAAGTAGTAACTCCGGATCCTTGTATCTTTGGCTGTTGGAGAAAATTGATGCAAAATTAATAAATAAGGACAGCAGTTTTTGATTTTCTAACACGTAATAATACGTTAGATAAAGATTCTTTATAGTGTTCTATGTTCTTCCTCAAATACATTCAGCGTGGAATAAACGCTGCAAGTGTTACAGGCTGTAAGACAATATTAATCTTTGACGATGTTTGATTCTTAATTCAACACAAAGCAAGTATTGATGCCCTCAAATTTCTAGTCGTTCTACGCCGATCTTTTATTGCTTTGTATTGAAGTAAAGATCAATTTTCTTAATGGAATTCAACAATACAGATGAGCTTTCATGCAAATATAAATCTTGAAGCCTATATAATTTTGCCGATGTCAAGTTTATTTTCACGCGATTGTATCAACTTCAGGTGTCCATAGGATGTCATTCATAGAATGATGTTAGTGTGGCAGTGTGTCAAATTACGCAAGCAAACAAGTTATACGATATTTTGTATCAGAAGCATGTTGGGCCGTTTTGTGTGTGAAATTAGGACAAACTGGTGGCCTTTGCTTTTGCCCTATATATCATACCGTAACTTTGATCAACAACTTATACCTCATGAATCGTATCAAAACTGAGGAAACTCACCATAAAGGTACTGCAGACGGCCCTCTTCGAACGTCTCGTCATCCATACGAAAGTCGTCAATCAGGAATTGCTGACGGTCTTCCCAAGCAACTTCATTTGACAGGCTATTGAAAGCCAAACTGTCGAAGCAGTTTTGGTCATCGATCGACTTATCATTGCCAGGAACCGCTGTTATATACAAAAAAGACGTAATCAATGTATTTTACATAAAGATACGCCAAGAACTGATGGAACATTATGGTGGATGAAATACAAGTATTCCGAATTCGCCACAGAAACAACACTATTTCCGCTTTCCTCTGGCTTCTACGAGTATGTACTTACAAAATGCTTGATACATTTAGTATAGATTAGTTAGTATAGTATAGTTTGTCAGCATGTGCTTACAAAATGCTTGATACCGTTAGTATAGTTTAGTTAGTATAACATAGTTTATCAGCATGTACTTACCAAAATATTTGATGCCGTTAGTATAGTATAGATTAGTTAGTATAGTATAGTTTGTCAGCATGTACTTACAAAAATGCTTGATACCGTTAGTATAGTTTAGTTAGTATAGTAAAGTTTGTCAGCATGTACTTACAAAGATGATTGATACCGTTAGTACAGTTTAGTTAGTATAGTAAAGTTTGTCAGCATGTACTTACAAAAATGCTTGATACCGTTAGTATAGTTTAGTTAGTATAGTATAGTTTGTCAGCATGTACTTACAAAAATGCTTGATACCGTTAGTATAGTTTAGTTAGTATAGTATAGTTTATCAGCATGTAATTACAAAAATGCTTGATACCGTTAGTATAGTTTAGTTAGTATAGTATAGTTTGTCAGCATGTACTTACAAAAATACTTGATCCCGTTGATGATCACCACGCTCCATTCCTTCTGATTGATCTGAACCTTAAACTCGAGGCTTTCGTCGTCCTTCGCCTTGGGAACACATGAGAGAAAGTATCACGTAATTTAATACATTACATTAAAATATTTTCCTCAGAAAGGCAGTGCTCGCGGTTTGGTGTGTCATAGTAAACTCGCAGGATCTAGAGGTTGAAGGTTCAAACCCCGCACGGGTAAGGTGTGAGGGATTGTATGATTTCTTTCGGGTCGGCACTTATGAGGAAACCGTATGAGGAAACACAAGGCGCAAGCCTCAGGTGCGAAACTTCAGTTCAGTTTGTCCTCTTTTTAGAGGTGACACACGTGTTTCCACAAGTTCCTGTCGCACATGACAGATCGAAGTTCCTCATCTTCAAGGCCAAACTACTGAACGCAAAAGAACCCAACACACATGTAAGAGCCCGGCCGGGTGAGTCATGACATGGCTACTTTGCAATACTAGCTATCAAAAAAACGTAACGCTTCATTTCAGTATAAGGTCGTCCTCTTTGCAAACACTTTAGGATATAGGGGTAAAATGCTTAAATATTAGTGGATACCGGTACCGTGTGCCGGTACAAAACCGCGGTATTTCTTAATGGAGCGGTCCAAAAAACCGGTCTGTAAAATATCAGTGGACCGGTATATGGACCGATTAAAAAAAATCATAGTACCAGACTACCAGGCTACCAGCAGGCGGAAACATAAATAGTCTAAGAAAATACAAAACAGCGTTTTCGAAAACGTTAGCTGTGAATCATATCTAGAAACACTTAAAGGATGAGTAAACAGACGGTGAGGAGAGTATAGTTATAATTTTGAGACAAAGTGCAAACCTAAGAAATCAAATCGTTCCAGACATAACGTTTGGAGACTTTTACGTGTGTCTCGCTCTCCAAAATATGATGCACTGCGACACTACTATCATCAGGTACAGGTACAGGTCCAGACCTGGACCTGACCCTCTGGACCTGGACCTGACCATAATTCTATGTACCGGTACCCACCCCTATCAAATATAGTTCTTACCTCAAGAGAAAGTCCACAAGAGGTGGGACTTGAATACGTTGTGCCAAAGTATCCTCCTTTTAATGGGTACTTGAATTTCGCCCACAGAAGGACGCTGAATGTCTCAGAAGCCTCTGTTACATACCCTTTAGAGACGGCACTGGCTTGACATTCTGGAAAAAAGGTGTTGCGAAAATTAAAACCGTACATTTCCATATATCCTTCCGAAAATAATTTCATCAGGTTGGTAGAATATAGGATATGGCCATATAGCCATATTTGGGACAGTGTTCTCACCGCAAAAGCGCCACCTACATCGGCTACTTATAGTGGTGAGAAGCAGTACTCCAGTCAGAAGCTCTGAAGAAGGTGTCTGACAGACACCGAAACGTTAGCAGGTGAGAACAATACCTGGTTGTGTATTAAGAATCTCCCATATCCTATTTCGATATATCGTTTGAAACGGTAATAACATATAAAGAAGGGTTATACAGCGACTTGATTGTGATTGCTACGAGTACAATACACGTGGGACACAGCTGCAGGCAGCTATTGCTGGTGTCGTGTACACTCAAAAAGCTTTACAGAACAAGCAGCAAAATATGTATTACACAGACTTAGACACCGCAATTTGTAATGGAAATAGATTCTTCTTTTGTTTCTTTTTCTTTGACTTTGGAATAACCCTGCCAGTCTGCTGGACGGTAAGATTTAGGAATAGCCCGGTGCCATCTTTGTTACGGCTCCTGAATGCTACAAAATAAAATGGATCGAATTGTCTATACGATAAGCAAACGGAAATCATTCAGAAAGACGAACTCAATGCCGATGCTTTGAAATTGTTTTAAATGCCACTGTAAATAATTTTAGATGATTTGTGAAATGTCTTGATGGTGAAAAATAAGTGCAATGTGTACAGAGGGCACAATTCAGCCTTTGGCTGCAATGCCTTTTTATAATGAATAAACCATTTTGATTGATTGATTGATTGGAAACGACATTCTACGACATCAGTTTCCGTCCTCTTTTTTTTGGGGGGGGGGGGGTCAATATATAGCATCTATTTGCTTATTTTAAATGCAGCTGTTCTGTACGATTTACAATGAGTTCGTTTTTTTTCAAACGAAAGAAAATTGGTACGCGCGCGGATGTCATCCATATAAATATAACCGTATTGACATGGTCTAACTGTTACACTTAAGAGTGAAAGTTGATTAAACGAGAGTACCTTCACAAAATTTCCAATCCCCGCCCTGTGAACTTGTGCTGTACCCAGCGTAGTTGATCTGAAGGGGCGAAGGGTCTGTCGACTGCATAAACGGATCCTCCTCCTGTTCTCGCCCAACAGCAATGCTTCCATTACCATTGTCCAGGAGCGTCCAGGAGATCCAGAATTGCTTGTATACACCGTGGACTAAAATACCTTGTGTGGAAAAAGAAACTTTACGAATGACGCGTCAAACAAAATACAGATTGGTATCATACGTAATAACATGCGTGGAGAAAGGCATTTAATTTTTCAATTGAAACCCTCAGAATGACAACTTTGCTTTCACTCAATTAGAAAATGTTTTTTCTTTAAGAAGACATATTTATTTATTAATGCATTTAATTTAATCTTTAGGGTAGTCCCTTCAATTAACAAGTAACTGATTTCCAAGGGAGCCCTTGATGGAATATATATAATATGGAATATATACTTGGAAGATTAAAAAGCAGTAAAATAACAAGCCGGGTATTTAGTATAAGTACCTGGGGTTTGTACCGCTACTAGTATATTTGCACCGTTGTCTCCGTTGCGACGAAGCTCAGAGGTGTCATTGATGACAATTTCGTACATATTTGGCAAATCCTTATTTTTGCTGGATAAACGAATGTGGGCGGAGCCGCCTGTTTTCACCTCGAACCTTAACGGACATGAAGTGATTTCTGGCAAATCCCAACGATACAGGATTTCACTACCCGTAGTCTTTTCCTGGTGACCTGATGTGCATAACGTTGTAAAAAATTATTAGTAAAAATCATATGTCTTGTCTAACATGTACATATTAAAACCTAAGATCTACATCTCTTTAAAAGACACACGGCAGGAATCTGACCTGGCAAACACATGACTGGTTGCTGAGTCCACACGGAGGGCAAGAACATATCGGAAAATTAAAATCATTGCAACCAAATCATTGCAACCAAAATATGAAATCACAGACTCTTTAAATGACAAAAACGTTTTAGAGTATAAAAACAGTTCCAAAACAGGCAGGTAATGACGTCACATATACCCGATCAAAGACGAACGAACTGTCCTGCATACCTAGAGCTCTCAGCTATACAGTAAGATCTAATCTAACATCATGCAATTGCAGTAGGCTTCAACTTATCTAGTTTGCTTTAGAATGACATAGTGATAATCCGTTCTTAATTGCTTTTAACATGTTTGTTGACTTGTGATATGTGTAATTGTTTATGATCTTGATATTACGTAATGTAACGATTTTAATGTATCAAAAGACTTCATGTTAACATGCAAATTAGTCATGCAAGTTATTGCAATAAATCTGAATCTGAAAACGTGTACGTCAATCTTCTGCATACCTCTAAGTTGAAGTGCACGGCCCACCACTCCATCTACTAGTACCAAGTTACACTCTCCAACAAGATACTTCTCAGACGATACGAGTACGCTTGTTGCATCATCTTCCTTCACATCCTCCATCGGAAGGTACATCCCAAAACCTGAAACGTTGTAGATAAAACACTTAAAAACTTAAAAACTGAAAAAGTTAAAGGAAAACTTTTTATCAAATTGTGGAATTTTCCATGGACTGAGAAGGCTGTTGATATAAAATTGGCACAAAAAGGTTTGGAAGAATAACTTTGTTTGATCATATTTCCCTTGTTTCATTATCAATTTCAATACATGTCATACATCATTAGAAAGCTTGTGTGATTTCAACGACATATGATACATTGAAATTGATAAAGAAACAACGTGAATATGATCGACCAAAGGTAGGTTTTCAAACTTTTTGTGCCAAGTTTACAATATTGATAACTTAACCTAAAGTTTGAAAATATGTGGAGGTATGGGCGATGATAATAATTGCATGATGAATTCGCATAACCACAGAATTAACATTTGTACATAGAATCCAGCAATCCAGCATACTAAACATTAACCTTTCACTGCCACCTAACCTGGAGACCAAAACACATTTGGTGCCAAGCGGTAACATTAGCAGGCTGGAGGTAAAAGAAAATCAATCAATGCGGCCATCAACGACGCCTCGTCGGTAACATTTTTTTATTGGTTCGGCATGTTGGCAGGGTTACTCAACTAACCAGAGGCTATTACTAAGGTCGAACCCATGTACGGCCGACTGTAGGCTTTTGGACCATCACATACTCTCCTTCGAAAGGTGTGGTTGGTTCTTTTACGTGCGCGGGGTGTGGTTCTCCCCAAACACGGGACCTCCATTTAACGTCCTATCCGAGGGACGTCCCTAACCCTAGATGAGCTAGGTATTCATTTACACCTGAGTGAAGTGAGGACAGCCGTGATAAGTGCCTTTCCTAAGGGCACAAAGTCGGGGCGCAAGTCCGGACATGTCTCTGGGCACAACCCGGGATTAGATCCTGGGTCCCATTGTTTGACAGCCGCGTGCTCTACCACTTGCGCCACACGACATTGTTTTCAATAGATATGACTATCGAATTGATTCGAAATATTGTGTATTACCTAAGTAGGAATCGATGGTCCTCAACTGTGCTGGAGTTAGAGCGTACTCCTTAAACTGGAAGTCTGCAATGGATAGGCTTGGAAGGATGGGCTTCACATGCTCATCTTCTTCATCTATTTGAAAAAAAATAAAAATCTGATAAATACACAAATAGTCAAATTTGTAGCCGTAAAAATCAAGGAAAAGAGGCTATGTATTTTCTTTTAGGCGCAATATTGTAACACGTACTATAGTATACGTTTCATGTCAAAGTGACAAACTTGCACCCAAACTTGAACGCTGACTGGTGACGTCATGACACAACGTAGACGTGAACATGTGTCGTCATTGAATTAGAATTAGCTAATCGACATGCCATAATATCTTCTCATTAAAGAATACCAATATCATGCTTATGACTTATGTAGTAATTTGAATAGATAAGAACTACAATGGATATTATGTAAATTAGGACATAATTTGCAGAATATAAGCTGTTGTAACTGTAAATTGCGGTAAACTAAACTAGAAGTAACGTCATACTAGTGACATGGATTAATTTGATTAGGAAGAGATTGACATCGATATATACTAGTTTTCATCTTATATGGAGGTGTTGGTAACAAACTGCAATGACTGCCAAATTATGCACGATATTCTAAATACACAGCGTTGATTTACATGTTTAGCCATACTTTAAGATCCTTGACTCACCGCTAGCTTTGCACTTATACCGCGCTGATTCAATCTGTCCTGGTGTCATGGCGTAGTTGTACAGCTGTAGGCAGGCTATTCGACCCGCGAAGAACCGGGGGTCCCTGACCCTCACTGCCACCCGGATGGGGTACTGAGTTTTTAATTCTGCAACTCCAACGTACGTTTCAGTGACTAGTTCACCGTTGCTCCAGAGGGCTGCCATCCCCGTGACGCTGTTGTAGGATGTGCCAACGTAACTCCAAGCGTTCTGAGTGAGCACACTCGCAATTGGGTAAGGTGAATTGTTAGGTCCGTGCCTTCCAACCACCCTGAAACAGAGACAGTCACATTGTTAATCCCCAAGAATGAGATACGTACACTCTTGCTTGTTACCAGCTTGTCCAGGGAGCTTATACGTTGTATTATATAAACTTATCGGTATGGGTGAGCAGGTTGGATAAATTCTATGTTACAATCCTGTTTATTTTCTTTATTGGGGAAAGATTCACACAGGTTGTGTATTGTGTGCTGCCATTCTTTTAAAATCGTGCAGTCGTCTGCCACAATGTGATGCCCTTCTAAGAAAATAGTTATTCTAACGTGTGTAAACGCACCGGTTGAGCACTTGCTGCGGATCCATCTGAAACCAGTGAACTCCAAAATCATTGTTGTCCGTGACATAGGTTAAGATCGGCCCCGTGGAACCAGTGGCATATACGTGAGCCAGCATGGTGTAGGAGTAGCGCACATCCAGCCTGCCATTGTTAGGAATGTCAAGGTAGGAATCTGCAGTCCCTGAAAACAGGAAAGCGCCGTCGGTGTCTCCAAACGGACCTGGGACTAACTGGGTTCCTGTTGCTACCCCGTCATTTCCGTTTCCGGTTACGTCTGATGCGCCGGACTCCGCGTTTAATGGCCACAGGCCTACCAGCTGAGCTCCTGAGGACATAGATGTGTTGAAATCAAGTTAGCTGCATATCTCAATAGGTTATGCATGTATGTATTAATAACTTACTCCATTGTCGCTTTATGCATTACTATCAGTGCTCTAAAGTGACTTTTGTTGGTTACGTATTCTAGTTTGACTTGAAAACCAACATCAACATATCATCAACATGGTGATACCCCCAGGAGACTCCACCAGGGAGGAGGGACGTCCTGGGCTAAGGCGGGCAGGCCTCTAGCCAGGCACGGTAAAACTCAACGGCGGGAGCCGTCACAACCGTTTCAGGCCGGGTATTCTACTAGGGAATGGTACGGGGGAAATATGAATTATAACGTAATCATGTCAAGTGAATGTATCAAAAGCTTACCTGGAGACAGTGAAACGACTTGAACTTCACACAGCGTCAGAATTCGGGACAGACCGGGAAGACGGACGCCCACGTACCGCCCCGTCATCCCACGGCAGGGGACAGTCATGGACGGCTGGGTCACGTCAATTTGGTGATCACCACCACACTTTGCGTTGGTGCTGACCTGGTCGGAATCCCCGATGTGGATGTTATAGGGATTGAGTCGCTCCGAGCAACAGTCCTGGCGGTTGAAGATCACTACTCTATAATTGATTAAAAAAAAACAAAGCAATGCCGATTGATTTTGATATGTGTTATGCTTAAATTTCTCAAACACCGCATCAAATTGAAATCTGTAAAAAAACAATCGATGGTATCATCAGGATCTTTATCTTTAGAGTGCTTGATTGGCTCATATCAATTCAAATTCCATTGCTTTGAGAGCTCCACAAGCAAGCTAAGTCAACTGCTAGCACGTTTACAGGAAATATAACATTTACGATATACATACACACATACCAATAAGAACGTTTTTGCCCTTGTATCTCTCATGTCTATGTTTTTATCATAATAAATGCAATTATAGAGATATATGACTTGAAGAATATCTTCAACTTCGTCTTTTTACACTTGAATAAACCAATGTTCGGTACAGTGATGGGTAGTGCCAGTCCGCTAATAAAACATTGGATATCATAGCGACCCGTTCTGCTATATCTTATTTCATTTTATTCATTCATTCTCTTAGTTTGATTTTAGCGACTGGAGGAAGAGGGTTGACTTAGTCCGGGCAACCCGCCCGACATGATGATGATGAGTTTAGTTTAGTTTTACACTTAGTCTTACACTTACCTGTCCACTGTATACGAATGGCCAAGATCCACCCACCAACCGGGATTATCTTCTCCGCCTCCAGCGGTGTGTGTACAGGACCCAGCGGTGGCGTCGGTGTTCGTGTTCCCGTCCACGGCACGCCTGGCGTCGGCCCCAGCCTGGGTGCTTGTTTGGAACGCTGTCTTCCCCATAGCGACATTGACACCTAAGGCGACAGCTGTCTCATTAGCTGTTATATTTACGACTCAATAACCCATGCTGAACAACTAACCTGGCTCAATTAAGAGAGAAGTCAGAAAGTGATGCCATAATTGTCAGGTTCGATTTGTATAGAATGAGTTTAAATGTGGCACAAATGTTAAAAAAAAGTTGCATCTCTTATTGAGACTGAAATATCTCAATTTGTTATCAAATCATTATTGTTTTTAACCTCCTATATCGGTAAGTGGGTAAGGAAATTTCTCCTTTACTGCTATTTGAAAATCCATTGTACTGCTGGCTGCTTCTGACAATCTTCCAATGGTGTGCTCACCTACCTTGAAATCAACTCAAGGTTCATAAAGATTCAGACATCAAATTGAGATATTTCAGACTCAAGACGATATGTGCTTTTATAGTTGTGCCAAATTTCAACTCATTTCATACGAAAATGACCCTGCTGTCATTCTTATGGCATTACCTTCTGACTCCTCCTCGTACAGCCCAGGTACCGCGGTACACATGTTGGTCAGTCACACATGGAGCTCATAAGCTCAGGTCTCTTGATGATCATACGATTGCAAACGGAAATTGTGTGTCATAATGTCACTTGTGTAAAAAATGTTGCTTAGAGCAAGGAGGTTAAATATACAAGGAGAACGGACACAATTTGCCTTCTTTCAGGAGAGTGCGTTTCAACAACTTCGCGTCAAGGTGCTAATTACCTCCAATTTGCATCACCCACGCTGGCTTGGGTCTTTGTTCACGGTCAGTTTTCACAAGATGGTTCGCCCAGGAGATGATGATTTTGAGTTGAGTGACTTTGATTTTAGCGATTTTGAGGACGATAGATACACTACTTCTCTTGTAATTATAATGTCTCTAGGTTACTCTATCGTAAAGGTAACTATCACGACACTCTACAGGCATTCACGCGTATTCAAGGTACGAATTCGAAGGTGTAAAGCAATGTATCAGTAACAAAATAAAACGTCTTACAAACGTACGTTTAGGGGTCTACACGTGACATATACATGGCCATGAAAGAAGTAGAGATCGTAGAGGCGGGGAGAGCTCTAAAGTTGACCAAAACATGCAGTCTTTCCAACGGGAAAACTCCCACTCACCAATGTTCACAAGGCTGTCACGTGTAATGATGATGAGTCTATATTTGATGTAAATCGATAAATGACTTTATAGGTTATAGTTATGCCATTTTTTAAAGTTATGTCCCTTGTTCTGGGAGAGGCCCATACACACACAGAAACACACACAGAAACACACACCACACACACACACCACACACACACACACACACACACACACACACACACACACACACACACACCACATACACACACCACACACATACACACACCACATACACACACACACTTTCTGATATGCCTTGACATACACACGTCACGATAACGTTAATATTTACCGAACATCACGTTAGAATGCTCTACTTACCCTTCTCCGCTTCGCAGATGAAGCCACTGTTTGTCGAACAGGGCGTGTCATTCCACTTATCCCTACGGCTGTCGTAGCTTCCCGGAAAGATATTCATGCACTCTTCGCTAATTCCCCCGCTCGGCTCTCCGTCAGCCCAGTCAGTGTAACTCGGCTCCCCGCCATCCACGTAAGTCCACGATCCACCCCTCCGGTCCAGGCCCAAATAGAACCACGTATCAATGTTCGCGGCATTTTTCAAAGCGATGAGAAAGTCGTTGGTTGTGTCGTCCCGAGGCATGGCCAGAGTGCCTACATCTGCCTGACAGGTCGCCAAAGCCTCGTCGTAGGTCTTTTCGTCATCGTAGGCACGGTAACACCGGTCAGTATGCGCGAGGTATGAGTAACCATATTGACAGCCTGCAGTAAAAAAGAAATGAAAATGATTTTTCAGCGATAAAAGTGCTTATTGATAACTACTTTTTTTTCATCCATGTGACTTGTGACACGCAAGACGTAAAGGCAATAACAAAAACAGCTAAGACGTTTGCTTAGACTTGTAAAAAGGGTCGCAATAGTTCATCCCAACCTATATCGGCGCACTTTCATTAAATCGTATGATGATATGTTCAGTTGGACTGAATTGTTAACTTAAATGACAACAGTATTCCAATCCTGTACATGTACAATTAACATCAATCCAATGACATAGCTGCATAGTTAGACCAATTGTGCTGAGTATTTCTAACGCATATATACCTTGATCTGCATATATCTGACATATGAATCCGTAGGGGCGACTGCATTGTGCATCGTTCCACAAGGCTCCAGTAGAAATATGGGCGCAGTCTTCTCCACCGTCGTGACTATTATTCGGCTCGTTTGGACTCCAGCTGGAATATCCGACCGACACCAGGGTTTGGCCGTCCTCAAATACCCACTGGCCTTCGCTGTCGATGTCATTAAGCCCAAGCCAGCGATATCCGTCCCCCAGATCGAAGATAAAGTCGTTGATCTCACTGTCTTTCGGCATGGCTAACAGCCCGCCATCTGCGGCACACGTCTGTCTGGCCTCATCGTACGTCTTCTCCTCAGCGAAGTTCTTGTAGCAAACTCCTTTAAAACTGACGTAGCCTAATATTGGGCACTCTATAGATAAATAAAAAATTATTCTTAAAGAAATCGTTATCAAAGATATGATACCAAATGTATCAACCTCCTTGGATTGAGCGTACACTAACAGTTGGTGTGACTGCTCTATCATAAATTGATAGGCCATATTTCACTATGGCATAAGTGGAAAAGCCATAAAACTTTAAGGAAATTTACGTCTACTAAAACGAACCTTTTCTATCGCTTCCTATCATCAATGTCGTTTCCTTGTCATCAGTCAGTTCACCAAAAGACGCGATTTTCACGCCAACGGACTCCAGGCTTCCTACAATGAGTGTCGATCCTTCATTTGATCCGACGACCTGTGCGAAAAGATCATAGATCATTAGTAAAATCAGTAGCAAATTTATCATACAACGGCAATGCATTCATACTTTGACATAAAACTTAGACGGGGGCCGATATCGACTACCGGGCACCTTTAACCCCGTTGCCGACGTCATATTGCACCTAACATAGGCTTTGGGTCATTTCAGCTTGAGAGGGGGCAGAGGATTAACTTATGCTGTTAAGCGTCCAACTTTGTGTACTGAAATAGCGCAAAGAATTTTCATAATGTCTATTATACGGTCACAGTTCAACTTTCGAATAAAACCGACGGTACAGGTCATCTCACATGAACCTAACTAACATGTTTGTGACATATACAGTGAAATATATACAACGCATAGTCAAAATATACATAATGGACAAAAGTGATAATCTAAGCTAATCCAGTAGAGGCAACTGCTTCTTTGTACAGGTGTAGATGCATGTAAAAGGTCATGTTTCTTATACAAGGGTTGCCTAGACGCAACAAAAATATGAATTTCTCCGTTGCGTTTAAATATTCGTATGGAAGTACGGAAATGTAAGCAATGGATATCTTTAGTACCCGTATCTCAGTCCACGTCTCAAGCGGAATAGTTGCCCGTGCTTCGTACACGTCCCCATCCCTACTCGCCATGGTAGACACCAACTCTTGGTTGCCAGGGTGATACACAACGCGGACTCCCCTGCTAAATTCGGGGGACAGCTCTCTCATATTACTGATGACCGTTCGATTGCTGGCATCGCCGTCACATTGTACCTTGAGCCAAAACACAAGGCTGAATCCACGAGGACAGTAGACGGTGCTACCTACGCACGACATGTACCTGCAGGACAAGACAATAAAGGAATACGTATCAGGGCTGTTATTCATTGTCAAATGTCATGTCCAACAGTAGTTTATAACAATTCATATATCCAAATACAATGCTAAACTTTCTTCCAACAATAAGGTAATCACGGATCGAATTTTCGACGACCGTTTGACCAATGGTCAAACGCGTCAGGCAACAGTGGTCGTCGAAAATTCGATCCGTGAATACCTTAGTGTTGGAAGAAAGTTTAGCATTGTATTATGATTACTACCAACACAGATGAGCTTTCATTATAATTCATATATACAGTTTACACGTAACACAAAAGTATGTTACATTCCTGTATCATAAACAAGTTTTGAAAAGACCAAGAAATACCAACATCAAATTCTTACTGTCTAATCGAATGCAAAACTTCAATTGCTGAGAGAGGAAATTCAAGGTACATACTGATTTGCAGTGCTAGTTACAAATCAAATCTTCTTCAAGTATTGTGATATCATGAATAAGAAATGTACAAAATAGCACCATCAAAAACAAGACATGACACTGATCGTCTTCAGTTGTTTCCAGCCTATAAATTAATATCAAAGTGTCATCCTCCCCTCCATCAAATAACGTATTTCATCTGTCCTTACTTGTTTCCACAATTCAAATATCCAGTAGTCCCCAGCATCATTCCGGAATTGGTTGTCGTAACGTTGCCAATCGCTCGACAAGTTAGGTCGCCATTCGTGTGAGTTTCGTTTGGCTGCTCTATCTGCAACTTGTGTCCAATTCCTTCAGCTGAAAGAAGTAAATTAGAGTGATGACCAAAGACAAACCAACAGGAGAATCGTTTAGAGACCACTCATTTTGTGAAACTGGCCTGACTGTGCTTGTATAAGTTGTATGATTTACAACAGAACCAAAATGAAAATGTCCTCATTATCAAACGCCACAAAATGATCAAATATCTCATTTGTCCATTAAAATAACATTCTTATTTGCGTACCTATACTGTTGAAGCAGATGAATAGATTATATATCTAGCTTGATAATTATGAAGTTCTCGTCATTATTGTCACTGATCATGCAGTCATTCTTTCCAGTCCAGTCAGGGGATTCGTACCGAGGGCAACTGGAGTCCGGGCCAAACACCCTACCGCCCCCCCCCCCACACACACAGACACAGACACACAGACACACACACACAGACACACACACACGACCCCACTCTTCAAATGACACACAGTTGGGCGTGGACGTTCTTCAGATCGACTTACCAAGTAGGTGTACAGGTGGGTGTATCCCTCTTTGGTAAAACAGCACCTGGTCGAATGTAACAGTGCAAGAGACGGGTTGTTCGTCGGTTGGACCGATGAACAGCCAGGTGTCTGTGTCGTCATCAACATCCTGTACGGAGGTACTCGTGACGTCAGACACTTCAATCCCGTTTACACCACTAGAAAAGAAAATAGAGGCAGTCTCATTTGTACATCAAATACGATGTTCTTTAAAAAAATACTACATGATATCGAAAACTCGTTATGCTAGTATATTGTTCACTTCTGGGTCTTCGGCTGAAAGGAAAGGATGAGCAAGAAAAATTCAAGTTGCATAATTAAACTTTATTCATTCCCCCAAGATCTCTATAATGTATATGTACCAAGACCTTCAAATGTTGAAGTATAAGGGTATAAGTATTTTACAGCAATAATCAAAATCTATCTTTTCATCAAAAAAGTGATGTACCAACATAGTCACAAAGTGACCAGAGCCTGTATCTGTATCTATATAGCCGGTATAACCGCCATTCGGCGTAAAACACCAGCTTCGCAGGCACGCGGCGCAGCAACTGGTAATTATATTACGCTGAACGACCTGTCACGTAGATTCCAAAGCTCTACTGATATTACTAACTTTATTCAACTTCTTTAATGAATTATGATACTTCATTTTATTCATTTTGAGAATCAGAACCTGGCACGAATGGTTTCAGTTCTCACTTTGATGTTTTGGGTGATATCTTTTCCAACAAGGTCTTTGGTTTTCAAACTTACATGACTGCTTTTCCTTCATTTGTACGCACGAACGAGATGTGAGACCACCAGTCGTCCGGTAGAGTTACGAACGCCTGATACATTGTATGCTCCACAGTCATCTGGAGTCGAAAGGTACTTCTGCTGGCACTTGGGCTGGTGACGAGAAACCCCGGATGTGCCGCATTGTTAGCTGGAATAACAAGGTAAGAATGGAGAAAACGACGTTAACGCAATGAACAAAACATAGTGTGTTTGTGACTTCTCTAATTTTGAGCCCAAGTAAATCTGTTACACAAAACATCTGAGCAAAAGCAGGGTCCCTCAGTCATTAAACGGTGCACACACCAGTTCTGGTGGTTGTGCGCGACAAAAAAAGGACGAAAGGGATTTGAGTGTCGAGGTTTGAGTTCATATTTCTCATAATTTGCTGCGAACTAACATTAAACACCAACACGGCTGAAAAGCGTAAGAATCGGTGTGTTTTTGGTGAAAATTGTGTTTTGGACCCAAGCGTTATTTCCGGATAACCGTCCGCGTTGAAGGTTAACTGCCTCTTTGACCCAGACAGACCTTTGTTGCGTTCTTTTGGTCGCGTTGCATTACCTCGCGCGTCGGGTTATTGTGAAAATCTCAGTGGTAGGATTTTCTTTATAATGGTATTGATTAAACCTTGGAGTTTTCTCTTTCTGACATTCATTGTCGTGTCAAAAACAATTGTGATGGGTTTAGTTCCGCGGGAAAATGCCTAATTTTGCGCCTCATTTTTGACGGGAAAATACTTTTCCCTCTAATATTTACTAAAATTACAGAGGTTGAAGAAACCGAAACTCGGGTTTTCTTGTATACGTAGCTAGAAGGATATCCTTCATCCCCATTCACAGTTGTTTTGGCTGAGAAGTATTCCATGGAAGAGACGGTCGCTAGACTTGAGGGTGTGCAAACTCGAATTGAGACCCAAAATAAACTAGGGGGTGCCCCCTAAAGCTCATTTGCGGTGGTGATTGGCAAAGTAAACGATTGAACTGCGTTCAAAACAGTAATACAAAACACTCACAAGTTTCAGCCTTCTATATTACAGCCTTTGTCAGCATGACCGAACACCCAGAGCACGTGACCATACTGGCACATTACGACACTGTTCGTTTTGTTTCATAAAACAATGCTGCAACACCACCTCACCAATCACCCAAATGTGGTAAATCTAAGTAAGAGTAGTAAGGTACCATTTTCCCTTTCGTTAAATACGTTTTGTGGTATTGAATTGGCTGATGATATTGAATTACCTTTTGAAAGAAACTATCCTGAACATATATGTTGCAATTACTTGGGCAGATGTTAAAGTGTTGGAGAAGAATTTTGTCTCGTTTAAATTAACGTCATCATCATCATCATCATCATCATCATCATCATCATCATCATCATCATCATCAACATCATCATCATCATCATCGGTCGACAGCGGGGGGGGGGGGTAAGTAACAAGCACTCTATGAACATGTTCAATATCTCAGCACTTACCAAGTTTGATTCCATAGAGGTCGATGCCTTCGCCTGGAACGGTTGAAAATGAAGACGTCTTCCCGGGGTTGAACCAGAAATATGTCGCGTACCCAGTATCACAGTAGGTTTCACTTGCTATACACATGCTCATGGAGCTTCCATGTTCTGTTTCCATCCTCCCTTGACCGATGCGGAAACTTGCAGCATTGTCTAGCCAACCCTGAAAAAAGTTTTAAGAATATCATATCATCAAGTCCTTAATTCAGTAGGTAGACACAGAAATGTGCTTTGTGAAACAGTGGAAGAGCCAATGAGAAAACGCAATGATTTAATGAAATAACCGTGGCCATCAAGCCATTTAGTTCTATTTCAATCCATGTCAGAAATAGCCACCACAAGAGATCCGTTTTATCATATTGAATTGGCTGTTGGAAGAAATAACCCTGAAAATATATCTTGCAATGCATTGGCCAGATATTAAAGGGTTAGAGAGCAATGGCATAGAACATGCCTAGTAATCGTTTCTTGCTACATGTATGACAAGAGATTTATATAGACATCTTTAAACTGATTCTTGAATGTAGGATTTAATTGATTTAATATCAATTCATGATATAACAATGCAATGTACAATGATAAGACAAATGTTTTAAACAATCCTTCTGGCCAACTATGATTTACCTTAACGAGGTTGACTTCGCCGTATACAGTCAGTGGTGCGTGGAGATGCGTTCCGTATATACCATCGGCCACTTTTGTATTCATGGGGAAATAGTAGTACAGGTCTGCAGGAAAAAAAATGTCAACGATATACTCTATTAGGCTTGCTCCTGAAGCTTTGCCAAAATCAAGAGCTAGTTTGCAATGACCTATTAAGGATTCATTTGTATCAATTAAATGATCACTTCATTAGCATAACTGCCGTAGTTTATACCTATCTTGGAAGTCCGAAGCTGAATAGGGTAAGGACAATTAATGGCCATCCCAATATTGTTTAAGAAATAAATAAGTTTATTGCAAATTCATGCCCGAAGGCTAAATGCAAATAACATACATAAAAGAACAAAAAGAAGAACAGTGTACAAAATAGGTATTAAAGCTGCTTATCTAAATCATACAAATGTAATTGTCTATAACTAGTGAAGGGTTTGACTTCTCTTTTGTAAGCAATGGAAGACGTAATGTCCCACCTTTTCTATAATTTGTGGGTTTTTGGTAGTTAAAAGAAGAATAGTCTTTTCTTTGTCTGTAAGCTTAGGGAAATTCGGATAGATTTTAGTGGTCTGAATAGACAACTCATTTCGTGCAATATCATGAAATGAACAGTTTGAAATAAAGTGTATTTCTGCTTCCACGGCATTTGTATTGCAATACTTACAATGTCTTTCGTATATAGGTAATTTTCTATACCGGCCTCTCTCTATTTCAAGAGGATGAGCACTAACTCTAATTTTGCTAATGATGGAATTAAGTGAAACCTTATAAGGCCACGATTGTTACTGGTACACTGCGTTGAAAGGCTACTTAACTACTCTGAACAGCAAGTTCCTTACGCTAATCTATGTAAGGAACAGATTATGCATTATGCATTGAATAGTATGATACTCAGGATGCACAGCATTGAGTGTTTGCCTCTGCAATGACGCGACTTCTCTCGTGCAAAATGCCATAAATGTATTGGTCTAGGCAAAGGCAGTCAGGATATGACATGAATAACTTGAAAGTATCTGTACTTCCAACTAGCATGGCCGGTTCTTGGTTAACTGTGTATTTTATCATCATAGTATATTTTTTTAGAATATTGTACGAAACGCCTTACTAGTTTTCGTCGAGATCGTCAATGGCTCCCCGTCTTGTTCGCCGGATAGTACCCGCAAGGTGATATTATAATCTCTGTTCGAGTGCAAATCTGCAAAAGTAACCTGTGGGTACAATATACATATTTTTGGTGATCATTAACAGAACACATCTGCTGAATACAACTCACTGTGCTTATCTGCATAATTCAAACTTAACGAGATGGTGAATTTTCTAAGGCTGCCTTCATCAAGAGCTATTCATTTCAAATTTCAGTTTTGTCTCCTCTACAGAAGATATATTCAGGATCAACATGCATATTCTCATCGTTGAAAAAAGACCCACGATATGTTTTTTTCATGTGGAATGGATGACCATATAAGTACTTGCAACAATGCACTGTCGGGTTAGTGATAATTCTGCTCTTATGAAATTCGGGATATCACCTTAACATGTATTGATAATTATGATAATGATAACCTTTATTGTACATTCATGCCCTATCGGTATAATACAGACATACAGATACAAAATACATGATAACGACCTCCCTTTGTGAAAACAGTAATTTTTGTCTTTTTAAGATTGACTTTTAACCTCCAAGACTTGCAATCCTCTTTTAACCTATGTTTTATTATACACCATTGAGGTTTGCAACCGTTATCACTTGATACAATAATAAATATTAAAATGTATGTAGAAAAATCTCTCTCTTTGATAATTGGGGATGTATTGAATGTCAAAATTGACAGAAGTCTGCTATGTTGACACTGCCAATAGAAGTGAAAATAACTTTTTTACCACTCTTGCGTCCGACGGAGTAAGGGAGACGACCGGGGTGGGTCCATGTGCCGGCATGATGTTGATTATGTACTCGGTGAAAAGTCCACTAGAAGGAGAATCCCACGCTACGGTGATCGTGCTCTCTACGACAGATGATACTCGAAAATTTTCTGGACTTGCGGGCCCTACAATAAAGACAGCCAAGAAATTCTGTGGTCAAATGTTAACATTTCATATTCATTACACGCTATTAATTAATGCAGGGTTAATCAAACAGCTTTTGAAGGTGTCGAAAAGTCTACTTATGACCATTTCACGACTTTTTTTACTTACATGTCGTTTGTTCGAGAGAAACTCCCTCACTCTTCAACTCTCCAGAAAAAGTGACGACCATCAGCTTGTATCTGCAACCTGAATCCAAACCCGTAATATCGACCTAGGCGACAGAATAACAATACAACTTAGTGGCCTCCGATGCAGACTCCTCCCGGCTGTTTTCCTTTTCAAGTTACAGTTTTTATACTATTACATTTTCTCTTATTGCTTCCCGGCCAGCAATAAGAAAAAATGTCTTGAAAAGAAAAACAGCCGGGAGGAGTCTGCATCTGAGGCTAACAACTTAGCTAATGTAAAGCGTAAACCTGGTAATAGAAGCTTACTACCTCTATCAGAATCCCTGCTGTCGAAACAAGTATATATCAAAGTCAGTACCTCACCCAATTCAAATTTGCTAATTGCTACTAGGGGAAGACGAAATGTAATGCGATAGGTTTTATAACAAGCTCAATTGATCATCGAAAAAGTTGAAATGTGGTACAAAAATAAAGGCATAAAATCATATCTTCTTTAGATTGAAATATCTCAATTTGTTGTTTAGATTTCCATGGGCAACGGGGTTAATTTCACGATGAATGCACCCTTAGAAGACCGTCAGAAGCAAAGAGCAGTACAAGTGAGGTTCAATTTACGTGAAATTAAAAAAATCTCTGAAATCTGAACAACAAATTAAGATAGTTTAGTCTCAAGAAGATATTTGCCTTAACCTTTGTACCAAATTTCAACTCATTCAATTAAGAAATGAGCTTGTTTCAAAACCAATTCCATTAATTTTTGACGTCTCCTCGTACTAGTATTATCCGACCAAAGTTCTCGTAATGACTTCACATAATTCAATTTTCCCATCAGCCATATGATAAAAATCAATTCTGTACGTTACGATGTAATATTGGAGACGACGAGCAATCAACCAAAGTCTACAGACTTCCTCAACACCCCAAGCATATTCCCACAAAACGCAACCGTGTGTACGGAATGTATTTGTATGTGTACTGACCATTGCAGCCTCAGCAGTAGTAACGTTTTCGGCAACTTGACACTCATCTATGGGGATAACGGTTACCCCGTAACCATCCAGATCTCCCTCTGCAGCATCCCAGGACAGGGCGATGGAAGATGACGTCACTTCAGATACCTTTACAGCTGTCGGAGCCGCCGGTACTGTAACGAAATAAAGGAAGGAACTGCATTAGCTTACTAGCTAGTACTTTGCAGGAGTAGATGGAGTCATACATTAAGACCATACAGCCATTTGGTAGACGGGGGACGCCATAAACTTCCTGGATTTACTGTTCACCTAGCGACCTAGCCAATGGGCTGCCATTGTTCGTGACATGTGAATCAATCAATAAACCATTACTACTACTACTACTACCTTTTCTATTTGCATACCTTGATATAAACTAATGTTGTAAAAACGATGGGTTGCTAATTCTTTGACAACGACTGGTGCTGTATGAAAATAGATCATTTTTGCCATTAGAGAAGCAGCTTTTTTATGGGTTTTGCTTGTGTAATGAAAGTAGCTCGTTATGGAATTGTCATAACAAACTTACCTATTCGTTTGGCTGTTGTGACCTTCTCACTGGTGGCCAAATAGCTGCCAGAGCCACTGACAGTGGCGATGGACAAGGAGTATTCCCTTCCTGGTACAAGTCCACTGGAAAACAAAGTAGAAAACAACCAATCGTAAGTTCCCAGATTTATCTAATAATGGGGTTTGTACCTGTTTGTAAAATGATACATTCGCTAACATATGCTTGTAATGGAGATTTAATTTAGTAAAATAAAATACAAGAATATTCTTCATCTAAAAAGGAATGGTATATCGATATACCTTGATGTTCAATATATCTGCTTTGCAACAACAGGACATAAAGTTAAGAACGTTCTTTGATATTGCCACATTCATAAGAGGGCGGTGCAATTTGCACAGTTTAAAATATATCTTTTACTTCCATATCTAAGAACACATACATGTATGCGTGTGATATCTATCACTTCTATGATTTGGCCATGCTCACGCATTTTGAAATTTAACTGTCTTCTCCAAAGAAAGTTACCTGGAAAATGTTAAAAAGCTTTGAGTATATTTTCCAATACCGACTTACTTACCGTAATTTATGGTATGTAGCATTCGCTAATAAGCTAACATCGTTGACTATCAGGCTGCCAAATGAAAGCTGCAGACTGTAGCCAACCATGTCTCCAGCTGAGGGCGGTTGCCAGTCGATAGCCAAGCTTCTCGCTTCAGCTGTCACCCCCACATCAGTTGGTACATTTGGCGCTACATGACGAAATCGGTAAGACCACCCTTAATAATCACTCTAAGTTACCATCCTTCCTACGTATACCTAGATCCTAAAGCTCCCATCGGAACATTGGGCAGTTATAGTGGTATCTCTTAAGAAGTAAAGGCTTGAGGTGGCTGAATACCATCCGATTACTACCAGGGCTCCTACACTCATTTTTCAGGGTAGCGAGTGCAGGAGCCCCGGTAGGCTAAAGGCTAGGCTACAGGGTGCATTGGACAAAATACTGAAGCGGGATCCTTCCAGGACCAGGAAGATCATGCACCTTGAAGTCCTTAACCCACAATAAAATTATCAAAGAAGGTATAAATTGAACGCAAACTGTACATGATTTTCATTGACTTTTGAAAGGCATTTGATGTATATAGAGATATCGCTTCATGTAAATACTCAAAATGCACTTAAAGTACCCAGTCAGACTGCCTAAACATGAGTTTTTCCGATACTTGTCATCCAAGTAAGGACAAGAAAATACCGCTTCATTTTTTCAATTTTTCTTTTATACTAGTTAAAACGAATAAATGTCGTTGCATTATTAGCAAATAGAGTTTGGGAACTGCAAAAATGTACGCAGCTATAACTGTTACAGCATTGTTAATTCTGGGTAAAAGTTGGTGAAAGAGGTATGCTATGAAAAAAAGCCTATGATCCTACCTATAGTAACGTTTACTTCGACCATCTCGCTTGATGTTGGAGTAGACGGTTCAAGGTTTCCCGCTGTGACCTGAATACCTACAGTATATGTTCTTCCATGGACAAGACCATTGAAGTCTGCAGTGAATTGCGGTTCGCTGCGGTCTTTATGTCTTACCTACAAAAAAAGAAGATATACTGTTGGAGTGAAACTGGTCAATTTTGTGTGCATCAATCATACAAAACATTTCAAGTATCTAAGATCTTTCATTCATGTATGGCCATATTTTTTCCCTCATCCATTACGAAACCACTGGAAGCTTATTCATCAGATCAGGCACCGATTTCGTTTTAAAAAGCTGGACTCCCGTCACCGTCTTGGCATAGAAAGAAAAATCTCCGAACATACTAAATCAATATCCTAAAACAGATCCAGTGCTTTTCGTTTGTAAAATGGAGAAAAATAATGCCGGTGCCGTGCACCAAAACGAGGCAGTAGCTGTCTGATATAAACAGTGTATCGCCATAGAGGTATACCATCGTCGGTGGTACATTTCGCCCCTCTAAGATAAAATACTCTCATATATGCACCTTTAATGTGTGGAAAATATTGTTGTGGACATCTGGACTTATTTTGGAGATATCTTTTATCCGAGCTGACCCCGGGAAATTCAAAATGGCCGCCGTAACTGGAAAAAGGTCTATTCCATATCTATTACGTTAGGCCTATGGAAGTAAATCATCAAGTTTGACTGACATGGCTAGATAATACGTAAAGGAGAATACATCATGACTAGTATACTTTATACTCAAATCTCCAATCCCCCATGGCTCGTTTTCCATCTTCGTGATTGAAATTCACATCTAAAAGGAAGGAAGCGTTAGTTCAGTAAGCTTACCACGTCATTGCCATCCGGAGGATTTATCTGAGCCGTCGTTGATGTCCAGAAACCGGTACCAGGTACCAGGTGCACTTCCCACGTCGCTGTTATGCTATCATCATTCACCAACACACTGACCTCCTCTGGATTTGTAGGCACTAAACAAAATAGGAAGTCAACAAAGAGTTACGCCTTTCATTTTAAGATTTGTTCTAAACAGAGGACACTATAAATCCGGAAGATACTCTATCTGGAAAATTTTAAGAATCCTTTTTGGGGAATACAATGATATCATCTGATATTCTTACCTTCTTTTCTTACTTATTTCTATCTTTCTTTCTTTTCTTCTTTCTTTATTTCTTTGTTCGTTTGAACAAGGAGGTGGTTTGAATCAACATGGCAGAAATACACAGTACAAATCAGAATACAATATACATGTACTCTTGTGTTACGCCGAAGGGTGGTTATACCTCCTATATACATACAGATACAAAATCTAATCGATATAAGTTATAGAAATTACAACTTACAACATCTTCCCTCAACGACGACGGCCACACTTGAGGCATTGCCAATGTGCGCAGTGATGCTGAAGATATGCTTCGTCCCCGGATTGAGCCCACTGCTGAAGTTCGACCTAATATACAGCAGGAACAATGACCTATTACTCATATGTAAATGTATTTGTAACTGTAAAATTCGTAAGATATGCAATGAAAACAGATAAGCTGTGATTGTCTTAAATTAAAACCACAGGCAAGGAAAACCCTGCACAGAAATCCATGGAAAACATCCCTACTGCACAGATGTCCTAGGGAAGAAACCTTAGCCGTGGGAATGGCCCCTGTAACAACATGTAACTAGGGAGCACACCCTAGACAAAAAAGACAGCGGGAATGGTCCCTGTAACAACATGTAACTAGGGAGCACACTCTAGACAAAAAAAGACAGTGGGAATGGCCCCTGTTACAACATGTAACTAGGGAGCACACCCTAGACAAAAAAGACAGCGGGAATGGTCCCTGTAACAACATGTAACTAGGAAGCACACCCTAGACAAAAAAAGACAGTGGGAATGGTCCCTGTAACAACATGTAACTAGGGAGCACACCCTAGACAAAAAAAGACAGTGGGAATGGCCCCTGTAACAACATGTAGCTAGGGAGCACACCCTAGACAAAAAAGACAGTGGGAATGGTCCCTGTAACAACATGTAACTAGGAAGCACACCCTAGACAAAAAAGACAGTGGGAATGGCCCCTGTAATAACATGTAACTGTGTATATTTGTGAATAAACATGTATGAAAAAAAACAACAACAATGACCTATATTGCAACATCCTGTTCTCATCTTAACTGAGATGACTGCAACGCTGTGAGTACTGTAACAATTAGTTGTCTATTCTCTGTATGACACATGAATTTTAAGTTTGAAGTAAGATTAAAAGAAAAGAAAACATCATCATTAGGATGTAAAGGGAAACAGGTCGTCAAATCGGACATGCGATTACCTTAGGCACTGGCAATGGTTCACTAATACTGTAAATGCATTTAAGTTCGCGTGGTTTTTATTTCTCGCTAAGGCGAAAATGGAGTGTTCGCGGTGGTTCTGAGTTCGTGGCAGCGCTATGATCACATATTGCTACAGTATTGGACAAATGTTCGCGGTAGTTTTAAGTTCGCGGTGAAACGGTCGCCGCGAAAACCGCAAACTTAAAACCACCGCGAACATTTGTGCAATGACAGTACTGCAAATCAACAGTGGCATATTTTGCTAAATAACAAGAAGAAACGGAGAAGATTCCGACCAAATTTCAGCTAGTTGAATTGGATATATTTTAAAACAAGTAACATCATGATATCACCGGTCTTCAACATTAACAATCTAAAATGATATATATGGCACCTGAGTTCTCCGTTGGCGGGGACCTGAATGGTTTCCTGTGCACCCGATCCCGGGATGGTCCTCACCAGTGTGTAGTAGTCTGTCGTCTGGTTCTCTGGTGCTTGCCAAGTCACCACGATTGACGTCTGATCGAACGACTCAACAATAAACCCCGTAGGAGGACCTGGAAATAACAATAAATCTTCAGAACCCTTTTCTGAAATTACGATTACTTAAAAAAGGTTTGTTAGTCTTAAAAGTAATGAAAAATTGCAGAAATTTTAGACATAAAAAGCTTCTGGCTTATTGCGTTCACGTTGCAATACTACATCGTTGTGGACTGATGAGAAATTACATATAGCGAAAACATTTACACAGCTAAATTTTCAACAGGTCCAATTTGGAAGGATTCCACTGTAGATGTGGACTGACATTGCATGTAACCCAGCCTTTATCTTCGTGGTTACTTCGTTGGTGGAGTTTTTAACCTTTTCCCTGCTACCTAACTCTGTAACCAATAGAGAACTTGGGTGCCAAATATCTACGTAAGTGTGCTAAATAACGTTAAACGACTGGTAATATCTTAAGATTAAAAGGTTGAAATATATGGCACGTTTAAGTTCTAAAACATTCAAAATGTCACTTTGAATGCGTCACATTTGTACCTTTTAATATAAATGATATTATTTTTTTTCACTATTGGATATGGACTGTGACCAAGTGACTTGACCCAGTAGTCGTCTTAAAGGGCTATTTGCAAGTAAGCTAATGTAGCCATGGCACTACAGTTGTTGGGTGTACATTCAAGTGAAATTTCGTAATCCAACTTTACCTATGCATTTTGGTACTTCGTCAGTCCAGGACCCGTCCGCTTGACAGGTGATGTTGGAGGCACCTCTCAGCATGTACCCTTCAGTACATACGAACCGTACGGTGTGGTTGAAGGAGTTACAACCAGTCATCATTCCATTGTGTGGAGCTGACAGTTCTGGGCAGCGCACGGCTGAAACATGTAGACAGAATGGAATTTGTTAGATATACATTATTTACATATTCAAGAAGAAGAACTTTGTTGCGCGAAAATTGTAACTGGTATAATGTATGGTAGCTTACGCACATAAGAGTTGAACTATTGCCAGTAGTTGAGAACTAATCTAATCTATGACTAACGGTAGAAATAATGTATAGAATAATGTACATGATAACGCTCTAGAACAGTATGTTGGTAAAAGTATACTGCTTTAGGAATGTATGATATTGTCTCGTTTTTGGACAGAGATATCATTGTTTGTTGCAATGTCTGGTTAATTGCACATTTTTAGTGTACAGTTAGCAGCAGTGTCGTCAAGTAGATTATTTAGTCAATGACATAAAATAAACCCATTTTTAAAGTGTGCTTAAGGTCTTAGGATACATGGTTAGCAATCACCCCGAATGCTTTATTGTTGATATGTAACTTTTCTTGTTTGTCAATTTATTCTATCATTGCCAAGGCCATTGTATACAGTCGTAGACATTCAGAAATGTTCTTTTATGTGTCGGTCAATTTATTCTGCCATTGCCAAGGTCACTGTGCAGTCGGAGACATATAAAGTCATATAAAGGACTAGACGTATTGAGACGTACCCGCGCATCTACCACGTGCCACAGTCATCTCCTCCTGGCTCATGGCATGTCCGTACACCTGGAGACAGGAGATTCTTCCAGAGAACAAAATACCAACTTTTATCGGATACTGGGTGCGGATTTCCATGGGTTCAATCCAGGTGCTCTCCCTCTTAACTCCGTCGTGCCAGACAGACAGCTCTCCGCTGGTGTAGTTGTAGCTTCCTCCTATGTAATTCCAACTATTTGCTGTGAGACTTGACACTTTGACTTCTTCTCCTTTCGTCCTAATCCTATTAGCTAATCTGTAAGTAAAATACATTCATGAAGAGGTTTCAACAACAGAGAACACATTTAGGCATTGTTACGTTCAACGTAAGGTCTGCCAAAAATCTAATCCAGTTGTCCATATCTTCGAAACGAAAGAAAAGACCAACATAGAGTGAGTTTATGAGGAAATAAAAAAAAACGCATGCTAAGTAATATCGTGAAATATTGTAAAGAGCAGACGGCACAAAGATACATCATATTACAGGTAATAGAAATATTTCTACGGGAATCCTTCTTGAAGCACGAAAATGCAAAGAACTAAGTTGCTCATAAAAAACGTACTGCATAGATATGTTCGTTGATCCCTCCTGATCCAGGCGTATCTTACGGCCTCCAACTGCTTTAAAGATAAACACAGCTCCAGATGTAGAGGTGGGGAAGACCTGGGCCAATATGGTGATGGAGTATCGGGTGTCCAGGCTACCGTCATTGGGAATGTCCACGTACGACGTTGAAGTTCCCAGGAACAGGTACGCCCCGTCAGCCTCCCCATCTGGACCCTCTGCCAACTGTGTGTCTTGTGCTGTGCCGTCGTTTCCGTTCCCGGTAATGTCCAACAATCCACAATCCCCGTTGAGGTGCCAGAGACCACCAACAACTGAACAGAACAAAGAGTATCATTCAATGACATGTAATCATCTTAAGGTATTGTCTAAGGGTGGCTGAGGAATTTTGGGATGTTTTTGAAAAAACCCTTTCTTAAGCTTTAGAAACCTTCCTCAACCTTAATTTTTTTCAGGTAGTACCTTATAGCAAGGTGATGATCTATGCAAATTAGTGTGATGTCAAGATTTATAAGGCCACGCCTTTCTTTTAAAGAAAAAACGCTCTCCTTGGCTTGTGCTTCGATGTTCATCAATATAACTTTGCAGGAATGTACATGATAGTAATACTAAAAGAATGATGCGTGTCATTGCAAATATTTTGAAATATCGATATTTGGCTAATCGTTTTTGCTATTAAAAAAGGGTTTTTTCAAAAACATCCTAAAATTCCTCAGCCACCCTTAGACAATACCTTAATTCCCAGATCTACACTGTAAATATGGAAAATGAACCATCATAATCAACGTCGATCAAGGCTAGACATACATGTGTTGAGATACTCAATAGAAAGTTACTCTATAGGAACTAAATATTTTTTTTGGCAAATGGTCAGACATTTTAGACAGTTATCAGTGTTATCATTATATGGTCATCCTGGAGGTGATACATTTTTCCTCTATCGATTTCTGTAGCGTTACTTGGTTTATGACATCTCGCATGTGTTAGATCTTATCTCTCATGTGTTAGATCGTGCATCAATATGACAATATATGCAGACTGTATACTAACTTTGCCTGATTCTCGCCATGCCTCTCAATGTATATATATATTTCTCTGCCGGAAGAGTTCAAATAGTTTAAATCGGCAGGGAATGAAAATGGCATAAATCTATATACGTGAATCTGGTAACAACACATTCCCCATCATCAAAATGCAGTTTGTATACCCTGCTATTATTTTGAAGCATGTCAGTGTTCAATCTAATTCAATTACATTTAATCTGTCTGGGCTTGGCAATGGTCTGTGCTGTCACACTAAGTGATCATACAATTAGTCTGATTTTTCCATCGGTTGGAAATGCCAGAAAAAAACACACAAAAAGTCAAGTGCTGTAACCTTCGCATCTGACTCCATTTGTGCACGGCTCTGTCTCTGTTGAGGGTCCAACACAGTTGTTCGTCCCGACGCACATCGAGGCAGGTGTAGTACAGCTGCGGACACGTGTACGTTCTCCATTCTCACAGGTGGCACTGCACTCTGTCCATGACCCCCACTCCGTCCAGTTGCTATCAACTGAACAAGCAAAAACGTTAGAATAACAACATGCAACTTAGCTTAAAAATGCATCTGTGTTGGTAGAAATCATTCTGAAACAAATTTGAACTGTAATATCCAACAATAAGATTGGACTTCCCCACATTTTCGATTGTACAACACAAATCTTCATCAAGAAATGACAATTCGGGTAAGTCCAATTTTTGTGTTGAGAATTATCTTGTTTCAGAACATACAACTTGAGATCAACAAACAACTAATATCTAAAACCTGGTTCCCGATTATATCAATTTGTGCGCTTCTACCATTGATTTCGTATTTGATTTCAGTATTATGCGCAGTTTTAGGTCCTAATCTTACCCGACTGACCTAAAAAAGGTGCTTCTTCCATTGTAATCTTTGGCCGACAAAATACTGTCTAAAACTGCGCAACCAATGGCTAAAAATGCCACTATCCTGGTTAGTTAGGAAAATGTTAGACGTCCTTCCCGCACATTATGGTACTTTGGGCGGCGCCATTTCTGTATCCCTTGAGCCAGACAGCTTTGCAAACACTAGGACTTTGTAAGATAATACGGTAAAACGCCACTTGCTTTCTTAGCATTACCCTTGGGTGATAGATTACTGTAATTGCATTTAAGTTCGCGTGGTTTTTATTTCGCGCTAATTTGGAAATGGAGTGTTTGCGGTGGTTGTAAGTTTGCAGCAGCGCTAAAGTCACATACTGCTACAGTATTGGAAAAAATGTTCGCGGTGGTTTTAAGTTCGCGGTGAAACGGTCGCCGCGAAAACCGCGAACATAAATCCACTGCGAACATTTCTGCATTTACAGTACGTTTGCTGACCAAGGTTACCTGCTTTGCCGTTTGTTCCGAGCACTTCTACTCTCATGACCATTGACAGAAACCACGTCTGGGGCTGGAAACGCACGTAGCTTGCAATGACGGGCCTTTCCAGCGTATTAGTCACTGCCGTTTCTTTATCGTCGTTTCCAGAGAACACCTTTATATAAGTTGAAAAAACAAAAGAATGGCGCTGCCATTGAATGTCATCAACACAAATTATCAATAATCACCTGTCAAAAGAAGAACGATCTTCACTTAGATTAAATGCTTTAGGCATAAAGGGCGATGCCCATCTCCCTTTCTTTAGCCCTTTTGCCACATAGTTATGCACTCATCATCACTGAAACGGGGCTAGTCCACTAGTAGTGTGTGTTCAACTACCATACTTTATTGCTAAGAATAGAAAGCAGTGTGCACCATTTTTTAGTTATTAGTATTACCGGCCGGGGTTTGGACCCTATCCACTATGCTACTGCAACAAAAATACATGGCAGCAGTCGAAAAATCATATTATCTGTTTTGAAACTTCACCTTTTCCCGGCCTTGGCCATCCAAGATGGCGGTCCATGTATCCCCGTCTAGGCTGTAGAGCAGCTTGTATGACGTCACCCACGCATCAAGACCTCCACCTTGGCCCTGTGTGACGACACCTGCTACTTTGACCTCTGATCCAAGGTTAACCTGAGAACAACAAGTGAACGTCACTCATGCTGTAACTTAAATACGATTCTTGTAGATATCTAGATTATGGATAACGCTGTGATAGTGTTGGCTAGGAATGTAGAAATTTAGAATACAGCGTAAAAAAATCTGAATAAACCCTGCATTCAATGTCAGTTCTATTCCAATGCATGAATGAAATGATAATTAAGAAATCAATAAGCCTTTATGGTGAGGTCAACACTAATACTCGATCGCACTAGATCTCATATGAGCTTCAATCGCGCCGCGCCTACGAAGCTGGTGTGTTACGATGAATGGCGGTTATACAGATACAGATACAGGGTCACATTTCAAAATGGTGTCCAGGTGCGGAAACGAAAAGCATAATGTAAAAGACAACAAAACACGTAAAGCGTAAAAAATGGCCATACGTATAAAATGTGTATATTTCTTAATAAACACTTTTATTCTTCGTTCCCACAACTAGACTGGCGGAGCCCAGGTCTGGAAATGTGACCCTGGTTTAGGACCTTTGATATTTTCATGGTTTTAGCGGTGGATGATTTCACTGAAGCTCGACCTAGCTGTATGTGGCCGAGCGATTAGACAGAGCGTTCAACGAAATTCAACGATGAAAAACTAATCTTTTTATGCTTTGTGTGTTTTGTTGTCTTTTTAGTCATACGTTTTACTTGATATTCACATCATAAAGGCAACAGTAACACAAACCAATTTAGGGCACAGTCAGGCCGCCATCGTGCTGCAGCGCAGTAAGATACCAGCTTTTATGTCATGCCTGGGCCTGATACGGGTGTTCCGGACCGTGTGATAACTATCCGGATCACATATGGTTCGGAAGTGTTATCACACAGGCTTCCATAGAATATTTCGAACGCATTTCGAGCGCGCCGGTTGTGCGGCCGTCGGAAATTCGAATACCGGCTTCGGAGATTGGAATCAATGTTGCTACAGTTTCTTGTTCGAGGACACAAAACTCCCTCAACTTCTGGCGCATTCCGCATTGAAATGTATGTTTTCTCGGGTGGGTATGACCAAGGTATGACATAAATAAAATACAACACGTTGCATTCCGCATCACCCTCGGTCCCAGCCCTCCCGCGGGTCGGATCGCCCTCCGGCCTACGGCCGTCGGGCGATCCGACCCGCGTTCGGGCTGGAACCTCGGGTGATACGGAATACCCCGTGTTGTATTCTATATTCATGTCATGCCTGGGCCTGATACGGGTGTTCCGGACCGTGAGATAACTATCCGGATCACATAGGGTTCGGGAGTGTTATCACACAGGCTTCCATAGAATATTTCGAATGCATTTCGAGCGTGCCGGTTGCGCCGCCGTCGAAAATTCGAATTCCGGATTTGGAAGTTGGAATCAACGTTCTTACAGTTTTTGTTCGAGGACACAAAACTCACTCAACTTTTGGCGCATTCCGCATTAAAATGTGTGTTTTCTCGGGTAGGTTTGACATACATAAAATACACCACGGTGTATTCCGCATCACCCTTGGTCCCAGTCCTCCCGCGGTCAGCTGTACCTCGGGTGATACGAAAAACCCCGTGCTGTATTCTATATTTATGATCCTACCTGTAGCCACTGTTCAGTGTTGGCAGTTTCTGGGCACCATCCTGTCGTCTGTCCAGGCACTGTGGAGTTCAGGCGAGCTGTCGCTGTGGAGCAGTCGGCATGCGTGGAGGATGCCGTGATGTTCCCGTCGGAAATCAACCCATTCTCCATACCCAACGGCAACGCCTCATTGCACCGACCTATCAAATGAATTGTTTTAGATAAAGATTAAAATAAAGGGAGACATACGCATTACGTATGTATTTTACATGATCAAATACGATTTTGTACGGAACGGTACATGAAATCAAATCAGCTTCTGTTATTTGATGTTTGTAGTCATGCTTTATGGCATTCAAGTTTGAAAATGTGGATGTCTTGTTTTCTTTGCCCGCCTTGTTTTTTTTCGCCCGCACGCACCAAATTTGGAGTCTGCAGAGTATGTCATCCATGAAATTTTCTTGCTGTGGCCTTAGATCATCTCATATTGTCATATGTCCACAGCTTGCCTGAATATATATTAGAATATGAAATGGATAGATTGACCGGTACAATGTAGATAAATCGTACAGATAGATCGATCGATCAATAGATAGCAAGATAAAAGATATCAAAACCGGACTTTCCCCTGCAGTGCCATATAAGGCCGCTATGGGACCCAAAATCTAATCATTTTGAGGCCCACATGCCAAATATCAAAACAATCCACTCCAGCATTCTTGATTTATCGTGGTCACACACACACACACACACACACACACACACACACACACACACACACACACACACACACTTACACACACGCACACACACAGACACACAGACACAGACACACACACACACACAGACACACACACACACGCACACACACACGCACACACACACACACAGACACACACACACACACAGACACACACACAGACACACACACACACGCACACACACACACACACAAGAACACTGACAAACATCTATAACCTTCTCGGCGAAGGTACTAAGTAAATCCGCAATCTAGACTGGAAATCAATGTACTCTCTACATGCAATAGATTGAAAATGTTTGAATTACCTGTACACAAGGCGTACTTTTCGTAGTAGTTTTCTCCCTCTAGAGCGTCGTCCTGGGTGTTTACATCAATCCCTCTGGTGCTACCTTCCCAGTCAGGTGTGTCCACAAACACGCCGTCTAGAGGCACACAGGTGGCTTCTAACTCCGTACCACACATCTTATCTGACAGCAACCTAAATGTTTTGTATTGGTGGTGTTGGAAGCTATGTTGAATACAACTTTGTGCCCATTTACTGTGTCCGCGGTTCGTGTGGTAGCAGGGATAGCCCATCTTCACAGCTTCGCATGCTGCCTGCACGTTCGCCGAAGTCATCGCTCCTTTGACGGGGACCTTGTAGAACGTAAAACTGTCCAATGTTGTAAGGTACACAATTCCGTCTGTAAAATAATGTCCATAAAGAAAGGCTTGAAGCATCATCTCGAAAAGAAAAGACCCAAAAATATTCCTTAAGAAAGAGTCACATATAAAATCAACATCTTCAACACTACAAGAAATACTACCAAGTACTCTACATATGCTTGCGTGAGGTAAGGAGAAAGCTAGACACACCTTCTTAATATCAATATTAAGTTCGTTTCATACTCAAAAATGCTAGCTAGTGAGAGCACACACTCCAACCTTGTGCATCAACGGATACCAAATGCCATCAAATGCTTTATGTCAGACTATAAACTAGACTAAGGAATAACGTTGTCTAACTTATAGTTCTTTCATTTACGTTTAAAAATTCAAGAGTTCTAACAAGTACATACCTGCCGCTAAATCCTCGTCAATCCTACCATCCCCGTCATCATCCATTTCATTCAGAAGCTCTTCGTCTATTGTTCCGTCACAGTCGTTGTCCACACCATCACCGGCGATGGGTAACGACCTGGCGCCCGGCGGGGCAATCTCAGCGAGACGGAAACCAACCGGGTACCCATACATGCTGTCGGTGTTCTCGGTGTACCAAAGGAGCATTACACCAAACGGTACAACAGGAGAGTCGTGGGCCAATGTGTGGGTGCCAACTGGGATGTCAACGCGCGCTGCTGACATGTCTGTGTCGGGAACTGCTGTCCAGTTTGAGCTGACGTCAAGAGCAGCGCCGTCCAATCGGAGTCCACCTATTTCTGACGTCTTGATGACGATGTTGACATGGTGCTGAGCACCGGGTGTCGCCGTGAAACTGTACTCCGTCACAAACTGTGAAATCGGCGGGATCACCATCATCAAATCGTCCGAGGGGATGTCGTTGATAATCTTCACCCTAATGAAAAAGAATACAGACTAGAGATAAATATTAGCTGCTTCAGCAAATATTAACAGGTTTGCGTTTTAGTGTAACTTATGTGGGGGAAAGGTAACATTTCTAAGTAAGTAGTTGAAATACAGCATAATTCACTTCATCTCCCTCCCCTTGCAAGAAATGACTGTTTTGAAATGGACTGTTTTGTAAAAGCCACCCCCTTGGGAGAATGAACTCTTCCGGTGGTACATGAACATCCTTACTCTTAATCTGTCGCCATGACCCTTAATCCGACAGCACAGACCATATTCTGTCACCCTTTCTCTTAATCCGTCATCATCATTATCATTAATACATCATTGTAACCCTTAATCCGTCACCGTAGCCCTAACTCCGTCACCATTAGCCTTAATCCGTCACGAAAGTTTTAAATACCTCACTGTTGTCGTTAATCCGTCACCATAGCCAGTAATCCGACCTCATAATCATTAATCCGTCCCCACAACCCTTAATACGTCACTTTTGCCCTTAATACGTCATGATAATCTTTAATCCGTCAGGAAAGTCTTTAATCCGTCAACGTTGCCCTTAATCCCCTCAACATAGCACTTAATCTTTCACCACAACCCTTAATACGTCACCATAGGCTTTAATCCATGACTCTTTCCCTTAATCCGTTACCATAAACCTTTAGCCGTCAAGCGTATCCTTTAATCCGCCATCGGAGACCCTAATCCGTCACCCTTTCTCTTAATCCGTCATCCTTATCATTAATCCATCACTGTAACCCTTAATCCATCATCCTAGCCCTTACTCCGTCACCATAAGCCTTAATCCGTCACGAAAGTCTTAAATACTTCACCGTTGCCGTTAATCCGTCACCATAGCCAATAATGCGACCCAATAATCCTTAATCCGTTCCCACAACCCTAAATACGTCACTCTTGCTCTTAATACGTCATGATAATCTTTAATCCGTCAGGAAAGTCTTTAATCCGTTAGCGTTGCCCTTAATCCCCTCAACATAGCACTTAATCCGTCACCACAACCCATTATCCATCATCACAAACCTTTATCCATCAGCGTGTCCTTAAATCCACCATCAGAGACCATAATCCGTCACCCTTTCCCTTAATCTGTCATCCTTACCCTTAATCCGTCACCATAACCCTTAATCCGACAACATAACCCTTAATTCGATACATTTAATCAATCACAATAGTCAATGATCCATCCCCATAACCCTGAATACGTCACCGTAACCCTTGATTCGTCAGTCTTGCCCTGTATACGTCATAACAATCTTTAATCTGTCAGGAAAGCCTTTAATCCCTCAACCTTGCCCTTATCCCGTCACCATAGTACTTAATCCGTCACCACAACCCTTAATCTGTCACCATAGCCCTAAGTCCGATACCCTTGCCCTTAATCCGTCACCATAAACCTTAATCCGTCACCGTAACCCTTGGTCCGTCACTCTTGCCATGTATACGTCATAATCTTTAAGCATGAAAATAAAGATATTACACACACATAAACATGCATTTCTTCGGTTACACCCTGACGCAGTACATTGGCGTGTGCATTCCAAGGCCACCGACTCCTGTACTGTTGACCCAAACATGTCCAGACAGAATAGGTATCAGTTAACTTCCCATGTGCCGCCGCCAGCAGACTGTCCTTGAAACAGGGCCAGGCTGCCAATTACAGGCACAAGGTCACAGAGAAGTGGGAACAAAGAACCCTTTTCAATTTGGTTATTTGGTGGCTGGTTTCTGGTGCAGCAGTGTTGATCAAAACGAAGATGCGAATGGATACAGAAAAGGTGTGTGAACCCTTTCCATTTCTATCTATATACTACCTTGCTATAAGAACGAATTGTACTTTGGTAGAGCCTAGAGTTTCTAGTAAGAGTACGTATGTCTTGTTTGTTACCCTTACTGTTCATTTTGTCGCTGACGTCACATGTAGTCTACTTTCACTACATGGCGTGACCTCGACCTCAGTGTTGTTTCGTCTTAAACTGTTTTGAATATTAACATTGCATCTCTAGATCATATAACTGATTGGTCAGTTCAGTTGTGTAACCACTCCCAAAATGTAAAAAAAAGTTGATGTCCGTATAAATATGTTTGACAGGTCTAGAGACGGCCCACTCTCCCAGAAGCAAGCGACGAACCTGAACCTGGGCGGCAGGGCCGACACCGCGAAGGTAAACCGCCGCAGAATACAATCCACACACGCTCGCGGTGTTACTGGGTCTTGGAGGAACTATGAATAGCAGGGTAAGCAGAAACCTACTTTTTTGGCAAACGATTGGCTGAAGCCCTTCTGTTTTTGAACATGCAGCAGAGTTAAGAATACAAATCAACCTGGTGCTGAATTTTAAGAATTGAGAAACTATATTCTGTATTTACAGTCGTACGGCGATCCCACTAAGGCTACCATTCCACTAGACGGCGATCGCGCTGCGACTTTGCTGCGACCTAAGTTGGATTTGTGTAATCATTGACTTCATGCTTGGGATATCATGCAGAATGTAGATGTCTGACTGAAAGGACAACAAAATACACAAGGCGTAAAATTACTCGTTTATAATAATCAATGAAATTCAGTGAGCGTTCTGTCAAATCTTAGGTCGCAGTGAGGTCGCCACCTCCAGTTTTTAGGTCGCAGTAGGGTCGCCACCCCAGTGGTTTTGGGGTATACGTAGTATAATATCGGATCGTATGGCAAATCATTACATGAATTATGTCTGCAAGATCTATTCGTTTCAAAGATAAAGCGTATTGTTCTGTCGGTAGACTTGATTGATGGCCGGGTTATACAACAATCTTTATTGACACAACAAAAGTACAGCGACTTTCGTAAGGTCTACTATATCTATACATACATACAAACTATAACTTTTACGAAAGCCCTGTGATCATGGAATAGTCAATGATCATCCAACAATCCGTCATAAATTTATGTGATGATTCCCCCAACCTTACCTTTCATTTGATGTATTGTTTAATATCAACTTGCAACATATATGTATATACTAGAAAGGCAACATTTGCGAGCAAATACAGTACAGCATGTTTAGCCATACTCCTCGCCATGCAAAAAATGGACTCTCCCAAAATAACAATGGACCATTCTAAAATACTTGCACTAAAAAAATGAATCACCCCAGTCCAAAATTGAGTCTTCCAGTAGCACCTCAACACAATATGGACCAGTCCACAACCATATCCACTAATTGATTAACAAATACACTTCTGCTAAAAAATGGACTTTTTCATAATCATTCCAGCTCAAAATTGAAAGAAATAATTAAAGAATCCTCCCCTTGCATGAATGGGATATTCCGTGCCATTTCCATGTAAACCAGTCGAAAAATATCCGCTGAAAATTACACTCTTGCGCATAATCAACCCAGTTCAAAATTGAATTAAAAAAGATCAACCCCAGGGAAGAATGAAGTTTTCCATAGTATACATATGAAGATTTGACAGGAGACGAAGGAAATGACCAAAAACAACATATTTGAGTCAATTCAAAGTCACCGAGAGGGTTTTAATATAATATTTTTAATATGTTTGAACTATTTTGATTAAAAGAATGTCTAAGTCACAATAGTTCTTAAGTGTTCAAACAATTAGAATTGAAACTTATAACATGTTTGAACTTATTTCACATACGTTGGAAACATTTCGAACGTAACTACACAAAAATCTCTTTATTTAGAACAGTTTCAAACCATCTATCCAAATGTTTCAATGTTCGAACAATTTGTAACAAAAGATTTTCACAATTGCCCTCATAAACGAAGGTGCTAAGTCCTCCTGTGTGTTTCTGCCTATTTTCGGTGGCCGCGCTAGACCACCAGCGGATTTGTTTTGACGGAGCGTCACCCGCGCGCGACGATGTACACTGTTCGGCACCGCTAATATCCGGCATTTTCCCGCTCCAAAACACTCCACAAGACCCACGTTTTTAGTGTTTTGCCTCTTGTGCAACACGATTCGATTTGCATTACTAACGGGACGAAAATGATAGAAAAAATTCACCCCGTCCCGGCGTCCGTCCCAAAAACATGAACGACATGAAAATATATTTTCTTACAGATTCAATCACGAAAATCAACAGCATGGGATTCCAAATTTTCGCAACGGCCGACCATTTATCATGGTTGAACTTCCTTCCAAGGCGTGCGATAGATAAACATTCCCGGCACATAATAGTCACTAGTACCAGACTAACGCAAGCTCATGATGATAATAGGGAGAAAGTTTGTCAGTGAAGTTTGGCCACCAGAGGGTACATTCATTTAACGTTACAAGCTAGCGCAAAGGGGCGAATCATTGACCTTACCGGGGACTGACTCTACTGGCCTAATCATTCCTTTTTTGCCGAATTCTACAATCCATACGCCCGTACGTAGGACATGTAGGAAGGCCTGGTGGTGGACGCTACACATCACGGGAGACGCGTGTTGGTCCGAGACAGACAGCGGCGTGCTTTCGATCGCGTAGCGGCGACGCACCGCTGCGACAACGTGCGGGACCAAAACGCCTATCCCCAGTGAGACCATGTGTTTTACGCGGCATGCCCCGAATCCGTCTACCATTGCTGAATGTAGCCCGATTCATAGAGGTCTATTTTGTAAGCATTATTTCATGTACCCCTCAGCGTGAGAATTCCTTGTGCAACACTTCGCTACATTATATGTTTAAGTTTCCCCGCGCACCGCCTACCACCCGCCTTTGATCATGTATGAAGTCGGCGGCAGAGAGAGATCATCAATCAATTTTGACAGGAGTGTCGCGCCAGTCTGAGGAGAAACGATCTCCCGTGTTGTGTTGAAGAATTTGGAGTTTGAAAATATCTGGAATAACTAATGCTAGAATAAACATTCACAAAATCATTGATTTAACTTGTTTTCTGTTATAAAATTTCCTAAACTGCAATTTAACCACTGAGTTTAAGGGAACATGGTGTTTTCCCGATAATCACGTTAAATGTTTATGTCCGGTCTTTCCTCCTCGTAAGCAAACTTCCAGCTTGGCCAGGTGCAAGGCACTAGGGGTCAATGACCTGTAGGTCATATGTAGTATTGAAAGTGACAGAAGTGGCAAATATTGTCAAGAAAGCCCAAAATAAATCGTTTTGAATATATGTATGCCAAAAATGGGAATGTAGTCCTTTAAATATTTGTTCAAGCCACATATACAGCAAATTTCAGGTCATTCGGTTGAAATAGCAGGGCGCAGGAGGCCAAGATATGCTAAAAATAGCCTAAAAACCTCAATAAAATCACTATCAAGGTCAATATCAAAAAGGGGAAAAGAACACACATTGGTTTTTGCCTACATTACCTCTGTACCAAATTTCAGGTCATTTGGTCAAAAAATGACAGAGATGAATCCACGGCCAATTTTTGATAAATGCCATTTAGAACAATTCGGATGATGATTGGTAGCGATACCATCGTAGCAGATCATGTTGCAGATCATATTCGTCATATTCGTCAGTCAGATGATAGCTTTATATTTCCCAGCTGCTCATACCTGCTCAACTATACTGGATATTCCTAATATATGTTTCCTTCCGTCACAGCATGCAGCAGACCTTGGTGGAAACTGGTAGGAATAAATACAAGCTGTGTACCAGCTTCAGATGTCTGATCCCTCACAGCTGGCTGGCATGGGGTGAAAGATGTCATAGGAAGTACAGGAAGGTGAAGAGATTTTCTTATATTGTTTGTTGTTAATCAGATTTTGACTTTTGTTAAAATTATTTTTAAAACGGCTCATGTGACAACATCGTTGGAAAGGTCAATTATCAACTATAGAAACCTATTTGACATGAATTATTACATTTTTGCCTCCAGCTTGCCATACATAATATAAGAAGAGTAAGTTAGTGTGTCATATGGGTGTACTAAATCAGATTATAGTATTTTCTTTAAACCGTAGAAATTTTAACATTAATTTACTTAACTCTCTCAGACCACGAAGGTTCATCAAAACATTTGCTTTGTCCTAAGATACAATATCATCAATATTTATGTTCGAATTCTCCACAGAACTGATCAACCATCTACTTCTACAGTCGCCAAGAACATGAGGGAGGAAGGCCACAGGGGATGCCTGACCAGCATCAGAGCCGTGTGCAGCCAAATGATTGCGCTGTTACAGCCAGAGAAAAGCTGACACGATTTAGAGAATTCACACGCTGACGTGCACATGTTGTCCACGTCATTTGATCTAAACGAATATGTATTGTCTATACTATTGTTTATTTTATTGTGCGACTTTTAGTGGCTGATTTTGCATGTATATCAAAGAAAATACAAGTGTTAACCTCGCCGATGACAGCTCAAATCAAACCGAATGTACGAATGGTGGAAACACCATTCAAATGTGTATGCAATTGCAATCACAAGTAACAGTAACATTTTACTCCGTCACATAATGTCCAAGAAGTTTCAGTGCAACTCCTTACCGAACTTGCAACGGTACTGTAAAATTAGTCTGCTATTGTTGTGCCATAATTGTTATTCTTTGACATCTTTGACGGGTATTCGTTTGTTAAAGTGGACTGCAGCGAAGCGATAAAGTAATCAATGTTGTGTCAGCAGAGTAAGACAGTAGAAAGACAAGAGATTTCAAAGGCAAGGAAGTTTAGGTCAAAAGAGCAACAGAGACCTTCAGTAAGGATCGTAGTAATTAGCCAACATTATGAAGTCACAATCAGTCAGTTTTATAACGGTAAGTGTGCACCTTGCTAAGTGTGCGGGAATCCTTGTTTCTGTGTCATTTCTTTATCATTGATGTGGTCGTAAACTAACATTAGCAACAAAAACCATCCCTCCGATCAATCACGCCCAATATTACTGACTCCAACAATTTCTAATCCAACATCACATTAAATAACAAATCTGTATTAACCCTCTATCGTTGGGGATCTTGTCGTCCCTTACTTTTCGACAAGACCACAACAACATGATGCTCAGTGGACCTTGCTCGTCCTTTAGTACAGTAGGCCTTGTGTCCATTTGTGCCAACGGCAAAGTCACAACACCACCACACTAATAACATTCATCTCTTAATCATAAAATGAGTGGCAAAAACCACCCCTCCGGTCAAAATGGTCGCACCTAACCCAAAACTAGGAAAGATATAGGGAACCAACATTAGTGACAAAAACCACCCCAAATATCATCGATTCCAATACTTTTTAATCCAACATCACATTCAATAACAAATCTATATTAACCCTCTATCGTTGGGGATCTTGTCGTCCCTTACTTTTCGACAAGACCACAACAACATGATGCTCAGTGGACCTTGCTCGTCCTTTAGTACAGTGGGCCTTGTGTCCATTTGTGCCAACGGCAAAGTCACAACACCACCACACTAATAACATTAATCTCTTACACCTAAAATGAGTGGCAAAAACCACCCCTCCGGTCAAAATTGTCGCACCTAACCCGAAACTAGGAAAGATATAGGGAACCAACATTAGCGACAAAAACCACCCCCAATATTGTCGATTCCAACACTTTCTAATCCAACATCACATTAAATAACAAATCTTTATTAACCCTCGGCCTCTATCGTTGGGGATCTTGTCGTCCCTTACTTTTCGACAAGACCACAACAACATGATGCTCAGTGGACCTTGCTCGTCCTTTAGTACAGTGGGCCTTGTGTCCATTTGTGCCAACGGCAAAGTCACAACACCACCACACTAATAACATTCCTCTTTTACACCTAACATTAGTGGCAAAAAACACCCCTCCGGTCAAAATGGTCACACCTAACCCGAAATTAGGAAAAATATAGGGAACCAGCATTAGCGACTAAAACCACCCCAAGTATCATCGATTCCAACACTTTCTAATCCAACATCACATTCAATAATAAATCTATATTAACCCTCTATCGTTGGGGATCTTGTCGTCCCTTACTTTTCGACAAGACCACAACAACATGATGCTCAGTGGACCTTGCTCGTCCTTTAGTACAGTGGGCCTTGTGTCCATTTGTGCCAACGGCAATGTCACAACACCACCACACTAATAACATTAATCTCTTACACCTAAAATGAGTGGCAAAAACCACCCCTCCGGTCAAAATTGTCGCACCTAACCCGAAACTAGGAAAGATATAGGGAACCAACATTAGCGACAAAAACCACCCCCAATATTGTCGATTCCAACACTTTCTAATCCAACATCACATTAAATAACAAATCTTTATTAACCCTCGGCCTCTATCGTTGGGGATCTTGTCGTCCCTTACTTTTCGACAAGACCACAACAACATGATGCTCAGTGGACCTTGCTCGTCCTTTAGTACAGTGAGCCTTGTGTCCATTTGTGCCAACGGCAAAGTCACAACACCACCACACTAATAACATTCCTCTTTTACACCTAACATTAGTGGCAAAAAACACCCCTCCGGTCAAAATGGTCACACCTAACCCGAAATTAGGAAAAATATAGGGAACCAGCATTAGCGACTAAAACCACCCCCAATATTGTCGATTCAAACACTTTCTTATCCAACATCACATTAAATAACAAATCTATATTAACCCTCTATCGTTGGGGATCTTGTCGTCCCTTACTTTTCGACAAGACCACAACAACATGATGCTCAGTGGACCTTGCTCGTCCTTTAGTACAGTGGGCCTTGTGTCCATTTGTGCCAACGGCAAAGTCACAACACTACCACACTAATAACTTCCATCTATCACACCCACACATTAGTGAAAAACACATCCCTCCAGTAAACATGGTCACACTCAACCCACAGCAAGAAAAAAATTAGCAAGAACACAAAAAAAAAGAAAACTAGCAAGAAAAACACCCCTCCGTCAAAATAGTCACACCCAACATTAGCGACAAAAAACACCCCTCCCAATAAAATGGTCACATCCAACATAGCGGCCCCCATCCTTGGATGCAAAAACAGAACAGGTTTTGCTATCGCAAACCTGTAACAAGGCGTTAGTTGTAAATGCATGTCTTTCGTGATCAGGTAATTTTGTGTAATTCGTAGGGAAGTTATTTTGTTTCACGTACTTCGTAGTGAGGAGGCTGACATTTTCCGTAGAGCGTAGCCAGTGCAATTCACGTAAAGCATAATCAAGCCTGAAAACTAAAGTAAGAGCTCTATCTAAGTGGCCATTTTAACTGCTAAAGATAGATATAACATGTATTCAACTGACGTATTCATCATGGCAAGACCAGCTAGATTATAATGGATACAGGGGCTACAAAGGAAAAGAAAGTGAATATACACCACCGTGAAAAAAGCATTTAACGTAATCCAGTCTGAAAATGCCCCGTAAAGTAAGAGGTGTATTGAAGTGGTTATTTTAACTGCTGAAGATAGATATAACATGTATAAAACGGACGTATTCATCATGGCAGGACCAGCTAGGTTATAATGGATCCAGGGGCTACAAATGAAAAAAAAGTGAATATACACCACCGTGAAAAAATCATTTAACGTAATCAAGTCTGAAAATACCCCGTAAAGTAAGAGCTCTATAATTGAAGTGGTTATTTAAACTGCTGAAGATAGAGATAGCATATATTAAACTGACGTATCTATCATGGCAAGACCAGCTAGGTTATAATGGATCCACGGGCTACAAAGGAAAATAACGTGAATATACACCACCGTGAAAAAAGCATTTCAAGTAATCAAGTCTGAAAATACCCCGTAAAGTAAGAGCTCTATTGAAGTGGTTATTTTAACTGCAGAAGATAACATGTATTCAACTGACGTATTTATCATGGCAAGACCAGATAGATTATAATGGATCCAGGGGCTACAAATGAAAAGAACGTGAACATGCACCACCGTAACGAAATTGTGATTACCTGTATTGTATCACAAGGACAGGCGCAGTTGAAACGACATAGCTATACTGGTCAGACTGCAAGCTCAGCTCCCAGTACTTTCCAGCAGCCAGGGTTCGCGCGCTTTGTCCGGTGATTCTCACCTGTCAGAGTCAAAGACACCTTCATGAAAAAGGGCTTGTTGTCCTTTGAAATTGTACAAGGATGCTTTTATCCAATATCACCTTTACCTGTAGCCGTATTTGGACAACTTTGGTATACTTTCAAAACAATGGGAATGAACTATCCTTTTTGAAGCAAATTGAACAGACACACACGTATAGAAGGGAGTCTTTTTTCTAGATTCTCTTATTTGTCTTGGTATTTAGAGACATTTGTTATGTTTCTCGGCTTGCTTTTTAAAAAGTCTATAATGTATTTCTTTTTGTTGTTTGCCAGCGTATGTTGATTACAGCAAACCCAGTCACAAATCGTAAGAGCACAAATAATCATAAAAGGCTAGATATTTCGCCCAATGTGTACACTGTGTAATGAAAGCTATATACACATGTTTGTCAATTGTAAAAGACTTCTGGAAAAAAAAAAAGTTGAGAACATGTTGAATCATAATGGTACTAGTGTGAAGATAACAAAATTTTTAATATTTATTGGACATAATCTGGAAGTCAATGTTATTGTGAACAAAGTAATTAATGGCACAGTGGCAACATTTGTTGTTTACAAATCATGGATAAAACATAAGACAGTGACAGAGGCCTGATGTATGACAATTTATGGAACACTTTCCTGTTTGACAATGTTCAACAGTCAGCACCCTTAGCTTTGAACATTGTTATCTATTTACATTCTATATTGTGTTTATGATTGTCGAAATGTTGTACATACTTTGTCATTAATAAAGGTTGAAAAAAAGACTTATACAGACTTTTTGACCATCACATTCAATTTCACTAACCTGAGTATCATCTCTGGCAGCCAAGACGCGGATCTTGCTGTCGCCATTGCTGTCTCTGAGCGGAACGACGACAAACTCTTTACCCCAGGTGTCCACGGGAGGGACCATCTCCAAAACCTGTCCTTCGTTCCCATCCGCATCAAACGCCAAGTTGAACTTGTTCCCACTGAACACCGCCACCGGCTTGTCAGACGTGACCTTGGATCCTACAGAGACAGGTATTCATTTGTTTCAGTTGTTCATTGAAATAATGGAGCATATGTGACGGTGTAAAGTTAAGTTGACCAAACACAAAGTTGACACAAAGTGGAATGTCTGAAATTTGCTGATGATATAAAAGTTACTGTTTGAAATGAATTTGCAGTCGGTCTACAACAGCTGCTTAGAAATATTTTGATTTTATTGAAACTACCTTGGTGAGGCGACCTTAAGCTCCTATTTCACTTGAGTTTCTGTATTGGCGACCTCACTGTGACAGTGTGATTTGACAGAGCGCTCAACGAATATCATCGATAAAAAACAAAACTTTAATATCTGCTTGGAGATTAGCTTCCACACACCATGCACCATACACCGTAGCGCAAGACGCTCGTTCTCATTTAAATGTATAAATTTTGTAACCTCCGTACCGTTTGAAGTAAGACGCTTCTGACATCAAGATATGCCACATACAAGGTGCCAAACTGTCGTTTTTACAAGCCAGAAGAGTTTTAAGTCATGACGATTTGGCACCTTATATGTGGCAAATCTAAATGTCAGGAACGCCTTACTTCAAACGGTAACGGAAGTTACAAAATGTGTACATTTAAATGAGAACGAGCGAAGAGCGTTCTATCTAACCTGTGGGCTAGATTATTCAACAGAAAATGCTCAGTAATACCTGTCAGATCACCATACTGCGCCTGAATCTGCAGGGACTCCATCCTGTTCAACGAGACAATGATGGTCTCTTCGGCAGAGTAGCTCTGGCCGTCAAACGTCACGGACGTTGATGGGATAACGTTCACCGTGGTTCCATCTTCGACGCCAACGACGCCGAATTCTAAGGAGAACGATATGTTTGTTTGTTTGTCTTTTTGTTTGTCTTTTTGTTTGTTTGTTTGTTTGTTTATACGGAAAATTGCCAAATCGGTAACACACCAGGCTTGTATTGAAGAGTACACGTTGCATACCCGAACAAATTTATTTGATCCACTCACAATAGGAAGAACCTCTACCCTTTACGATAAGTGTGGTGGGTTATTTTACGTGCTCGAGGTGTGGCTCTCCTGAAACTGACACGGGACCATCATCTAACGTCCTATCCGAGGAACGTCATTAACCGAAGCTAGATAATCATTTTCACCTGTACTACTACTGTATGTAGTATGTGGTTAAGATCAATAACATATACTGTTCGTTGTGTCAGTAAAACTTCTCTCTTCCCTTGATAGCAAAACAGGAACAATTCTCCGTTTCTGGTCATCACAGTCATACGGAATCAGAGCAAAAAGGAAAACTATCACTGACCTGTATATCTTATATGTGTCGTGAAGGCATGTCAACTTATGAGGTAAGCAAGAGGTGTTCTTTAAAATTCAAAAATCGTTAGGTGATTTATGATTTTAAATTTGAACCAACCTGTGGGTATCGCGGCCATTTCCATGGCCATCATCATCATCCTCCCCATCTCTCCCCCAGAGGACACAGATCTAGAGACCATCATGACGGTGCTACAAGGGACGAAGTACTCCTTCCCAAGCACATCAGTGGGCAGCGCCAAGAAGCCATCTCCTCTTGACGTACCATAGACCACAATCTCATCATCGGCTGTGACGGACACGGCCCAGTTGCCCTTCTGACTGCCGATCATCTCCACATCGTCAGGGGGCAGCAGCACTACCGTCACCTGATGAGTGATGGATACCACAAGGTGTTTATTGTGTTTGATGGTTAAACAATATGTTGTTAAATACAATTGAATCAATGTGTGAAAATTACAATATTCACACTTTTGCAAGGTACTGCCCCTGCCGCCTAATGTATAATGGAGTAGTTTTGCCACCTAACGTACGAAGAACTACTCTTACCGCCTAACGTAAAAAGTACAACAGTACTGCTCCTGAAACCTATCGTACAAAGAACTTACGTACAAAGTACTTCTCTTGCTTCCTAACGTACAAAAAATACTCATTGATAGATAAAGTACAAAATGATACTCTCGTCGCCTAACGTATAGGAAAGTAATTAGTAAATAAAGTACAAAGTACTACTCTTACTACCTAACGTATAAAGTAGTAATCAATAAATAAAGTACAACGTACTACTCTTACTGCCTAACGTATAAATTACTATCATTGTCGCCTAACGTTCAAAGCAATAAAGAACAAAGTACTAGTCTTGCCTCCAAATGTACAAAGTATTAATATACAAAGTAACATCCTTGCCGCCTAAGGCATAAAGTATACAAGTCTAAAGTACCAATTTTGCCGGTTGACGAATCAATTACTCAAGTACAAAGTACCACTCTTGTCGCCTAAAGCATATAGTACTAATTTAAAAAGTACAAAGTACTTCTCTTGCCACCTAACGCCTAGTTTGAACCTTACCTGACCAGTCGTAACGCTGACGGATGTTGTGAAACTAGAGGCGGGCACGGTCACCGTGACGCGGGTTGGGGTCGTGCGGGTACCGGTGATGAGCAGCTTCGGTACCTCCTCGTCCCTTTGGGAGTTCTCGATGAATCCAAGGATAAACTCAGTTCCTCTGTTGTCACGGACAGGTCCAGTTTCTGAAAAAACACGTTTTTGCGACATTTGTTAGTTGGACATATGAGCTCCTACATTTTACAGACAGCACTGGTAGCAGATGTAGCACTGATGTAACCGTATTGCTTGCACAATTCTACAGTATCGTCTTTCTTTCATAATAATAATAATAATGATAATAATAATGATAATGATGGTTTTGTTGTCAGACATTTCCCGTACAGTGGCAGCCTTTCTACTGCTGAATGGGTGCAGGGTTTACAATCACATAATACATATGGGCAACGTATACATATTTGCTCCACATTTAACTCCATGTGCGTGGTTTGTTCCTTTGAATTCTCTTATACCCCTGAGCTGTAAACTCGACGCAATTGAGAATATTTTCATATTTGACGTTACCAATTGGCCCAAAATGAAAGAGCCTGTTGATAGCAAAATTACAGAATACAAGAATACATTCCACTCCCTTGTTATGGAGGGCAATAAAATCACTGGCCACTATGACAAACGCAATAACCGTTTTCTTTTAAACGGGTATCACATTACTGTGTTTGACACTGAACTATGCATGGTTATGCGTCATACAAACAGGGCATATTCAATCCACTTTCACTTTTAGTTTTAAGTCATGAAGTTAGACCATGGTCATTTGACCTTTTCTTTAGGTGGTTCTGGTTGAATATTATAAACAGTGACGGGAACAGCGATATACATTAAAACGCAAAAAAATGTACATAAATTAGTCAAGCAATATCCACAACATACTATTAGATAAGCATTGAAAATAAGATCTGTTTAACTTACCGGTTGTCACGTAGATGACCAAACGATCGGCACGCCCAACGGTCGAAATAGCTGTGAGGAGGGAACCGAATAATATTTACGACCAATTTAAAACACTATCAGGTGCATAAAGTCGTGTAAACTTTATGTGAATTTGTTGTTAAATCAGAAAACATAATGTTGATGTAAATTTTTAATAAGGAACTACTATATGTGGAAGAATGTTTGACTCTTGGAAAAATGTGAACGAACTATTAAGTAGCAATTAGAAACCAAAAGAAGGCAATGATAACTATTAAGTTGCTATATATATATGCTTTTGTTTGAATTCTTCTGTATACATTTATGCTCCATTCATTTCAGTTATTCATATTCTTGTCAATTATCATAATTTCTGAATTTCTTTGCAACTTGCATACAATATCTAGATCATGTTTCCGTTATGTTATGTTGACCTCTGACTTCTCCTGCTTTTAAATTAACTATATTCAATTTTGTATAATTTTCTGTTTACCAATTGTATAATTTTCTGTTCATACATTCAATTTTATCAATTATGTAAGTGGATTCTATAGATTATTTTTACTGTTAGTCATAGCTTACACTAGTTCTTTATATTTGTTACCTATTAGCAATAGTTTCATATGCGTACGTTGTCATACATTGTACCAGATACAACTGTCGCGCAATAAAGTTCTTATCCTAGTTCAGGTAGAATAGCCTGTCTTTATGTGACACTAATGGAAATCTGAATTAAACAAACAGACAAAAAACAAACAAACAAACCCCCATTCAGCTGACAGATGAATGGCTTGTTTTTGTTACATTGTTTTCCGGCCCATTGGGTCGTCGCCCCATAAAATCCGACACAGCGACGGCCACTCTCAGGTACGGAGTGCCAGTTGGAATAGTCGGATGGCGTCAAAGTTTGACCATCCTCAAATACCCACTGGCCATCGCCGTCAGCGTCAGTCAGCCCAAGCCAGCGACCCGAAACCCTTTCTTCTAAAGTTTTGAGAAAATTATTGGTGGCACTGTCCTTCGGCATGGCTAAGACCCCTCCGTCTGCTGCACATGTCTGTCTGGCCTCATCGTACGTCTTTGTATCCGTAAAGCTCTTGTAGCAAGCGTCATTAAAACGAACGTAGCCTGCCACTGTACAACCTGTTGTTGAAAAAGATACTGAAAAAAAAACAATAAAATGTAATGAAGCTATTTCTACACATGGCTCACGTCTAAGACACGTAATCGGAGATCTTAATGAGGCAATGCCAATGCTCGCTTCAGCTAGGTAAGTGTGATGACGACAGATATTTGAGACTTTATTTCAGACTTTATTGAGAACATCCATTGTGTGGTGTCCCTTGACTTCTTTTCTCTTCTTGACATACTGTACCTTTACACGTCATATGATTACTACAACACCATCACTATAACATTCAAATACGGCCCATCATTATACGGTTGTTAAAACACTGCTACTGGCGCAGTCGAGATCATTTAAATTCCGTTGAGAAGAAAGTTCGCAGAGACCGCATTTAAAGGATTTCAACGATTCTGTGGTCTTCAATGCTAGTGGTGACTGATTCCATACTTTGAAGGCTCTGTACCTAAAATACTTCTTCAATGAATTCGTCCTAGGTTTATATCGTTAATGGTAAAAGTAGGCCTGAAAACGAATCGAGTTCTGTGCACATGCGGTAACGTTACATACAGAAACTAAGACAGGAACAGAATTATGTACCTGAGTTCCAAACAACGTTATCGGGGCCGGTGGAGTAGAAAATGGCCGGGACGTCATTGTCAGATGTCCGCTCCCATGGACAACCAGAAGACAAACCGGCGTCAGCCACATTTAACCAGCCACTGGCAGTTTCACAAAGCTCGCTATTGCGAGTGATGAGAAAAGATCTGCAAAATGTCACGAAGATCGTATAAGTTTTCTTGCTCTCCAATGTTCATTTCCCAAACTAACTCTGTGTGTGCCAAACTCAATCTATTCACCCGTTCCCATACAAACAAGAGTTCCGCGACCTCATATCTCCATGAACTATTCTGTTTATGCAAATGACTTATACATTTACATAATATATGCTTGGTCATAAACACCTTTATCTAACTTAGACATTATGCAATATTGTCAGTTCTATCATTTTCCACTTGGAAGAATTATGCCACTTTTGCATTAATCATGCAAATTATGAATTTATTTGCATAATCGGTTTCTGCTGATGCTCCACTTGCCATAAACTACATGATACATGTATTTGAGTCTTATGATGGAAAACATAGAAAATATAGATTTTCCTCATTAGTTATGCAAATTAAGTGTAGATAAGCATAATTTGCGCATCCCTGTGTAATTTGCGCTTCATTGTGTACATCTATGTCTAAGCTACCTGCATACTAAATATCATGGAAACCCGTAGTCCCTTTGTTCCGTTATTCTCCTTAGAAGATTTTCACAATAACAGTAGCAGTTCCAGAGCAAGCTGCTAGGGGGCCCAAACCTACACCACTTCTTTATTACATCACACGCTATCTGCCACCCAAAAATCAAGACCACAGCACGTCCAGGAAGTTCTGCTGCAGTACCAAGGTCACATACCAGGGGGCCCAAAATCGACCTTGAATTTCGCCTTCACAACACCTACCCACATAGCAAATATCATTGTAATCCATCCAGAGGTTCTGGAGTTATGCTGTCGACAGTAGTGCGGAAACACAAACACACATACACAAACACATACACACAGACACACACACAGACAGACACACCCAAAACTATATATCCATTTTTCATGGAGATAATAATAAACGATCGAATAGACTAGAAACAGCTGATAAGAGATCTATATAAAATGGTACTTGCTTTGACTAGATTCAGGCTAGATTCTAGCCTCCGTTGCAGACTCCTTCCGGCTGTTTTCTTTTTATCTCCGTGAAAAATGGAGATATAGTTTTGGGTGTGTCTGGATTACGATGATATCTGGTATGTGGGCAGGTGTTATGAAGGCGAAAGTCAAGGTTGATTTTGGGCCCCCTGGTATGGAACTCTTGTTTAAGTTACAGTTTTACTACTACATTTTTTTTTCTTGTTGCTTCCCGGCCAGCAATAAGAAATCAAAATGTAATAGTATAAAAACAGTAACTTGAAAAGGAAAACAGCGGGGAGGAGTCTGCATCGGAGGCTAGCTAGATTCGACGAGGATGGAAAACGTGTTTATCGGCTGAGCATTTTAACATAATAGACAATATCTGCGTCTGCATCAGCCCATTCCAATTACTCCGCACAACAGCTATGTATACAATATATATGCAAGACTTATTTCGCATCTGTTCAACAGCTTATACTGCATCAAGGATTCTAGCTTGGTAAAGGTAGTCCCATTGCCTTTTTTAAAGGGCCGTAGGGGCACTGTGTCTAGTATAGGACACGATATTGGAAGGCGGAGCCCATCCCCGTCCTTCCCCCGCCTTCTACCTCCCCAAACGAAGCCAGGTACCAATTTTTATACCTGGTTGGAATGAGAAATGCCGTGTGCCTGTCCCAAGAGCACAAATCGTTGGTATTCCAATCAGGGACCTCTGGGTTCTGGGCCAAATACCCTAGCAGTAACGCCAACACCACATCAATAGCTATACGCGACGACGCCACACACAATCTAGCTTATAGAACTGTCTGGCACTTGGGACATAGCCTTGGGGGCAAACCAACTTTAGTTCCTATATTAAAACAATAGGGGCTATTGTCCCCTTTTACTTCAACCTTGTCTTGAGTTGTCTAATTTGCTTTCTATATTATATATTGGACTATCTAAAAAATTGTCTTCTCCTTATTTGCATATCAATTAATAGTTCGTGGTTATAAACCTGCTGTTCAACTGATCTTGCTCACAGTCACTGACGAAAAGTAGTGGATGCTACTTGAAACGTCTGACCGTTTCCAAAATCATATCCAGTTGTTTCGAGTAATTGCTTTTTTGGCGAATATAGCTTATAGATTACCTTTCGCCAGAGCCGTCGCCAAAGATGGAAAATTTGTCTATCGGCTCCGTGTCCAGGTCGGTCCATGGTGACGACATCAGGCGGGATTTGGAGAACCAGCTGTACTTGTCCGTGTTTTGTCCGTTAAAGACAAGTTTAACATGCGCAGATGTGGACTCCAACACGACCATAACCTAATGTAACAATCATAGGAAAATATTTTACGACTGCATGCACGCAACATAGGATAGCAATGTAATCGCTCAAAAGTCAACTTGGGTTTAATCAGCAAAAAAAGCTAATATAAGGTCTTTTACACTTCCGAGTACGCATGTGCAGCGAGATGAATTGTGGGTAATATGTCAAAGGTTAAAGTCCCTGAGACATTGAGACAACGGTCGACAAGAGAACTGTTTAAAAGTAAAGGGACCTTCACCTTTGACATATTACCCCGTGACAATCCCTGTCGCTGCGCATGCGTACTTGGAAGTGTGAACGACCTTGTTACAGTAGATTGTTGTGTGAGAGACAGCTGACCTTCTTTATGCCAGACGAAGCCCAAAGATTTACAAGGTTACTTTTGTAGTGGAGGACCGAGGTGTCAGAACTAGCATTCCAAGCGTCGAAGGCTTTCTGTCCTGTACCACGTGACGTTGCGAACACTTGCTGCCACTCAGAGGCTGTGAAATAAAAATTGATTAAGTAAGAATGATTATCGTTTTATCAACAAGGACCCAGGAGATGAACATGGAAATTAGCCAGTGTAACAGTTGTTAATGATTTAAGACTACATCACAAACCTTGAACAAAATCAGTTGAAAATCAATGATGACTCAAAAGATCAAATACAAATTAATTCCAAAGGCTAGGTTATTGATTAAATTTCGATATTGTCAATTTCATATTATACACGTATTATTGTTAAAAGCTATCTCAAGATTCCATTGAAGTACGATATTTCTCATCTAAACTAAACACTACAAGCTGCCTAACCCTTGTGTCAAAGTCCTTAAGACGTAAGGGAAGATCGTTTCTTATTTAGTCTTCCACAGACAAATACCTACCTGGAACTTGGCAGATGAAGCCGACCAAATCAGAACAGCCAATGTCAATCCACTGGTTGTTATAACTTTGATAAAGGCCAACGCAATCCTCCTCCGGGCCATTCGGTTCACCTGGATTCCAATTGCTAAATCCAACCATTTCGCTCCCGTCGTCCCATGTCCAAGTGTCAGCAACGGCCGTCAAGCCGATGTAGTAACCTAGTACAGAATTTTCTTGATTCGTTAGGTAGTAAAGTAGACTGCTGGTTGCTTGGTCTTTGGGCATCGCCAGATGGCCACCTTCATCGTTGCAGTGAGTCTGCGCGTCCGTGTACTGTTTTGTATCGGTAAATGCCTTGTAGCACGCCTCGGTGAATTGTGTGTAGCCGTCTGGGCAGCGCTTGTCTGTAAAAACGCAAATTAGACTGATGTAACATAAACATATTGAGTATCTTAATGTAGTCAAGCAAAATAGACCGACGGAAGCTGTTATCTATTTCTAAGGCGTTGGGCAGTTCAAGAGATTTTTGAAGGTTAACTTTTATACATGCGAATGTTGCCTTGGGCAAACAAAACGGCAGTATTTTCGCTATGTATTTCGTCTTGTAGACGTTGCGAAGCTGATATACTAGTACTGCAACAGGCAGCGACATATGCAGCCTGGACGCAGCCTGGACGTATGTAACTTATAAACGCTACAGACAATAGGTTTACATATCTGCAAGTGAGGTTTTGGAAAACACACATAGAACAAACTTGTGATGATGCACAATCAGTCGATGTCTGTTGTCATTATAACAGTTAATGGCTCACAAGATGGCAGAAAAAAAAGTTAAATCAACCCGGGACCCGGTAACAAATAGACGCCGAAAGCTTATAGTGACAACACTGAGAGGTACCCCCTTGGTATCCGGCCCTCCATTTGGACAATTTTGTAGTTTTTGGACCCGGCCGGGCCTACACCGCCTACGGGCATCGGCGCAGATATAACCGTAGCGAAAAGACATGTTGTTGCCCAGTATTGAACCAGAACCAAAACTTACCTATTGTGACATAGATGACCAGGCGATCGGCTCTCCCGACTGTGGAACCACCTGGATGGATGAAATAAGTAATTGTAAGTCTGTTACGACCAATTGAAAGTTCTTCGTTATCTGGGAAGGGTAATAACTACTGTGCCTCATCAACGCGTCAATTGCATTTTACATAATTTGGATATGGTACAATAAGATGAACGGAACCGAGATACATGCATGGAGAATTTCGCTGAATGGTCTTGTACGGCATAATTGTCATACGCCGACGTACGATTTTGATGGCCTAGAATTTTAAAGCAGGCTGCGACAGAACCAATAGACGACAAGGATCTAGGGCAGCGTTTTTCGTAAGAAGACAGTTAGATATTGTTCGACACATAGTTCGCGATAATACGACGATTGTACGACGATCGTACGACGATCGCAAGACGAATTTGACCGGTTCCTTAATCTAACAGTTCCCGAACCGGCCAGGCACACTCGTTACGGCTGGAACATCATGTAGGTTCATTAATAATTTCCATGAAAAATGGAGCTATAGTTTTGGGTGTGTCTGTGTGTGTGTCTGTGTGTGTGTGTGTGTCTGTTTGTGTTTCCGGATTATTGTAGTCAACATAACTCAAGAACCTTTCAATGGATTATGATGATATTTGGTATGTGGGTAGATGTTGGCAAGACGAAAGTCAAGGTTGATTTGGGCCCCCTGGTACGTGACCTTGGTACTGCAGCAGAACTTTACTATTCGGTGTACCATACATGTGTCTTCAGTCATTTGTTCATTTGTCCCGACAATGTAGATTTCAGAACTTTTTTCCAAACCTTGTTTTATTCGCACGCTCGCATCAATGTTGGGGATTCCATAGGATGTCATCCACATAATCGAATCAACATGGCCTAACTCAAAGAGATTTCGAAAAATAGATACCTGCACTCCAAGCAATGTTGTTGGAGCCAGTGGAGTAGAGAATGGCCGGAACGTCATAGTCGGATGTCTGTTCCCATGTACACGTAGCAGACAACCCCGCCTCTCCCACACTTAACCAGCCACGGGCAGTTTCACAGTCGGCATCACTACGGCTGATGACGAAACTCCTATAGAATGTGATGAAAGTCGTTTGACTATTACCAGTGCATTTCTGATATGATAAACTATTTATGCGTCAGTGTCAATCAATTCAAAATTATCCAACAGGCATATGCATTAAAAAAAATGCAAGAGATTCGAGACCGACCGGCCTTTTCGCTTCCGACAAGAAAGGGCCAGAAAGCGCAGGAACATTTCCCCAAGTTTAGCCACGTGTATTTTCTGGTTTCTGATTGGCTGCCTTTCACGTGGCTTCCTCGTGGATGGGGCATGGCCCACACCTGTCATTGCAAAATCCCCGTCACTAGGGCCAAAGTAAATCATTGCTCTGTTCATCGGCAAAAGATCGGTATTTACATCTGTTTAACGGCTAATACTACACTGAGAGATCTGGCCAGTATAGTACCTTTGACTGGATTCGTCGTGGATGGAAAACGTGTTTATCTGCTCTGTGTCCAGGTCTGTCCATGGTGACGACATCAGGCGAGACTTGGAGAACCAGCTGTACTTGTCCGTGTTTTGTCCATCGAAGGTCAGCGTTACGTCCCGAGAAGCGGACTCCAACACAACCCGAACCTAGAGCCACAATTGTTAAAGTTAGTTCAGAATTGTAACACAGTCTAAGCTATATCAGCACTGCACACGTTAAACTTTTTAGAAATATTCTGTTCTAGTGTCAACATATGTAACGTTAGTACATTATAGCAACTTTTGCTGTATATTGCATATTGTCCGATGACGCGGGATAGCTTCCCCTGTTATTTTCGCGATTTGGTTACGGCGTTTATTTGTCCCGGGTCCCGGGTTGATTTTAACTCGGGGGTCCAGCAGTGCCCAAAAATAGACCGTTGACCGCAGGATGCCCCATGGGGCCACTTCGGGGCCTGCCCGAAAGTGCAAAATACAACAGCCCGTTAAACTAGCCGGCCGGGCCCCCTTTTCCAATTGTGACCATAGCAAAAAGTAAATGTTAGGTGACATTGGGGTTACTTGCCTTATTAATGCCGAGGTACGACCAGAGGTCTACAAGGGGACTTTTGTCGTGGTGGATCGGGGTGTCAGAAGTAGCATTCCAAGCGTCGAAGACGTTCTGTCCTGTACCCCGTGCTGTTGCAAACATCTGTTGCCACTCCGAGGCTGGGAAAGAAAAAGAAATTGAAACAGAACCGTTTGCAATTATCTTTATCAACCAGAAGCCAAGGTGCGAACATACGAGCTAGCGGGGAAAATGGCGTTTAGACTGGACCTTTTGTTCAGAAATGCCGGTCATCAATATACATACAGTACCACAAAATATACGAAAATAGAAGTTACCAATGTCATCTGGTTTTGTATGTCTCGGAAAACATGACAATGACATAACGTTCGACAAGAGTGCCTGGTAGATGGAGTACGGTCTACATGTAAGTATCCCAATAGTGAGTCTAAAACAGTTGCCAGCCTTGTGATTTGTAAGCATCTTATATTACTACAGTGTCTTCTAGACATCAGAGTAGATCTCGATCAACCTCTCACACACAAAGAACTGGAAACCCTTACCTGGTACTTGACAGATATAGGCGATGATGTCTGAACACGGGATATCAAGCCAGTTTCGGTAGGTGTTAAACTTCACGCAGTCCTTGTTATTTGGCCGTCCTGACCACCAATCATCAAAACTGCCCAGGTCACTCCCGTCCTCCCATTTCCAACCGTCTGAGCCGTCGGCTCGTTTCAAACCAAAGTAGCACGCTGGAGAATCCACCTTCTTCAACAGGTATTCAAGTAGCTGGTTGGTTGCATGGTCTTTAGGCATCGCTAGGTGACCTCCCTCATTACTGCAGTGCGTCTGTGCGTCCGCAAACGTTTTTCCTTCGGTAAACACCTTGAAGCAGGTCTCGGCAAATGGTGTATAGCCATCCGGGCAGCGCTTGTCTGTAGAAACACCCATTAAATTTGGAGTTTAGAGGCTGACTTCATACACCAGGAAATGAGAGAAAAACATTTCCATTGAGTAAACTAAAAATACCATAAAATACCCCATAAAAAGTTGAATATTTTGTCTTCCACTGTCTCGGAAACAGAAGTCTAACCAGATAACTTAGCATTTAGGGCTAACATTTAGACTAGAGTATCCACATGCTGTATTGTTGTACACAGATGGCAATAGCAAGTAAAAGTAAATTTTACTATTACACGCACACAAACATTATCCTAAGAACTATTCATTATAATAGTTAATCATACAATAAGAGAGATATGATATGCATGAATCCTTGACTTTACCAGAGACGATTTCGTAGACATCATTAGCACCAAAGCCTCCCTCTCCGTCCCCGGCGCAGTCTGCAGACGCCCCGTGCTGTTTGTACGTTTCCACCGCTGTCGCCGACGAACCACACTGACCCCCGTCCAGAACGGCAAACATAGGGAAACCCCGCTCCCTGGCCACCCAGTAACATTTCTCGATAGCGTTGACGCGAGTTTGGTAGTCTCCATCCAGTCGGGGGTCCGTCGATTCTATACTTGGGATCGCCCGAGAGCCAGTCTCCGTCCAACAGCCGATACTTCTGTATCGAACTTCATGGAGTAAAGAAATGTAATAGTTAATATTCATTACCTTAATACAGCGCTAAACTTTCGTCCAACACTAAGGTATTCACCGATCAAATTTCAAGCGACCATTGTCGCCTTCTTCAGGATCAAGAATCACTGATGAAAATTTGATCCGTGAATACCTTAGTGTTGGAGGAAGGTTCAGCGCTGTATTAAACTACCAACACAGATGAGCTTCCATGATATCCATTACCAATTATTTCAATACAGCATTCCTTCCTTGCAACATGTACCGTGTTAAAAAGCATACACCATTCACTGTTTGTACCCTAGAGAGCACAGAATACAATACAGCACCTTTCCTTAAATGTAAACAGCATCTTTGCGTACAAAAAGGACAATTTCTTTATGTGGATCACTAGAAGCTTTAAAACATGTGAGGATGATCGCTGCTCGTCTTTTCCAAATTCAAAGCCGAAGGAACCGGCAGACAGAAGGCAACGACCCCCCCCCCCCCCTTTTGACCTCCACTTTGGGAGTAGATTTGGGTTTGGATTTGATTTGATTTATCAGGCTGTATGATATGGCATACGGCCAGGCCTACCCAACTAGCCGGAGGCAATCATAAAAGGCTAGCCCTGGTAACTGGACAACACAATATACAATACAAAACGGTTACAATGCTCATTCAAATCATGGACGTTAACGGGTATAGCTTTTTAAGGAGTAGATCCGTCGCCCAAAGCTTGAGTTGTACGCACAAATTGTTAACAGGGTTCAATAAATCGTCCGACCGAGACTAAGGGTGTCGCCTTTGCACCCCCCCCCCCCCCACACACACACACATCTTTACATTGGAACAGCAATAGCCCGACATCTCACCATTGTCGATTCTATAGACATCGTTTGCCAAAACGCCGCCCTCCCCATCACCAACACATGCGGTGGACGACCCGTGCTTCTGATATGTCTCTCCTGCCGTTGCCGACGACCAACACTCGCCCCCGTTTTGAACAGAGAAAACCTGGAACCCGCGGTATTTGGCCGCATGGTAACACTTCTCTGTGGGGTTGACACGTTCCGTAGGATTTCCATCCAGTCGGGGATCGGACCCTTCAAGACTTGGAATAGCGCGATCGTCGCCAGTGTCAGCCCAACATCCGAGCCTACTGTAGGAACCTGAAGTTGGAGATAACAGCAGCGTAAGGATTACGTCCCACATGTACAGAGACCCCTGTGTCGATTTAGCTTGAAAAATTAAGTAATGTAAAAAAAAAAAAAGACTTCCTCCTTGTTCATGCAAAAGAAAGGAATCTCAACCATGCTACGGACATAACTAAAGTCATGGTTACACATAACCGAACATGGCCTCCCGACCTTCCCCTAACCATGGTTGGGACAGGTTCGGGAACTAGGTCGGCTGTGTTTGGCTGGCGTTTGGCGCGGTCGGCTGATGCTCGGCTGCACCAGCCGAATGTTTTGAAATTTAAAACATTCGGCTGTGGACGGGATGTCTGGAATCAGTCGGCTGGTTGTTGGCTGGTTGTTGGCTGGTTGTTGGCTGGTTGTTGGCTGGTTGTTGGTTGGTTGTTGGGAGTAAGTCAGTAGTGGTCAGGGTGTTTTTGACTCCTAAAACTGGTAAGACTGCTCTCGCCAACCTTTCGGATATGTGTAACCGGGGCTACTAGAGACACAGAACGCGAGACGCTCAATGTAAAGTGTACATACCCGAAAAACAGATATCCCTTTAGAATTAGCCTGTACTATAGAATAGGGAACAGGTTTCCCTATTATCTATTTGGCACAGACAAAACTTGAAAGACGTCTTGCCACCACACACTTTCCGGGATGTACTATTACATGTACTAGTATCAGTAAGGCCCAGAAAAATTAATGGTGTGTTTCCATTGTGTTTCCGACTACAATCCGGAACATGTAACGTCGGTAGGCAGCTGGAGTTCACTTTTTTTCCTTTTTTTTATAGATTTCAGTGATTTACGTATGTAGAACTGCATCAGGACACTAGTGTTTTTAACATCATATTCTACTTTTACAGATTTACTTTGTACATGCAAGTATATCAATAATCTTATCAAAGAAGTACAATGTTTACTACATATTCCAATATCAAGTATTCAAACCCTAGATGTTTTGAAAATAAATAAAAAATAAAATTGCAAGACAACTTGAAATTTCGTTCTCTTTCATCACTCAGATGACCGATAGAAAATTCTATGTGCCTTGCGAGTGATAAAAAAAGTCTTAAGTCAGCAGATTGTTGCCAGGGTCACTAAAGTAAATGGAAACAAAACATTTTTTCCTAGGCCTAATCATATAGTGTGTGTTTATAACACCTACCTTCGTCCATCTGACAGATGAATCCTTTGGCGAGGCTGCATGATGCATCATTCCATTCGTGGTCAGTCGTCCAAAGTACAGCACAATCTGCTCCAGCGACATTATTGCTCGGCTGATTATCTGCCCAGTTGGAATAGCCGGATGACGCCAGGGTTTGACCATCCTCAAATACCCACTGGCCTTCGCTGTCGATGTCATTGAACCCAAGCCAGCGATTCCCATCCTCCAATGTGCCGATAAAAGCGTTGATCTCACTGTCTTTCGGCATGGCTAACAGTCCGCCGTCTGCGGCACACGTCTGTCTGGCCTCATCGTACGTCTTCAGTTCAGCAAAGTCCTTGTAGCAAACTCCGCTAAAACTGACGTAGCCTGGTTTTGGGCACCCTGTGGAGGATAAAAATTCCTAAGTTACTGGAGTATATATGTGTCATCTTTATAAGACACCGGCTATATTCATAGGCCTAGCATGGTCGCTGAAGGTCTTGTATCACCAATTTTCATTCAAACGTCATAAAAAAGTTGGATGCTAAACTGCATCCATGACCAAAGAACAACCACCACACGGTCAAGTTGATATCATTTACCAACTGAACAAAACAGCCAATCATGAGGAGAGGCACCATAACAAGCCTAGTTACAACTCACTTTGCAAAAGCTTTCGACCTGGTGATACGTGATACTTGCTACTTCAAGTCTACTAAACCTAGTCCTTGTCACTACTACTTTTCCTTCCTTACCATCAGTGTCGTGTACAAAATTACCCATTGTGACAGGACAACAAGCACATGTTCATTACCACAGGGTATCGTACTGGGGCCCCTTTTATTTTTATTTTTTGCATTTATCAACAGTGCTAGTCAAAAGCATCCTCTCATTGTCGATCAGAGATAATTCCTGTTAATCCTAACCTCAATCTCCTATATCGTACGATTCTTGTCGAAGGATTTGTAGCAAAACTATGACATTACCGAATGACGTAAAGGACCTACAACGACTTTAGATTTTATCCGTCACAACACAGTTGGATGTTGTACGACATGACATGGGAATGTTACCATTTTGTTGTCCTGTCCCTCCGTCCGTTCCAGGACGGAAATTTGTTCGTCGGGACGAACAAAAATTTGACTCCCTCTGTTCAAAAACTGATGATAAAAGCATTTTCACAAGCATAGAATTACAGATTGTAACTAAGAAAATCCACCACATGGGCTCCCAAACAATCAGTGGGACAGAAAAAAATTCAAGCGTGAGACAGCCCTGGCCTGGGCCTGGAAAAGACGCAAAAATAAACTAAAAAGGCAACATTTGCACGAGCAAATAAATCATATTTCATCCATATCCCTTCCCATGCAAAAATGGCCTGTCCGAAAGTCACACCTGAGCAAAATTGAAATATTCCGAAAAATTCTGCCCAAAAAATGATGTATTGCCATTTTTTTTATTGCAAAGTTATCCCAGCCCGAAATGCAGCTTCCCAAATGTGACCTCCTATGCAAGACTGGACTCTTTCATGGGGCTCAAACGAAGAAGAAATCTACATAGAGACACCTACTGCTTCCGCTGCAACCTAAAATCTCCACTCTCATGCTGATCCAATAGTTCCAGGTCAGCGGCAGGAAACGCACATAACGAGCATCAACGTGGTTGTCCAGTAAGTTGGTGACCGGGGTGTCCCTGTTCGTGTTGCCTGAGAAGACCTGGAAGGTAATAAACAGATATTTTACATCCAACAAAAGCAAAGCAGCCACCTTCGGACTGCATGAATTTTGAATTTTGCTGTCCTATAAATTTTGAATTTTGAATTTCGAATTTTGAATTTTGCTGTCCTATAAATTGTAATGCTCGAACTCCAGTTCAGCAAATGGGCTGCCATTCTTCGCGACATATGTGAATGTGAATTGATGAATAAAACCATTACTACTACATGAGACAAAGTGTGACGCTTTTCGATGGCTAGCTGCAAACCTTGAATGTAGAGGTCAACTTTTCATAATACAATGTCGTGAACAATTTCATGCAAAAGCGAAACCACAATATTCATGAGTGCAGACGGCATGTTTTGCACAATTGATTTTAACAGGAAATTACTTTGTTTGGCTCAGGCTAAACAGTTCATGTTCTACGCATTCTTTACGACGATCTCAATAAACGCTGCTTTTGGACAAGCAAATAAGCTAATGACTACAGTCAATGGAGAAGGTCAGTGTGAAAGGATTGATATTGGCAATGTACAATTCAAGAAATGAGTGGTCACTGACCTTGAACTCGGAAATCATCACAGTTAGCTGACTTCTCAAACCACAACAGCTTTAGATCCTAGTAATTTGTGAAATTAGCAAATTTCTAAGAAAAGAGGATCTGTCTGTAGCACATGCACCTTGTCAAGGCCATCGTTGTCTGCGTAGGTAACCCAATAAGCGCCGTCAGTACTGTACTGCACTTTGTAGGAGGTCACCCACTGGCCACGACCGTCTTTTCGTCGACCCTGAATGATGGTGCCTGTGACACGCTTAATCTCGCCTAAGTCCACCTAAAATGAGCACGTACCCGTAAAGTTATAGCACGTCATCGGACTGTATAACGTTACGAATATAATGTCATGTTTGTGTAGATAAGAACAATATCCCGTACTTGTATATAGTTTCGACTTAGTTGTGTCTAAAGAGAAATCAATCGTATGCAACGCCCGTTATTCTGATGTAACGTTGACCAAACATCTATCAGATACTGTTATGAATTCTATCATAACTACAAGACAACATATAACGTTACAACTACAGGCCTGGTTAAACATTCACAGCTGTGGTACCACGCCGGTCAAATGGTAAATGTTGTCTAGTTGTTGACAGTTGACTGTGCCATTGATAACTGGTTAATAAAAACAGTTCGCCAGCCGGGCTGATCGCCCGAAGTCTTGCGCATGCACACTACGTTCTGTGTATGTGCTTCTGTAAAGCAAGTTACATATAAAATTTGCATATTAACCTGCAACCATTCTTGTTCTGTATTATCGTCTGTAAGGGCTGCCCAAGCACCTTCGCCGGCAACTCCGTTCAGGCGAGCGCGGTAGGGCTCTCCGTAATAGGACGTGGATGCAGTGATGCTGCCATCCGGTATGGTACCAGATTCCATTCCAAGTGCATCAAGACAGACTGGGAGAACAGAATCACTTAGTTCGAGTTGAATTTCAGTGTCTAAATGTATATAGTCCTCTGCTTGGCTCATCAATGACGTTATCATTATTACAAATCATTACTATTCCAAAATATTGTTGGTTGAATAAGTAAACATGTAGCGTTATGATTAGTAACTGTACAATCACTAATTCTTTTAAGAAAAAGCTACTGTTTTAGTTTATTTGAATGGGTTTATAGCACGATGTAAGTAAGAATAGTAATGAAGTTTCAGTTTGAGTTTATCAAGATCCGCTCTTAGCAGGAATTTTTCCCTGAGATTTGACTTTGCCCTTGGTATTTGATATCCCTGGCCTGGAACAGCTGGACCAAGAGTAATGCGGACTGACGTTGGGTAACATAAATTCGCGGAGTACTTAAATTAGCCATTTTTTGAAACGGTGTATTTTAGGGATATGTGCTAGATGCAAAATCAGTTATAACGCCAGCAATGCAAACCGGATAGACTAACATATTCAGGACACTGGCTGAAAAGCTTCGATAACCATGCATTAGAAGTTGGCGACGTCAAAAACTCTCCGTCCCTTATTGACAGAGCCTGGGGGGTTCGCGGGAGAATCACACTGCACGATTGTTCGCTGGTTTATAAGACAAATGTCACATCTCCTGCCTGTTAAACACAATTATTTACAAGACAACTTATTACAATCTCTTTTGCTAACCTGCAACTGGATTCTAAGTGTGATCAATCATCAAAACTCCTCTTTGTTGCTACAACCAAAGGCACGTGTATTTTCCCGCCGCCATATCATTACCCAGAATCCTGTTGTCAAGCAGACGACAAAGGTTTGTGAGGAACACTTTTTTGTCTAAATGTTGCGTGTGATAGTGGACTGAAGACAATATTTTCCTCAAAGTTTGCTCCTAACACAACAAGGAACACATGGACATAGTAGTATAACTATAACCTACGGCATCCAGCTAACTTCCCATGAATAATGTACACGTTGCCATGACGGTGGGGATCGACTTTGAGTGACGTTCTACCGACTCAACAAACGGGGTGTTACCAATGGCCTGATGTGTGCGGTGCGGCCGTTTTTTTCGTGTATTTTTTTTACTTGGACACGTCTATATCCATAGCACTCTCCTCAAGCCAAAGATGGAACGAATAGCTGCTGTATAAAATGTAATTAGCGGTAAGATATTCAAGACGAATCTTCTCTCCCGAAATAATGTTCGCACCTGTCCGACAACACCGTCATTGTGCGTGCGGCGGACGGTAGTTTCAAGTTGAAATATTATGGTGTCAGCACGACTAGAGACAAAATCTACCATATATATGATTAGTGCAAAGATAGTACATGATACTGACAGAATAATAGAAAAAAAGGATGGTTTATTGTTCTACTAGATTGATTTTAGTCAACCATTATCGGAAAAATGGCGAATTTATGTTACCCAACGTTACACCGTGTTGTATTTTGGCATACCCACCCGTTAAAAAACACATTTCAATGCAAAATGCGCTAAAAGTTGTGAGAGTTTTGTGTCATCGAACAAAACATTGATTGAAGTCATGTAGGGACATGTTCGAGGCACCCTTGTACCGAATCGTATTCAGGTAAATCCAGGGCACAAGAGCTCAAAATGTAATTTTCCCTAAATATGCCCCCCCTTAATCTCCATAAAAACGTTTTTAAGGATTTGTAGCGAAACAATGACATAACCGAATGACGTAAAGGATCTACAACGACTTTTATCCGTCACAACATAGTTGGATGCTGTAGGACATGACATGGGAATGTTATCATTTTGTTATCCTGTCCCTCCGTCCGTTTCAGGACGGAAATATGTTCGTCAGGACGGACAAAAAATTTCATTCCCTCTGTTCAAGGAGGTTAACTATGCTCTGTTCAAAAACTGATGAAAAAAGCATTTGCGTAAGCATAGAATTACAGATTTTAAGTAAGAAAATCCACAACATGGGCTCCCAAACAATCAGTCGGACAGAAAAATATTCAAGCGTGAGACAGCCCTGGCCTGGGCCTTAAAATAACGCAAAAATAAACTAGAAAGGTAACATTTGCACGAGCAAATGTTAAATGCATCATATTTCATCCATATCCCTCTCCATGCAAAAATGGCCTGTCCGAAAGTCACACCTGAGCAAAATTAAAATATTCCGAAAAATTCTGCCCAAAAATGATTTATTGCAAAGTTATCCCAGCCCGAAATGCAGCTTCCCAAATTTGACCTCCTATGCAAGAATGGACTCTTTTATGGGGCTCAACTGTAGGTTAAACGAAGAAGAAATCTACATAGAGACACCTACTGTTTCCGCTGCAACTTAAAATCTCCACTCTCATGCTGATCCAACCGTACCAGGTAAGCGGGAGGAAACGCACATAACGAGCATCAACGTGGTTGTCCAGTAAGTTGGTGACCGGGGTGTCCCTGTCCGTGTTGCCTGGGAAGACCTGGAAGGTAATAAACAGATATTTTACATGTAACAAAAGTAAAGCAGCCGACTTTGGACTGAATTTTGAATTTTGAATTTTGAATTTTGAATTTTGAATTTTGAATTTTGAATTTTGAATTTTGAATTTTGAATTTTGAATTTTGCTGTCCTATACATTGTAATGCCCGAACTCCAATTCAGCCAATGGGCTGCAATTGTTCGCGACATGTGTGAATATGAATTGATGAATAAAACCATTACTACTAATACTACTACATAAGACAAAGTGTGACGCTTTTCGATGGCTAGCTGCAAACCTTGAATGTAGAGGTCAACTTTTCGTAATACAATGTCGTGAACAATTTCATGCAAAAGCGAAACCACAGTATTAATGAGTGCAGACGACATGTTTTGCACAATTGCTTTTAACAGGAAATTACTTTGTTTGGCTCAGGCTAAACAGTTCATGTTCTACGCTTTAGAATGGCCTAACGTATAGATTTGCAAATAATCAAAACTTCCTTTAATTAGTGACAATTTCGAGGGTCACTCTAAGTGATATATTATGTTATGAAGTTATCAAACACAATTTTTAGTTCTTTTCAATGCCATCTGCTGAGTACTACCAGCCACGAGAACATCGTCGTGGCCTTTAACGTTCATTCCAGTTTGACACATTCTTTACGACGATCTCAATATAAAAGGTGCTTTTGGACAAGCATATAAGCTAATGAATACAGTCAATGGAGAAGGTCAGTCTGAAAGGATTGATATTGGCAATGTACAATTCAAGAAATGAGTGGTCACTGACCTTGAACTCGGAAATCACCACAGTTAGCTAACTTCTCAAACCACAACAGCTTTAGATCCTAGTAATTTGTGAAATTAGCAAATTTTTAAGAAAAGACGATCTGTCTGCAGCACACTTACCTTTAGCCTCTACCAGGATCCGTCCTATCGTTGGGAAAATAGTAGAAATCAGCCGCTGTACTTCGCTATACAGGGTAGGTCACTCCCTTGGCACACTATTCACTCTATTAGGCCAATTTCTACTATTTTTCCAGCCATCCCACGGAGCCTGGTAGAGGCTAACTTACCTTGTTAAGGCCATCGTTGTCTGCGTAGGTAACCCAATAAGCGCCGTCAGTACTGTACTGCACTTTGTAGGAGGTCACCCACTGGTTACGATCGTCTTTTCGTCGACCCTGAATGATGGTGCCTGTGACACGCTTAATCTCGCCTAAGTCCACCTAAAATGAGCACGTACCCGTAAAGTTATAGCACATCATCGGACTGTATAACGTTACGAATATAATGTCATGTTTGTGTAGATAAGAACAATATCCCGTCCTTGTATATAGTTTCGGCATAGTTGTGTCTAAAGAGAAATCAATCGTATGCAACGCCCGTTATTCTGATGCAACGTTGACCAAACATCTATCAGATACTGTTATGAAATCTATCATAACTACAATACAACATATAACGTTACAACTACAGGCCTGGTTAAACATTCACAGCTGTGGTAAATGTTGCTGTGGCAAGGGTAAATGTTGTCTAGTTGTTGACAGTTGACTCTGCCATTGATTACTGGTTAATAAAAACAGTTCGCCAGCCGGGCTGATCGCCCGAAGTCTTGCGCATGCACACTACGCTCTGTGTATGTGCTCCTGTAAAGCAAGTTACATATAAAATTTGTATATTCACCTGCAACCATTCTTGTTGTGTATTATCGTCTGTAAGGGCTGCCCAAGCACCTTCGCCGGCAACTCCGTTCAGGCGAGCGCGGTAGGGCTCTCCGTAATAGGACGTGGATGCAGTGATGCTGCCATCCGGTATGGTACCAGATTCCATTCCAAGTTTATCAAGACAGACTGGGAGAACAGAATCACTTAGTTCGAGTTGAATTTCAATGTCTAAATGTATATAGTCCTCTGCTTTGCGCATCAATGACGTTATTATTATCACAAATTATTACTATTCCAAGATATCGTTGGTTGAATAAGTAAACATGTAACGTTATGATTAGTAACTGTACAATCACAAATTCTTTTAAGAAAAAGCCACTGTTTTAGTTTATTTGAATGGGTTTATAGCACGATGTAAGTAAGATTAGTAATCAAGTTTCAGTTTTAGTTTATCAAGATCCACTCTTAGCAGGAATTTTTCCCTGAGATGTGACTTTGCCCCTGGCATTTGATATCCCTGGAACAGCTGGACCAAGAGTGATGCGGAATACAGCGTGTTGTATTTATGGCATACCCACCCGTAAAAAAACACATTTCAATGCGAAATGCGCCAGAAGTTGTGAGAGTTTTGTGTCATCGAACAAAAAATTGATTGAAGTCATGTAGGGACATGTTCGAGGTACCCTTGTGCTGAATCGTATTCAGCTAATACCAGGGCACAAGAGCCCAAAATGTAATTTTTCCTTAAGGAAAAACTGATGTAAGTCTTAAGCCAGGCTAGACAAACCGGTTCTGAACGACAGAAACAAAAGGATGGTCACAGAAAAAAGGACAAAAATAAAAATCGGGTCACCGTTTTGTACCTTCTCAATGATGGGCGGGGATAGAACTCCATAAAAATGTTTTAAGGTCTGTTTAAAAAAAATGAAACAAACGTCTGGCGTTTTTTTAAGTTCTTTACTTCCATGGCAAATTTCAGGTCGTTTGGCCCAACAATAACGGAGTTGAATCGAATTACCAGAAATGACAGGAGGAGAAGGAGAAGAAACCTGACAAAAACAATACATTTCACTCTACCCATATGGGTAGAGTAGTATGGGGAGTGAAATATAAAACAGTATATTTCAACCATACTGTAGTATAGATGAAATACAAATATAAATATAAACATATCAAAGACGTCATGCCAGGACACGACAGTTCTGCCAGGCAGGATTTCGACTTCTGCGGTCAAAAATTTGTTGTGATGTCATGCTTTTGTTTGTCAGGTTTCTCCCCACAGGAATCATTGAAAAGCGCCAATAGGCGACATTTATATACTAGTGTATAGATAAACTAAGCTCTAAAAGGCCATGCGCACTGTCTTCAAATAGAGATATCTATTATTGATGTCCCTGTTGTAAAGATGGATTATTGGGACAATAACTGCAGTAATTGGGTTTAGGATCCGCGTAATGCCCCCTTTTCACTGAGGCGGTGACCATTGATCCACCCAAAATCTTTCAGTGACAAAGAAGTGTCTTTTGTAAGTTCTTGTCTGTTTTGTTGCCTTTCAAATGATACTTTTACACCGTGGATCATTTTGTAATTATATAGTCATAGGTTGTACAAATCCAATTTGAGACCAGGGCTGAGGTATCTAGGTCAGGTTGAGGGAGGGGTGTAGCCTCCGTTGCAGGCTCTGAAGCGGTTTTTTGGAGGGCTAAATAACACACTTTTTGCAGCCACCCCGTAACTTACAGGATGGCTGATAGTTACGGGTTGGCTGCAAAAAGTGTGTTATTTAGCCCCCCAAAAAGCCGCTTCAGAGCCTGCAACGGAGGCTAAGAGGGGTGCATATGGGTCTAACTATCGGAAGTGTTGAGAAATATAGAATTTGGTAGCCTGTCATATATTGAGACGGACCTAGATGTTGACAATGGGAACATTTGATGACAGGACAATAGTGTGTACTTAACCCTGGCGCCATTAGGTTACGAGTCACCTGGGCAAGTCTATTCGTCTGTACTGAGCTGAGGTAAAGCCAGTCTGTCATGTTTACATTCATGGGAAAACGTTAGATTGGCTTGAGGATTGGGTTTGTAGGTAGGTCAGAGTCGCCTGTTAGTGCTCGGGAGGTTGTTTCTTAGCTTCTTTTTTTAAAACTTAGGCCACAGCAAGTAATTTTTATGGATGACATCAGCGCGCTCATTAATTTTCGCCTGATTTCGAGATAAAAACAAGAAGTTTCATTGCGGTGACGGTGGTCAACATGCCAAAAATATTTGGCAAATATGTCGTAAAAGTTCACAGTCTAAGGTGCTTCATTGCATATGAATATCCAGTGTAGTTCCTGCCCATGATGGCATAATAACAAGCTGTGTTCTGCATTTGTTCTAGCAAGGACATCATATATATAATAGGGGGTGTCTAGTTAATCGAGCTGTATTCACAAGGTGTTTCATCGCATATGAATTCCCAGTGTAGTTGCTTCAGATGATGGTACAACAAGCTATTTTCTGCATTTGTTGTAGTTAGTCTATTGAGATGTATACACATCTACAAGGTCATATTCTTTTATATCCTTTAACTGTACTTGTAGTTTGTTTTGTTGTGACCTGTACTTAGCCAAGTGTGGCAGAAATGTGCAATAAAGGTCTTCATTCATTCAATTAATCAAGGAGGTTTTATATTATATATGAAACCTCATTGGTTGAATACAGGAATAAAAGACCTGTTGGTCATGATATCATATTTCGTCGCCCCAATTCTTTTTAAACAAGACTTATGATCTCAAAATTTGAAAATATAGGAATCTTGTTTTTTCGCCCGCCTTATTTTTTTCGCCCTATCTCATTAATTTTGGAGTCTGCGGAAGATGTCATCCATAAAATTTACTTGCTGTGGCCTCAGTCTAAAAACATAGCGACTACACAGACAGGAAACTGATTTAAAAATAGTTTGCAAAACTTGATAGTTTCAAAGAAAGTAATACTGTCATGGAAAATATTTAAACTTGAGAAGCAGGGGTACAAGGCCACTGAACGTCTGATTAAAAAAAGCTGAAGGAAAATTCCACAAGAAAGGATCAAGACATGCAAGATGGAATTGGTAAATGAAACACCCACACGACCATGACTTTACTATTAAAGTGCCACATGACAACAATTAATGTGAGCCTTTAGATCCAAATCTAACATCTTTCCCGGAACTCAATTACTAAAGTGAGGTCTACCGGTACACCCATCACCGAAAGTTTACTCTTAACGTCATCACCCCCATGGGCCAACAAGCAATTAGACGCTCCGCCTAGCCAAGGATTCTAACATTCAGTTTTGAGGCCTATCTCCGGTAAAAAAAAAACATAACTTAGGCCCACCTATATCTAGAGTCACGTCAAAAGCAAGCCTTTAATTGAAGGCCATTGTTATAATTAGGAGGGCAACAGAAAATACCTAAAAGATCTTCGAAGACGTTAAAAGGGATCAAGCAAAACATGAATATGTTCATGTCTAGTGAAGTAAAAATCGCTTGAGTTACGCACGTCGATTAGTATACTTCGCCGAACTCTAAGAATGCTGCGGTACCGGATTCATATACTGTACAAGGAAAGGCATGTATGATACGAGTGGTGGACCAAAATTCCTAAACATTACCGCGGTGTGTGTTCATTTTGTATGCACGGAATAAAAACAAGAACCGCACATCAAGAACATTGAAGTATATCTTTGTTCTACAGCTGATGTGTTACACCGAAGGACATTCCCGGCTATATAAATACAGATACTGATTCAGATACAGATACAGATACGGCATGAAATACAACTCGTGCATACGCGAAACTTTCGTTTGGAAGAAATTTCAAACCTACGACGGCGATTATCTTGTACCGCCGCTAGAATGCACGAACAGATTGAGATTTTTAAAAACGGGTTTGTCGTCTCTTATTTAAATCTACAAACATCTTAGATAGTGAAAAAAAAGTTACCTCCTGCTGTCGTCTGTGTTGTCATGGCGACCAGGAGTACCCATGTGCGAAAGAGCGGGAAACTTGCGAGCGGAGGATCCATGTTTTTAAGGAATACCCGCCACATTGCTATCAGAAACAGCTAGGCCATACTGTGACTCAGACTATACTTCGGCACATTCTGGCCAGAATGACGCTTTCACACTCTGAGACAACGATACGGTTATTTAGGCGATACCATATGCAACCTTACGGGGAGGACTCTGCATTTACATATTTATTATGTATTTATTAATGCTGCTACCTCGCGTGCCCTTGCGTCACTTCTTAATCTCTGAAAATATTAAATTGTTTCTGATAATGTATGTTTTTTTATAAGACCACGCTGAAACTTTCGTAAATCGAGGTTATTCTACAACACCCCTTGACATACTTTGCACTTAGCCCAACCTTACCCTTTTCGCAATTTCTTTCTTCCCTACTATACAAACGAACATAAAGGGTTCAAGCTACCAATTACCCTCCAATAACACTTATGAATTGAATTTTGATGATGTTCTTTTTAAAAGTAATGCCGGAAATCTTCAATGACAATAAATGTTGTGGCCTCTGCGTGCCTTCTCATTTCATGCGGATTATGAAAATGAATAGAAGTCATTTTAGTCGGTAGGGGATCGGCTAAATCGTCATTAATATCATATGAGTTTTGCATCATAGACTATAGTTGGCACACCGCTACCAATTAAATGAGGGATTAGTCCACCCTTTTAACACTGTTCCCATCCCATGGTCTGTCCTTACGAACATTTCTAGGGCCAGAATGATACAATATCTAGCAGTTTGATTTCTTAGCTTTAGTGTCATTAAAGATTCATGACGAAAACCCACCGTACTAGTCAACGAGTGTTGGGTGGATTGTGTACCATAATTGGCTCTTTTATAAACCTATCCACGAGCACAGTTCTTCTTGAAGAATTCATGTAACGGATTTGTGTACACCACCTGACTAGAGACTACAGTCGCGAAACTCCTGGACCTAGGCGTTAGGTGCTCTATAATCCTCGGGGTATGCGCCTTCCTGTCAAACAGACAGCAGCGCGTAAAGTACCAGCAAGTTCTGTCAGACTGGCAAAAACTTACTTGTGGAGTTCCGCAGGGAACAAAGTTGGGACCACTTGTGTTTCTTGCACTCACTAATGATGTGTCTCCGGTGAGTGAAGATTCAGCCGAGTCTTGGAAGTATGTGGACGATATGTCCCTGTCGGAGGCGAGACCCGTTACGCATGGTAATCTCCAAGCAGATCCACACCGGGCGCGAAAATCGTAGTATGCTAGCCAGAGAAGGTCCAGTCAGCCAGAGAGGGTCCAATAGCCCGGTATTGGACCCTCTCTGGCTGACTGGACCTTCTCTGGCTAGCATACTACGATTTTCGCGCCCGGTGTGGATCTGCTTGGAGATTAACGCATGGTTCCATGGTACAAACTGACGTTGATAGCCTTGTTCGTTGGATTGAGGACAACCACGTGCAGCTAAACCCCTCCAAGTGTAAAGTGATGCTGATATGTTTCACGTTAAACACCCCTTCCCCACAGGGTCTGACAGTTAATACATCAACGCTTCGTACAGTTCGCTAAGATCTTGGGGGTGATCGTTCAAGCTAACCTGAAACGGGACGCCCACGTCAACATGGTGGTAAACAAAGGAAGCCCCAGTCTATACCTAAGGCAGACATTGTTTTGTACTCAAATTATGACAGGAATTTGTACACGATGTAATGTTAAGGGTACACAAATATTACAACAAGTGCGGAAAACACATTTTTGTCGGATCCTTCAGTCAATAAGAATTGAACCTGATAGTAGCTACGCTCGTCTAAAATCACATAATTTTCCATCCATCTATTATGTAATGCTTTGTTAACAGTTGCCTTTAAGTAATTCAAACACCTCTACTTTGAATGTGATTCTATCGTCTTCACGGCGACCACATGGCCAACACGATTGCATTCGCTTGTTCCCCGGGTGAGGAAGTTTGACTGAGTTCATACATCTTTCTCTTTCTAATTATAAGTTCTATGTATCGAACTTGCAAAATCGTTTAATGCATGCTCTATTGAATCAAGAAATCCTCACTCTCAGTGACCAATTTCTTTCATGTTTGTGACTTGTCAAAAATAATGCAAATGAAGAAGAATAGGTTTAACAAAGAGCCAATTATGGTACACAATCCAAACAGTACCTTGGGTTTTCGTCATGGATATTTAATGAGAATAAAGGTAAGAAATCAAACTGCTAGATATTGTATCATTCTGGTCCTAGAAATGTTCGTAAGGACAGACCATGGGATGGGAACTGTGTTAAAAGGGTGGACTGATCCCTCATTTGTTTGGTAGCAGTTTTCCAACTATAGTCTATGATACAAAACTAATATAATATTAATGACGAATTAGCCCATCCCCTACCGACTAAAATGACTTCTATTCATTTTCATAATCCGCATGAAATGAGAAGGCACGCAGAGGCCACAACATTTGTTGTCATTGAAGATTTCCGGCATTACTTTTAAAAAGAACATCATCAAAATTCATTTCATAAATGTTATTGGAGGGTAATTGGTAGCTTAAACTCTTTATGTATAGTAGAGAAGAAGTCGCGAAAGGGGTAAGGTTGGATTAAGTGTACATGTAAAGTGCCAAGCGGCGTTGTGGAATAACCTCGACTTACGAAAGTTTCAACTATTAGAATCAATTTAATATTTTCAGAGATTAAGAAGTGACGCAAGGGCACGCGAGGTAGCAGCATTGATGAATACATGATTAATGTGTGAATGCAGACCCCCCCCCCCCACACACACACAATGTTTCATGTGGTATCGCCTAAATAACCGTATCGTTGTCTCTGCGGAAACAACGTCATTCTGGCCAGAATGTGCCGAAGTATAGTTTGAGTCACAGTATGGCCTAACTGTTTCTGATAGCAATCTGGCGGGGATTCGTTAAAAACATGGATCCTCCACTGGCAAGTTTCTCTCTTCTTCGGACATGGATACTCCTTGTTGCCATGACAACACAGACGACAGAAGGAGGTAACGTTTTATCACTATTCAGGATGTTCAAAGAGTTTTGTCAGAGAGGAAAAAATCGTTTGTACTTTGTAGAAATCTCAATCTGCTCGGGAATTCTAGCGGCGGTACAAGAGGTATCGCTGTCGTAGGTTTGAAATATCTTCAAAACAAAAGTTCTGTATGAGTTGTAATTCATGCGGTTTCTGTATGCGTATCTGCGTATAACCACCCTTCAGCGTAACACATCAACTGTGAAATCAAGATATACTTCAATGTTCTTTTTCGTGTTTTGTACAAGAAAAATGAACACACACTGCAGTAGTGTATCCCTCGTATCATAGAATATATATATGAGATGTCTTTGTACAGTGTTGAATCCCATACGGCAGTACCGCTTCATTCTTAGAGTTCGGCGAAGTATACTAATCGACGCTGTGATCGACGTGCATGTTTAAAGCTATTTTTATTTGATGGTCATGAACACATTCACGTTTTGCTTGTTCCCTTTTCATTTTCATTTCATTTCTTTATTTAACCAGAAGACACACCCAGGTCTCTTGACCTGTTTTTCAGGCTCCCTGGATACAGATACAATGCACAGACATAATACACAATGATCACGCTTATATACAATTTAGAAATTCGGTATCAGTCCTAATTCCATTCCTAAAATCCATTTCTAAAGGTCGATACGGCAGTGAGTTTTCTTTGTTCTGAGGGGAGTTTATTCCAAAGTTCAGCACCCATGTAGTTTAGACTGCTCTTGAAAACCTGTAGATTTGCCTGTGGTATATGCAGCAGGTGAGGGTCCCATTTTGCAAGCTTACTCGCTGCAGTGCGCGTTCGTGCTTTCAACACCGGCGGAGACATCCACCGAAACATGCTTGACAGAAAAGGGGGCACTTTGTTGTGCACTGCCTTGAAAACAGTTACTAGCGTGTTTCTTTCCATGCGCTTAGTCAGTGGCTCCATACACGCCTCCACTAAAAGTGTAGGTAGGCACACGGTCCCGTAGTGTTCTGCCGGTGATGAGCCTTGCTGCACGATATAACAACCTGTTTAGTTGTAGCAGTTTAGTCTTGTTGCTGTGAATCAGAGTTGGCAACCAAGCAGTGGCACAATAGTCCTAGTATGGGTATATCAAGGTCCTACTCATGAGCTGTAAAATATCCTTTGCGACAAACGGTTTGGCACGGCTTAAGGCACTGAGGCCAGCAAGTAGTTTCTTTGTAACCTTCTCGACATGAGGTGCCCACTGTAGAAAAGAGTCAAGAGTAACGCCGAGGTAAGTGAATGACTCTACCTGTTGGAAGGTGTTTACTCCATCAGCAGTCTTTCCCGCATGTCGCAATTTCTGAGGCAGACCAAAAACCATAGATTTAGTTTTGTCCGGATGTAGAGATAACTTGTTTTCTGTAAACCAGTTAGCTGCCCTTCTCATGTCCTCAGATACAGCTTGCTCACAAAAACTTGTCGAGCTTGCCGAGTAATATATAACCGTGTCGTCGGCATACAGGTGTATGTTGCACTTTTCCACCACTTGAGGCAAGTCATTCATGTACAGACAAAATAACAAAGGGCTTAGAATGCTCCTTTGTGGAATCCCGCATGTGACTCGGCTTAGCGTAGACCGTTTGTTTTGAATGTCCACACACTGATGTCGATCAGTCAGGTATGATCTAAACCACATTATAGTCCCACTGTCCATTCCCATCTTCTGCAGTTTCCCCAAGAGTATTACATGGTTAACAGTGTCAAAAGCTTTCCTCAAATCGAGGAACAGGGCTGCAGTGACCTTGCGGGTGTTGGATGCCGACTTAATGTCCTCGACAACCTTCTGGACCGCCGTACCCGTTTTCTGAAGCCGCTTTGGTGGGCCGTGAGCTGACCACTGATGTTCATAAAGTATGACACCTGGCCGTGTACGATCTTCTCCATGACCTTAGACACCACGTTCAAGACAGACACAGGGCGGTAGTTTGACACAATTTCTCTGTTTCCTAATTTATATATGGGTGAAATTCTTGCCATTTTCCATTCACTTGGAATTTCCCCAGTTGCTATTGACAGGTTGAAAATGTGTGTTAGTGGCTTGACAATGACCGGAGCAGAGTCTTTTAGAAGTCTTGATGGAATGTTGTCTAATCCTGGGGATTTCTTAGTCTTTAGTTTGAGAAGTTCGTCGAGGACTTTCGTTTCCTCAACTGGCTGAAGGCGGAAAGTGGATGTTGACTCTGGAACGTGCCTTGGAGGGTCATCCTCGGACGCTGGGGTGCTGCTAGCCAGATTTGTCGCGCATGAAGCGAAGTATTCGTTGAACTCCTCAGCCATTTCCGTGGGATCAGAAGTACAGGTGTCTTAAGATTGTTGTATTTTCTGAACTTGACTTTTGCTTTTAGACTTCCCTGTAAAAGTGTTGATGATTTTCCACATTAGGCTGTGGTCACCTGTAGCGTCCGTAATGGCAATTGCAAAGTGACTCTTTTTCGCCTTCCTTATCTCTGTCGTTGTTTGATTCCTGAGGTATCGGTAGCACTCCCAGTCTTTTGCGTCCTTTGTCTTGATGGCTTTGCGCCTTGCTGTGTCTCGCTGACCCATGAGATTCTTAACTCTATCAGTCAGCCATGGAGCAGTGCGACCGCGTTCTCTCTCACTTGTTTCTGGTGGATTGGTGCATGAACGTCAGCCACGTGCAAGAAGATGTCCTTCAAGGCATTCCATGCGTCCGAAACCTTGGTGTAGTCCAGTACTGTTTCCCATCGGACTGATTTTACACTATCTATAAAGGATTGCTGTCTGTAATGTTTATAACACCTGTATTCACAGGACCGGACACCCCGGGTCTCAACCCCGGCTTTGACACACGTCAGAATGAGATTGTGGTCGGACGCACCCCAGGCCACACTTAAAATTGACTTGTGTCGATCCGGATTCGAGACAAACATATTGTCGATACACGTTGCTGTGTCCTCCGTTATGCGTGTTGGTTGGTGTATGAGAGGGACCAGTTGGTACAGACTCATTAGGAATTCCTAGGGAGATGATTCCTGTGTTGATTTCATTAAGTCCTGGTTAAAGTCTCCCATGATCATTACGTCAGCGTTTTCTTTTTCAGCTGCAGTGCCGATGTCATGTACAAATGTTTCTGCTGCGTCATTCCACTTTCCTCCAGAGGCAGGTGGGCGGTAGATACATGCAAGCAGTGTCTTTCGTGCCTTTTCAGATTTAACCTCCACACAACAAACTTCAAGGTTCGTATGCTCCAGGTCTGGACGACGCTCCGAGGGAATGGTCCGTTTAACATAAACACCTGAACTTCCCCCGTATCTATCTCTGTCTCTCCTGTATAAGGTATACCCACTGACTTCCAGTACGGAGCTGGGGATATTCTCCGACAGTCTTGTTTCGTTAAGACCTAGCACATGTATCCTTGATCCCCCCAGAAGTAAGTGTTGTATTTCTTCGAGGTGTCTCATTAGTGAAACAACATTGCAAAAAGCGACTTGAGATGTTGTTGAAAATGTCTACTTTTGAATCGTTTATCAGATTTGATATTATGTGGTATTGACTTAATTGTCAGCACGCAATGATGTATACAGTTGCACAGAATATGTTCGTTCACACTTCCGTGTACGCATGTGCAGCGACAGGAATTGTGGGTAAAATGTCAAAGGCGAAAGCTTGTAAACAGTAATTCTCCTCTCGACCATTGTCTCGGTATGCATAACAATTTCCAGACTGTTTTGTTTATGTCCCAGGGGTCTACTCCTTTGACATATTATCTACAATTCCTGTCGCCGCGCATGCATACTTGGAATTGTGAATGAGCTTATATTACGTTTGTTAGTCAGTGTGCTAAAGGACGATGAGAACATGTTGTGCATGTACATGACTCTATATACTTCACCACCGATTTGCATTATGTCCAAAGTTTTAATCGGGCTTTGATATGTTATAATGGTTCACAATTAACTAATTTGATGGAAATTAAGAGAATTTACTTGACAATGTGTATCGTGTGACTTTGAATGTTGCTTGTGTTGAATGGGTGTCAGAAGGATGACGGCTGAGACACAACGATTTACCGGTTTCGACCTTTTATTCAAAAGTCTTCATCAGAATGACAAAGAGTGGTACCGCACTTCCTTTTATAGCCTCTAGTTCAAGTCAGGTCAGGGCATTCTACTCCCTGCTTTTAAAGGCCAGGGCGCTCTAGGAAATAGCCAATCAGCTTACAGGATTTCGCTTTGCACTGGCTAGAGCTGACCAATCAGAGCCTAGAAAACATGCTGACTCAGCGAAAATGCTGTTTTGTCAGGTCAGGTCGCTCTGAGCGTTGTCCATTGTTCTCCTGACTAATCAGGTGGTCCGCTCTGATGGTGATTGTCCTAATGGACCAATCAGGTGACACTTAGTGCTAACTGCCCTTGCGCCTGCGGTATTCTTCTAACAGATAGGTGGCGCTTTGGGCGGGAAATACAAAAAGGAGTGCGGTACGGCTATATATGAGCACTTATACAGCAGTTGAAGAGACTAGGCTATACGAAAGCAAATCTATGGTGATTAAAGGTTAAACAGCTGAATGTAATAGCCTTAGCTGTCCGTGTGGTGAGGTGTGGAGTCCAGTCGTCCCTTGTGGAGTCTCTCTAGGGCGTGAGTCTGTGGAGCCTTGGATCCGTTCCATATAGCATGGTGGGATACTAGTGACCGGCTAGTGTGGAGAATACTTTAGGTTGAGTGTTCTTGGGAGTGCCGGTCACGACAAGGCTGGAGCTCTTCAGACCCTAGTAAATCTCTAGCGATTCCTGGTTGAGTCCGTCTGGGTGTAGAGTTCTGAGTTGGTGGATCCAGTAAGATTCCCGGTGTAGTCGGTGCTGTCGTGTGGAGTCTTCCTGTCCAGTGTACCGCAGCTTCTCGATGCCAAGGACTTCGAGGTCTTCCATGCTGTGGTCCGGTTGGTTGAAGTGGGCTGAGACCGGGGTGTCCTTCTTCGTCTTGATGGATGACCGGTGACCATTTAGTCTGTTGGCCAGGGTCTGCTTGGTCTCGCCCACATACTGTACGCCCCATTTCTTGCATCGGATCATATATATGATGTTCTTGCTCTGGCAGTTGATGTGAGCCCTGATGGTGTATTGTTTTCCCGTGCGATGGCTTTGGAAGTTTTTCGCCTTTTTGACATAGATGCAGGTGAAGCATCTATGTTTTCCGCACGGGAAAGAGCCCGGAGGAACAAATTTTTCCAGGAAGTTCTTGTTTTCCTTCGGGACTTGGGCTCTTACCAGGATATCTTTGATGTTCTTGTTGCGGCGGTAAGCAAACAGGGGTGGTTCCTTGAAGATGTCCTTTGTTCTTGCTGAGATTTGGAGGATGTTCCAGTATTTCCTAATGATGGTTTGAAGTGGTGGGAGGTGTGGGCTGTACGTTGTTACCAGCACTGTACGATCTTGCGGTGTTGTGGGTCTCTTCTCCTTTAGCGTGTCTTCACGGGGGCGTTCTTGCGCACGGGCTATGGCAGCGTCCAGTAGGGCCTCTTCATAGCCCCTTTTCTGGAAGTGCTGTCGGAATTCAGAAGCCTTCTCTTTGTATCTGAGTGTGTTTGAAAAGATACGTCGTATGCGCAGGAACTGCCCGTAGGGGATCCCCTGTTTGCAGTGTTTTGGATGGGCTGAGTTCCGGAGTAGGTACTGATGTTTGTCTGTCGGTTTGGTGTAGACGTCCGTGATAATCTCCCCTTCCGAAATGCTGACTTTGACATCCAGAAAGTTGATGGTGGTCTTGGAGGTTTCCACTGTGAACTTGATGGTTCCGTGTGCTTGGTTTAGGTCCTGGATAAAGGACTTTAGTTCCTCCTCTGACCTGGTCCACACAGCGAAGATATCGTCAATGTACCTCCACCATATCCACGGTCTTGGGGTTCTTCTGTAGACATGTTTTTCTTCGAAGTTCCCCATGAATAAGTTTGCGTAGGATGGGGCCACTCTTGTACCCATTGCCGTGCCCTGGATTTGGATGTAATGATCCTCGTTAAAGTCGAAGTTGTTGAGGTTTAATATCCTGTCCAGTAGTTGGCAGATGGCTTCCGTGGGGACGTCCGCTGGATTGTTCTGTAGCGCTTCCCTGCACGCTTGTATCCCTTCATCTGTGGGTATGTTGGTGTACAGGGAGGAGACGTCCAGAGTGACGAGGATGGCGTTTGGTGGTACCTTCCCGATTTTGTTTAATCTGCGCAAGAAGTCCGTGGTGTCCTTGATATACGAGGGTATCCTCGTTACAAGAGGGCGGAGGTGGAAGTCTGCGAAAGCTGAAATCCTTTCCGTGGCGCAATCGTTGGCTGAGAGTATCGGTCTTCCCGGATTGCCTTCCTTGTGGATTTTTGGAAGCAGGTAGAAATTGGGCGTTCTGGGGCATTGTGGTGGTGCCAGGTAGTTGTATGTGGTGTCTTCTATGGTACCCTCTTCTCTAAGGTGTAGTAAAGTTTCTCTCACCTTGGTCGCGTGTTCTTCTGAGAGGCAATGGTCCACTTTCCTGTAGTGATCCTTGTTGTTCAACTGTCTGAGGGCTTCTTGTATGTAGTCCTGACGGTTCATAATCACTACAGCCGAACCTTTATCTGCCGGTTTGATGATGATGTTGGTCATCTTTCTCAGTTCCGCTAGGGCTTCCCGTTCCAGCTCTGAAATGTTCTTCTTGTGTGGCTCTGCCGTGGTCTTCTGGTGTTCCAGAATTTCTTTTTCCACTGCCATAATGAATGTTTCCAGTGCTGGGTCTCTGTCGGTGGGAGGGTTCCAGTTGCTTTTATCCTTGAATCTCGTAGGCTCTGTTCTCTCATAGTCGGCAAAGAGTTCTTTTAGTCGGAGGCGTCTGAAGAAAGCATGTGTGTCTTGTATGAGTTCTTGTCGGTTGTAGTCTGAGGGGGTTGGGCAGAAGTTGAGTCCTTTGGAAAGGACGGAGGTCTGGGCGTCGGTCAGTGGTACATCTGAGAGATTTACCACTGATTCTCTCGCGGTTTCCTGAAGCGCGAGTTGTCTCTTCCTCCGGCGCCTTTCTTTCTTCCTCCTACGTTTCTCTCTGATAGCCCTCCTGCGAGCAAACCTTCTATGGCGGTGGCGAGCCTTGCGATGGGGTTTTCTCGCCGAGCCTTGGTCTGGGGAGGTTTCCCGCGGCCCTGCCGCCGTTCCTGCTGCTGGCGGTAGTCCCTGGACGTTGGCTTGGTAGTCTTCGTGTCCTGTACCGCGGCTTGTCTCAGTTGATGGCGGCTCTTGTTGCGGACCCCCCCTCTTCGTGGGGGGTTGTCTCCGTTTTTTGGGGCCGCCTTCTTAGGTGCCTCCTGTTTCTTGACGAGTTCTTGGTCTCGCTGGATTTTCTTGTTCCTCTTCTTTGCAAGCGCAGCTCGTTTGGTTTCCTTGAACATTTCAACGTTCTTTTCCAGGATGTCCTGTTCGTCTTGCGGGAGTTTTTCCACTTCCCTGTTGAGGCTTGCGACGTCGTTATCCAGATTGGCCTCTGCGGAGCCGTAGAACTCAATGATCTGTGTCATCAGAGTCTTGGAGGTTTCGTGCAGTGTTTTCTCCCATCGGCGCTTGAACTCAGGGCTGGTGTTGCCAATGACGGCTGTCTTCTGGATCTTCAGTCCCATTGGTACAAGGTCTTCCTTAAGGTATTTAAGTAGCGTTTCTCGATGCGCTTCGTACCTTACGATCTTGTCCGTTGTCCTTATCAGCTTCCTCTGGAGCGGGATGTGTTCCTTGGCCAGCAGACGTCCGTTCTTCTGTTGGACCTGGCGCTTGGCGATGAATGTTGCTTGTGGTTTATTGCAATGAGTTCAAGTTATGACGAAATCGGGGGATATTTCATATTCGCAGAGGCGAAAGAATTGAGAAGAACGCTATGTTTATGCACAAGGAGTGCTTTAGAAAAGAGACATAATGTTTGGCAACATCTATCTATCTATAAAAAATTAGAGTGACATTTTGAAGAACTTAGAATAAAATGCACAGAATGTTGCACAGTCTTTCGTCTCATGTTTTATTTGTGTGTTTTTTTACGAAATACTAAGACGATACGCCAAAAATAATTACTCAAGCAACTGGATAAGATTTTGAAACAGTCAGACGTTTCAGACAGCATCCACTGTCATTCGTCAGTGACTAACGATAGGACTGAGAACATCAGGTTTTATACCAAAACTCTGAATAGATATGCTAATGAGGTTAAGACAATTTAGGATATCTTGAAGTAGTCTTTACTAAGACGATAGTTCGCCCGTGCTAAAAAAAAATAAAGAATGGTCAAAACCACCTGTTGGCCCAGTCTTCATCAATGTAGAAATTATTCCACTATGAATTTTAAAACGAATTTCCAAAAGATAGAATGAGACATTAGTCTATCTGCTAAAAGTACGGTAACCCCCCTGTCTATCACATCATGGTACAGATTATTTGTGCACATGTTTCTGTACTGGTCTATCGGACCAAAACACTCATAATTCAAATGATATAACGCCCAGCCAAACATGTCCAAGTAAAAATGAATGTTTTTAAAAATTGTTCAGCTCCAGATATTTAAATTTCTACATACGATCCTTACTGGTTTCCACCTGAAACGCTCTACCTTCTAGGCCTAAAGCCCCCCTCACTGGACCAGCAGCACGCTGGCGGCGTCGCTGTGGCCGATCGATCGAATTGACAAAGCATTCAAAGCTTTGTGTATTTTGTTGTCTTTTTGGTCATACTTGTGCGCTTTGAATGATAACCACTATGAAGTCAAGGGTAATGCAAATCCCTTTTGGGGCGCATCGACGCCGCCAGACGGTGCCGTGGGTCCAGTGAGAGGGGGGCTTAAGACACACCGGGTAAAGGTCAGTAACGTTACAATAGTGTTACTGAACTCAATGAACCCACCGTACTCGTGACAAACACGCCCCTTTTCAAGGCCAGAAGCGAGCAAGTCTCTATACAGAACAACAACTGTGCTATATTGTTAAAATGGCTACTCTAACAAGCCTGACAGTACTAGTGGCCCTGCTAGGATGTGCGCTCTCTGCCATGCCTATCTCCGACATTACCCGCTGCCAATATACCGGTGCAGACGGCCACATGTACGATCTCTCGCCGCTGAGAATGTAAGTACTTGTACGTTCTCAAAGTTCACCCATGTGCATTACTCTCTAGCATACTGACTACGCCGGCTGTAGAGAGAATAATTTGCCAGGGGAGTTTGGTTACCATAAGTTTTCATTCGCAGGCACAGTTTCAGGAGGGGGGAATGTTAACCTTACCGGGGACTGACTCTACTGGCCGATTATTCCTTTTTTGCCGAATTCTAAGATCCGTACCCCCGTAAGAAGACCTGTTAGAAGGTAGTTCAACTTGAAAAAAAATTAGCATGGCCACTATGGTTACAAGTACTGTAGGAGGCTGACATTTCACAAGTATTGTGAACGCTTAGCAATTTTTTTTTGCATCAAGGGCAAAACGAAGTTTGATAGTGGAGCCAGTTGAACACAGAGCATTAAGCATGGTCCTGGATACGCGGTGTGTTCATCAAAGTTTCTGTAGAGTAACTTCCGAGATACTAACAGAAACGAAACGTGGTACACTTATTAGGTGCTAAAAGAATACTTAGTGAGCCATTTTTCGTGTGTACCCGTTATCCCCGTGTGTTATCTTACCCAATGATATCCATGTGCATCTATCCATTCTAGGAATGGGTCCCACTACTTCTCTGCTCCAGCCTACGAGATCGACAGTTACAACATCTACTCGCCCAAGGGAAGCGAGGCCGACCCGTTGATGTATCAGTACTACCTGAATGTCTGTGATAACGTCACCAAGGGTCCTGACGTCTGCAAGGAAACCGCTCCGATACTAAGGGTAAGGGGCACGGCCGTACACAGCTGAACAAATAAATAAGATAGAGTTAGAGCCCGTTCTCTTCCGGATACGAAGGGTCCACAGCAAATTGAGAACATACTTAGGACAGTCCTGGGTGAGCCCTACAAATGTTAGCTATTTTGCGACAAAGATGGTTGTCGTAGATCGTTGTCATTGGTTACTCTCCAAGCAGAGGTTAGGTCTAGCTGTTTTATAAGGCGTTTTTATGGGGCTTTCTATTTTGTGACGTTTTCTTTGTTTGGCTTGGTGACATAAAGAAAACGTGACAAAATAGAAAGCTCGACAAAAGCTCCTAAAAAAACGTCAACAACTGCCCGGAGCCTCGCCTCTGCTTGGAGAGTAGTCAATGCTTAGTTCTGTCATGTTCTCCACCAAACGTGTAATTAAGCTGTGTCAATTAGTAAATTATAACAAAGAAATTGTTGTTTTTTCAATGTGTTTGTCTCAGTGTTAGAATCATTTCTCTTAAAGCCTTCAACCATATTCCTGTTTCAAAATGAAGTCACCAAAGACTGACATAAAGATGTGTTTCATGGGATACATGTCGCTTTTAAAAACATACATACTAGTAATACAACATCTGCAAGAGGCATACTTGCATTTACATACTTTAGACTTTTTTGATAGCCAACCACTCGTCTGACATTCGTGTTTTTCTCTGTTTATATTAGATCAATCCCGATAAAACCTGTACAGCTCTGGGCAACATAGATGCTGCAATCTTTGACGCAAACCCCGGTGCTGACGGTGAGTTGTCCTGTCACTTTTTATCAGTACAGACAGGGGGCGCTTTTGCTACCAATACAAACATTGTATCTAAATGGGGATACCATGAGGAATGTTGCTGATAAACATATGAACTTGTGCAAATCAACAAATCTAACCTAATTACCTTTGACAAGAAGGTTATGTTTTAGGTGTTGCTTTCTCTCTCTCTATGTATGTCTCTCTGTCTGTCTGTCTCTCTCTCTCTCTTATATATGTGCACTGCATAACTTAAGAAACTGTCGATGGATCCTTATGATATTCGGTCGGTGGGTATATACGTAGTGGTCGGGAAAATGTAGGTCAAGTTCAATAATGTGATCAATCCTTGCGTGCGTACTTCTATTTCACTCAAGTTACACTGCCATAGACCTTGACCTCTGGTACAACCATGTAGATCTGAATGTTTGTTTAGTACATTTTATTTGTATTTACTCCAGGCGTGTACCTGTCCTATTACCATGGCGACCCGTCCGGGGGGTCACGCGTGTTCCACTACCAGTCCAGCGTGTTCTTCGTGTGTGACAACAGCACAGAGATGACAGGCCCCACGTTCGAACACCAGAGCAACTGCTTCCACAGCCACTTCAGGATCCTTACCAAACACGCTTGCAAATGATAATATACCAAGTCATTAAATGCACCCAGAGCATTCTATGAGGCTTGAAAACTGGAAATATTCTTGTTGCTGTAATGTTTATGAAGTTGACATATAATGCCACTGTTTACCACATTTGCGTGTGGATTTCTTATCGAAAGCGGCACAAAAATAAGCTACATGGTGATCTTTTAGTTTCAAGCACCAAGTCTAAGTAGACCGATACCATAGCCCAACCCACCTCCATCAAAGCATAGAAATGCAAATTTAAAACATAAAAATGCAAATATTTGACGGATATGCAGTCTCTCATTGGTCGAATCGCTTATTTTGATGGACAGTCAGGAACAGTCTATTAGGACTTGGATTTTCTTTCAGTTCTCAACACACAACGACATCGTATCTTAGCTCCTTTAATGGCGATATGTAATGGTTTAGTGTCATTGAAACTTACTATGTGTACGAATGGCTAGAAATTGGAGTTTTTGTATACACGTTTCAAAAACTCAAAAAGCTCTGGATGCCATAAAAAAATCAACCCTCGTATGACCATACAAGCACCGACGAAAGGTGTAAACAAATGTTGTAATAAAAGGTTAATATCTCGCCCCGAAGAGGAACGTTATATGGAATAGTATGTCAATTTAAAATAGCACTTTATTAACCTACAATGGCGTTTACCAAGTAGTCATAGATAATTATCACATAGCCAGATGGCGTCGACCAATCAGAAGCCTCCATTGCCCATGTGTTATGACGCCATAGCACACCCGTTCGACCGTTCCATTATGTATAATGTTTATTTGTTCCTAAAAATGTTTACTATCTTAGAATAAATCAAAAATTTTGTAAGCATATGACAAAATAAAATAAACCATTTCAATACAAGTCAAATCTAAGCGGGCGGAAATATAACAGTATTCAGACACCCAGCAGGGAGGAATGATGATAATAGATGATAGAATAGATTTGAAAAAGATTTGACATGCCAAGATTGCAATGTTATTAGATATTATCTGTGGAACTTTTAGTTTTCAAAAGAAATTTATAATCTTCTGTACAAAAAGGACAAATTAATGTAAATTCTGAAATACATTCTTAGTAGTATAAGGGATCTATGTGTTATACAGGAATTGTCTACTCTTACATGGGTCAGGGTGGATAGGCTATATGATGATAACGTTAATGACCCGCCTATTCCTCAATGTATATGGTGTCATAACGCTTGGCCATGTGCTATAACCACCTCATAAAGCCACCTCGTTCGCTTCGCTCACTCTGTGGTTTTATTCAGTGGTTATCGCACATGGCCAGGCGTTATGACACCATATACACCTCGGGACGGGTCATTAACCCTTAATTATACCCACACACACGACGTATGTAATACGATTATAACAAACGAAACACATCAAGTCAGTCTGGACCTATCAACTACAATAAAACTCTAAATGAAGTGACAACATGTGGTCATTTAGAACAATATATACATATAAAAACCATTGTAAAACATGGCAATGCATTTAATAAGATAGGTAAAAGGCATTCGTAAGTACTTGCATCGTTTCCGTTCTGTTCTATTAGACCTAGCCTGTGTTTAGAAAAGCTCTCGGCCGGAGGTTACTGACCCCCACCCCAAGGGGCTGGCGGTAACAGAACCGGCCGGCCGCTTGGAGCGCGATTTGTCAGGCTATATTAGACCAAATATAGTTTAAGGTGTATACCACCTAGTCAACTCGTCCCAGTTAAAGTAAATGTTTTCGTTAATTTTTAAACGATATTCAAATTTCTATATGGAATTCTTATTAGCCACCACCTGAAAAGTTGTTCTTATAGGCCCATGACACACATGGGTCAAGGACATGATCGACGTTGTTTGCGCAACTCTAACGGCCGTTGTACTGAAGTCCATGACCCCACCGTAGACAAACACACCCCTGTCCAAGGCCAGAAGCGAGCCAGTCTCTATACAGAACAACAACCGTGCTATATTGTTAGAAAGACTACTCTAACAGGCCTGGCAGTACTAGCGGCCCTGCTAGGATGTGCGCTTTCTTCAATGCCTATCTCCGACATTACCCGCTGCCAGTACACCGGTGCGGACGGCCACATGTACGATCTTTCGCCGCTGAGAATGTAAGTACATGTACGTTCTCAAATGTCACCCTTGTGCATACTTAAACTAGAGTTCCACGACCTCATACCTTCGCCAAATGATTTTAACCATTGTGACTGACGAATTAGGCGTGTTTCTCATCAATTATAAATCATACCAGTTGATTGTCTTAAAATATGACATGTCCAAAGTATGAGCTTAACAAAGTATGAGCTTAACAAAGAAGGTGATGCTAATATTGATCATCAATTATGCAAATGAGGCCCTTATCAGCATAATTTGATTCAACGATGTTCACATTCACATAAATTCCCGATGCCACAAAAAAAGTATTAAATGCATGAAATTTCCGTCATTTACCAGTATGGAATTATAGTAGTTTGAATTATAGCAATTTGAATAGTCATATCATGGCACAAAGCAGATTTTTAAAGTTGCCTCATTTATTATGCAAATTAGAATTCGATTTGCATAATTATCGGCCAATTATTCTAAGCATCACACAAGCTATCGACATACCAAAAATAATGACCATCCATCAAGGCCATCTTGAGTTATAGTATTTTCTCATTAATTATGCAAATGAGGTCTTCATTTACATAGTTCATATGAATTAATATTTCTCTCTTCCTCACTTACATATGTCAAATGTTTCAGAGTCCTATCATGGAATTTGTCGGATGGATAAACTTTCCTCATTAATTATGCAAATTAGATACTGATTTGCATAAAAAGTATCTAATCATGTTCATCATCACTCAAGCTATCTACTTACCAAAAATCATTGCCATCCATCAAGCCCTTCTTGAGTTATTCCCTTTCAAAGTCAGATGCAAAACCTGCTCCTGCAGTTCCAAAAATGCCGCTAGGGGGCCCAAACCCATACCACTTACTCTCTGTCCAAAGAGCTATCTACCACTCAAAAATCAGTTCCATAGCATGTCCAGAACACGAGATATCAAAACAGGAAGTTCCGCTGCAGTACCATTACAAGCCGCTAGGGGACCCAAAATCTAATCATTTCCTAGTCTCATCAAGACCTACCCACCTACCAAATATCAAGACAATCCATCCAAGCCTTCTCGAGTTATGCTGTACATTACATACATACACACATACATACAAACGCTACCCTCTGCATAACCTTCTCGGCGAAGGTAACAAAGAACTGTAGGTTATCAAACCTTATAGGTACAAAGGTAGTGCAATAAAGAGCCGTATTGCCACATACGGTTATTGTAGGGGGGTGACATTTCAAAAGTATGAAAATACATATCTTTAAAGGACACATGCCAATTTTCATCTCTGAACTCTCAGCAATTTCCCTTTTATAGTTGCTATGGCAGATTGAGATTTGATAGTGGAGTCAGTTGAACACGGACTGACAGATCAGTTAGCATGGTCCTGGATACGCGGTGTGTTCATCAAAGATTTCTGTAGACTAACTTCCCAGAGACTACTAGTAATAGGAATGAAACTTGCCACACCTATTAGGTGCTAATAAAAGACTAATAAGCGTGCCAAAAGTTCGAGTGCACTCGCCATCCCCTTGCCTGATTTTTCACAATAATATACAAGTGCATTTATCCATTCCTACGGTGGCCCATAAGTACAGGGTTATTTTTGTGTATCTTGGTTTATTTGTTTTAATTTTCCAGTGTGAAGTTGTTTTTTTGCAATTTTTTTTCTTCTTTTTGAAAAAGGAAAAAAATAAATAAACATACCAAGATACACAAAAACAAGAGTTCTACGACCTCATACCTTCGCCAAATGATACCTAAATATCACTGATGTATTAGGAGTGTTTCTCATCAATTATAAATCATACCAGTTGATCGTCTTCACACAAATAACATAAGTTGTCCAAGGTATGAGCTTAGCAAAGAATGTTATGCTAACATTTATCAATTATGCAAATGAGGTCCATATTAGCATAATTGATTCAATGGTGTACACAATCACACAACTTCCAAATGCCACAAGTATGAAATTGCCGTCTGTCATTTACTAGTATGGAATTATAGTAGTTGCTCATTAATTATGCAAATCAGGCCTACATTTGCATATTTTCTATCTTTCAACATTCCTATCTTCCTCGGTTACAAATGTCACAGATTTGAATAGTCATATCATGGAATACAGCGGGTTTTTAAAATTGTCTCATTAATTATGCAAATAAGAATCTGATTTGCATAATTATCATCCAATCATACAAAGCATCACGTAAGCTATCCACATACCAAAAATCATGACCATCCATCAAGCCCATCTTGAGTTCTAGTATTTTCTCATACCTCTTCCTTCCCAGATATAACATGGTTAACTCACCTACCCTAAACACCGTCCTATCCCCATGCTGTGACACATGAGTACTGATGGTTCTTCCTGATGTAAGGCAGTGTATATCCAATTTTGGTCTGCTTCCACCAAATTCCACACCACTTTCTGCTGCTACCTTTTTCATACCACTGCCTACTGACTTACAAGCCAATTTGTCACAGCAACTAGGGTTTCCTGCCTCCCACATGACCCCTACCACTTATCCTTGACCTCTCGAAACAACACCGGCAACACGTCCCAGCCAGAACACAATGCTCTAGCATACAATATAACACATTTTTACACTTTTCTCGTTAATCATGCAAAGCACTTCGCCCAAAATCTAATCATCTTGAGATTTCCCACATACACACCGACATACCAACTACGACAACAAACCATCCAGGCGTTCTCGACTTATCGTGTTCACTAACAGACACACAGACAAGCATCAACGAATAACCTTCTTGACGAAGGTAATAATCCTTTTCCTGTGGGCCACCGTACATTCCAGCAATGGGCAATGGGTACTACCACTACCAATATCCAGCCTACGATATCGACAATTACAACATCTTCTCTCCCAACGGAAGCGGAGCGGACCCGGTATACTATACGTACTACCTAAATGTCTGCGATAACGTCATCAAGGCTCCTGACCTCTGCAAGGAAACTGCTCCGATACTGAGGGTAAGGTACCTCTGAACCAGACTGTTGTCCTTTTAACTGGTCCCTTCTACAGCCGGTTCCTTCTAGCCGCTTCCTTCGGCGGCCCAGAGCTCCAAGCCCGCCGATACCGTAATTAGCGCACCGGGAGGGTTCTAGATCTAAAGAGGCAGGCCGTCTCCTCCCCAAGTCCCCCAAACTCCCTGAGCGTTAATAAGATCGGGCGGGCTGACTGTCTCAGGCCACCGAAGGGAAAAGCTAGCGGCCTGGTCCTAGTCTGGCTCCCAGGATAGGACCGGCCGGCACGGGTAAGGGTAAGGGCACGGCCGTATACATCCAAACAGATGAATAGAATAGAAAGCTTGACAAAAACGCCTAAAAATATTCCAAAGCTAGCCGGAGCCTAAACTCTGATTGGAGAGTAGTCAATGGCCAGTCAAAGAAATTTTTGTATTTTCAATGTGCTTTTTTCAGTTCGAGAATCTGTTCTCTTGGAGCTTTCGATCACGTTTCTATTTGAATTTGACGTCACCAAAGACTGACAAAATGATGTGTTCCATAGAATACATGTAGCTTTTGAACACATGTGCAGACATAATAACATCATCTACAAGAAAGACACATGAATTTACATACTTTAGACACTTAATGCCCATTTTTTCCTCACTGTTCCGACACTGTTTTTTTTCTATGTGTACTTTAGATTAATCCCGATGCTACCTGTACAGCTCTGGGCAACTTAAACGCTGCAATCTTTGACGCAAACCCTGGTGCTGACGGTGAGTTTTCCCCGAACTGTCACTTTTATTCAATACAGACAGGGGGCGCTTTTGCTATCAAGACAATGATTAGATCTAAATGTGAATACCATAAGGAGTGTTACTGAACTATGTAGGTCTGAAAAATCCAACATAATTACCTTCGCCAAGAAGGTTATGTTATAGGTGTCGTTTGTCTATCTGTCTCTCAGTCTCAGTCTCAGTCTCAGTCTCAGTCTCTCTCTCTCTCTCTCTCTCTCTCTCTCTCTCTCTCTCTCTCTCTCTCTCTCTCTCTCTCTCTCTCTCTCTCTCTCTCTCCTTCTCTCTCCCTCTCTCTATGTGGATTTCTAGCTCGAGAAGCTGTGGATGAATCCTTATGATATTCGTGGTCGGGACAACGAAGGTCAAGTTCGAGTCCGGTGCTTGTGTGCGTTCTTAAATTTTATTCCAGTACGTTACCCAACACTGCCATATACTTTGATCTCTGATACAACCATGTATGCCATGTAGATCTGAATGTTTGTTTACCATTTTATTTGTATTTACCCCAGGTGTGTACCTGTCCTATTACCATGGCGACCCGTCCGGGGGGTCACGCGTGTACCACTACCAGTCTTGTGTGTGACAAGAGCCAAGAGGGAACAGTCCCCACGTTCGAACACCAAAGCAACTGCTTCCACAGCCACTTCAGGGTCCGTACCAAACACGCTTGCAAGAAGTAACGACGCCACCTAGGGAGGCACAGCGGAGTTGCACTTTGCTGCAGGACTCACCGTCGTTCCTCCGTTGCGGATTGATCTCAAATATGGAATTTGAAATCACCTTGATATCTAGCTTTGATAGCTGTGTACCATTTCATACATAAAGATGTATTTGTCATTTTAATACATATAACTCGTTGAATCCATAATGATATCGCGAATCTCTCATTTGCATACGTATGGAACATAACGCGTAACTCATTGTAATACATAACGATATCGCGAGTAACTAGAATAGAATAGAATTAGGGGGAACTGTAAGGAGAGATACAGAAAATAATGTTTGTCACCATTGACTGCTTTTTGTGAGATGCGTTTTTTTGTTGTTGCTTATCATAGGCCATTGATTTGATTATATGGATGACATCCGCGCGCGTATCAATTTTCGTCCGTTTCCAAAAATACAAAAAGTTTTCGACTATGCTGTAAATCGTACAAAGCAGCTGCAAAATGATCAAATTTATGCCGTAATTATTTTTAGAAATATTGGAAAATGCCAAAATCAGTTTTTTTTAAGTCAAAGAAGAAGATGTGAAGAAGTGAAAATGAAGACTCTATTATTCGCTTTACCATTCTCTGTGTGTTAGTCATTTGCTGAACCTTCCTGACCATGTAGATTTCATAATTAAGGCACCTTTTCTTGCGACACTTTTTTATTCGCACGCTCGCATCAGTTTTGAGGTTCCCATAGGATGTAATAATGGTTTTTATTGGTCAGAAATTCCCCGCAATAGCAGCCTTCTAGCGCTGAATTGGTGCAGGGTTTTACATGTTTCATATCATGAATACACAACATATACCTAATCTATTCACACTTGCATTTTGTGGATTTGTCGCAAGGGTCTGGGCGGCTGCCATTCGGCACCACCAGGTGACCTCAATACGACCTTCCCCAACCGAAGTCAGGTACCCATTTACACCTGGGTGGAGTGAGGAAAGTCGTGTAAAGTGCCTTTCCCAAGGGCACAAGATCGGAATTCGGACTCGGGACCTCTTGGTTTTGAGCCGAACGCTCTGCCGTTGCGTCACACGACCCCACCATATAATGAAATCAACATGGCCTAGGTGGGTAAGAAGAATGTTGAGCCAAAGCAACTATCACCACAGCCACTCCAGGATCTTTATCAAACACGCTTGCAAATGATAAACATACCAAATTTTCTTGAAACATTATCAAAATATATATTTTTTTTCTAAACATTCAACCAATCACAAATTTCAGCCTATCGGGGCATCTACCAAATATGGTAAACTGCATATTTTTATTGTGTACAATCATGAAACAAACTATCCGGAAGATCGTTGGTTTTCGGGGATCTGATGGCAATAACAAATATGGAAAGCCACCAAAGCTCGGGGTTGTACCGTGTACTTCGATCTGCCTCGGAACTTCCGAGAACACGACCAACATATCATGTTGCCGAATATGGCGATATTCCCGAGGTTATGGGTGGGGGTATAGGTAACATTGGGTAACATAAATTCGGGATTTTTCCGATAATGGTTGACTGAAATCAATCTAGCAGAACAATAAACCATCCTTTTTTTTCTATTATTCTGTCAGTATCATGTACTATCTTTGCACTAATCATATATATGGTAGATTTTGTCTCTAGTCGTGCTGACACCATAATATTTTAACTTGAAACTACCGTCCGCCGCACGCACAATGGCGGTGCTGTCGGACAGGGGTGAACATTAATTCGGGAGAGAAGATTCGTCTTGAATATCTTACCGCTAATTACATTTTATACAGCAGCTATTCGTTCCATCCTTGGCTTGAGGAGAGTGCTATGGATATAGACGTGTCCAAGTAAAAAAATACATGAAAAAACGGCCGTACCGCACACATCAGGCCTACGGGAACAACCCGTGTGTTGAGTCGGTAGCTATAGAACGTCAAAGTCGACATCCACCGTCATGGCAACGTGTACATTATTCATGGGAAGTTGATGAGCAGGTGAATGAAGTGGAGGATAAAGAACTGATGACCAGGAAGATTGTCTTAACGTGGTGGTTCTGCAGCTAAGATCAAAAATTGCAGATACAATTATATGTATTATGTGGGGAGAACATCAATATAAAGCCGAAAAAGTGAAATAATATATTGTTAAATCGTCCATTGCACATCGGTTATCGTAGTATGCTTCTTAAACAAGAAAAACAGTTCAGCACATTCGTGGAGTTCTTTTTTCGGAAGAGATGCAAGACAAGTATTAGCAGGTGAAAGGAAAGTTTATTTGTCTCCCGAAACAATACGACACCTAGTGATTCGTTTGTAAACTGAACATGGCTCTTATCTAAAAATCAGAACTCGTGCTCTATATTTATACGTGCAGAGAAATATTTGATATCAAAGTCCACCAATGTGTTATCGATTGCAAAGGGTGGCTCGATTGGACGAAAACATCCCAAGGTAGTCGACTGACTATGACACAAGATCCGTCCGTTGATAGCTAATTTTGTAACCGTATTCTACAACGATATATCACTTCTGGTGCACTTCCTATCAAACACGTTAGAAAATGTGGGTCTCTATAATACCAATGAATATTATGTATAAAAGTCGGATATAAAAATTACACACTTTAAAATGTGTTCAGAACCGTGTTTTCTGTCGCAGTGCAAAGAAAACAAGATGGCGTGGCGGCCGGGCATGGTACTAATGCTGCTCTCCTTGACGGTTTTGCCGCTGTTGGTGTTCAGTGAATACCCCGAATTTTTACCTGACAAAGTCGGATGGGTCAGGTTCATTGTCACCGTGAATGATACTTGGGACCCGAATGGGTAAGCAGCTCAGTATCATGCCGCTTGCAGACGGTGGACTGGTGATCCCAGGGGTTATAGCCTGGAAACCATACCACCGGGTATATCTCTACGGCGCTGGGAGGGGTGCCCGCCCGCCCAGACAGCTTAGCCCACTAGTTCTCGGGGTGTGGGTTTACGGCCTTGGATTAAATTACGGTGGCTGCGAAACTCTATATGGCAGCTAAGAAGACAATCTGACAGATACGGGTCAATATAGCAGGCTGGGTCCGGTAAAACACACCCAAGCCGACCCGTAGAGACTGGTGACCAGGCTTATGGGTAAAGGTTGTGAAGAAACAAAACAACACAATTCCTGACATCAATATTCCGGCATAGATATAATACCAATCTTGTATTTGATGACATAGTCGTAGCACCGAAATCATGCATTTATTGTCGACTACGTATACTTGCATATTAGAAAAACAGCTGAAATTTGTCTACTAGGAAAGCAAACTTGTTATTTTCAACGTTCGGGGCAAGCACATGTCTTTGGGTCATTTGACGTTACTGCCGTATTTGGATGTTTTCATTGTTTATTAATACCTTCCTTTTTATTTTTCAGGTGCATTGCTACCACAGCAACAGGCAAATTGGTCCCTAACAAGAAGTACAACGAAACTGAGACAATAACGGTTGGTTCATGTGATCACGGACCGCTGGTTTACACTGTAGTACCCGGCCAGGCGCCAAATGAGATGGTGAGGAAATGACTGAATGTAAAAGTAAGGAAATAAAGGCAAATCTTCGGCATTGTCTTCAACGGGGGCTACACTTAAAATTGAAAAGTCTACTATACTTTGCTAAATATACCCCAAAGTCAAGTCCTCACTTGTTTTACATAAAGTCCGCCATAGTTCAGGGCTCTTCCGTCATTTGTAACTTGGGCCGTTCTGACGGCTACTCGCCTGATGATTGAATTAATCAATTGTAAGGTCACAATATGTGACGTCAGGTCTCAGCATTTCCCATTCAGTATGAACAAGGATTTTGGATCTGGCTTTCATGAGAACGGATTTCAAGGAATTTTTCAAATTCAAAGCTCACTATCTCCTTGATTCCATCGAATTCGTCGAAAAATTTCTCTAAATCCATCCCCAGGAAAGCCAGATTGAAAAGCCCGTTTCGGCCCTTTACCAACTCGGCCCATGGCTATTCTGGTCAAATAAAATTATCCTATGCTATAATCTATGACCAACAATATCCACCGTCTTATCAATAACTATCGCCCTGTCGTCTTTCGAGCTATTATGTATAAAAGAAAAGGTATCACGGAGTTTCCAATGCAGATCGGCCAAACACTGACGATCCAATATGGCGGCCAGAAATTCGTTCTATCTTGATATGCACGGAATAACTTTTTAAAATGGTAAACACTTAAGATTTGCTTTATATTTTTTTTATTCATAATTACAAAGGCGCATTATGTATCCATAGCGTAACATAAGGTCTATGACTATGATGTGTACTGCATATTAGACCCAATTGCGCTCGTTTCCGGCCGTTTGTGGCATTAGGTGGACCCAGTATTCAGAAGGGACGGCTCATTTAGCTTGGATATAAAGAAATAGATATGAATCGATAAAAATATGTAGATGTCCTTACTTAACGGTTTCTTAAAATAAACGCTTCATTGTTACTTCTCTTTTCTAGTCCGTGAATTTGACGTTTTATTCTTCCGTGATCGAGGACGCCGAGCCACCGACATGTCAGATCCCGTGGAACGGAACGTACGTGTCCCCCCACCCCGACACAGACCCCCTGCACGACTCCCCCCTCCCCGGCTGCTTCACCACGGACTCACGGGAAGGCTGGTACCTGACTGCGTACTGGTTCTACCTATTGGATTGGGGCGGATCGAGGACGGGACTAGAGCAGGATAACTAAGGATATTATCAATTGAATGAAGACCTTTATTGCACATTTCTGCCACACTTGGCTACGTACAGGTCACAACAAAACAAAAGAACAAGTACAGTTCACGGTCACAAAAATATGACTATCTTTAGATAAATTCTACTTCTCCTCACTTTTCGGTTATAGTAGATATAAAAGAACAGACATGTTTTTCAATGGGAAGTTTGTCTAGTCGCATTAGGAATATGAATTTTTGTACAGTGCTTAAATGTGTGAAGTAGGGAAATAGGTTTTGTACAAGCTTATACAATTCATTTCTTTCTTGGGTGTATTATCTGCATTCTATCACAAAATAACATTCGTCTTCTATTCTATTCAAAGTACATATATCATGTAGCAACTGGCTCATCACAAAATGGACTCCAAACTAACGCCATACCCAAGATGCAGATACAGAAGAAATCAGCCTTGTCTGTACCTTACCAAGAGTGCGTGGAAGCAGTGGATCATATCAGAGAATGACAATGACAATGAACTTTATTGCATATTCATGCCCAACATGGGCTAAATGCATTAGGTAACATTGTGCTATATTCCATTTAAATCTACAGAGTCTTCTCTCTTCTTGAAACATTAATTATTTGTACACAAATTCACATAGTTTTCCAATTATATCGTAGTTTCTAGAAGACAATTTTGTATGTCTAGATATTCTTCTTTTTCATATGTAATCTTGAATTTTTTGTAAGTTCTTAATTTGTTTCCATGCTTCCCTTTGTCACCACAAGAGTTCAGTTGTGAGTAAAAATGTTGAAGAAAGTTATATGAAGAAAGAATGTGGAGAGAATGATTATACGCATGCAGTTCCACAGCATATATTACTTAAGTCTAAAATGTGTCATGCCATGGGTGTTAAGAGTTTTTAAGACGGTATAATGTTTTTTGAAATTCATTTTCAACGTCTGTATTTAAAAAGAATTGTATCTGATAGCTGTTGGACGAAGAGCTGGTCACAAAGACTTTCATTACCTTACTAAAATATGTAGAAAATTGTATTTTGGTCCACTGGCACTATACAGTAGTACATTTTACCATGTAATGGTGATAATAGTGATACATTCTGAAGTTTGTCAGAAATACATTGTTCTTACACAACTTCAATTTTATACCTGGATTAACCTGCATATGCAAGTGGTGCTCTGAGTATGTGAATGTCTCTCAGCCTGCCTAAAACGAAAAGGATTACTTAGACACATATCACTTAAGCATGGTATTCAACGGGTTTTGAACTAGTACATGGAACTGTTGAATTGTGAAATAATGTTACCTGCAGATATGCTGGAAAGAATTTCCCAAACTTCCTGTCATTGAATAATGTTTTGGGTATCGTTAAATTGTACCAGTATTTATGAATAAACAACCATTCTATCTTAGTTCGTGCGTTTAATCTGTACGTATTCGTGGCAAAAACAAACATATTCTGGATCGAAATATGTCAAATATTGTAGAAAGTCCGTATGTTGCATCCGTCTGTATCCGTGGCAAATACAAAGGTATCCTAGACGTGAATATTGGCAGAGATTCGAGTGTAAAATCTGTATCAAAAATCAAGACCATAGCACGTCCAGGTCAAAAGATACAAAAACGGAAGTTCTGCTGCAGTACCAAGGTCACACACCAGGGGGCCCAAAATCGACCTTGAATTTTGGCTTCCCAACACCCGCCCACATACCAAATATCATCGAAATCCATCAAGAGGTTCTTGAGTTATGCTGACTAGAGTAGTGCGGAAACACAAACAGACAAACAGACACACACACAGACACACCCAAAACTATATCTCCATTTTTCATGGAGATAAAAATCAAGAAAAAGAGCTTGAAAAGAAAACAAAAGTGAATAACCAGTCTATATTTTGACGGGATGTCTTTGTCGTATCATTTGCCATGAGGTCTGGTGTCCAGTGCAGAACTTTATCACATAAGCGGATGAACTGTAGTAAAGACCAAAGTTGTGAACGGACCAGCCCCCCTCTCGCTGGACCCGCGACGCATTGGCGACCTCGCTGGGTCCTAGATTGAATTTGAGTTAGCCTTGACTTTACAATGGGAATACCATGCAAAACGTACACGTATGACTAAAAAGACAGCAAATCACACAAAGCGTAAAGATATTCGGTTTTTATCGATAAAATTTGTTTAGCGCGGTGTAAAATCGCTCGGTCGCAGCGAGGTCACCAACGTGTCGCGGGTCCGGTGAGACGCGTACAGGACATGATGTGTACAAAACATAAACAGATAAACAGATAAACACAAATATCATCAAGAGTAGATCTAGAGTACGTATCAACAAATGTTTGCAGTGATCAAAGCTCAAGTAGCCTGATCAACGGTCGAAACTCTGTTGTACTTTAAAAGTCAACCTTTCACCCTTAGACCCACAAAACAACCGCCGTAACTGAAAAAATAGAATCCCCTCTCTAGCTATAGGGCAGGTTGCTATTACTTTGAAGAAGTCAGTCTCTGTATCTTCTATTTCAGACATGGTGTCGCATGGCATAGCTGTCGTTGTTGTTTGCGTATCGTTGGTGACGGGTGTGTGTTCGGTAGTACCCGTATCTGACATCGAGAACTGTCGCTACACAGGAGCAGACGGGAATGTGTACGATCTCTCCCCACTCATAGCGAAGTGAGTAAACTCATAGACATTGAATTTAGTCCGCCTGGTTACATAAATCCGCCACTTTGAAAAACATTGTGCTTGAGAGATCTCTAGTGCAGCACCTCCCAGGTATGCACAGTTTTGATAAACAAGAGTGCATTATACTGGGAGACGTTGGGTTGGAGACCTGTTGAAACGTTTGGACGCATTTTTTCCATGGTGGCAGAATCATGTACCATAGCCGGGAAGTATGTTAATAGATGTTACATTCGTAGTCTATTTCTATTCAATTTCAAAGTCTTGTTCACCGAGAAGTAACGGGGAAAGGGATGCCAGTAAATATTACTTATGATAAAGGTCGTAGAAAACGTTACAATTGTTAGTCAAATGCCCTGGATCCATAGCTATATGGCTAGCTGGGATCTTGATTCTAAAACTAAGTGGGAAATGCTACAGCTAGCACTGAGGTAATAAACAATCTAGAATGCAATAAAAAATATTTTTAAAAAAATCTAGAAAAAACTGCAACCACCAAATCTTCCGACGCGAACAACTTACATGGACATTTTATCTACGGGTACGTGCACAGACATACGCACACACGTACACATGTTGTGTATGTACACACACACACATACACACACGCACACACACACGCACACACGCACACACACAAACACACGCACGCACACGCACACACACACGCACACGCACACACGCACGCACGCACACGTACGCACACACATACACATACACACACACACACACACGCACACATACACACAGATATGCACACACACACAGACAAACACACACACACGCACAACGACAATGAATACATGTAGATCAATATTGCATTCGACATTGATGACTATTTTCCTTTCTGCCATCTTTAGGAACGGTGCGTATGTGTTTGACACCCGGTCCTACAACATCAACGGCTACAACATCCTGTCTCCTGAGGAGAGCGGCCTGACCGAGCTAAAGTACACGTACCATCTGCAGATCTGCCGTAACGTCACCAACCCGCCTGAGGGATGTAAGGGCAGCTCGCCTATCTTCAGGGTAAAGCCTTGCTTGTTATCTCAATGAAAAATGGATAAATAGTTTTGAGTATACCTGTCAGTGTGTGTTAGCCTGAAAACCATATACCATCGGGGGCTCCCCGATATCTCTTCGGCGCTGGGAGTGATCGCCGCCCGCCCAGACAGCTTAGCCCGCTCGGGTGTGTGGGTTTGGCCTTGGATTAGGGTGGCGGCGGAACTCTCTCTGGCAGCTAATGTAGAAAGGCTGCGAAATTCTACATGGCAGCTAAGTAGACAGGTTGACAGAAACGGATCAATAAAGCAGACCGGCCCGGTAAAACACCCCTTAGCCGACCCCTAGAGACTGGGACCAGGCTATGTGTGTGTCTGTGTGTGTCTGTGCACGTTTGTCTGTATTTCCGGATTTTTGTAATCACTAGTTTTAGTCTAACAGTCAAATTTGACTCCCAAACACACCCTGACCACTACTGACTTACTCCCAACCACCAGCCAACCAAGTCCAGACCTCCCGTCCACAGTCTAATGTTTCGAGCCACTCCCAACCATGGTTGGGTGAAGGTCGGGAGGCCATGTTCGGCTATGTGTAACAGGGGCTTACTTATAAGCGTGAGAGAATAGGCAATATTTTGCTTTTGCAATCTTATTTTTAACTTGAGGTGAACGTTTAAGTATAAAGTTCAATACGAAAAGGACCTTCTATGACTGAAGTCATTCTGGTCAGGATAAGGTTTTTCTTTCTTCCTCCATTAGGTCGATATTGGTCTACACTGTGCGTCCCTTGGGAACATAGATGCCGCCATATTTGAGATCAATCCGCTGCCGAGGAACGACGGTGAGTACTGCAGCAAAGTGCAGCTCCGCTGTGCCTCCCTAGGTGGCGTCGTTACCTTTGAAACGTTCAACGAACCAGGCATTGGGACAGATTACAATACATTTACCTTACGCATTTGACTACTAAGACAAATCTACACAAATCTCCGACCATTCATTTAAAAGCTTAAGGAAAACTACATGTACACATATTGTTTATCTAACACTGACTATCAATAAAATATGTGACTGTTCTTTGCCGTGTATGTAGTACTGTTCGTGGTGGTTTTAAGTTCGCAGTTGAAACTACCATACAGCCTTTTAGTGTAAAAAGGAAAATGTTCACTGTGGTTTTAAATTTACGGTTAAGTGGTCACAAGCACCGCGAAGATTTTCCATTTTACAGTATGTGAAAACATTTTGATGAATATTGAGTTTTGAGGTACTGTAAGTGCAGAAATGTTCGCGGTGGTTTTATGTTCGCCGTTTTCGCGGCGACCGTTTTGCCGCGAACTTAAAACCACCGCGAACATTTTTGTCCAATTTTTTTGTAGTAGTCTGTGACTATAGCGCTGTTGCAAACTTAAAACCACCGCAAAACTCCATTTTCGCCTTAGCGCGAAATAAGAACCACGCGAACTTTACATTTACAGTATCAAGTTCCTACCCGAGGGCTAATTGCAACATGAAACAACGTATAGAAAAAAGTATACTGACAGTGCAAGTTAACAATGGTGACAAGTGGAACAAGTGACTATTCTAAGAACTGCTACAGAATTCAATCCAAGCTTTTTTGGTTCTGACTTTTTATTTTTGGAAGTAGTGGAAGACGAAGTGTCACTTTTTCTACAGCGAGCGGGCTTGAGAGGTTAATAGGGTTCTAGTTTTCTTTTCGTCAGTAAACGTTTGGAAATTAATTGTGGTAAGTATGATAGTCCCGCCCTCCTTGGCAGGCCCGACTCACTCGATACGTTACCTCCCGCATCGGCCCTGCTATTCCAAGCCCGTATTCTGGCTTGTGGTGACGTTACTGGCAGTTGCTCATGAATAATCAATGAGCTAGCCTTATTTGGCACAAACAAAAACAGCCGTTATTTTGCTCTGAAGCCAATGTAGCGATGTAAGACGTAACCTGATTGGTTAATAGCTTCCAGCGACCTTTGCGGTTTTGCTCAAGATGAGCTCTGATTGGCTGAAAGCTGTTTTGGTGGTGACGTTGACAGAAAGTAACGTACCGAGCGAGTCGGGTGGATAGTCCATGAATATCAAAACTCTTATATCCTTTCTTTCTGGCTTAGGCGTGCACCTGCTGTATTACCATGGCGACCTAGCTGGCGGAAGTCGTCTGCAGCGGTACCACTCTTCCATCTACTTCGTGTGTAACAACAGGACGGAGATCGGGCCGTTATTCGAGCATCAGACCGATTTTTATCAGAGCCATTTTGTTTTCCAAACCATACATGCTTGCAGGCCTTAAACACTCATTCATGTATTACCTAAACGAATCAGTACCCAAAAAATAAATGGCTGCATGAACGTGTGTTTACATCGGTGTGAAATTGCCTTTTAGCCAGGCCAACTGATCTCAAGCGTCAAACTGATGAAAGCTGGATTGTTACTTTAGAAATTAGCAGGTAAAGTTCGGCAGCCGCGCGCGAGCTTGGACGTGTACGGCGCTGCATTTTGAGTGATGCGGTCGTGCGCTTACAGCTGGAAAGTGCCTTTTGTGGGGTGTAGCTTACTGCAGTTTATAATTGCCATAAACAGAGATTGCATGTAGAGAGTGAAGGTTCCGGGTCGGAGTTCGAATGAGACCGGGGTTGGGTCATGACCCGGTAATCTGCCGGAAGTGCGTGGTCGTCACCCTGATTTCTGCCCGAGATTGCTTGGTGATGGTTTTAGCTGTGCATAAATATTTTGAATCTTCTGAAAAGCCCGTGAGTTGTAGTATTTTTTGGCGCGGTGCAGTTGGTTCGCTATCGAAGCCTTTTTTGTATTAGTCCGCGGCAACGGTGATGCGGTTTTCTCGCCTGACGACCCAAATAGCATCGTTTTTAATGCATTTTCACCGAATTTGCGTCATCGGAGATTGCGAAAAAGTTATCACATGACTTTTTAATTTTTTTATTTTTCAGAGACACCATTTACTAAGCTTTCTCAGCATATATGCTGTGACCCCAGGAAAACTCGTTTTTTCCGAGCAGGTTCGATCAAAAAAGTGTAAAAAAATGATAATTTTCAGGCGGAAAATTTACATTTTATTATGGTTTCTACCCAAAATAAAGGGACAACCGACAATACCGATAAATACATCGGAAAACAGCAGAAAACCGCTTTTTGACCATGTGATTACATTTTCCGTCCTACTTTTCTTGGCGGAATTTCAGCCCGTCGACCTGAGGGTGTCGGCCTACATACGAAATCGCAAAAAAAACTCCGGTCCGAGACCTGAAGTTGTTGGGATTTTTTTACATGATCTAGGGTAGATGTTCTCAACATAGAATGAATGATATTGGTACATTTCCAATAGCTTAATTACGAACGCGCCTATGCAAAACACGGATTATAACATGTACAATAAGCCTAATGAATGAGACCATAACACTGTTGGTACATGTATCAGACTAAATTGGGTATCTCACTGGATTTGTGTTACCATTGACTTTATAATGGGAATATCATGCAAAATGTACAAGTATGACTAAAAAGACAACAAAACGTGAAAAGATTACTCAGTTGCAAGTTCAGTGATATACATGTACCGGTTTAACTATACCACCACTCTCTCGAAGTCCTTACTAGTAATTGCTGTATAAGTAAGTCTTTTTGAATATGGGATTCCAATGATAACGTCAAGTATAAAACATTGATGTCTTTATTGGACATGTGTACATATAATAGGTCATATCAGTGACCATGTACATGTGTAAATCCAAGAATTTTGGATGGTCGCATTTGTAGAGTGCTTTATGAGAATGACCCAGTTTTAGTTTTATAACTCAATAAATCATATAGTCCAGGAAAACTGTTATACATACTGTATATCTATGGACCGAAGATACAAATGCTTTTTATTGCCTTCTTCAACAAATGCTCAACTTATAAGTTCATTTCTGAGACACAGAAACAGTTAAGAATCTCAAGATTAAGAGTTATGGACCTGCCATGGACCAATGAAAATTGAGGACACTGAATTTAAGTACCATAGAAAAGCGGCATTAATTTACATTACAATTAAGAAGGTGTTTTATCTAATAGTATATATAGCCTCTAGCATGTATATCTACATGCATTCAATCGGACTTTGCAAAGTTATGTTTGTCACCGTGTAGAAGTATTGCTTTCGAAGATTTTTCTCATGAGTAATGCTTCATATGTTAAGACTGCGATACTTAAGTAACACAATTATACATTCCTTCCGTAAAGGTACACAATTATGTCTTTGAAAAATAAGTAATGAATATGGTTCAATACATGTATAACAATTATGAAAGTCTTTCAGAAGCTAAATTTCAGTACCCATGGCAAGTTATTCTATGTTAAACTGGGATACATCATTATATACATGTATTGTACTGCTTGGAAAAGTAAAGTGCAATTCCGCTGTGCCTCCCTATGTGGCGTCGTTACCTTTGAAACAAACCTTTCTTGCATGGGAAGACAAACTGTAAACCTACAAATGTACAATGTAAATCAGAAATACCTTCAATTAGCAATATCTTAGGAAAAAGAATTTTTTACGTTAGGACTGTACTGAATTTTCAATCATAAATATAGCTAATGAGCTAGACAGTGGATGAAACCACAATCATATTCTCTACTGTAACAGTGCATGTACAACACATACTTGTACATTGTACATGTAGTTTTAATAGTCCCCAGCTTCTAAATCACTTATTATACTGCACGACCATTTCTATGACTAATCTAGGGAAATTGTAATTATTTAGAGGCTGTTACATTTGTACATAATTATTGTCAACAAAGGACCTGAAACATTTAATACTATCATAATTTGTCAGCCACTTTGTATTTTCTTTACACATACATGTAATGTACCTTGAACTGCAAAATTGTACCTAAAACAGCTAAAGCTAATAGTAACCTATAATCAAAACATTTAAACGGTGGGTCATATAATTACGGATAACCTCACATCTAGAGGACAACTTTGACCTTATTAAAAACTGGAACAGTATATCAGGATATGGAACAAGGAAATCATACTGAATAATATCAATAACAATCAGGTACAGTAAATATACATTTAAACTGAACAGTACTGAACTTGACTCAGTATTGGGTTCCTATTCTTTATTGTACGAGGGCTGATCAAAAAGTTCTCGGCCTCACCAAGAAATAAGGTGCAGAACTCAAATTTCTGGCCATAATTATGTAGTATGACATCTTTTATCAATATCCACCAAACTTCAAATTATTGTGGTCAATACTTTTAGTCGACGTCCATTTGAAAACTAGTAGGAAAGTGACGAGAAAAACAAGGTTGCACTGTGATCGGAGCTGTGTGGGTCGAGTTCCTCATGCCATGAATCCGCATAAAATCTTCGAAGACATTGTCAAAATGTTTGATGAAGATTCCCTTCTTATTTCAACTAAAATGAAGTGGATATCTGACTTTCAGCAGAGCAAGTTGGCCCGCACACCTCAGGTCACAGCTCAATTGTTCATGTTTTTATCATTCTACTTCGTCTAATGTTACTGGGCGTCGGCTGCAAAGTAAAATGATCACAATGATTTGAATTTGGTGGACATTCATGAAAGACTTTATACTTTAAAATTATTCCCCAGAATTTGAGTTGTGCACCTTGTTTCTGGGTGAGGCTAAGGACTTATTGATCACCCCTCGTAAATGTATAGAGCTGTGTACCTAAACAAATTTTAGGTACAGGTACACGGGTTTAGGTACAGGTCTGGACCTGAACCTAAACTACTTGTTCAGACAATGGTAGATTTTCCATAAGAACAAAGGCATGTTTGAACTGGTAACAACATAATATTTGATAGTGCTAGGTATTATTTTTCTGAAAACACAGATGAAAATTTGACTCCAGCCTTGCAAATGTGTTTTATGTGCTGGAGTATAGTATAGATGGCTTTAGTGCACTGCCACGGTAATTTCATAGTAATTTTATCTGTCAAAGTGGCCATCCCCTGAGTCAGGCTTGACCTGATTAGTACCCGTCCAGTACAGGTCCACCATGGGTCAGGTATTTTGGACCTGTACCTAATTGATTGCACCCGGTACTGTATCGGTACAGTGTACTGGTACACAGCTCTATACATGTAGGTAAAAACTACTCCCCTACAGTATTGCATTGTTACTTGTTTGATCATACAAGCTTGTCGTCCGGTCTGAGGATCATTTTCTGGTTGTGGGAAGACTGGAAGAGCTCCTGGCGGAAGTACTCGATGGTTCTGTTTAGACCCTCTATCATCGGAACCTGGTTTCATGCAAAGGAAAATAACGTCATTTACATTTAATTTGATTTTTTTAAGGATTGCAACGGTGCAATACACGTGGAACACTGGCAGCTATTGCTTGTGTTGTGACCCACACATAATATACCGTTTTTACACCTGGGTGGCGTGAGGATAGTTGTGTATTTAGACATAAGTCTGAAGTGTCAAACCTCTGCACGTAAAAGAACCCAACACACTAATTGAGAAGAATAGGGGTGACCCCTATGCAGGCTGTGGTGGGGCCACATTGCACAAATAGCTGAGATTAGCTTAGGGTCCCTTCAGGGATGTGAGAGACAATTCATTTCCTTTACATTTTATTTGCGGTGATAAAAGGTCCAAAGACAAAGTAACTTGAAATAAACCGAGTAACAAATTATCATTAAAAATAGCCTGATAACAGTTAGTTGCAAATACCAGAACATTCCACAGTCATGTATTACATGACTGTGGAATGTTCTGGTATTTGCAATTTTTGTATTTTTGAGGATGACGCCTTTGTGAATATTAAATATTCACAAAGGCGTCATCCTCAAAAATACAAAAATGTAGAAGGCATCATAACCTATCCAGTTATGATATTAAACAAAAAGTTTTCTTTATAAAAAATGAGCAGTAGTACCTTTGGTTGCCACCCCATGCCCATAGCTTTTGTGATGTCAGGTCTTCTCCGCTGGGGGTCGTCTTCCTGTTCCTTTACGTGTACGACATCACTTTTGCAACCTGATGAAAAATACCAGAAAATTCAGAAGGAGTTGTGAAACAGTCAAACCGATTTATTCTTAGTTTAGGCAGATTACAATGTAGTTGTAGAGTAAATCTTTTAAAGGTTTACATGAGAAAAATGACTATCTTTTCATTGGTCAATGCGTCACAAGCAGATTGTACATCATACATTGTACAGCGTATGTTTGTGATATCAAAGGAGCAAATTTCAAACAATGATCATGGAAACGGAGAAAATAACACCCTCCTGCGTAACACACCAGCTAAAGCTTTAAAGCTGAATTTTAGCCTCTCTGCATGCTCAATACACTGTACTTAGTCATAAATGGCAAAAAAAAATGATAAAAATTCCATGACCAACCTCAAATGAAAAACCAACTCACCAACCAAGTTCTTGATTATCGTTGCAAATTCCAATATGGAGTGTTCTTCTGGGTTACCCTGCAGGTGAAAGTGGCAATAAACAATGACATAAAATTGAAGCCTCTTTTTGAGAATTATTTTATGACATTTTGAGTTTCCCAATGTAGAGCACACTGCTACATGTATTACTCATGGAGTCAGGGATGTTAACTGTCTCTCCCAAACAAACAAAAATGTAAGTCCATTCTCTTCTCATTTGTCTTATGTAGCATGGTGTTGTCTTACCATAGGAACCTTCCAGATCTTGTTTTACATTTCAATACGTCTTATGCATGACTGTGTGATTTGACATGTAAAACCGGTTTTTCTAGTTATTGTAAATAAGGACTGGTTAGTTCTGCTAGTTCATTTTAGTGACGCTGAAGAAGAGTGATGGATGTCACTCGAAACGTCCGGAAATAAATCTCCGAATTCGTATCCAGTTGTAGAGTTTGAATTCTCTTAAATATATAGCAATTCACATAATGTGAGGTAAAATGTACAAGAACTAAATCTTATATTTCAATATCTGTATCAAAGTCCTATTAATTAAGTAAGTAAACTTATTTTCAGACATAGGAAAGGGGAGTTACCAGATTGACAGGAGTGGAAATGTTACTGTTCATCAGCATCACCAAACCATTCACCAGGTCACTGGGGAGGGGGGCAAAGAAAGGTGGAAATGTGAAAATCATCATTAAACAATATTCATGCACACCTGTGCCTTCAACCATATACAAACAAATAAATTAACACCAAGAGTGTCAAAGATTAAGTCAAGATGGTTACTGGTATAGAGGAGTTTTAACTACAGATTAAGGGTGCTAGTGAGCTTAGTCACTTCACACAGGGCAATCAGTATTGCACCATCATGACCATGTGTATCATAAATGCCAACCAAACTATTACCAAGCATTTTGCTTTGAATCCTACTGGCTTACATTGTAACTAACTGCAGTAAGGATAGTTTATTAACTGCAGTTTCCAACAATGTCAGAAATGAAAATAAAATTAGTGTTCAGAACTGCAGCTACAATTACTTTGAGGAAATAACATGAATCTCTTCAGACTTGTGAAATTGCACATTTTTTAAATCAGATAAAGTGCTAATCTTTTGTCTTATCAAGCACTTACCTGACATATTGGAATGATCTTGTCTGTTTCCCTGCCCCAAAAACCTATAAGAATGGACCAATAGATTAGCATTTTTTTTTAATTACAGTACACAGTATAAGTGTTACATCAAGCATCATTAATTCTAAACACCTCTTAAACAAGAGTGTAAATGTAATTAATGTGTACTGACTGTGATTGGCTGGTCCTGCAGCGACTGTAAGATGAAGTTACTGACGACCCTGCCGTCACTCATGTGCATCCTGGGACCAAAGGTGTTGAATATTCTGGCTACCCTGACCTGAACATGCTCCTGAAAAAGTACACAACCCATGAACAAGATGTTGTTACAGGAAAAAGAAAAAAACTGCACACAATAGATATATACCATTAGGCTTGCCCCTGAGGCGTCGCCAAAAAATGTTGAAGTTAATGTTCCCCACTCCCAACCTTGTACATGTGAAACACACACAAGGAAAGTTGTACAGTCTCTTGGCTCCCGGGAATCGAACCCGGGCCGCTAGCTCATGAACCCAACACACTTACCACTAGGCTAAAAGGTCTGGACCTGTGACTCTTCAGTAAGTGGCGCTTAAAACCACACTGTTACACAGTCATGTGTATGGCACTCATTACTGCAATGTATACCAATATGTAATGCTCTGCACTAGGTCTTGACAGGATTTGTAGTACTTTTTTTACAGAATTTGACTCAAATGATTCTGTCATACATTTAATCTCCTACACTTTATCACTAAATGTCCATGCTCAAAGTAGAATAAAAATTGGACAAAAATGATCCTATGACCTGTCTTGTTGTGTTTGTGGTACTGTAATCCGTATGTAAATGTGTATAAAATTATGGTACCTGCTTTGCGTAGGCATATGACATAGTCTCAGCCACCCTTTTGCCTTCATCGTAGCAGGCCCGCGGACCAATAGGATTGACGTGTCCCCAGTACTCCTCATTCTGGGGGTGGACCTCTGGGTCTGGGACAGGAAAAGAACCATCCGTGAATGGTTTCATCAGGTTGGTACAGTACTTGTCACCGAATAAAAAGACTCTTTCTTGGTACACAACTGAAGTGTTTTATTCCGCCAATGTTTCGGTGACCATTTGTCACCTTCCTTATGGCAATTCTCACTGGTTCACATTGCACTGAGGCAGTCCCTGTATGTAAATACTCCACGTTTGGGAATGCATCTAAAAGTAGTGACAACTGTGCTGCAGTGCAATTGTGAACCAGTTGACAATGTGTACAAAGAGTTTTTAATCAGGGAAAGAAACAGTTACAAAATGCATAAGTTCTGTTAAAAATTAATATATAAATTCTGTACTTCAACAAAAGCTTACACCATGCAGAGTGATACTAAAATCTTGAATTCTGGTAGGGACTCTTACCTCCATACACCTCTGATGTTGATGCCAGCAGAAATCTGCCGTTTACTCTCTTTGCAAGACCTGAAACAAAGACCACATCATTATTATTGTCCTTATACATGACTTGTAGCAATTTCATGCAAAATGATATAACAACCCAACCATACATGACCCAGTTATAACATCAAGACTAGTGATTTCTTTATGTTTTAAATTTGTTTGCAGTTTATCTATGATTTAAAAAGGACCATGTGCTTACCCAACATGTTCAGTGTTCCTATTGTGTTTGTCTTGATTGTCTGTGACAGAGAAAGAATAATACATATCATCATGAACTGCAGTGGTTCATAAAAATGTTAGACTACCTGGCAAAGTGTGAACAAGTTCTGGTTTGACAATGGAGGGTCAGCCCAAGCCACAGTGGTCTGGGAACCCTGGTCAATTTACAAGTTTTCACACCTTTTTAATTAGTTCAATGAACTGTGTACAATGTCAATCATGTGATTAGAGGTGTCAAGTCCACTGTGGCCGAAGCAATTAGAACATAATCGTCGGACTCAGTGCTGCTTGATATGTATTGCCCTAATAGAACTAGACAGTACAAGGTTTACATGCATTTTTGATTCAAAATTGCTTGTTTTTCTACATTTGAACAGTCTAGTGTTAGTCTTAGAAGTAACTACATTTGAAGAGAGGCTGAAGATGGTATAAGGACAACTTGGCCCATTTCCAACTCGGCCCATCGCAAATCTGGTCAACTTGGCCCATTGTGGTGGCCAAATCGGCCTATCGCCAAATTTCCACAAAATAAAACAAAAAAACGCCTTCTAAACCACAACCTCATGACTGCAATTTTTAATGTTTACCCGCCGTGTCCTGGGTAGAAACATACATGACTTTGTACATTTGTAGTAACAATGTCTCCTTGCGTAATTGTCAGACAACTGTTCAGGTTTTTGGAGCGCTTAGGCAAGCAACATGATTTTAAAACATAGAGACGGCATCTTTTTGTTAAACAACCTCGAACTGTTGACTTAATTTGAGGTTTTTGGAGACCCATACCAATTCGGTGCTTAGGCAATCAACATGATTTTAATACAGACCATGTCATAATTTTGTCAGACAAGTTCAAACTGTTGACTTTGAGCTTTTTGGGCCGATGTGACTATGGAGATGGGGCGGGTTGACTGGGCTGAGTTGGTAATGGGCCGAGTTGTCCGACATCCGCTGAAGATGTGTGTGCTTACCTTGATAGGGTTGTACATGTAGTGTGGTGGGGAGGCAGGGGAGGCCAGGTGGTAGATCTGGTCCACTGGAGGGTAGGAAAACTCACATCAGTACTGGATACACGTAGAAATAAGTCTATCAACAGAAGTCAAATTATGTAAATCTATGTAATGCTACATACCTTGTAATTTGTAATAGCCCTGTGGGTATAGCTTAGACTAAGGGTGATTTGCGACTGCTTGCTTTGCATGCATGTGGCAGGTTGGGGTTTTAAAGAAAATGGTACATGTACTGTGTGGTCCAGGGCTATAGAAACTGTTACAGAACTTTATACTGTGAAGTATTTTACGAGAACTTCTAAATGGCTATTCTCTGGGGAAACACCCCCGAGCCAGAGCACTTGACTCAGTCCATCTAAAAGAGCCTGCTTGCAACCATTCCACTATCTCGCGGGGTACAGTATGAAGTCTGACCTGTCATAGCCACCCCAGCATTGCCAAGGTTTCACCAAAAATCCCACCAAGAAGTTTCAATGTTTTAATGTCCTCTTTAATTGTACTTTACAACCTGTGGTCTGGGCGCCTGCGTAATACTTCTCGCCCCCCCAGACGAGAGATTATACACATAGTACCTTCAATATACAGTGGTTCCACCACATCATGGTTCAGCAGTTCGAAGTTCTCGTGACCAATCCAGTGTTCCACGTTTCTCTTCCTCCCGGTGAAGAAGTTGTCCATCACAACGACTTCATGGCCATCCATCATCAAACGGTCAACAAGGTGGGAACCCACAAACCCGGCACCCCCTGTTACCTGGGAAACCAGAGAATGGTACATTCCTATTATGAAGCATACAGTGTGATACTTTTTGAAACACAAAACATTTGATAATTAAATCCAAGATGATTTTTACCATGATAAATGTGTATCAAAATATGTGGATTTTGAATACTGTAAATGCAGAAATGTTTGTGGTGGTTTTATGTTTGCGGTTTTCGCCCTGAACTCTTTACCACGAAGTTAAAACCACTGCGAAAAATTGTTTCATTGTGTGACTGTAGCGATACTATTCTTTCAAAAGCAACCCCAAAACCACCGCAAACATTCCATTTTCTCCCTACTGCGAAATTAAATCCCCGTTTACAGTATCCCATAATTTACAATAAGTTAAGAAATATGTGTAGATATTCAAGTGCAAGAAACATAACATGTATGAGTGAGGGCATACATTATTCAAAGTTATAGCCATCTGTTGGATGAAAAAAGGTCTCTTGTACACTTGCCAAGATGGACACTGGTGTGTTGACTACATCTGTGCGACCTTTGACCTACCAGGATACGTTTCCTGTCCTTCTCCATGAGGAACTTGACCTTGGGGTACTTGGAGTCCTCCGAGCTGCAGGTAAACAGAACAAGGTCAACAACAAAATCACAATCATCAAGAACTAAACAGGGGTACCATCACTGATCAGTTGTGATTATCTAAAAGTAGTCCAAAAAAGCTTAAACTGTCATCCTACTTCATTTTCAAACAAAAGGTATAATTATAAAAGTGCACAAATATAATGCAAAATAGAATGGACAGACACTGAAAATGATAAAGTTTCAGTGACTGCAATATAGTTAAGATAAGTTTCCTAAAAGTGTTCGGTTTATGTCATACTTGGGCCGCCAAAAAGTTTGATACAGGAGTTCCATAGAAGATTTAGAATGCATTCTGAGAGCGCTGCTTTTGTCGAAAATCCAAGTAGTGTATTCCGATGTTGGAATTGCAGCTGTTAAAATTTTCTTGAACGAGGAAACCAAATTTTCTCAACTTCTGACACAAATAATAATTCCCATTGAAATGTGTGTTTTCTCGGGTGGGTATGACATAACTAAAGTACAACAGTCAACACGGTGTATTTTGCATCACCAGATGTGAAAGCCTCCCAAGCAGGTGTAAAATATGCTACTGTACAGTGAAAGCAAAGTTGGTTAGTCAGCTTCATTGAAGGACATCTCCACCAAGTTCTGTACCTTAAAAACCACCATGACTGTCATATTCTTATTAAGCTGTAACATTTAAATAAATCTTCAAGCTAACATTATTGTAACAATATCCTCAATTGTAAATGGCCCTAAGTAAGAGAAATTTAGTAAGTCCCTGCCAAGGAAGCATTTAGAACTAGTATGGTCCTCTTCACCTAAAGCACAGTCAAAATGCAAATAAAAGTGTTAAACATAATACAGATTCTGATTCTATTAGTTTTGTATTCTGGGGTAACCAGTTCACCTATTCAAAGAATTTGTTAGTTGGCACAGATACACACAGTGAGGTTCTGGACAAGTGTTACTAAATGTTTCAGCATTGTGCCGTATTTGTGCGTGACAAAAAAAAAGTGCCATGAAAGTAAAGTTAATATGAAGATCTTTTGTCAACAACAAAAAACAAAAATCTACCTGTGAGTGTCTGCTTGCGACATATCGCTGAAAATCAAAAGCGTCTCCTTTTAATACATGATTTGTCAGGTGTCATGGAGGATTGAATATGGCCTCAATGAAACTGGCAGCTGCAAGAGCTTTAAATGTTGCTACATAGCAGTTACATAAAATAGCGGCAGGAAAATACATGTATAGCGGTTGGGGGAAAATGAAGTAGGTCACGACACTTAATTTTGATGTGGGAACAAACATTACTGTCTCAAATACTAGTGATCTGATATTTGCGATGATTAAATTTTAGCTGTTGACAGGTGACTGTTAAATCACCTAAAATTACAGTAGAATTACAGTACATACAATGTCATGTACAAATTATCATGTATGATTGTGATGTATATTCTTACGCTTTTAGTATTTCAAACAGCTAAGATGTGTGAATTGAAACTTATTAACAATGACAATAATGTTAATAAAACAATTAGCCATGCATGAAAACTCATAAAGAAAACAAACCATTGCTAATTTCATGAATAAGCCACTGTTAGCTCCGAATATTCAGGAAAGCCAGTACAAGTCTCTGATACAGTTTGATCTGTAACGTTATACGTAGAGAAACTTACCCTTTCTCTAAGTTTCCTAGTCTTTTCTCCAATGGCTCTAAAGCCTAGAAGGAAGAAACGAAATGGTCAAGGTTCAGATCAACACATTTTAGACTTAATTTTGAATTTTTTGATACATACATGATCGTATATGATATACCTGTAGTGTGTTCTTTCTTTGTACAGTAAACTGATATCATTAATGTGATGAAGCTGTGATTATATTATGGCATAACAAGAGGTCAAAAGGTCAGTCTACAACATAACATGTTTACAATGTCGTGATCTTTTGTAGCCTTGAGAGTAGGAGGGCTGTTTTCAAGGTTGTTATCTTATAATGTTAGAAACAAAACAAAAGACTGTGTTGAACTTTGTTTTGACACTCCTTGGTTTTGACATTCATATTGGTTCTTGTTCAAATGCCTCCTATTTTGATTTTGTATATACATACATGTACATGTAATACAAACACAAGTAAGAACATACAAAGTACATTTTTGTTAACTCCACTATCTAGATCCAATTTCTCTTTCTAGCTTTCTAGTTTGCCAGTAGCTGTTACAATGAATTCAGTTGAATCATAATGCTTTCCTCAATGAAATGCATACTAGCTTTCAGCAATAATCCGGACCATATTGCGTTAAAACTTAGAACTAACAGAATTGTACAACTCTACATGTATGTACTCACCTCTCTGATTTGGCTGCTGAGTTCCTCCCTTCGTAGCCTGTACAAACAGGAAACAGCGATGAGTCATACATGATGACGTGAAGGTATGCACACCACAATTACTTTTACTCGGGTCAGTAGACACAACTTTTATTCAAATGAGCTGGTTCCACTCATTAAATACTGGTTGTATGATCATGTTCAGTTAGTTCTTGATAATCAGTGATATCAATAAAAAATGTTTCCTAACATTCATGCAGAAGGGCCCAAAATTCATTTGGGGGAATAGGTGAACTTGTGAAATGAAGACATCACCAATTAAAAAAACTCAATTACAAAGTTTAACCCGGCTGCCTCTTTTAAATATTAAGAACTAAGTCTTCAATCTGTTATTCTATAGCTAACTTCAAAATTTTAAACAAGTAAGGCATTAAACAAAGTACAACAAACTTATACTACTTTTTCTAATACCAAAGATCTTAGACTTCAAGAATAGTTTGTATACTAGTGTACAATAGTAACTTACTCCAATAGCCTACAAAAATATCTAGGTGCACTGGTGCACCCAAAGTTACATGTAGAAATTAGGTGCACAGCTCTAATTTTGGGTGCACAAAGGTGCACATGCATCCAGCTATTTCGAGCCCTTTGCTGTATATCCCGGTGTTACATTGAAATTTGAACTTCCCTTGAACTGTGAAACCGCTGGCTTTGCTACAGACAATTATCTTAACTGCCAATTTGGATTATCAACTGAAGACAATAATCAGAACAAGGCCTGGAGATAGTATCTCTGAACTAATATGTTTTAACCTGTGTGTGGTTAGTATTAAAGGTTTAAAAAAATTATACTGTAATTCTCGTTTCTTTCACAGTGACTGTAACTTTATATTCAGTTTTCACGGTCCCCCCTGTACCGTGAACTTATAATCACAGTGAAAAAAACTGTTGTTATTATCTATGATTCCTTCACACACCTGTTCTGTAAAGTTAAAGTTCAGTGAGAATGTCCATTAAATTTTGCTACCGTGAAGATAAAGTGAATTACAGTATTTGAATACTATTTCTTTCAAATCCTGAGAATTTCTACCTTCCCCATAACGAATTCAAAAATTATGCACATAGTGTAAAAATTGATGAATCAAATCAACTTTCAGATACTGTAAATGCATTTAAGTTTGGGTGGTTTTAATTTCCCGGTAGGGAGAAAATGGAGACTCAGTATTCGCAGTATTTTTAAAGTTCGCATTTGACTTGAGACAATAGTAGACAAAGGTGAAGGAGGGAAAAATTTATGCATTTACAGTACTTAAAAGAACACTTCCATACAAATGCATTGTTGTCTGAAGTTCTGAACTAAAATGACTATTGTTATTACATGTACATGTACCTGAATTAATTATGATATATTAGTACTAATAAAATTATAAAACAAGTCCTTTCTTGATAATTTTCTATTTATGAAAGTTAGACATCCAGGCATTACAATATTTGAATACAATTCAATCTCTACAAGTACAACTGGATAAAATTCGGAGATTATTTCTGGGCACTAAAAATAGTTTTTTTCTTGGTATGTCATTCATACTTCTTTACCATCGCTTCTGTTTAATCACTTCATGGTTCATATGGAGGGCATCACTGTCTCCGTGGCAACAGCAGGTAATAGGTTGTGTGGTCTGAATTATAACTGTTGCCTCAGTCCAAAGGGGTCACTTGATACCACATGCCCTGTCACATATCATGCATTTGTTTGGGACAGGGGCCAAGTTCAAAGCTGCTAACTCTGCCGTTTATTTATCTAGGGGGGAGGAAGGCCCTGGGAGGTAAGGCAGAGGGCCTTGGAGGGGTAACTTGACACCAGTTTATGTTGTTTGATGTTTGGAGTCGACTTGGCATCTGGGAGAGAAAGAAGTTACTTTTTAATGGAAGATGAAAGATATATGTATGTGTGCTTGAGAGTAGGCCTTGATCTTAGCGTTGTCTTTGTGTCTTGTATCACTCTAACCTCGTGTTGCTGATAATCTTAATGACATACATGGTGAGTACCAGTAACCAAGACCTTAGGCCACACCAATTTAATTTCTTGGTTAACAGATTTTTAAAAAAATTAGCACACAAAAAATCATGAAAACAGAAGGCTGGGGTGAAAACTTGCACCTGACCCTGTTCACTCCCTGAAACTGTGTGCACCAAAGTACAAACTTTCTTCTGAGATTCTGTTTTCCTGTTGATTTTCCAATCTAGCATCTTTTTTAAAATTCCGTTAGACCAGGCCAATTTACTTTCTTGGGTTAACGGAATAAAAAAAAAAAGCTAAAAAAAATGCTAGATTGGAAATACAACATGAAAACAGAATCTCAGATGAATGTTTTTACTTTCAAATTGGTGCACACAGTTTCAGGGAGTGACCAGCAGCTGGGTCAGGTGCAAGTTTTCTGTTTTCATGATTTTTTTGGTGCTAAAATCAAAAAGAAAATTCTGTTAACCAAGAAATTAAATTGGTGTTGCCGTATACAGAGTGGTACCATATTTTAATAGGGAGGGGGGGTGCATTAATACCAACTTTGTAAAATACGCATGTCAAAAAGATATCTAAGCACAGAAATCACAAAATTTGGGCAATCATTCATTTGGACTCTAACCCCCTGTACATACCCCTTGAAGTTTGCACATGTTATAATGGGAATAGTCCATTTTTGCAATGTCTTTTTTTTCAATAGTCCATATTTGTGTGGAGAATAGATTTTGGGTTTAGATATTCACTGTGATGTCTTCTGACCTCAAAATACAAACTTAAATACATTAAGTATGTTTGCTTGCATACTTTTATACTAGTTTAGTACATATATAGTGATGGTACAAACTTCAGGGGTTGAGTTAATTATAAGATATTTTCTAAATTTTAACATTTTCATATTCAGATAGACTGTCTCCATATTTCTAGGTACATGTATTTCAGCAAAAACTGCACTTTTGCAAAATAGCCCCCCCCCCCTAATTTTAACATTTTAATTTTAATAGTACCTGAACATAAGGCCACAAAAATTTAGTTTCTTGGTTGTCAGACGTTTTGAAGTTCAAGTTAAGCATTAGCAGTGAAGATGAAAAAAAAGGCTGGGAGAAAAACTTGCATCTTGCTACTGTTACAGTACATTGTATTTTTAATCACTCTCTGATACTGTGTACAAGTCATGTACATGTACATGTATATGAAGGTATAGCTTTCAGGCTGTTTTCTAATTAATAATACAATTAAGCATCATTTAAAAAAATTCCGAGAGCCAACAAATAAAAGTGGTGTGTCCTAATCTAATATTAAGTGATAAGTACAGATAGTCATACACATACTTTTATGACAATTTGGCAGGAAAATAAAATGCTTTCAGGTTTTGAGTAACTTCACGATGCCAGAAAGACCTTAAGTAAGCCATATGGATGTCTGACAATGATCTTTCCATGATAAAGGAAGTATTCGACTTGGCATGCACTTAGACTAGTTAAGTTAGAGGTGGTGCCGTTTTTGGCAGCAGTACCCTGTATCTCACCATGGTGACGGTTTGTTTGGATCCACTGTTGTTGCCAAAGGCTAACCACTTCTTTGGGATAACATTTAACGATGGGACTGCCACTGACGGTTACAGAGAGAGTAACGGACTGTAGAAGTTTAAACAACTAAAACTTTAAAAGTTAAGCAAAGACTTCAATTAAACAAAAGTTAGAGTGCAGTAGACAAGAATGTATTCTTGTATGTAGTTCAAGAGGTTATAGTGATGGGGGAGGATCAAATAAAGCCTTTAAGAATAGGGAGGCAGGCCTATACGTGTATGTTAGGGTCCGTATGGGGGGTCTGGACAAAGCTTTACACTGAATTCAAAAGAAACCCCTACGTATTACACTAAAATCAAGGAAGGCAGCTATGCAAAATTTGGTCGCCTTGCTAAGAATTACGTGAATAAGATGGCTTTCCATACGAATTACGGGAAATCAAAATATGCTGCCTACACCTTACGGAAAAGAGCACGCAGACCCTCATAAGGAAAGTGCCAAAATCTATCTTTAAGCCAAATAAACTGTCGAAATCGGATAAAACCAGTTACGGTGATTGAAAAGGGTATACAATGTACACGTAAAGCCCCTATCACTCCAGGATTGGTTCTGCCTTGTCGAAAGTTTTCTATAAATTCATCGCAACTTTTCACTGTAATCCAAGCATGGTTGTGGTCAAATAGGGGCTTGGAGGATTAAATCCACTGTCAGGATAGCATGTCCAGAACACGAGATATCAAAACAGGAAGTTCCGCTGCAGTACCTTAAGAAACCGCTAGGGGGCCAAAAATCTAATCGTTTTCAGGTCTCATCAAAACGTACCAACATACCAAATACCAAGACAATCCATCCAAGCATTCTCGAGTTATTCTGTGCCACTACACACAAACCCACAAACGCTACCCTCTGCATAACCTTCTCGGCGAAGGTAATAATATTTACTTAAAGTTTATATTGCAAGACTGTCACTTCATTACAATAGTTTCTACCTTTTTACACGATGCAGTTTTCTCACACAGGCACATATTAACTGATTAAAAGTAAGCTTGCTAATCTGGGTACATAATCTGGTAATATGATATACAGGATTACAAGGGCAGACAGCTGGTGCTGGCCTTTGAAAATCATAATCCTATTAAATGATAATCAAATCAATCTTAGACAAGTTGACAACAACAGCAAGTATTGTGATGGAGTGATACTAAGTCTTCCATGCTACATGCACATGTAGTATATATACTAATATTCAACAGTACAGTATATAAAATTCCACCCAGTGCCACTTAAAAAGTGGCAAACTTTACTTTAAGAAATCTAGACAAGTCCTGGTCTTGTTGTGAGAGATTCAAAGTGTTCTTAAACTCTTGTACAACGTCAGTCAGTAGTTGTATCCATTGCAAGGAGTTTCAACACCTCAAAGTACCTGGCATTCAAAATCAACCCGGATGTTTCGGACAAGATTATTTCCTTCCTTGATACTGTCAGTACGTAGTTGTATCCACAAAACAATGTCAGTAGTTGCATCCATTGCAAGAAGTTGATATGCCTCAAAGTATGGCATTCAAAATTACCGGGATGTTTCAGACAAGATTATTTCCTTCCTTGATACTGCCACTTGTAGTTGTATCCACAAGATACAGTCTGTAGCTATAGTTGTATCCATTGCAAGAAGTTTCAACACCTCAAACTCAAAGTAGGGCATTCAAAACTACTCTTTAGACAAGATTATTTGATTATTTCCTTCCTTGATACTGCCAGTAGTTGTATCCGCAAAATACTGTCAGTTACTAGTACTGTTGTTGTTTCCATCGCATGAAGTTTAAATGCCTCAAAGTAGGGTATTCAAATTACCGGGATGTTTTATACAAGATTATTTCCTTCCGTGACTAGAGGTTTTCCAGGAGACATTTCCCACTTACCTTAGTTCATACCCATCTTCGAACAGTATCCTGTAGTATTTATTCTTGTCGTCCCCTTTCCATCCCCGGTACAAGTTCGTTAGCGAGTCCCAGTTCAGCGCTAGGCCCGTGATGCAGCCGAACATCCAAAGCCCAACAAACGCCTTCACCAGAAGCATGTTACTTGGTTACCTCAAAGTTCCGCACGCGTTCATGGTACTAGTAGTTTTCACAGGTGGGACCACCGGGGGAAAGAGAGTTAAGCAGATGCAGCAGCAGCCGCGAAGGTCCACCTGCACCGCTTCTCTCTGCTGTATCAGTCAGGAACTAGCTGTTAGCGAGAGGTTGGCCATGTGACCGGTATGGTGCCGACAGGCAAGCCAGCAAATCACTACCACCCCTGGAACCCCAGTGGGGGACCCGCCAGGCAATTATTGGCTGTTGTCTGCAAGCTTACGGTACATCACACATGTTCTACATCTGGAGACAGAGTCACTGGTACCGAGCTTCCCTCTTATACATTAACAAGGGTCTGAATGGGGGTCGTGACAATGCCTTACGCTGAATTTCAGAAGACCCCCTACATGTACGTAATAGTACCAAGGGGGTTTAAAACGATAAAATCAAGGAAATCAAACAGTCACACAAAACTTGGTCTCGTTGCTACTAATTATGTGAATAAGACGGCTTCCTTGTGAATTACGGGAAATGAAAAAAGGCTGCCTACGCCGTACAGAATAGAGCATGCAGACCCTCATTTGAAGATAGCCCCTTTTTGACCCTGGGTGGGGCCTTCACTTCCTTGGTGGCACCAATGAACACAACTGTTTGGTCAACATTTGTTACATCACTATGTAAACTACTGTATTTTTTCTACAAATAGCCAAAGTGTTTATTTCCTGTTGTTCAACTTGTTGAACTAAACTTGAGTGAGATACTACAAGACCTGTTGCTCAAATACTTTTTTAAAAGTTTTAAATGTCTTCTGGAAAAAAGAAGTTTGTGTCCTAGGAATTTTCCCAAGACTTGTGAGTGACAGCCAAGGGTCAGAGAGATGGGTCGAACAAAAATATTTGTCTTAAAGATCTCCCTAAGGACACCCTATATAAGGACATAGACTGTACATCACACAGAAGACTTTGAGGACTCAAGGTCTGAGAATAAAGGAAGTATAAACAAAAGATTTCAACAAACTTCTTGGGACGGTAGCTCAAGTTCATGTTTGCCGACATCAAGGTTGCTTCATTTGCATAAGACTTTAGCCAAATCCCAGGCCTCCAGGCATATGGACTTGACCCGGGTTTGAACTTGGAAGGGGAGGAATTTTACGAACATTCTGCCAAGTATAAATCATGCTTGCAGACTGGTAAAGTTGGAGGGTTGAAACACACCAGATGTGCAAGGTTAGCAAGGGATGGCTTTTCCACACATGACTGTATAAAGTTATGGTATTTCAGACCACACCAGACAACCTTCTTTTCAACATGTTATAATATAACTTATACAAGGCCATGTTGATTTGATTAAATGGATGACATCCTCTGGGAACCCCAAAATTGATGCAAGCGTGAGAATAAAAAAAAAATCAGCAAAAAAAAAAGATGCCTTCATTATGAAATGTATGTGGTCAGGAAGGTTGACCAGATGACTAAACACAAAGAGTGTATAGTGTAGCGAATGATAGATTCTTCATTTTCACTTCTTCACATCCTCTTTTTTTACTTTGGCGATCTACGACATTAGTATCGTTTTCAATATTTTTTGGGGATTTACCGCATTATGATATATTATGATCATTTTGCAGCTGCTCTCTACGGTTTACAATATGGTGGAAAACTTTTTATTTATTTTTGGAATTGGACGAATACTGATGCGCTCGCGGACGTCATCCATACAATCAAACCAATATGGCCTAAGGGCATACATGTACATGTACTCTGCAAGGTACAATGTACCTAATAATTACATAAATTTAATAAAAGAAATGCTACATCTCCCTTATTAACCCTTCCTTTGACTGAACTCTACCCTAACACAAATATACATCATCTGGATGGGATTACAGTGTCTAGCAGGTGAAGCCTTGCAGGGGAGTCACCTGACACCATGGCGCTGCCAGATATTTTCAACAGAGGGATGGCAATGGAGAGGATATAAGTATTATAACATAGCCTGGGTGCCATCCTATTTCTACCGGGGCTCCTACACTCGCTACCCTATTTTCTACCGGGGTTCCTACAATCGCTACCCTATTTTCTACCGGGGTTCCTACACTCGCTACCCTATTTTCTACCGGGGTTCCTACAATCGCTACCCTATTTTCTACCGGGGTTCCTACACTCGCTACCCTATTTTCTACCGGGGCTCCTACACTCACTACCCTAAAAAGTAGCGAGTGTAGGGGCCCCGGTAGAAATAGAATGGCACCCAGGCTAGATACATGTATAACACAGAACTTGCAAAATTTATGGTTGCAGTGGAGCAATGGCCCATATTGTACATCGTACATGTATATGCAGGGCTCGAAATTCAGTTTTGGGAATAGGTGCACTGGTGCACCCAACCAAAAAAATTGGGTGCACCAAAAATTTTTTGGGTGCACCACATAAATTAAAGTACACGTAGAATGTAACTATCATAAGCAAAACCTAATCACAAACCTTACTGTTCCTCTTCTGAGGTTGTATCTGAAATGGGAGCTTGGTGACGACGCTTTCATATTTTACTTGCAAAGTCCAAAACATTAATAACCATAAAGATAAAGTAAAAATAAAAATAATTCAGATGAAGAGTGTATCTATCAATCATCAATCAAACTAAATGTTTTTTTGATATGTGTACAAAATTACTGTGGTGCATTCATTTTCTCAATAAAATTTCAATAAGACTAACGATGGACGAATGAGGGTCCCAGCGCGTTATTAACATCGACCTCGGTGAAGAAAAAAATCAACGCCACGGAAGAAATAAAGGAAAGCATTATATTTAAAAGATTACTGGGTGACATTAAAAAAAGCCTCACGCACACAGTTTTGAAGCTTTCAAAATCGAAATTAACTCAAATTATAACACCAAAATCTTAAACAAGTACTGCAACAAAGATTTAATTATTTTCTTACACTTATATGCCAAGAATATGCTGTCTACTACTCTCATCTCCCAAATAAACGTACCGGTACGTTTATTTTTTTCAGCCTCAAAATCCACCCAGTACGTTCTTATTTTGGACAGTACGTTTATTGATTTTTTCAAAATCCATCGGGGCTTTGCTTACCAGAGATCCCCCTTATGTCTAAAGTTTAGTTTTTTTTTCCATATTTCCCCGATATTTTTGCTCCTAAATCGCTATTTTTCGACCAAATGACGTGGATTTCCCCGCCGATACAATGACCCGGCATTTGTGAAACCCTGGCGGTACTAACATATCGGTCGATCTCGCTACAAAGTAACGTTGTTATTAGGAGAAAATAAGACGGTACACTGAAGTTTTGAAATGTATTTTTCATATAAACAACTTTGACAGTCTCTGTTTAGATCGTAAACCAAGGCACGCTGATCAAAAAACAAATTACATGTAACGTTATATGCCAGCGGCACACAATGTTACACATGTAAGATTACGCACGTGAGATCAAGGAGGTTAAAATACAGCCTTTCCCAAAAACTTTGAAAAGCTACAAACAACACCTTGTAAAAATTATGTCTTAGCATTAGAAACTGTATAATCACTTTAAAAATATACTAGAACATTTCAATCCTACCAAATTCTTCCACGAACATGTACATTTAGTCCCTCGAAAATCGCCACAGTAAAGACGCATGGCAGTGATAGTTGGTGGGAATGTTTGTCATGCAAGGAAGAGCTCACCTCGAAGAAGGGGAAACAATTTTTTTTGATTTATAATTAAAACTCCTTTGCCTCAGTCGAAAATGTGCATGACAATTTAACAACAATAAGTTTCCATAGTAAAGTCTATACACAAAATTAGATTGCAATCTAGTCACCGTTATTATCACATAAAAATACGTTTAAAAAGATCACTCCCCTACAGAGAGAGTGCCCAGGCTTTCCAAGAATTTTGGGTGTAAGCCCCGCCCCTTACTGTGTTGGTGCCGCTACCATGGTTACTGTCTGGCTCACCCTTTCACAGGCCCTTTGATGTGTAACATGAGAACCCTGTGGTTTGTTGCCACCAAATCTCCATGTTGCAACATTGTACAGGCCTGAGGCATCTAATGAACAAATTTGTTGACAATTTAGTCTCTCAAAATGAAAGTTTTTTTCTACACACAATGGTAATTTTTGGATTTGAAATTATTTGGAATGCAACAACACTGAACCAAGGACAATATATGATAATATCCTTAACAATATATAATAATGTGATTTTGTTCTATATGCAATGCATGACACAATAAATGGCAAGTTCCTCCTTTTCTGTAGGGCTGTTACAAATAAGTAATACTTTCACTGAGCACATATTCAGGATATTGTAATTTTCTGTTCAAGTTCTAGATGTTGATAAATATCTGAAAAAAGAGTAGACTCTGAAGGTGTGAAGGGAACTGAGAAGTTTGGCGACTACTTGTGTTTGATTATGTCACTTTATACAATTTTCCTTGATCACTTGCTTCAATTTCCAAGAAAACGTGATAGTCACCTGTTATGTCAATCTTTCCACAAATGTGGTAAATCTCAATAAGTAAATCAGGCATAAACGTATAAAAAGAACCTACCTGCTTATCATCTACTTTCCCGAGGACAGATTAGTAGCATCACTAGCATGGACACAGTTTGTGTCAATTTGGTCATTTTCCAGGGGGTACGTTTATTCCGGGGGGTACGTTTATTAGATTTTGAAGATTTGTCCGGGGGGTATGTTTATTCCGGGGGGTATGTTTATTTGGGAGATGAGAGTAGTGTGCAGTAATACCTTTACACATTAAACCGGACGAAAATATTTGGGTGCACCAGTGCACCCACAGTCAAAAATTAGGTGCACAGCTCCAAAATTGGGTGCACTGGGTGCACATGCACCCAGTATTTCGAGCCCTGATATGATATCAGTACAAATACATGTACATCAGAAATTTCATTCTAAGCAGAGGTAGTAGACAAAATGTCATTTAGTAATACTATTACGACAATGTATGTTACACTGTTCATGCTTGCCTATTCCAGAACAGTAGAAACCTGTTAATGGCATGACTGATTTATCAGTGGATCACTGGATGTCTAAACTCTAATGTATTGGCAATTTTGATTGATCAGTAATTCACTTGTAGATCATATAGTTCATACTTTCCAACTCTAACTCATCATACAAGGCTATTCCAAGGTGAAACTAAAAATTCATTAATGCTTTAAATTTGATTAGTAGAGCCTACATTATCTGACCATTTTATGAATTCTATCAAAATTGAATCAGCACATTAATTCATGATAAAGGAGTCATGAGGTCAATTGAGGTCAGGTAATCATGTAGATGGCACTCTACATATTGTAATGTAACTGACTTAATACGAAAATTTATTATATACATTGTAATATACAGCACAATAGAAAGGTAAAAACCTACCTGCCTTAATGCTAAATGTACATGCATTATGTTTAATGTAATAGCTTGCTGGCATATACATGTACATATACAAATGTACATGTACATGTACATGTATGTAGTTACATGTATATCACTCCAGAAATATCTAGCAGAACACATACATGTACAAGATCAGTTTTTGATTCACCACACAACCTCACAACCAGTAAAAGAGTTTATACGCTAATCCCTTGTGAAAAATCAGAACGTTACCTGAAGTCAGCTGTTGCACTTGGGGTTAGAATGTGACCTTGTCTGAGGTCATGCACTCTGTGACTTATCTGTCTAATGGGAAAATCATGCCAGACAGAGGGGGACCAACTCAAAGCTTCAAATTTAAGATTTTAAAAATGGGGACATTAAGGTAAAGACCTTAAACTATTAGCATACAACCTTTCTGTTGAACACTTATCAAGACATCCTACATGTAAATTGTCTTAACCTCATTAACAAATATTTGGAGTTTTGGTATAAAACCTGGTTCTCCAGTCCTATCCTTAGTCACTGACGAAAGACAACAGATGCTGTCTGAAACGTCTGACTGTTTGAAAATTTTATCCAGTTGCTTGAGTAATTATTTTTGGGTAAAGATTTGTTCATCATGTACAAATATATACCCAGGGCTGTCTCTGGAACCCGTCCCTCTTTCCCGGGATGGAAATTTGCTTGTTGGGACGGATATTTGCTTGCTGGGGCGGAAATAAAAATTCACCCCATCCATCCCCATAATCTAAACTTCATGATTATGACATGAGATTCATGAAAATAAATTTTTGTAACCTTAAAATGACAGATCTAACAACGAAAATAACCAAAATGGGCTCCCAAACAATGAGTTACGAAAAGAAATTAACTTGGAGACAGTCCTACATCCAATTCGGTTTCATCAAATTCTAGATTTTGCTTATCCTTTCAGGCCATTTCTCTCAAGTTGTAGGTAAAAATTTGACAATCTGTATTTCTACAGGTGACAACAAAATACTTTGTAAGTAGTCTGTGTCCTGGTCTATGTACAACAATACTCTAGGTACTTACCTTTCCATATCATCTTTGGTGATCCCAGCCCTCCCCCATGTCACTGAAACACATCAACACAACAGAAGTGAGTACGGAAAATATGTAAGGTGTTTTTATAAGAGATAACATACAATGTACATGTATACACATTGGAAAATAATGATATATATACATTTGTACATAGACTGCTATCAATATTGGACCTATAGTATAATGCACATAATAACAGAAATACCAGTACATGTGTACATTTGTATGTTTATGTCTCTGTGGGGACATCTTGTGTGTGGTAGCAGAATTGCACCATATAACACCAGCACCCTTTCTAACAGTACAACTACACCACCTAGCAGGTAGGTAGTGAACTGCAGTTGGGTCAAGACTGGACTGAAGACGTCAATGAATACGGTATGGCAAATTGCAATCACAGCAACTTATATTAGTTTGGACTGCAACAAACCACAGTACATAACCACATAGATGTATGAAAATTCAAATTTCATATATTTCATAATGAAGATTTGATATTTGGGTCCTTTAGTATACATTTTGTACATTATGTCAGATACTATTAAAGCAATATTCTAATCTTGTTCTCTAAAAAAAGTATCAATTTTCTTTATTTCAACTTAACTTTCAAAGTTAATCCAAAATATGGGACATAACTGTATCCTTTATTGTTATAATATGTAATACAGAAATGTTTGGGTGGATTTAATTTTGCGGTAGGGAGAAAATGGAGTGTTTGCGGTGGCTTTGACTTTGTGTTTGAAACAATAGTAGCGCTACAGTCACACAATGGTACAGGTTTACGAGGTGGTTTTAAGTTCGTGGTAAAGAGTTCACCGCGAAAACCGCGAACATAAAACCACCGTGAACATTTCTGCATTTACAGTACTATCCTCAGAGACCTCAAAAACATGATTATACTCTTGTAGTTGTATGATTCGTACAAAGAAGATATAACTTTATAAGACTGTTTGGATGCCATTGATTTTATATCCCCTGACAGGCTGCCTTGAACTTGTTTACACTGGTAGAACCATGGTGTAGGACTGGGTTAGAAATTTGGCCCTAGGTCAGGTCAAGTATGTGACCTTACATCAACGTTGCTCCCGGGGTATTGGAAGTGATAAACTTGTAACTGCAGAGGACATGGAACAGGAGTTGTTTTTGAGATTATCTGACACCAGGATGACATGAAAGGGTACCCAGGACTCAGTTGGTAGATCACGCAATGCCCTGCACGGGTCATGTAGCTGTGGATTAAGTGGTTTGCCATGTTTTTGTATCCTTCCTGAAATCCACAGTGACAGTTTTCCAAGAACATGCTGTAAATGCAGAAATGTTTGCCTGGTTTTAAGTTCTCGGGGGTTTTATGTTCGCAGTGGATTTATGTTCGCGGTTCTTGCGGTGAACTGTTTGCAGCAAACTTGAAAACCAAGAAATACCGTACAGTTAAAAAGGACAGAAATTTATGATCAGAACGAGTGAAGCAATACTATCTAGTAATTGTCACTCCATGGATATCGTCATGCAATGCCATTGGGTAAATTGTTTCGATGTACTATAAGTATATAACATAGTACGTAGTCACTACTATGTAAAGAAATCACCAGAAAATCGACTAGGAACATTGTCAAAGCCTTAAATTAAGCTACATCTAGTTTCATTTTCATAACTTGTACCAGTAATAATTTGACAATGCATGTACCTAAAGTACACAATCATGTACGTAAATTGGCTGAAAGAAACTATGATATGCAATCTACCTGCAGTAAAAAGTGAACTGTCAATATTTACTGACTTTTGCACGATTACATGATGACCCGATTACACACTAAAACTGTGAAAAGGATGAGGCAGGTGGTAAAATGCCCAGCTGTAATAACTAAACTCACCTGTTCACACAAAAAATCCTTAGTTACTTTAAGTTAAAGTAAGACTTAAACTGATCTACATGTTCATGTAGCATGAAAAGTAAAAACATGTAAAAATCTCTAGTTTAGACAATCTTCACAGATGATTATGTCAGACCATTCTTTAGATTGTTAACGGATTTCCAAACCACTGATCCTTCAAGTTCAATGAGGTATATATACATGTCTACGCTTGGCAGCATTCTGGAACAAATTAGCAATACCACACCTCATAACTTGTCGAGTTGATGCAAAACGTTTGGGTGCGGTGGTATGTTTACAACTTCCCACCGACTGACAGACATTCTTTGCCAAGAGGGGAGGCTACGTCCCACCACACAGATCACGTAAGCCCTGTAACCCACATAAGGAAACAGTGAAGGGAACATGGCCACCTGTGGGGAGGGGGGCAACCAGAAATTGGATGACGCACATGTACAACATGTATGTCCTGTACAGTTCTATAATTTTTATATAAAAGGTGAAGGCCGTACACATAACTCTTTAAGTACAGGTGATTTCATTTTTCAGATCACTGAAGAAGGATGCCGAAAACGTCTGTTATTTCTCAGAACACTTGTCCTAGTGGCACAGATTGAATTAAACATTATGATTGTTCATTCCTGGATGCCTTAAACCTTCAAAAACGTACAGGTAATTTACTTTAAAACGTAAATATGATATTGCAACAAATGGTTTGCTTTGCAGAAATGCGGAGTCATGTGTGCTGCAATTTGAAGGGCCTATAAAACTTTATGAGTATTATATGATAAGTAAGCTCATCTAAACTTACATATTCACATGTAGATGCGTGTATGTACGAGTAGAAGTTTGATAAGCGATGACTTTTAAGTGACAGCCACCTTAATTTGAATCTATACAAGAGAAAAGCTATATGGTTTGTGAAGATACAAAATCTATCATCAGATAGACAAGCAGAAAACTTTACTTAAAAGTCTACAGTCATCTCTCATATACATTATGTATTCAGGATTCTGAAGCCTTTGGAACGATTGAACTGTTGATTGTTAAGGACAACTGCATGCTCTTCCAACATAAACACTGTCTAGCTTTAACTCAGAAGCTACTGGCAGGAATTCTTCAGGCATCCTAGTAGGTCCAAGGTGTTATGAACAGGGCAAGAAATTGTTAAGACAGCGGCAGTCTTCTCTAATATTGCTCAGTACAATACTTGAAAATAGAAAATTTAAAGAAAACTCAGACAAACTTGACAAGAGTCTGCATCTATAAGTATAACAACAACAGATCTACCAGGCACAAAATACAGAGATTTCCTTGGTTTAAGGTTCTACATATTAAAACCTTAACAAGGAACAAACATGTAAATTTCCTTTTTTTTGGTTACTTGCAAAATTGCAAGTTGGCAAAAATTTTAATTGCAATTTGAAAAATTATCTTGTAATATTATAGTCGGTATGTAACTTTTATAGCATTATTAGAAGACTAAACATCTAAATACAGATTTATTTAATATGTAGCCTTTATTGTTTAGTAGTTAGCACTTACGATTTTATTTCGCAGTGCTTACACGAAGTCATGATCCACGGGTATTTTCAACTTGCAGTTGATATTATTTTTACTTGCAAATCTTGAAAATCGCTTGCAAATTGCAAGTTGCTTACTAGTAATTGTATTTCGAATCCTGCATGTAGTGTTCAAATCATTGTTGTAGTGGCACACTCCAGTCAAACTTCCTTGAACATTTTTATAATCGTATCTGTCTGAAATGTAACTCAAAATGATAGCTGTGGTTTCTCCTACTGTAGATGTTTGGACTTTGATACGTAAATTAATTTGGGAGTCTCTAATTCCAGTCAGGTTGAAGTCTAACGCTCCAGACATTTTCTGGGAAACTTTCCAAACCAAAACAGGCCACCTACCCAGTCTAGATCTGTGATAACCCTAGGGCAGTGGCGACACTTTCACACATAATTGATGACCCGTTTGTTTACATTTCTTTTCTTTTGTTGTCTTTATCTGAACAGGTATAATGAAGTGTATAGGTGACACTGTGTGCATGCATATGAATGAAGATCATTAGCATTAATCTCCTACTCATGTATTTTTATTGTCATGATAATCATATAGATCATATGACAACAGCAGTCCAATCTGTGCTAATTAGAATAGAAGGCCTACATGTATGTATATGTACCATCATAACCTCCTTGGTACCATACATGCACTCTCTCCATGCAAAAATATTGTTTTGATTCTTCTGGTACATTTTCAGGTACCACATACCTTTTTAAGATAAGCGAACTTGACCCATGGCAAGGCAGCATTGCACTACTACAACTACAAACATGTATGTATTGTTACAGTAGTACTAGCTAATTAAAGAAAAAGCATTACATTTACACTTTGCCCTGATCTCATGCAAAAAGAAAGCATTTGATTGGAGAAAAGTTTAAGTCCGTTTATAAAACAGTTTCAACAATCTATGATTATAATGAGTATGAATCTTATGTTTACTTGTATTTCTTGATTACACTTTTTTTATAGAAAAAAAACCCTGTACAACAACAGTGTACCTGCAAATAAAACAATTTGAATACAGTTGATTAAAAATCCATGAGAAAGAGACAAAAAACACCAGTCTCAAACAGCAGTGCACTGAACTCTAATACTATACTGGAAGACGTGAGGTTACATCAGGGTGACAATGAGACCTTTTTCTGCCGCAACCTTGAGAAGTTGCCAAAAAACACAGATCACAGGAAATCTGTTTATGAAGGTTGACAGCTTGGAAAGCCTGACCTACATATTGAAAGGAAGGACTTTCCAAAATGTGGTGCATTCAATACTGCTGGGAAAAAGACACTGGTATTGGTGCCAAAACTCTAGCATCAGGGCTTGAAATAGTGGGAGCATGTGCACCTTCGTGCACCCAACATTGAAGCTGTGCACCTAATTTTTGATATTTTTTTACAATATAGGGTAAAGGTACAATTGTACACTATTATACCATAACCTCCTCGATTATACAGAACATTCTTGAAATGTAAGTATCAGAAAAAGGAACATAACCGTTTGTTGTACTTAATTGACTGTATTACTTTTTTGAAGTTATATTTTGTAGCTATGTACAGGTTGAAGTTTGTACGACATGCAGTAGCGTTAAACTTTGTAATTATGTTTTGCTGACATTCAACTTAATTTCACGTGGTGCACCCAAAATTCTTTCTGTGCATCTGATTTATTGGTTGGGTGCACCAGTGCACCTACTGTATTTACAAAAACGACTATCGAGCCCTGAGCATGGAAATACTCACAGGAAACAATATTTTCTAACGGTACCTTTCAAACTGGAAAATCTGATGAAAGAATGAATAGTTAGAATGTCATTCTGACTGACATGAAGATTTTGTATATATGCATTGTTACTAGTTCTATGTTGCGTGCAATTTCAGGATATATAAACACTATTGTTATGACGTTACTTCAAGTCTTGACCCTGTACTTATATAGGCTGCAACATCCTGGTAATGGTACAAGCAAGGAGGTCCTATTTAAACCTCCTTGGTACAAGTTTGCCATGTTGGTTTGACATGAAAAAATCCCTAACTTGTACAAGAACGTTAACACTGCCGTGAAAAATTACAGAGAACACATACATGGTTACACCCAAGAGTCATAGTCCGTTCATTGCGTTGGCCTACATTGTACTCATAGTTTGTGTTCATGTACATGTCAAATATGTGAAGGATACCCTTTGGGGTTGATAGAGGGTACCCAGAAGAAGAAGAACTGAGGAAGAACTGTTATCTATTTCTATATCACTGTTGGTGTATACTGAAAATCTTGGCAGAACCTTATTATGAGGAAGCAGAGGATGCACTCAAATAATTTTCTATGATCTAACAAACCTATGAAACCATTAACAGGCGTAAACATAATATGTATAAACTTGTTTACAACTTGTACTACCTCAATGGTTCATAAACACAACGTGGCAAAAAAATATTGTGCCAGAAAAACATTATAATGTTGATTGAACTGGTAGTTTCGAAAGAATACAGTTTGTAGATCTATGGTTTAAAGAAAAACGTAGGATGTAGGACGTAAACTAATCTCCAAGCAGATCCACACCGGGCGCGAAAATCGTAGTATGCTAGCCAGAGAAGGTCCAGTCAGCCAGAGAGGGTCCCGGTAGGGCTATAATTTGGACTATGGACCCACTACCGGGCTATTGGACCCTCTCTGGCTGACTGGACCTTCTCTGGCTAGCATACTACGATTTTCGCGCCCGGTGTGGATCTGCTTGGAGATTAGGACGTTTAAGCTTTTTCCGGGAATCTTAGATTTTTTTGTAAGTTTGGTCAGCTGGTAACTTTCCTCCGAAATTATGCAGTGTGAGCCGAAGTTATCATATGGTCAGGAAGTCGAATATTTTTCTTGCACACAAACGGCGATAATAACACTTTAACCCTCAAAAAATGAGACACAACTACCTCAAATCCTACATACAAGTAACTGATATTAATAGGATCAACATAATAAGATCTTACCGACAATAGCAGCCACTAGGATCGCCAGGATGAAAACATATTTCGTCTTTCGGGACATGATGGCCCACCAACCGAAAACAGGCATGGGCGTACGGCGTATCCGCTTAAACATATACGGTATACGCGTTTTTATAGCTTAGCTAGCTTGTTGGAGCTTAGCTAGGCTCTCTGGAAGGGCGAAGCATCTGGGAGACCTCATCAAAACAACTCCACCTTGGCGGAAACTTGGAAACAAATTCGCTTCGCTTTTTCACTTGGCCGCCAACTTCCGGAGAGGAGACCCTACTGTGACATTGTGACCCTTGGGACAGTCGACTTAGAAAAAGGGGTGTAAGAAATTTGTAAACATAGTTAAATATATCATTCTAACATCATATGTAGATATTACTTATTTCGTAGATTAGTCAATCTCTAATACAATTATTAGATCTATCTATTTCTTATTTATTATTATAGTATGTCAGTTATAAGATATTTCCTAAACAAATCTAAGCTACGGCCCCTATTTCAATGTGGCATCTACTTCATTGACCTAGTACTGCTGACCTTTTGTTCTGGCGATATTATTATAATTATTATTGACTAACTAACATAATTTGATGATCTATTTTTATATCAAGAGTATGATTTTGTAATTGAATTATTTTCTAATATAATATAATCAAAAACTTGCAATTTTGTGAAACAGATTTCCCATGATGCTATGCGGTAACGAACTTTAGGCGCCATTTTCGTTTGTTGTCTTTTTCGTCCTGTCAGAAACTACTGAATTTCTGGAAATAAAAGCGCTAGCTTTGGCCAACATATCGGTAAGTGGTTGTAGAAATATCTGTTAACATAAGAAGACACATTTGGGGCGAGTTTGATGCCTGTAGTTCTGACTGAATGCGTTCCTGTGATGTGTAACGTCGAAAGTGCTATCACCAGAAATTATTTTAGTTTTTGACTAAGCTGATAAAAGAGCTGCAACTGCATGGTCGTCTGTTTCTACAAATCCCATACATGTAGATATGATGACAAATTGTACTATAATTATTATAGTACTAGTAGTAGGAATTCATAGAAAGACAACATATAACACGAAAACGTTGTTGCAGTTTGTTTGCACTCTTCAAATTATGGACAAAATGACACTAACTGACTAAGTGAGCTCAAGATTTAAGAGTGAGACTTTCCACAACTGACATAGGTCTTTTCATAATTTTGTCATGCTGTAGAATTATATTTGTGGATGTGTCGTCACAGTTAAAAACCTGTCAATCCGCAGACGTATTTGAAACTTCCATGGGACTTTCGTTAGTCAAAATGATTTATACCCCTCTCCCCTGCTTTAGAATTAGTTACATGTATGTTTATGATTACTATTGTCTTTAACATATTTCTATATTTTACAGAAATGGAAGATGCGGAAGAGACTACTCCAATGGAGGGGGTTCAGGAGGGAACTGAGGATGTACACGATCAGTCTGCAGAAGGTACGTAAATTGAAGAAACATGGAGAACTGCCAAAGAAATGGGCTGTTCCAAAAAACAGTTGATAAGGGGGGGGTGGAAGAGGCTGGATTGGAAGGGGGTAGGGTTCAAGCATCTGGATTAGGAACCAGCAGGGAGGGTTTGTGCAATTTTGGATTAGGAACTAGGGGGGGGGTGACCAATTTCTGGAGTGGAGCTAGGGAAGGGACAAAACCCGATTTTGTACCTCTTCCACCCCCCCTCCACAACTTTTTTTTGGAGCAGCCCAATACAAGGTTGAAAATTTCAAAATTGAGTGACTACATAATGCTTGATACTCATTGGATCCTCACTTATATGATACATGTATGATGTAGAACACAACAACATGATGCTTTTATACTCATTGGATCCTCGCTTATATGATTATGATACACGTATGATGTAGAACATTTTCAACACGGTGTATTCAAGGTACCATCCAGACCGTGGGTAGATACATGTAACACGATTGAAGACGATAAAACACACCTTTCAATTCAATGCAAAATGCGCCAGAAGTTGGCATACATTTTATAAAAAAGCAGAACCTCATATGAAAAGTCCGGTCCGGAACATCCATATTGAATGTTATCTGGACCCGGATATGACATAAAATATAGTTTAGTGCCATAATTTTGTAACGTTACATATGATCTGAATATTCTTTTCGCAGAGGAAGAAGGCACTGTGATTAACACTGGAGTGCTGCACATTACCGTCCCTCCTCCCCCACCCCCGCCCATGAAGGCAGATGGAACAGGCCCAAGACTGGTCATCACACACATTGTGAATGAGAACTTCAAGTCATACGCTGGCAAACAGATTCTGGGACCATTCCATAAGGTAAAAGTTACCACTGCAGGAAGACTACAATTGGTGTGTATAAGGGGGCACCCCCTAGTTTATTTTGGGTCTCAATTCGAGTTTGCACACCCCTAAGTCTAGCGAACGTCTCTTCCAGGAAATACTTCTGAGCCAAAACAACTGTGAATGGGAATGAAGGCTATCCCTCTAGCTACAAGAAAACCCGAGTTTCGGTTTCTTCAACCTTTGTAATTTTAGTAAATATAAGAGGGAAAAAGTATTTTTCCGTCAAAAATGAGGCGCAAAATTTGGCATTTTCCCGTGGAACTAAATACATCACAAAATTTTTTGACACGAAAATGACTGTTAGTGTCAGAAAGAGAAAACTCCAAGGTATAATCAAGCCCATTATAAACAAAATCCTACCACTGTGATTTTCACAATAACCCGACGCGCGAGGTAATGCAACACGGCCAAAAGAACGCAACAAAGGTCAATCTGGGTCAAAGAGGCAGTTTACCTTCAACGCATATGGATATCCGGAAGTAAGGCTCGGATCGAAACGCAATTTCCACCCAAAACACACCAATTCATACGCTTTTCGGCCATGTTAGTATCTAATGTCAGTTCGAAGCACATTTTGAGAAATGTGAACTCAAACCCAGACCCTCGAAACCCTTTCGTCCCTTTTTTGTCGCGTACTACCATGGACCACTGTCGCGGAAGAACTGGTGCGTGCACCGTTAATATATGCAAATCATAATTGATATCATATATGACTTTAGCAAGGTATCCCCTATCAGCATGCGAAGTTTGACTTGTTTGCGACTTTGCGTTCTTGAGTTACAGGTGGTTGAAAGTTGCCGTGTCGGAATGCTGATTTTGCCCCTCTGGGCCGTGGTACCATTCAAGGCGCATAATAGCAATTACGTCACAAAGGTAGCTTCCACTTGAAGATGATTTTGTCCGTGAATTCACGCTAAATGAACAAGTCTTGCCGTTGAAAGGAATGTCAGTGGGGCGCACTTGCGATAGAGTAGACTTTTCTTCTATTTCTGACCGGAATAAACGCTACATACCGCCTAGAACGTAGTTGACTTCATGACGTCACAATGACTTTCACAAGCCCATCTTTTCAAGTGAGAACGGTGCCGTTTTAAGTTCCGTACTTCTACGGCTAGCCGTTCAAGTTCTTATTTTTGGCGTTAACTGATAGAGAATAGACCTAGCCTTCTTGCCCAAGTGTTTCCGCGGCCCAGATCCATGTTGTTTTGTAAAAAAACGAAGTTAAATGAGTTACCTTTGGTTAGGGTGGGGGTCTGAGCTGCACTTCTAACAGCTATGAAGGCATAAAAGGGCATCTGCTGAGAAAAGGCCTTACAGATTGGTGTCGGTCTCGGTGCGATTAACAAGCCTAGGGATGTACCTTCTGATTTGTATGACTTTTTTGCCTGAATGTTGTAAACTAGCGCGACAGCGAACTTGACACTGGATTGGGCCGGAAAGTACGAGAATGACGTCATCTGGGCCTTTTTTCATTGAAAAACGTCTCCTACTTGACGAAAAAGCCACTATCAAACGTAAATATGCAATATTCCAGTGCCCCAGTGTTAGGGCGATGCAAAAAAGCAATATTTGGGTAAATACTACGTCATTGATGTTCATCATACCCACTTTGAAGTCTGTATGGCCGTGTTCGAGGGGGGGGGGCATGGGGAGGGGGGCAAATCAGCTAATTATATGACATCGTATAATCATATCAAAACTTTCGAAATCATAATTTTTTCGCTACGGTTGGGTCGGGGGACACACTCTCATGGGGAAAATGCAATTTGTTGGCTTTCTTTGCTGCTATTTTTTCCAGTAGATCTCCTTTAAAGGGGGCACCCCCTAGTTTATTTTGGGTCTCAATTCGAGTTTGCACACCCCTAAGTCTAGCGACCGTCTCTTCCAGGAAATACTTCTGAGCCAAAACAACTGTGAATGGGAATGAAGGCTATCCCTCTAGCTACAAGAAAACCCGAGTTTCGGTTTCTTCAACCTTTGTAATTTTAGTAAATATAAGAGGGAAAAAGTATTTTTCCGTCAAAAATGAGGCGCAAAATTTGGCATTTTCCCGTGGAACTAAATACATCACAAAATTTTTTGACACGAAAATGACTGTTAGTGTCAGAAAGAGAAAACTCCAAGGTATAATCAAGCCCATTATAAACAAAATCCTACCACTGTGATTTTCACAATAACCCGACGCGCGAGGTAATGCAACACGGCCAAAAGAACGCAACAAAGGTCAATCTGGGTCAAAGAGGCAGTTTACCTTCAACGCGTATGGATATCCGGAAGTAAGGCTCGGATCGAAACGCAATTTCCACCCAAAACACACCAATTCATACGCTTTTCGGCCATGTTAGTATCTAATGTCAGTTCGAAGCACATTTTGAGAAATGTGAACTCAAACCCAGACCCTCGAAACCCTTTCGTCCCTTTTTTGTCGCGTACTACCATGGACCACTGTCGCGGAAGAACTGGTGCGTGCACCGATAAGTGGGATCGTGTGTCGAAATGGCAGCATTGTTTGGCTCAGAACCAAGTGGTCCCGGGTTCGAATCCTGCTGTGTCACCGATCTTGTGCCCTTGCGAAAGGCACTTTACACGACTTTCCCAACATGCCAGAATGGTCGTCATCAAGACCGTGGGTATTTAAGACAAGAAAGAACTTGCAAACTGCCCAAGATGAGCCATGGGACTGATAGAATCTGGTCTATGTGGACAGGTGGTCACTATAGACAGGATTTGTGATGCTTATGTTGATAGGAACAATCATCTAAAAGACTTAATCCGGTACTAATGAAATTGATGACATTACGATTATGTCATTAGCCAGGTGGTCATTATGTAGAGGCAGTCACTCGTTCAGGTTTGATTGTAACTATAGGAAAAATAACAAAATTTTTAGCCGCAGGGTGAGAGACCAAATATCAACAACACAAAGTTGTTTACTGTGTTTACAAATGCTTTCCATTTCAGAGCTTCTCGTGCATCGTCGGCCCTAACGGCAGCGGGAAATCTAACGTCATCGACGCCATGCTGTTCGTGTTCGGCTACCGTGCCCAGAAGATCCGCTCCAAGAAGATCTCTGTCCTGATCCACAACTCTGACCAGCACCGCAACCTGACCAGCTGCACTGTCAGTGTGCACTTCCAGAAGATACTGGACAAGGTAAGACGGATAATATCAATACTGTACATACTGTGTAATGCTTCCCAATGCTGGCGAATGATTGATTGTACTGTGTAAGTTCAGTTTTTTTTTCAATGTTCAGTAACTTTTCCCCAAAAAAGTTTCATCAGGTTGGTAGGACATAGGATATTTGGAGTTTCTTTTTTACACAACCAGCTTTTTAAAGCTTCTTTAGAGCTTCTGACTTGAGTATTGCTTCTCGCCGCTATAAGTAGCCAATTTAATTAGGTGCCACTACATCGGCTACTTATATATATAGCATTGAGAAGCAGTACTCCAGTCAGAAGCTCTAAAGAAGGTGTCTGATAGACACCGAAACGTCAGCAGGTGAGATTCCTGGTTGTGTAAAAAAGAAACTCCAAATATCCTCAGATACTTTTTGTTTGAAACAATTCTGCAGTCTAGAACTGTAGTAACACAAAACACATATCGTGATGAGTGAGAGGCCATGACAAAAATTGCAAAAATAAAACCACTGCAAACATTACAAGATTTAGGTGTATGTGTAGTATGGTACATACAATGTAGGCTTTTGTAGACTCTTAGTCTTACAGTACATAAGATACCTATATTGCATGCATGGTGTGACAATGATCACACCAAGTCACATAACAGCACACATGTTCATTCTAACTGTGTGTTGTGACAGCGTGCTAGAGCAATATGAAGTGTCAGGGCCTGCAGTCTGTGAGACTGAACTGTGGGCAGTATAGACTTCTCACAATTTACAAATACAATACTTTTTATGCAATATTTCGCTACATGTACATGATTACAGTATAAGTGTATAATGAAATAAGCATGGTTCTTTCACCAAATATTGTAATTTCTTTATCGTTTTTGGTCTTAATACCAGAACATTACTGGCAAAAAAGATATAGTGTTTTACATTGTCTGAACACCCTTGCCTGACAAACAAATTTCTGTTTGCTTCAGCCTGGCGATGACTTTGAGGTTGTTCCCGGCACCAAGTTCGTGGTCTCCCGTACGGCGAACAAGGACAACACCTCGGCCTACTACGTGGACGGCCGTAAGATGCAGTTCAAGGAAGTTGCTGCCTTGCTGCGTGGCCAAGGCATCGACCTAGACCACAACAGGTTCCTTATCCTGCAGGTCAGTATGTCTGTGACATGTTTGTACAGCATGTGTAGTCCAGTGGTTAGCCTCCGACTGCATGCGGCGCTTACCCAACATACACGCTACGGGAAAGAGTGGTGGTCTACCGTTCATTGTGCTTGTCGAAAAGATTAAGGGACATTTTGCAGGTACAATCAACCTGTAAATACATATAGTGTCATGCAAAATCAACTGTAACTTGTGTTAGTTTAAATGGCTTTAGACTTTGAATAAAACCTTTCGGTAGTTTTTCCACCATACCTTATAGCTACAATGTACCGGTAGCTACAGGGAAATCTTAGGTATGACGTGGGTGGGGTTTGAACCCATGACCTCCTGAATACAAAGCAAGCACTGGCTACCCACCAGGCTTTTGCATAAGATAATGTCCAGGACTTCAGATAAGCGTTGTAGTTTTACCATCAGTCCTTACCCTATACCATAGCTAGTGACAGGGAAATCTTAGGTATGACGTGGCCGGGGTTTGAACCCACGACCTCCTGAATACAAAGCAAGGGCCTCTAGCTACCTACTAGGCTTTTGCCCAAGACTAGGAGAACATGTACATAGTTTTTCCACCTTACCCTATAGCTAATTACAGGGAAATCTTGACGTGGTTGGGGTTTCAACCCTTGACCTCTTGAATACAAAGCAAGGACTCTACCCACTAGCTAAGGCCTTTACACAGGTCTAGAACTTCAAATCAACACTGTAGTTTTTCCCCCTGACAGGGAGAGGTTGAACAGATCTCCATGATGAAGCCCAAGGCTCAGACGGAGCATGATGAGGGGATGCTGGAGTATCTGGAGGACATCATCGGCAGCTCGCGCTTCAAGGAGCCCATCGAGCAACTTGACAAAGCTGTGGAGGAACTCAACGAACAGAGGGGAGAGAAGGTCAGGAATAGTGCTGTGTATAGTGCTGCGTACGGGTCCTGTGTACCAGTACTGTACCGTAAAAATTTATTCGGTATGTGTACAGGTCCAAAAATACCGGATCATGAAGTACCGGTATGTATAGATATAGTAGACCTTACGAAAGTCGCTGTACTTTTGTTGTGTCAATAAAGATTGTTCTATAACCTGGCCATCAATCAAGTCTACCGACAGAACAATACGCTTTATCTTTGAAACGAATAGATCTTGCAGACATAATTACCTTCGTCAAGAAGGTTATTCGTTGATGCTTGTCTGTGTGTCTGTTAGTGAACATGATAAGTCGAGAACGCCTGGATGGTTTGTTGTCGTACATGTAGTTGGTGTGTCGGTGTGTATGTGGGAAATCTCTAGATGATTAGATTTTGGGCGAAGTGCTTTGCATAATCATGTACCCAGGGGTTTATCTAAATCAGGAAAGAGGGGCGCTGCACCCTCTTGTTTCAGCCCAGCCCCTTGTCGAATTTAGATTTTAGCTTAATATCCAGCATACAGCCTTCCCTCAGCGATAGATTCTTCCATAAATACATAGAATTCGCTCCCTCGCCTGTGTGTGCTCCCTCTTGTTCAATTTTTCTAGAAAAACCTCTATCTGGTACCGATGTGAATTCACCAAATATTTGCTTATTTTGTGACTGATCTCCTGACCTTATGCAATACCAAATGTGACCAAAGTGATACCTTGGAACAGAGTAACTAATTATGCAACAGGTCATTCAAGCAGGCAGGGAGTTTTGATAGCATTCAGCATTTTAGGCCAAGGGAGTTTGGTGGTAGGAAACCTAGTTACATTTTTTTAATAAAGATATAACACCAGTCAGTCTAAATCGAGAAGTACAGTTTCCGGATTCAAAGGCAGCTAGAACCTCCCTGACTGAAATCCCTAGTTTTCAACTTTTTTTTCCCAGGATGTACAGGAATCTTTTACATACCATTTCAAAGATTATGTTGTCTTCATCATTAGGTTGTTTTTTTATTGCCATAGTGTATAAACTTATCGATATATTTGAAGTTAAAAATTGCTTAGACCGCAGTGTAGAAAGAGTTTCCCCAGGCTTATGAAGTTTCCCCCCAGACTTGGTGAGTTAGACCGCGGGGCTGACAGACCAGCCTGCATGTAGACTGCATTTCATACAACACCATGAAAGTGACTGAATTAATCAGAAATCACACCTGGCCAGCCTGTGTAATTAGCACATATATGATAAATTCTATGAAAAGTCTAAGCAAGGGGGATAGGCCGCGGTCCTGAACAGAACCCCACATACTAAAATAAACGTAGAACGGGCTGATAGTTAGGTCCGCAGAACTGAACACAGCTGAGCCACTTTCCAATAGTTGTGCATTATTTTTTGCTCTACAGAAAACTGAGATTATACTACCTTGGACTGATTTCAGAAAGAGCATATTATCCAGCTATTAAAGTTGAAGACCTACATTGATAGGTAAACAAGAATCATGTGGGATTTTAGGCTTTGGGAAGTAGGACAAATCACACCATCTCTTATAGAATATGCCAACTGCTTTATTTGGCAGAGTCTGACCTGCAGCCATGGCCAGGCATGACTATTGTCAACTGTGGAAAAATATGTCTTAGAATGTTTGATAAGTGTTGACAAATGTGTTAATCAAACTTGCAATGTAACAAATTGATTTTATACTGATTCACAAATTCACACACTCTGGTGGAAAAGCACTTTATGTGCCTTCCTTGTTGCAAGAAAGAGGGGAAGTAAAATACCTCTTGGGTAGGATGTAACTATAAAGTAAAAGCAAGGAGGACCTATATAAAACCTCCTTGGTAAAAGCAGAGGTCCTGTGAAAGCTAAAAATACTGATTGTTTTTTTTTTAGATTGACAGTTCAGCTTAGCTGTCCATCATTTAGGCACGTACATCTAAGTTTGATGGGAGCACTGTGCACCTAAGAAAACATCTCCAGACATTATTAGCTAATTTTAAAGTAAATGCCAGTGCTCTAGGAAGGAAGGAATTCTTAGGAAGTTAAATCAAGCACAGGGGGGATGCGTGAGAATTTATTGTTCTTTCAGGGATGTCTGTATTGGCTGTGAATATCCCAATTAATGTCAAGGTGTGAATTACACTGATTTGCATAGAGCCAAAAGACAATTGGTACATGGAAAGATAGAATTTCTCGGCTACCATGGATCAAGACTGGGTATTGAAAAAGCAGAGGTTTTGGTCGGGAGGCTAGGAGCTGTGTCCACGATTTTCAACATTTCCCTTGAGGGAATGTGTGCTACCCAGTCGTAATGGGGAAGCAAGGTGCATTAGTACATCATTACTTCTGTATAGAAATATAATATTATTTATCTTTGCTGGAAGGGAGCTGATCTGTATGGAGACTGACCCTTGGTATATAGTACATGTATGTCAAACCAAGGAGGTTAATAAAACCTGGTTTAAAATTTGGTCAAACAAACTTTAGGGAATGAAAAAAAACACGATATGGCCTGAGGACTCAGTAAAGGCTTCAACAAACCCCGTCACAATCACACCAAAGAATGATGAACTGTCTTAGTGTATATAAGATCACCTCAACTCAAGAGGCAGCTTGGAACAAGCTGGCTTGAGGCTATTTGAATCTGGCTTGGAGCGTTCATGTTCACAAATTAACAACTACAAAATCTCACAATAAATGATAGTTTAAAAGAATGATAAATAAAATGATAAAAAAATTTTTTAAATGATTAAAAAATAATAAAATGAAAAAAAGATTAAAAAAAATTATAAATGTCATGTTCACAAATTAACCACTAAAAAATCTCCCAATAAATGGAGCCAAGTGCCACAATATATAATGTCCTTGCTTACACCAAGGAGGTTTAGACCTCCTTGCTTTAAATACACACTGACTTATACGTATAGTAATACCAAGACCTGAGGGCCAAGGCTAACATGATCTTCAATCAAGCAGTTGTGGGTTAGAAGATTGTTATTTCTGTATTCTGATCAGCCAGGATTTCCAGGCTCCCATCCCATGACCCAAGGCAAGGCCAACATTTAGCTCAAGATCTCTCGGTAAGAAGGCCTCTTTGACACACACAGTATACTCCCTGTGTGATAATTACTTCTGAATCAACTTGATAATTTGACAGCATCACTGCTTGTCCAGGACAATAGCTGAGCTAGTTTGAAGCCGCATAACAAAGAAGCGAATAATTACTTGAATTTCCTGAACGAGGGTATATGAGCTCTCCCCCTAACTGCCTATTACTAGTAAAGGTCCATATTGTAGGATTTGGAACCAAAATATTACCTAGAACCAACGAGGCTAGAACAAACTCTAGATCTAGCTAGCCTGATGTTTCGATTCATATGCTCGTAACAACTTCATATGTCGTTTATGAAGGTTAGACATTCAGGTAAAGACAATTCAAACTCTAGAAGTGGATAAAATTCTGAGATTTAATTCGGAATCTCATAACTTCCTATGTCAAATGGAACAATCTATAGAATTAGATGTGCTAAAGCCTATCTAGTATTTCCAGTTCCCGCACTACAAAAGTGACCTAAAGGCATCTCTCCTCAGCTATGTAACACATTGAAGTAGAATGTAAACCAAAAATGATAAGTATGTCACCAACATGGCTCGAAACATGAGGTTTGAACCTGCATAAGAAAAGCATAAAATGATTAGGTTTAAAGGACAAAGGACCTTGGATCAATTTTAACCTCCTTGCTTGGATAAGGTCTGAAAGTTTCAAACGTCTGATGATTTTGAAATTTATTCAGTTGTTTTGAGTGATTGTGTTTTGGCTATAAAGGACATGATTTGATCGGTATAAAAGCAAGAAGATCCCAAATACATCTCATTGCCAGTCCCAATATGAAAGGGATTTGAGGCAAAACTTAGATATGCTCTGTAACCAAATAACTTGTGGCATTCAATCACATTTCAACTCATGATGTATGAATCTACTGCAGTCAAATGGCAACCATATGCCTTTATACTGGATGAACTTATCTTGTACTTTCCCTCACCTATTACCAACAGGGAGCCAGAGGTTTTGGAAATCAGTTGCACACAAAAGGCCAACTATAAATGAATAAATGTAAAATACCACCAATGTGTGAAAACAGGCTGCTGGTAGGTGCAACACCTACCTAGGACAATTGTATGGTCAATATACTGTCTGACCAACACACAACACAGCTGTAATTTGTCTCTTTGCACATTTTGAGTTATCAAATTTTAAATCCCAGTTGATCTCTAGTATATAGGAGGGAAACGATCTCAGGTCCCCGAATTGATCTCCAAGCAGATGAATTGGTCAGGGTTATTAGCATCTGTTGCTCTTTCGAAAATGTACATGTAAGTTTTAACTGTTATCATATGAACTTTTCACATCAACTGATTTGGACCTCGAGTGTGAGATGCAGGACCGCGGTCTAATTTCGAAGCCCTGCAGACTAAAGTTGGGAGTGTTTCCTGTAAGACTGTCAATTCACGCCTCTTTCCCACCTCTCTGCCCCGCCTCTCACACCTTTCTGACACAGCTTTTCATTCAAGTTATCCCCGCAGTCTGAAGTTTGCCCCGCGGTCTACCTGCTTTTGGACAGTTCTGCCCCGCGGTCTAGAAATTTAGAGCCGCGCTCTAACAATTTTAGACCCGAGTTCTGTAATTTCACATCTCCGGGCTAGCTTTTCATTTCAGCGGGCTAACCAACTAGCCTGAAGTCTGCTGACATTTTTTATTAATGATATCTACAGTTATGAACATTGCAGAATAATAATTTTTACATCACTGTACTTGTTACATTAAGAGCTACACACTGATGTGAAACTTAATGGTAGAACATCAATTTTTCTGGAGATTCCAAATAGCTACTGTATTACCCGATGTAAACTGACTGGTGTTATATTGACAAGCTGAAAACAGTTTATGTTTTTATCATTGATGAAGTTAAAAAAAAAACATGTTAATTTCCAAATTGTTCAGGTACAGGTACAGGTCCGGACCTGTACCTAAACCCCGGTACCTGTACCTGATGTGACGTTTAGGTACGCAGCACTAGCTGTGTACCTAAACTAGTGCTGCATACCTAAACCCCGGACCTGATCCGGACTAGACCTAACGTTTAGGTTCGAGTCCAAGAAAATAACGTCCAGAAAAAAATCTCTTGCTTATACTCTCCTTTTTGTTTAAAACCATCTTAAACCTTCCTTAGATTGTGAAATTTGCACCGGAAAAATATGAAACATTGCTGTTTTTGTGTTTATAAATAACTGAACTTTTCTGTTTACTACTGACTGTACATAATTTCGCATATATAGTTTTCAAATTGCATGTAAATTATATGCCAATATGCAATTTTACATGTAACAGGAAAAAAATATTTTTAGCACACATTTGCGCCATGGCTTCAGGTCCGGACTTACATGTAAAAGTCTGGACCTGAATCTCTGGTTCTAAATCTGGACCTGAACCTGAACACAGGTTTAGGTACACAGCACTTACTAATTTGTAGTACATTTAGAGAACAAGACTACCCCCATACTTACTCTCATCTCCCAAATAAACGTACCGGTACGTTTATTTTTTTCAGCCTCAAAATCCACCCAGTACGTTCTTATTTTGGACAGTACGTTTATTAATTTTTTGAAAATCAGAGTTTTGCTAACCAGCGATCCCATCAAAATCGAAAGTTTGGGTATTCCTGCCCATATTTCCCCGACATTTTTGCTCATAATTTGCTATTTTTCGGCCTAGCGGCGTTGATTTCCCTGCTGCTATGACCCGGCATTTGTGAAATCCTGGCGGTACTAACATGTCAGTCGATCTCGATACAAAGTAAATGTTGTTATCTCAGACAAAATAAGACGCCACACTTAAGTTTTGAAATCTATTTTTCATATAAACAACATTGACAGTCTTTTCCCGTTCTAGACCATCTGAATTCTTACAGTGATCGCAAAATTTACGCTCGAAAAAGACATTGCCAAAAGAACAACCTTGGAACAACGTAATCAACACCATGAATGCTCAAGTTACCATTGAGTCGCATGTAAATTCTACTCACGTGAAATACAGCCTTTCCTCAAAACATTTAGAATATGAAAATAACACCACATTATGACAGTGTCTTAGCATTAAAAACTGAATAATACTTTTAAAATCTACAAAAACATTTAAATCCTACGGTTCCTACCACAAACATGAAAATTCAGCCCTTGGAAAATCGCCACAGTACAGTAACGCACGCCACTAGAAGTTTCCCACGGACGGAAGAACTCACTTCTACCAAGGGGAAACAGCTCTTTTTGATCTTCCAATAAAACTCTTTTGTCTTTGTCAGAAATGTGTGGTATTTCAAGAAAGTGAATTCCCACTTAATAGTTGATAAACAACACTAAGTTGCAATCTATATTCAGTAATTATCACCTACGATTTTTTGACAAAAATCACTCCCCTACAAACAAATTGGCTGAGTATTCTCAGAACTTCATGTAGCTGTCTGTTAGCCCCGCCCCTTACTGTCTGTGTTCCTGTGTTCGGTGCCGCTCCGTCTGACTCGCGCTTTGATGTGTAACATGAGAACCCTGTGGTTTGTGGCAATGTTTTAGATGTAACCAAGGAACTTTTAATCAGAAAGAGAGAGCACAAAATAGAGCAAGCCTGAGATTTCTCATATCTAAACAATGAATTTGTTGACAACTAAGTTTCTCAAAATGAAAGATTTTTTCTGCATACATCAAGGGTAATTTTTGGATTTGAAATTATTTGGATTGCAACAACACAATAAAGGAGAATATATGATAATGTTCTTTATAATAAGGTGATTTTGTGGAAAGCATGTACTTATAGTAATGTTTACAAAATTAATCCATGTTTCTATATGCAATGCATACATGATAAATGGAAAGTTGAGCAAGAAAAAGTACTAGTAACAACTAACATCATACATGTCATAGTTCAACCTTTTCTACATGGCTTTTACAAATACGTAATACTTGTATTTTCATCGGATATTCAGGATATGGTAATTTTCTGTTCAAGTTCTAAATGTTGATACATTTGTACAAGGTGTTACCCATGCAAGTGAACTGAGAAGTTTGGCAACTACTTCTGTTTTAATGATATGCCAGTTTATACAACAATTTTCCTTGATCACTTGGTTCAAGTTCCAAGTAGAAAATACATGTATCATGTACATTTTCACTTGTTGAATTTGAAGCAACGTTGGCCCCCACGGGGAACCTATGCCCAATTTTTCCAAAAGTGGAGAAAATGATTATAATTTGAACAAGATCTCTACAGTTATTCGGTTCATTATTTACACACTTATATAGAATATGTAAATAAAAAGAACCTACCTGCTTATCATCTTCTTTCCCTAAGACAGAAGTAGCATGGACACAGTTAACGTGTCAATTTGGTAATTTTCCGGGGGGTACGTTTATTCCGGGGGGTATGTTTATTAGATTTTAAAAATTTGTCCAGGGGGTATGTTTATTCCGGGGGGTATGTTTATTTGGGAGATGAGAGTATAATTAGTCTTCTTGTTACAACACTGTTTATAAGGTTGTGACTTGAAATTGAATGGTGTTTTTTTCTCAGCTGAACCGTGTAAAAGCAGTGGAGAAGGAGAAGGATGAGCTGGAAGGGTCTAAGAACGAGGCCATGGCTTGGCTGTCTGCAGCCAACGGAGTCACTGTCAGGAAGCACAAGCTGTTCCAGGTGTACATGTAAGTAGACAAGAAAAACACAGTGAGATTCTGTAAGTGCATTTAAGTTTCGTGGTGGTTTAAAGTTTGCTGCAGCGCTATAGTCACATGCTGCTTAAGTATTGGACAAAAACTTAAAACCACCGCAAACATGTCTGCATTTACAGTTATTACTTTCGGAACATATTAAGGTTCATGGGGCGCGGCGAATCAAGTAAATTTGACTTTGCACTATTTTACTATTAAAAAAATGAGAGAGAACTGGGTTTGTACTGAATAGTGATAGATATACAAATGTAGTAAGAACATTGTTTTCCAAATATAGTTTTCGGAACCATATGGATGACGTTATCATGTTTTATTATCCTTGACAGAAACGGAAGGGATATTCCTGAAAGTACATTTTGTACAGCACAATGTAAGACAAATAAATTCATATAGAAGAATAATGTTGCCTCATGTTCTTGTTTGAGGTCTTATTTTGTTCTTGGATGTCCATAGTTATCGACTTACCGTTGTATAGCACTATTTTGTAATTACATAATAAAACCCTTTGTATGAAGTAGCCAGACTGTTTTGCAATGTGAAATTCAAAGACTTTTGATTAAGCACAAGACTGAGGAAGTGACTCAATGTATATTTAAGTGACTCAATGTATATTTAGTCACATTTAGTTTCATTTGTAGCTATAGAACTTGAAGAAAAGTTCAAAGATGTTCTTTCTAAAATGTCTTCCTTTCCCCAGCCATGAGTGCACCGTCAATGAGAAGTTGGCAGCAGCGAAGGTGGCTGAGATCGAAGAGGGGATGTCTGGGACAACCGAGGAACTGAATAAACTGGAGACAGAGAAGAGGGACAAAACAAAGGACAACAAGAAGGCCAACAAGTCAGTCTTGTTTTGCTTTTTTTCTTGCAAGTGTTAGCTAGCACTCATGTGCTGCAGCTACGTAATCATTTTACAGAGGACCCTGTGTTAAAAAGAAATGATTTGATAGCAATGATTACATTGTTGAGAGTACAGTGTAATCCCTTGGATAGGACGCTAAATGGAGGTCCAGTGTTTAAGGAGAGCCACACCTCGAGCACATAAAAGATTCCACCACACTTCTCGAAAAGAGTCGGGGTCCTTTCCGGTGTAAGTGGATCAAATAATTCCGTCCTGATATACAACTTGTACTCTTGTACAAACCTGGTGTGTTACGCTGTGAGGTGGTTTACCAGGTATACAATACAAACAAACAAACAAAACAGTTTCAATTGCTGAAAACAGTGTACAAAAAACTCTACGCCCCTGAGGTGTCGCCAAAAAAAATGGAGACCTATAACTAAGATTGTAATCTTTGCAGGGCACTGGATAAGCTCCAGAAGGAGTGTGCAGACAGCAAGGCGCAGTTCTCGGAGTTTGAACGTCAGGACGTGAAGCTTCGAGAGGACCTCAAGCACGCCAAGGGCAAGGATAAGAAACTCAAGGCATCTCTGGAGACAGAGAAAAAGAAGGTACGTTCATTTCTGCTGATTCCTGCAATGTTTGCTGTGGGTTGGGGTTTTGCGCGCGTGAGAAATTTGCGCGTGAAAAACTTGCGCGTGAAAAATTTGCGCGTGAAAAAATAAAGCTCAAGAAATGTGTCAGAAAATGTGCACTACAAAATTCTTAGTCAGAAAAATGTTACCCCATGATATGATTTTGCATCTGTTTCCTGAATTTTGGGTTTGCATTTTAGGTCCCTTGGGAATATCTAAGCTGACTCCCAAGGGATTTAAAACCTTTTTGGAGGTTTTAAGCTTAAAACTTGAAATAAGATGACCCACAATGGAATTAAGTATCTTATTGTTGCATTCTACAGTTCAAAATGTTGTTCTTTCAATCTTCAAGTAATTTTTAAGTGATTTTCAAATGTCAAGTTTTCACGCGCAAAAAAGTTTGAAATTTGCGCGTGAAAGGATCTGCTTGAGAAAAGATGAAATTAGGCTAATAGAATGGAGAAAAGCTTCAAATAGTTACATTTTACAATACAAAACCATATATAAGTAAGTTGTATGTATTTCTTAAAGATTTAAGTGATTTTGAAATGTTTAGGTTTCAAGCCCCCAAAAGTTTAACTATTCCCAAGGGACCTATTCCCAAGGGACTAAAAAATCAAAAGTTTTCAAACCATAAAAAATTGTCAGATGAAAAATTGTATCATGGGATCACATTTTCCTGCCTAAGAAAATTAAAATGCACATTTTCTGACACATTTTAAAGAAATTTATTTTTTCACGCGCAAATTCTTCACGCGCAAATTTTCACGCGCAAATTTTTCACGCGCAGAAAACCCGTTCCCTTTGCTGTCAATCATTATCTTGATAGTGAAAGCTACATGTAGTACAAGTAGACAATCTTTATCAGCCGTATTAAAAGGTATTTTGTTAAGTAGATTTATTGAGATGTTGTTAGGCCTTTTTAGTGTATTAAGTAGTTTAAACAGGAGTGTAACCATTCTGATTACATTATACATGATGATCTACATGTAGATCTGGGCTAGCGTAAAAGCTTGCTGTTACTGGACAAAGAAACTATAAATTTGAAGGTACATGTAGCTTCCAAACTGTTGGGGCATAAAACAAAATATATGTAAAGGTAGTTGAATGCACACATACATGCTGTATGTAAAGTATAACTTAAGGACCTTTTCTGATCCATTGTACAATCACTGTACAGCCACAAACTAAGGGCACATAGTTGTGCATGTGCCATACAAAATTCAGCTGTCTTGTTGCAAAAAAGGCTGTCTTAGATGCTTGTAGACAGTTGGTTCTGTCACAGCCTGCTTGAGAATTCTACAACATCAAAAGCTGTCATTTTTATGATGAAGTAAGACAAAGTCGTCATAAAAATGACAGTTTGGCATGTTATACGTGGCATATCTTAATGTCAGAAACGTCTTACTTCAAACGGTAATGCATATATATGGGAGTTACAGAATTTGGTGACAGGCGTTATAAACCACCTTGCACAGGTACAAGAACAGTGACAGGAGCGATCTGACTTGATTTGTCGGAGGGCCTCGGTAGCTGGATTCACCAGTTAACCGGTCATTCTCTGAACTGAATTATTACGCTCTCTGCTGCTTTTTAAATTTTTCATGTCTCCTCAGGCCACAGCCATTTTTCCAGGGCTTTTTAGGCCATTGTTATATCTTCTTCTAAGTCAAAACCCATAAGTAATGTTGTGCATTTTTTTGTGAAACATAATAGGTGTTGTGGGAAAATGAAGAAAGCATCAATGGTGCCCGAAATTTGGCTCAAACCAAATCGTACAGGCTGGCCACAGCAATGTGTACATATAAATGAGAATTGGTCACAACGAATATGACAAAGTTACAGTTCTTGGCCTTTAAACTATCACGTTTCTCTCCCAGTTGGAGGACCTCCGTCTGGTGCCTGGTAAGAGTGAAATGGAGGTTGAAGAACTGAGCAAGAAGATCGAACAACTGGAGAAGAAACAGAAAGTGGAGGAAGAGAAGGTGGCTGAGGTCATGGCAAGTCTCAAGACTGAGACACAAGGACTGCAGAAAGAAAAGGAGGTTAGTACTTGAGATTCTGAATGCACTAATACATGTCATGCTTACATCTGTACCTTCATACACAAATAACAGTCTCACAACTAATTGAACTATGAATCATACCTATCAGAAATAAAGCTTCACAAAACACTACCTTATGTAGTTGAATTCAAGGATGCTGAAAGAGTATTTGCACATTTTTAACATGATATATGTATATGACCTTGAAGTTTATCAAGTTATAAACTGTAGATTTAGTAAGGTTGTAGTTTAGAACCTAGTATTAGTAGTAGAATCTGATACTAAATTAGATTTGCTTTATCCAGTTGCCTTTAAACACTTTATCAGGGTGCAAAATACCTGGTTGCACGTTGCACAGTGCAACAAGATTTCGGTTGGTGCAAGTTAATTCCAAACCCAGGTAGCGCAGTGTGCAACCTTATATTTTGAGCCAAAGATCTCAATCGGAGCCCTGGAAGCTCACAAAAACAGTGTCACTCTCATAAAATTTGGTAAATCTTCAATTGAAATAAAGAAATCAACACTTTTTCGTTTTAAACCATCCAAAACCCTTTATAGATCGTGGAAGTTGAGCTGAAAAAGACGAAAACACACTGCCCTTGGCTAAACAAGATGTTGTTAGGTCAATGGGAACACAATACTATCTAATTTATATTTTGAAATATTAGTAGTATTATACGCTGCATACGAGCTTACTTTGAAGAAAGCGTTGAATGTTGCTGGAGCAACCTGAAATTTAGATGTGCAACCTAGCATTTGCCCTAAGGTTGCAACATGGGCAATTTGGCTCAAAAAAGTATTTCGCACCCTGCTTGATGTAAGCTGCCAATACTAACAGACACATTGTATGATGTAGTGCATTTAGGTCACATTATACAATGTATAACAAATTAACATACTACATTCAACCATTTTGGGTACGATTATGCATAACAATCAATCAGTCATATTATCATATATGATACAATATTTCCTGCATGCATAATGACAGCCACACAATAAAAACAGATCTTTGATTTGAATGACTGACTGTAACCCTTATTTTTTTATTCTCCAGGAAAAGGAGAAAGTTCTGATGGGTCTTCAGAAGGATCTGAACGAGACCAAGTCCAAGATGGTCGTGGCTCAGTCCGAGCTGGACATCTACCTCAGTCGCTATGACAACGCTGTCACTCAACTGCAGGGGGCTCAGCAGAACTTGGACACTGCAGTCAACACTCTCAAGGACAGGAAAAGGTTAGATATAACGCTCAAAGAGTAAACAACAACAAAACAAGAGTAAACAAAAACAAAAGAGATAACAAAAACAACAAAAAGTTTGTGAAATATTAAGTTTCTTATGTCTTGTTTACTTTATTGATTATGCAAATAAGGTTTGATCAACATTTTTTTGTCCATTGGTTATTTTATGTCACTCTACATTGAACATGACCAACATATAGAAAATACATAACTGACAAAACACCAAAAAAAACAGACTGACCCAAAGCAATACCTTCCCGTGAATTAGTAGCCTCTTCCATTGACCTCATAACCTGGAATGTCTGTCGTGGCTGATAGACAACTAGTTCTACCAACACTGTGAACTCTACTTCATGTCACTCTACTTACAGTATGCAAATAACTGCTAACATATAAGACCACGAACACACAAAAAACAAAACCCCCAAAGGAACTATTCTAGATTTATGTAGATGTGTCTGAAGAGAATACGTGTAGGACAGAGGTATCTTAATGATTATCTTCCAGTGGCATCAAGGACATCGAGAAGCGCATCCCCGAATGTGAGAAGGAACTACAGAAAGCCAGCAGCGATCTGGAGAAAGTCACAAAAGAAGAGGCAGAGGTGGTTCAGGAGGTTTGTCTTTCCTGATTCTTTTGATATGAATGGTGCTCCTCCTAGCTGGCAAGTGACAGAAAGTCATGCCAAGGAATGGGAAATTCAGTCATCTATTTGATTACACTATCAGCACCAAGGAGAGATGCTTTTTGATAAATTGTACTTTGCCGTGCTGATGAGTCACAAGGCTATAAACAAAGCAAAGAATTTATGTACTATTTGAGCATCTGTGTGTATGTATGTGGATTTCTCTATCTGCTTGTATGTCTGGAGATAAAAATGAGTTACACGTTCAGCACCAAGGAGAGATGCTTTTTCATAAATTGTACTTTGCTAATCAAACAAAAAATGTCACAAAGCTATAAACGGAGCAGAACCTTTAATATGTACTATTTGAGTATCTATGTAAATCTCCTTGGTACATAGGGTGGCACCCACTTTTGTTTCAATAGCCCTTGGGCCACACAACTATGCGCAATCACTACAGCAAGGGGCTAGTCCACTGGTAGTGGTGTGTCTGTTTAACCACCATAACCTTTCCCAAATGTTGAGTGCTATAGAGTAACAATGTTAGGCATGTACATTGTACTTACTATACAGATGCATGAAAAGATTTCAGAAATTTTCAAAGATTTTTGCCTTCATTATACATTTTATTTTTGGATATGTAGACTATTGATTAAAAGAAAGAAATGAACTGTATAAACTTGTAGAAAACCTATTTCCCTACCTCACACATTTAAGTACTGTACAAAAATTCATATTCCTAATGCGACTAGACAAACCTCCCATTGAAAAACACGTCTGTGCTTTTATATCTCCTATAACCAAAAAGCGAGAAGAAGTAGAATTTATCTAATGATAGTCATATTCTTTTATATTTGTTAACTGTACTTGTATTTTGTTTTGTTGTGACCTGTACTTAGCCAAGTGTGGCAGTCTGGCAGAAATGTGCAATAAAGGTCTTCATTCATTCATTCATTAAAGGAAGGCAAAAGGTATGGTTGGGAATCCTACTTTGCTGTGCTAAATATACCAAAAAGTTTTATCCCCATCGAAATTACATTAGTCCGTCATAATTCAACGCTATATTATTAATTTGAAAATCGCGGCCCGGTGACCTCGGTTGACCTCTATTGCCTCGTGACCCCGCGTGACCACCACCAACAACACTTGCTAGCTGCCCGTGTGCCTAACAAACATTGCTGTCTGAACTCCGAAGACGTAGATCATGGAGATTAAAGAGAATCAAGTTGAAAATGAAGACTTTGACGACTTTGATATCCACCCTCCCACTGAATGCAAGACCTGTGACGTCACGCGGGGTCACGAGGCAGTAGAGGTTAACCAAGGTCACCGGGTGGCGGCGTATGCCGCGATTTTCAAATTAATGATATAACGGTGAATTATGACGGACTAATGTAATTTCGATGGAGACTATACTTTTTGGTATATTTAGCTTAGCATAGTAGGATTCCCGACCATACCTGTTGGCTTCCTTTAAAAAGTTTGGCTGCTAATTTCAGTTGAGAAGCTGCCGGATGAAGGTGGAAGAGGCGCGGAGCTCCATGCAGCAACAGAGGAGTCGTGGGAAGGTGCAGGAGGCACTCATGCTACAGAAACAGTCTGGGAAGATACCCGGCATCTTTGGCAGACTGGTCAGTAATGTGGATTCCCCTTGAGTGAAAACTTTTTCTATCTAAAACATATCTGGTGCATGTAATTTTGAATGTTACATGCATTAGTGGAGGTACAGAGAATGAAAATGGTAGGGTTTTTGAGGAAAAATTGAAGATGTCATTCACAATTAAGTTCACCAGAAAGACCTCACTGAAAGAATCACAATGGTCTTTGATTTAAGTAAATTGGATGTTGTATGGCTGAAAAATTGGCAATTTAACGTAAGCTTCAATTTTGGGCCTTTGATTTTACAGATTCATTAAGTAAGCCATTTTATCATTTTTCATACTGTATCTGTTATATCTATATATCTGTGTAACAGAACATCACACAACCAGCAATTCACCTTTACAAGGCTTTATTGTGACCATAGAAGTTCTAGCCCTTTGTTTTGTGTCATTTACATTCACAATATTTCTGAGGAGGTACAATCAATTATATAATGTGCAACATACGTGTAGATGGAAATGAATACCAATACTCATTCCCCAGAATGATACTCCACTTTTTTGATTATCGAGAAAAAGTGTGAACAAAATTTAGTTCCCTGACAAATGAGAATGATTTGCCGTGACCTCAGGGTGACCTGGGCGCCATCGATGACAAGTACGACGTGGCGATCTCCACGGCGTGCGGGGCGCTGGACCTCATCCTGGTGGACACCATGGACACGGCGCAGCGATGTGTCAACTTTCTCAAGAAGAACGACATCGGCAGGGCAAGCTTCCTCGGTCTGGACCAGGTACTCTTACACGGCACTTTGTCTTGTTTTACCGTCTTTATTCTCTGTGGCTTTAGAAATAATAATTTCATTTTAAATTCGAGCCCATGGACTACACTTGATAACGAGTTACATGAAAATGACAGACAAGTATTGCAGAGCAGTATAGCAAAAAATTGTCTCCACTGAATTTAATTTGTACTATTACTACTAACTTAAAGTAAGAAGATCACCCTGTCCAAAACATGGTTCCGTCGGCTACGACTCTGGCCACAGGGCGAACTTTGAGAAATGGCACGGCCATCACAGTGCCAGCAGTCCGTGCACAAAGAGATAAAAACTTGTTCCTTCATCAGGCTATCCGATCCGCCTGTATAACAAGTCCACCCAGGAACTGTGATACTGTTAATTTACTTATGAAGACGTTCTAGTGATTTTCGCTCTTAGCAAGCGTATGAATACTGTCGTCGCTGTTATGTAACATGCATTTTGTTTTTGTTCAATTGAGGATGTTGCTTGTGTAAAAATCAGCACAATTCAACTTGTACATGTACATGTATTTCATGCTGCAAGATTGATTTTGATAAATTGAACTGAATTGTAAAGGAACTGTACCATATGTAACATCCTGTTTTGTGCAGTTGAAGTCAGTCTTTTAGACTGACTGACAGAGTGAGAGTTTTATCATTTGAGTAACATTATTTTTCTCTGTTTCAGCAACAAAAGTTCAGGGAAAACTGCAAGAACAAGATCAACACGTAAGTTTTATTTTAGAATCAGGTTAAACTTTGAATGCTCTGATTTATACTGTAGTCATGATTATAGATATGCCTTACAATATGTACATTCTCACCTATTCAGATAGAAATTTTGCTTGATCTGCATGTACGGTGCAGGGTGTTAGAGACAAGTACTGTTCATCTACACATGTTAAGTGCAAAGGATGGTAAACTTAGTGAAAAACTAGTACTGGTAATTCTGTTCCTTTGTATCCTATCACAGCAAATGACAATGGAGCCGCTAGAACTTTTTTTAAAGACAAAGAACAACAACAGTTCCTAAATATATAGTGTTGTCTTTAAAGGGGCATATTGTGACATGAGCATGAAATAAAATTCTTTGTTTTTGATTATTTCTTTACATCATTAGTTGAATCTACCTTATTACACTGCACAGCAATATTCATTACGTATGGATGCGACTTTGTAGTATCGTGCGGACGTCTTAAAAAAATTGTATACATGTACGCAATCCCCACCACCACTTGACTTGTCCACCATTTTGTCGAACCATCGCCGAACATGCGATCGAACGTGCGACGTTCTGAAGTTTGATCACTTGTGGTGATTTTCCTATGACGCTCGATCTCCAACCGTAACGGTCGATTCGATTATTTCTTAGCGTTTTACGCTGGCTTATTTGCATATTAACTTGCGGTGTAAATGAACCAGATTTTACACGTTTTGCGTTTTTCGTTGTTTATTGATGGTGGAAATGTGACAAAATGATGGGAATATGTTGGAAATAAGTAACAAATAAGTTACAAAATGTGAATCTTAGTGTGGATCTTTCAAATTCTTACTATTTGTAGGATATATGAGGTTCTTTGTACAGTACAAAGAACCTCCTATATCCTATATTCTACCAACCTGATGAAATTATTTTCGGAACTTACTATTTGTAGTTTTTGCCCACCAGATTCTACAATATGCCCCTTTAAGTTACTATAGAAAGTTTCCATACACAATTTACATTTGAGTGACATTTGCATACGGTCCATAAGAGTTAAGTGACTTTGACCGGTTTTTCCAGTTGCCATTGGCATTATTTTATACAAATAGCAGGAGTATGCGAAAATGGCTAATGCAATTATGCCATTTTATCTACAATGGAGTGAATGGGAAATGGTTTAGGTTTTCAGAACTTTATGCAGATCCCCTAAATATACTATTAACAGTAATGCAATTAGTTGGAATCTACTGTAATTCTTGATGTTAACTGTAACTTCATTTTAGCTGATTTAACGGACACTAGTCAACAGCTAAAATTTCATCATCGCTAATATTTGATCACTAATATGTTTGTTCCCACCGTTAAAATTAAGTGCCGTGACCTACTCCATTTTTCCCCAACAGCTATATTTTCCTGCCGCTATATTACAGTACTGTACAAATGTTCTGAAATATATTTCTAGTCCAGAGAACATTCCCCGTCTGTTTGACTTGGTGAAAGTGAAAGATGAGAAGATCCTGCCAGCCTTCTACTACGCCCTACGCGACACCCTGGTAGCAGATAACCTGGACCAGGCCACACGCTGTGCCTTCCAGGGCGGCAGACGCCACCGGGTCGTCACGCTCGGAGGACAGCTCATCGACCAATCAGGTACTGGAATTGGAAATCATAGATTATGATGAAAATCACATGTTGAAACATGCACGTGGCTACTTCTCCTACCAATATAACTTTGATTGTAAGAGTGTTGTTCAAAGTAGCTTTGTTGTACATTTATGTGGGAATTTTTAAAATGTTTTATTATGGATATAATTAGATTTGAGCGCAAACACTATCAATTTTTGTTATCAATTTTATGATACAGGCAATATTTATTTTATTGGTCATTGGAAAATATAATCTGAATCTGTGACACATTCTTAGTGGTCACATTTTCAAGGCTTCTGTGGCTATCACAGATTTCACTGAAGCTATCTCCACAAATAATATATCGAAACTTCAGCCTATGCTTTTTCATGTATGTAGATTCTGCTATTACAAAAAAACATTAATGTTATGTTTTCCTATGTTTCTGTAGGAACTATGACTGGAGGTGGCACCAAGGTTATTAAGGGCAGGATGGGATCCTGCGTGGCCAGTGACTTCAACCCTAAAGAAGTAGAAAACATGGAGAACAAGCTTGCCCGACTCTCTCAGGTGAGGGTTCACATGTAGATACACATATATATTTGTGTGTGTTCTTCACCCCCACCAAACTCCTCCCTTCCGCTTTGCCTTCAGTGGCCGCCATTAACCAGCACTGTTCATAGTCCAGACTAAAATTGTATGGAAAGTACAAACGTAACAATAACTTAACAGAGTAATGTTTGTGCCGTGTAATCTTAGTAACCAGAGCGCAGATACACATTGGAAGGGGACGGGCAAAGACTTGGTGGAGAGATTGTTTTACGTATTTGAGTGGAGCCAGAAATACGATGTAAATGTTGCCATCTCTTCAGAATGTAGTCATTGTTCTTATCATCGTAAAGCTACTTGTATCTTTTGAGGAAACCAATCTTTTGGCCTCTATCGGTAAATATTGACCATGATGGTAAAGTCCTAATTGATATCAGCCCTACAGTGTCGGCTTAAGCTAAACAGTCCCAATACTCCAATTCAGGAATGACAGTCTCTTCCACATAGGTCACATCTGTAACCTGACTCGGTTCTATTGCAAAGTTCTTTTCTGCATATCTACTTTTCTTACGAAACTGTGCAGCAGTCTAGGTTCTCTGATTCTAGCTGCCAGGACAGTGTGCATCTCCATCTGCAACGGTCATTTTGCAACATCCTCTCAGTGTTCCATATTAAAGCCCTAACCTACATGTAAAAGTAATTGCTAACAATCTACTATAATTTATAATAATGATACATGCAGGAATCCCAGCAGCTGAAGGAAAGGAAACGTGGACTGGAGGAGGCGGTGCAGCGTCTGGAGCGGGAACTCACCAAGATAAAAATGGACCAGAAGAAGTTTGACATGGACATTAAGGTAAGCCATCTTCACATAATCTAGTACATAATCTGTACCTTTGAAAAGTTTTAGCAGACAGAATGAATGTCAACTTTTGTCAACTACGATGTTAAAACAAACGTAGAAAGTGACGTAAATCTCGACGAACTCAGCTTCAGAAAAGTTAAGTTTTCAAAGTTATGAAAGATTGATAACAATGCTTGGTAAAAATTATCTTAACATGTACATGTATATCAATGGAACAAAACTTACAAAGTAATTATTTTATCATGGAGGAATTGAACTGTTTGCCTACTTAAAAAAATTGGATTAACTGGGATTTTTTGACTGAATTGCTCTGTATTCTTTATCTATCTGAACCAATACCAACGAGTCCTGTTTTTTGAGTTGGCAAACAGTTAAATTTGGCTCCATAATCAGATGTAATTTACCAACACAGATGATCTTTCATGCTACAGCAATTATTCATCATGCTATAATGTCTAGCATTCACCTAAAGTGCAGTTCCTCTGTAATCTGCTAGGAGCACTACAATCTTCCAATGTAGTAGTAACATAACTCACAACTAGAATCCACACCTACATGTATGTAGGCCCTGACAGAGCAGGAGGTGACTCTGAAGCAGCAGGTGACTGAACTACAGCAGCAAGTGAAGGAGGCAGAACCAGACAAGACTCAGCAAGCCAAGCTGGAGAAAAATCTGGCCGCTCACAAGAAAGGTACTGAGGAAACTTCAAGTCTACTTGTTTTCTTTACCATTATACTGAAGTTCTTGGGGTGTCCCTGTGGTGTAACCTCCTGCTCTGCACTTCTGTTACTTACCACATCTGGTTCAAATTACTTGGAACCAGAAGGCCGGGGTTCAACTCCCGGGGTAGGACACCTCTTGACAAGAGGCGCATTGAGTCATACCAAAGACTTTATAAAAATGGTACATACTTCTGAAACAGTATGGAAGTTAAACACACTCCTCTGCCAGTGGACTAGCCCCCTGCTGCAGTGATTGCACCACAGTGTGGCCCAGGGCTATGAAACGGGGATGGGCACTGCCCTATACACCTTATGGTGTGGGAGGATCAGTGTTCTCGCCAGCCTGAAATTTTTACCCGTCATTTCAATTTTCCTTTTGGGAAGAACATGTCGAGCGCCGAAGGCGCGAGGCGTCGCGCCGGAGGCGTGACCATCCTAGGGGGGTTCGGGGGTATTCTCCCCCGGAAAATTTTGGAATCTAGACCCTCTGAAACGCTATTTCCTGCATTTTGAGGGGCAAATTTCTTGGTAGAATAAGCTTAGTTTAATGACATCTCTTTCGGTGAAAAATTACACAAGGGTTTCAGGCTTAATTTTGGGGGGAGGCGTGCCGTCGATCATCGCGGTAAGATCGAATGTTCACACACAGGCTACATTTCTATGTTGTATACAATCGGCAAAGAAAAGAAAATCAAGCACAACAAAACTTTATTACGTATCTACGTCCTACAAAAAATACACACTGAATAATTCGGCAAAATTAAAATTTTTCAACACTTGTCCCGTATGCTCCCTGTATTTATTGAACATAATGAGAAATTTGACACCCTACTTTGAGAAAGAACGCCATAAAGACGTCCATTTTTTTCTCCCATGTTTTCCACGGTTAATTTCTCCGGTAACTGCACTGAATGTCTTCAAAAGTTGTCGATTCAAGCCTTCAAACAGCCGCTTCGTCGTGCGATCCTTGCGATCCCCGCCATTCCTCTAACATCTCGCAAATTCACGCATAGCTGAAATCACGCGAGTAGCGAGACTCGCATGTCATTGGTCGGTATTTCTTGACGCGACGGAGACGACGCACTGTGATTGGTGGAATAGAATATCTGACGCCTGTTTACCATTTCTTACGGGAAGAAAGCGCATTCAACTCAGCCGCCGCGGCTTGAAACTTTAATAATGTTTTACAGATTACAGAATGCCTGATAGCTATAGGAATATTTCTGAATTTTTAGGCTTCTTTGATAACAATAACTGACGGTGAACCGAGAGGGACAAAACAGAAATAAACGTCAGCCCGATGCGACCAGCCAAAACTGTGGGGAGGGCGGCGCATGACGTCGAGTTTTCGGCGGCCACCAGATACTAGTATCCACCACGGCGCTCTTTTTGTGGCTGGGGTTGTCGCCGGCGGGCATTAGAAATGATCTAGATCGCCCTCGTCGCGATTTTCCGGTGATCCTCTGGAGTTTTTGCAAAATTCTAAACTCTGTCTAAATATCTTTACACACCTATTTTTGTCCATTAAAAATGACGGGTTGGGCAAAAATTTTGTCCGTCATGAGCGACAAAAACCCGTCAAATGACGGGAGGACGGGCGCTGGCGAGAACACTGGGGAGGATTATAACTTTTTAACTAACAACTGAAGTTTTTAACCTTCTCCCTGCTGTCTAACTATGTAACTAAGAGGGAATGCGGTGACAAGCGGCTACTTCACTGTGGTAAAGTTTAAAATAGTCCTAAACAGTCCTACAAAAGCGTAAGAGGATGACTGTGCACTAAAATGACACGAGTTGTGGTCTTTTTACAGAGTATGAAAAAGCTGCAGAGGCGTCCTCGAAGGTTGAGACAGAAGTGCAAAGGTAAAAAACTCTGCATATCTTACTGTAAATATGGTGTGGAAGAATACTTGTACCATGGTACCATGTTGAAAATGGAATACATGTACTATGTATATGTAAAGACGTACATGTAGTGACTGATATTGACAAACAGTCAGCTGCTTTGTAACAAACTTTGTGGTTGCTTAGATTTATACAGTGTTTGTTTTAACATTCAATATGAATGATGTTTAATGTTCAATATTCTATGGATGCACTACAGGATCTGATTTATAACGTATTGTTACCTGGAGAGTTGAAAATGTTGATGTGGTAAATGCAAGTTTGATTGCAAAGTGTCTTGTTCAAAGTTTAATAGTAAATTGATGAGTTTTATTTTATCTTATGCCATGTACAAACAGCCTTCACAAGAAGATCATGGATATCAGTAACAGTAAGATGAAGTCAGCTCAGGACAAGTTGGACAACGTCAACAAGGAGATCGACGAGGCAAACGCAGCAGTCACCAAGGCCAAGGTCGCCAACAAAACTGCTAAAAGGTGAGAATCTCAAAGGACAGTTCCAGAACATTGAGCATTTAGTGTTCGTCTATACATTTGTAGCTATTGCCTCTTGTTTTAGTGGCTACTGTAACTATGAACTGCTTACAAAAAAAATTGTTCCTTGTAATGTAAGGCAGCGCTCGTGAGTGCGACTCGCATACAGCATGTATGCGACCAGTTTTTTGAGAATGCGACTAGATTTAAAATCACGGTCGCACGGTGCGACTATAAAAAATTAAGACCTGCGCCAGGATCTTGGCTGCAGAACTAAGCGGTAAGCTGAAAATATTTAGGTATTCCAACCCTACCGCGAAAATCGTCGGTGAATTTTCTATCATGTTCCCACGCCCGCGGTACAACAACTATCCGTTCCTAGTGGCAAAATTACCCATAGAAATAAAGGATATAAGTTTCTCTCCTTTGTGATGTATTTGTTTGATTTGTAAAATGTTAACGCCAGAAATTGCCGATGAAAGTGAGTCTGACGCGCGAAATTTGAACTGCGCGTTTCAAAGGAACCGAAGATATTTGACTGGGCCGGCACAAACAGATAATTTTTGATACTATTGGGCAAGAATTTCAAGGATATTAAAGTATTTTGGATGGTTTGTAGACAGAGGGTGGGGGTTAAAAAAAATGCCTGTAAAAATGTTGAACTTGATGCCAGCAGTGAAATTTCAAATTATGGAATTTGACTTTATTTGTTTTGGTCATGAAACCAATAGATAAGTTTTAGAGTTATCTATTTATTTATCATTCAGTGTTATGTGAATCATTACTTGCCTTGTTCCAAGTAAAAAATACCATTGTGTATTTTTCAACTTGTTGAACTTGAGGCACCGTGGCCCCCGGATAGGGGCCAGCCGGGGAACCTATGCCCAATTTGTTTGGAAAATCCCAATATATCACTAAAGCTTATGTCATTTTTAATGTCATCGCAAATGGTCATGTGAATCATCACTTGCCTTGTTCCAAGTTGAAAATGCCATTGTGTATTTTTTCACTTGTTGAACTTGAGGCACCGTGGCCCCCGGATAAGGGCCAGCCGGGTAACCTATGCCCAATTTTTCTAAAAAATCTGTCATACTATAGCTAGTATCATTTAGCATGTAGGAAGGTATTGAATGCATTGAATTGCCAAATGTAGGCTTTTATCTTTTATGATCTATTCAAATACTTTATTCCTGGTTGTTAACATTGATTAATACTATTAATAGGAGTATTACTTGGTATGGCCAAGACTTTTGCTTGTTCTTCCAACTTTTTGTAGTGGTGCTCCTAGATTTTTGCTGGTGCTCCTAACTTTTTTGAGTTAGGAGCACAGTGCTCCTAGGTCTAAAAGTTAGTCTGGAGCCCTGTAAGGCCATGTTGATTTGATTATAATTATTATAATGGATGATATCCTCTGGATACCTGAAAATCTTCATGCTGAATCTCATTTTGCAGCTGCTTTTTATGATTTACTTAGTTTTTTTATGGAACGAACAAAAATTGATGCGTTCGCAGATGTCATCCATATGATCAAATCAACCTGGCCTAATGTTACGAATCAGAGGTTTTCACTTATACATTGTACATGTTTATACTATGTATAGTAATTCAAAATGCATCTGGCTCAGTAAGATAGATGAAAGCATGAAAAGCAATGAGTGAAGGATGCAGGGCCCTTCCAGTATAAATAAAAGTTATTGATTGATTGATTGATTGATTGATTGATTGATGTCTTTTCCCCTGCATCAGAAACATCACTAAGACTGAGGAAAAGATTGGGAAACTGGAGAAGGATATTGAGGAGAACAAGACGGCTGTTGGTCAGTTTGAGGTGGAGCTCACCACGCTAGAAGAGAAGGCTACAGAGGTCTTGAACCTCTTCCAAGAGACCAAGGTATGGACAACACACCATTTCCATTCTTTTTTTTGTTGTTGTTACATCTGCAGTGTTGCTACATTTGTGGGTCTGAAAGCACAGCAGTACATGTTGTATGTGTAAGGGGTTGAAGTATTCCTTCTCTGGTCGCCATGTTCTCAAGAAAAATGGCCAGGTGCATACATGCGTATGTCATCGCACATCTTGTTTTTCATGGAAAGAAAGGCTAAGCCATCCAATCCTACTAAAATAAATGTTAAAGTGATCTTCAACCGGTTTAACTCAAATTAGCTCAACGAACAGTTGAGCTAGCCTTCCACTGGCCATGACAGAGAAGACAGATTCTACATTGTATGTATGGTGTAGATACATGTGTAGCTTCGTTGTTGCCAGCGATCCTTTCTAGTTTCATCATTTAGGTCTCAAGGCTGGGCCACTTACCACTGGACTACGTGCATGCTTACCTGGACAACCACGTTTTAACCCTTTGTCTTTAATTCTAATTCCCCAGGAAAAGATGCAGGAAGTGGAGGCTGTTGTTGCAGACATTCAGAAGGAGCTGGATATCCTGGAGGCCAAAGAGAATGAGCTGAAGAGTGCTAGTGTGGACATCAGGCACCAGTTGGAGGAAAAAGTCACCGCTGTCAAAGAAAACCAGGGCAAAATCAAGTACTGGAAAAAGGAGGTAAAGCAGGATATCACCTTGAAGCTTTAGTTTCAACTTTGTCAATGATAAACAGTTTAGACAAATGACAAAAAAAGGTGTTAATCTATGGCTTCCATATTGATAATAAAGGTCTCCTTTAGACTTCATCTGTGACAGTTGATGGCATTTTCATAACTGCATGCAATCAAACTCCAAGGGCTGGGGATCACCAGAACTGACTGGAGGGTCAGCTACACCGAGAGTAGACAAACCTGGCGTGACCTAGCTACGCATGTCTGTAGCCACTATGCATCAGTTCCTGATGCTCGCGAATGATTGATTGATGCAATCAAAAGCATAAATATGATGTCTACAATCCAACCTTTTATAAAATCCATCCAGTTGCTTGGGCAACTTCTGGATACTGGTATCTAACTTTCATCGATCGATATATGAATATGATACTGAAATACTAGCATTTTTTCCTATCCAAGTTCTTCTTAGTATCTTATATGCCAATGTTTTGGTGGAAATTGGACCAGATTCCACTCTGGCAATTCTTGTACTACATGTACATGTAGTCTACAATAGCACCTTTATGTCTGTAAACCTTCACGAATATTTACTGTATGTGCATAGCTCCAATTTTCAGTGCAAAAAGTGTGTAGTAGTAGTGTTACACTTACAGTAGTATTTCTTGCCCTGATAATGACCTGTGGCCTGTTCCTTTCCCTCCCATAGATAGAGAAGCTGACTATAAATGTAGTTGATGATGAAGATGCCCCCTGTGAGCTGAAGGAGCTGAAAGAAGAGGAGATAAAGGCCATCGACAAACAGGCGCTGACATTTGAGATCACCGTACAGGAGGAGAAGCAGGCAGAATTCAAACCAAACATGGCAGCCATCAATGAGTACAGGAAAAAGGTAAAGCTTCAACTTCTGGAAAACTAGATCATTTTGATACAACACAATTTTTAGATGGGAAGCTATGACATGCTAGTAACTTTTTAAAGTGCATGACTACTGTATGTCAAAAGCGGTGGAAGACGAAAATACATTTATCTCCAACCGTCCTTTTATTATTAACAATGAAGTAAGAAAAGAGCTATTCAAAGAAGCCACCAACACTCATTACAAGTTCAACAAAATGTTTACTGATGACAAGAAAACTAGAACCCTGTTAACCTCTCAAAATCCACTCGTACAAAAAGTGGGACACTTCGTCTTCTACTGCTTCCAAAAAGAAGTCAAACATTAGATTGTATTCCATGGCTGTTCTTAGGAAAGTCACTTGCTCCACTTGTCACTATTGTTAAAGGCAACCTAAGCAATATTAGGGCGTTGAAAGTCATATTTTCAAAATTAATTTTTTAGTGATTTTTATCCATAGTAAGTTAAGATAACACTATCCCATTGCATATCGACCATCATGGAGCAAAAATGCAATGTCATTGTGTGGTGTGAACTCATTGAAAATCTTAGGCCAGCCATCATTTCAAATCTTCCAAACATGCATGATTCTGACCGATAAGTCCCAAACACTTCACATGAGAAACAATCACATGGCCATGGCTCAATGTGCTCGGGCATTGTGACGTCAGGCGGCCGGAAGTTACCGAAAATTGTCGAAAGAAAACGGTTACGGCTGGATTCTGGGCTGATTTTTTTGTGCTACCAATAAATAAAATTACTCCTTTTGCGGCTTGTTTCTGTGCTCTTTTTAAATGCCCAAAGTATGAAATAATGATGCAAATGTGCTAATATGGGGAAGTAAATGTCAATTTCACCAAACAGAATTGCTTTCCCCGGGATATGTCAAGTTTTACCTGCTGAAATCGCTTAGGGCACCTTTAACTTGCACTGCATGTATACTTTTTCTATACATTGTTCCATGTTGCAAGTAGCTCTCGCAAATAAAACTTTTGACTTTATTCAATTTCAGGAGCAACTGTACCTAAAGCGGGTCTCTGAACTGGACGAGATCACGAGTCGCCGCGACCAGCAGCGGAAGGCCTACGAGGACCTTCGCAAGCAGCGATTGGACGAGTTCATGGCAGGGTTTGGCATCATTACCAACAAACTGAAAGAGATGTACCAGATGATCACATTGGGCGGAGACGCTGAGCTGGAACTGGTGGATAGTCTGGATCCTTTCTCAGAGGGAATTGTCTTCAGGTGAACAAGGAAGACTTAGATGACAGACCCATACCTTTTTCCAAGACGTGAACTCTGCTTGGGTAGATCAGTGTTAGAAATTTCTTCAAAGGGGATTCATGTTGAACTAAGAGCATTGGGTCCTCTACATGTACATATTGCCAGTAAAAACCTCATGCCTTCTGCACTGTATTAAATTTTCAAGCTTTTGAAAAAGTATTGCTTGCAAAGTAGATACCGTAATCATAGGTAGGTAAGACATACATGTATTGTAAATGTCTTTACATTCTTGGTGATTCAATTTCACAGTAAGGAGAAAATGGAATGTTTGCGGTAGTTTTAATTTAAGTTTGCAATAGCATTATAGTCAGAGACTGCACAGTAATGGAAACAAACATTGTCACGTTGAAGCAAACCGCAAACATAAAGCTGGGTAATGTAAATGCAGAAATATTCATGTTTTTGCGGTAAGGTCAAGGATGCAAACTTAGAACCACCACAAAATTTTTGGCCCTTTTACTACCTTGTCCATTATTCTCAAATGCAAACTTTAAACCACCGCGAACACCCCCATTTTCTTCCTACTGCGAAATCAAAACCACACGAACTTAAATGTATTTACAGTATTTCAAGAATTGCAGTACTTAGCTAAAATATCAGTTTGCTACTTTTCAGATGACTGCTTTACAAAGTAAATAATACAGTAAAACTGAAATAAACTTATCACGCTTTCTTGCCACCACACTCTCACTAGTGTGCGACCTCCCAAGAAGAGCTGGAAGAACATCTCGAACCTGTCTGGAGGTGAGAAGACGCTGAGTTCCCTGGCCCTGGTGTTTGCCCTCCACCATTACAAGCCGACCCCCCTGTATGTCATGGACGAGATCGACGCTGCTCTGGACTTCAAGAACGTCTCTATTGTGGCCAGCTACATCAAGGTAAGTCATGTCATCGATTTCATTTTTTTTAAATACTTTTTTTTACCACTTTGATATGAATCCAGGCAGTATCCCTTTGCATCTGTAGATGATGCCGTTTGAAAATACTACAATGAATTATTAATCGTTAAAATTCTTTTGGAGTTTCGAATGGGCTAAACTTAGACAGCCCTCTGCTATCAGAGACAGACTTTTTCGCAATGTGAATTTTTCTCTCAGCCTTTGCGTGTGAAACTTATCGTAGCTAAAGCAGGTATCTCACTGAAGCTGCGGCCCGCTTTTTTGTGTTGTCTTTTTAGCCAAAGCAGTACCTTTTGCATAATATTCCATTATAAAGTCAAGGGTAACACAAATCCAATTTAAGATGCACCGAGGTTGCCAACGTCCTGCATTACAGTGAGATACCCACTTAAGGACCCAATATTTGTGGGTGAAATTTGGACATCTTTGAGCATGCGAAACATGAAATGTAATTATTCTCTTGGTGTTTTCCAGGAACGTACAAAGAATGCGCAGTTCATCATCATCTCTCTCCGCAACAACATGTTTGAGCTGGCCGACCGTCTGGTGGGGATCTACAAGACCAACAACAGCACCAAGAGTGTCGCTGTCGACCCGGCTGTCATTTCAGAGAGGGCAGCACAAGTGGCATGATCAAGTTATTCTCAGCCAGGCTGTTAGCTAGCATGGTGTCAATGCGTCTTCTGGACGCCCAAGAAAACAAAGAAATTAGAAGCCCTCCTTTTGTATGGGACACCCTGTTTCCCTGGTAATTACGTACCATGTGTTCCATACATACACTCTGCATCTGTTTTTTTCCCTGAGTTCTACCTGAAACCAAGACAACATGAAAATTGATTGACATGTACTTATTGCTACTGGGTAATTGGATAGGTCTGGTCCTCCCCACCCCCATTTTTGTGTGCCCTGTCTATAAATCCCAGACCAAAACTGTTCTTAGCACTTATTGTAATAACACTCGATAATGACGATGTATTGTATGAAGAATACAAAGAGTAGTTTAACAGTTTATTCTCATTGCATTGCCTAAACGTACATGTAGTTTATAGTACAGGTACATCTAGAATGATCCTTTCCAGCACTGTGTAAATTGCCATTGGTCACAAATGTTTGAAATCAGTGAGTGTGTGAGCGTACATATGTTTGTAATGTTCTGTAACTTGTACATATACGTATTATTTTTCTCCCCAAATTCTGTCCAACTCCTTTCTGACAAACTGTCCAAATTATGGTCTTCTGCCATTTTTGGATATAATTGTTGTAGATGTTAGAAATACATGAAATCATTGCTAATGATTTGAAGTCGTAGTAATATATAGGGATAGATTTTAAGCACATTCTAGCTGCATCCATACTGATGACATTGTTTTCTGTAAAGTGAGTGCTTCATTATGTTAGTACATGTATGGTAGAAAATAAAAACGTGTGAACTAAGGATGCTTTTCCTGTTTTTTTTATAAAGGTCTGATAAACCTCATACCCCCATGAAATATTTTGAGCTTTAAAATTACCGTTTTATCTTGTCTCATTGATTATACAAATGAGGCTGCAATTAGCATAATCTATTTCAAATAGTGGTCTTCTCTACAAATGACTTTACATAGATAATGCATAATGATCATTAATTATTCATGAGCAATTGTCAATAACGTCGTCAGAAGCGAGTTCACAGGCAGGAAATTGCAGGGCCGCTATGGGAGGTAATGAACCGAGCATATCGGGCCTGCTGGGAGGATGCGGGGACAAACCTACGCCAGTTCTTCCTTACATTAAAAGCTATCTGCCACCAATCTATCAAGACCGTGGCACGTCCAGGATAAAAATAGTATGTGTATGAACACGATAATTTGAGAATGCCTGGGCGGATTGTATTGATATTTGCTTGAAATAATTTTTAGAAATTTCTGCTTCAGTGCCAAGGTCACACACCGTGGGCCCAAAATCGACCTTGACCTTTGTCTTTCCAAGACCTACCCGCAAACCAAATATCATTGCAACCAGAGGTTCGTGAGTTATGTTGACCCCAATATTCGAAAACTCACTAATACCTCCATTTCCATGCCGGTTACTTCGCAGGTAATCATATGTCTGCAATCACCAACTTCAGATCATGCTTGAAAGGCAGAGTTATACAGAAGTCATTTGGATATCATCCTTTGAAGTTAGAAAACAATATCAGGGGGCGGTAGAGTTTTCTTTACGCTTTGTACAAAGGAGAATGGTTATCTGGCGCTCCTACAATTACTAGTACATGTATCTTAGACTATAACGCAATCAAAAAGTGAACTATTGAACGTTTCGAGTCGTTCTTCGTAAACACATAAATACATAAGTCGAAACGCACACACACAAAGCGTTTTCTTTGCAAAAATCGTAACGTGGACTTATTCTACGATATCTCTCATCTCATACGATAAAAGTAGATACTGGGACTGAAGTTTTCCACCCGACTCATGACTTCATAGGCTAAACCCAGACCTATTTCCACACTCGGTGCATTACATATACATGTAGTCAGAGGGGAAATTTCACCTTTCTTCATCTAATGTCAAGGCATTCTAGTGTCGAACAAGCTGTCTCGAGTTCTGGTAAAAACAAGGGTGTTGTCTCTGCCGCGGTTGTGACAGGTGGAAACATGAAGCTATCTCTGACATGCATCCTTGTGTTGGGAGTGTTCTCGATCAGTTGCGGTGAGTACAAAACTACGGTCATGTTTTTGTCTGGATACACGTTTGCTCTCACGTTTACAATGGGCGAATGGTGAAGACCACTCCAACACACACAAATGCACACACACACACCTTTCAAACATGTGTAGAACATATTATAAGAAAACCATTGCCACAAAGCGATTTGAATATATATCTATAGACGTCACGACAATTCTCAAAATGCAAAAATAGGCAAGTGCATGGAAATTTGTTGTCGTTAGAATTAAGATATTCAAACCCATATTAAAAACTGACTTATGTTAGCCTTCACTGTGTTGTAAGTATAATTGAATTTCCAGATTGATTTTGTGTGTCTATTTTGGACTCCGTTGTTACAAGGCGCCGTACAAATGGTACTTTTATTTGACTTCTCAAATCTATTTTCTTAGCATAATTCAAAAATTGAGGTCGGGAGTGAGACAGTTATTTCTCATGATAGAGTTATTTCTGGAGGTTTATGCTCGACATCTAGATGAAAAAGAAAAGATAAACAGTTTTTTTCCTCACTTCATGAAACCACAGAATTGACTCCATACTACCGTGAAGATGTCAACATGACGATATCCGGAATCCCCTGCCAACGTTGGGGCAGTACGGCCGTTCACCTCCCCAGCCCTAAGTACCGAAGTATAGGAGGGAACTTCTGCAGTAAAATAGACAGCCCCTGTCCGTGGTGCTATACAATGGACCCAGATTTGCGATACGACTACTGCTTTGATTGCTGTTAGTATGCCTGCAGTAATTAGTAGGCAGTAGTTTATAGTAGCTTATAGTAGGAAGTTTATTCTCTCTATACGTTTTTTTTACCCTAGATATTAATGATGACATTTTAAAGGAAGCATTCAATACCGTGTATTACAATTCATTGTGGATAGAATAACTAAAGAACTCAAAATGCTTGAAAACTACACATCGAAATCAAACTTTATATACAATATAGTTATGTACATAATGTAAACCATATTCCTCAACTTGAAACAATGTTTTTGTTTTTGCTAGGTAGTCCTTTTACAAATTGAAAAGAAAATGCGAAAATAGAAGCTTTGCTAAGGCCCCCATTCCACTACACGGCGATCGTACTGAGACCTTGCTGCGACCTAAATTGGATTTGTGTAACCCTTGACTTCATAATGGGAGTATCGTGCTGAATGTAACAGCATGACTGAAAAGACAACAAAACACAAGAAGCGTAAAAAGACTCGTTTTTATCTACGGAATCCGTTGAGCGATGTGTCACTATGATGACTCGGTCGCAGCAAGGTCACTGCCCAAGCCCAAGTGGAATATGGACTTACTGAAAATAATCTTTAATATGATTATCATTTTGATACAGCACCTGTACGTAATGTCTACAATGGAACTGTCAATACGACGGTTTCTGGAAAAGCTTGTCAGATGTGGAACAGCAAAGAACCACATTACCGCGCATATCTCAACTCCTACTGGCACCCCCACGCTGGACTTGAACATAACTTCTGCCGGGCTCCTTACCTAAACCCCTGCCCCTGGTGCTACACCATGGACCCCGAGACCAAATGGGAGTACTGTTTTGACTGTAGTGAGTTAAACACGAACCTATGATTGAGATTTTTAAAGACTAATTGCAAAAGTACAATGATGACAAAGTAGCGGAAGGGGGCGGGGCAAAATCGAGATTTATTATGATTATTTAAGAGTGTTATGATTAAGAATATAAATAGAACACATGAGAAAGGAGATAAACAGCACGACTTTTTTTTTAACCTGCCAACATTTTGACATGCAAAAATTGGCGGTGTTTTTTTGTATACTAATTACAGCGAAGGGGGCCCAGGGGAAAATCAAAATAATTTCTCTCTCTGTGTTTTGTATTCTTGAATTTCAGGGCATATTTCTTTTGCCACACAAACTTCCTAGATGCTTTTGATTTTTTTGTTATTTGCTTTCAGATTTGACTTCTGTCGAACCTGCCTCTACAAATTTAACTGTTCCACCGCGACAGACACCACATCCAAAGAACCCAAAAGTGCGCCTTGGAGGTAGGCGCTAATCGTAACGGATCATTAGAAAAATTAATCTAAATGTGTTTCGTTATTTCATTATAACATGTTTAACCAGCGACTGTTCTAAAATGTGGTACATTTGCACACTGTATGGAAACTTTTAAAGTTTGTAGTGGGCATACTATGACTGACTACAAGACATATCTTTGTGCATCCTTTCCCTTTTTTTTCTTTCTTTAATTTATTCGTTTTTCAAAGGGAAATTACAACTTAAAATAAATATACGGAAGATGGGCATACATAGGTCACAACGAAACCAAATAAAAAACAGGACAATTTGTACAGACGCTCAAAGAAAACTATAGCCTCCCTAAAATATAAACTGTCATTTGCCATCAATTAACATTGTTTTCTTTTTTATTCCTGAAACCTTCAAAACCTACATACTTTTTTTTTCAATCATATCGCCGTAGACGATTATTCTACCTATCATTTTACTCTTTTACCTTTGTCCGCTACAAACAAGACGTACCCAAATAAGGTGGTAACCAGCAAAGAATTGTCCCAAGGTCGCGCAAAGGTCGTTGGACGATATTTCCGGCGTAGCTTTCATGTAAGCCATCTCGAAATCGCGGGCGATGGTACCCAGGTACACGGCGATATGCCGAGCTGCGTGGCGACTACTGAAGCTGCGAACGTCCCCTGCTCGCACGTAAATGTTTCCCACCTTGTGTGGGAGGATGTATCCAGGCACAAGGCATTACGTATATACTCTTGTACGGGGGAAGTGGTTCGATCAAAGGTTATCTACCTTTAACTTTTGATCGAACCACTTCCTCCGTACTGAGACTGGCAGCGGTCTTTTGAGGTCCTTGGTACAGGTGGCATAGTGTGGTACAAGTTGTCGTACTCAGTATAGCAACCACTTGTACCAGCCTTTACCACTTGTACCACCGGCCTCAGAAGAGAGGAGCTAAGGAAAAGGCGACGCTCTTATGAGGCCTGTGGTACAAGTGGTATAGTGCGGTAGAAGTGGTTGCTAGAATGAGTACACAGCTTATACATCACTATACCATACCAAAAGAGAGGGCCCGTTGTACAGGTGTATAGGTGGCCAATCCTTTTTGGTGCAGACGGAGCTCTCTTCCGCCCGGGTTATATTTGTCACCCGGTGGTAGGGGAGGTCGCTATAGTAAGACGAGCAAAGGAAATGGCAGCGGTCTTCTGAGGCCTGTGGTACAACTGGTAAAGGGTGGTACAAGTGGTAGCTATACTGGGGCGTGCAAAGGAAAAGGCAACGCTCGTCTGAGGCCTGTGGTAGAAGTTGTATCTAGGCTATCTTCCGCTTAGTCTTCTTCGGGGCAGACAAAGTACTCTGCCACCTGGGTTACATTTGGCACCCGGTGGTAGAGGAGGTCATTCACATCACATCGACCCACACAAGGCAAGAGACATTTACGTGCGAGCAGGGGACGTTCGTAGCGCCGATAGTCGACACGCAGCTCGACAGGTCGCTGTGTTCCTGGGCACATTCACTCGCCATTTCGTGATGTCTTTCATGGAATCTACACCATGTTTCGACAGTGCGCATAGATTGATAGATTTTAGTATATTTTTCAGGTGCTAATGTCAAAGGTCAGCAGAATTCTTGGATGTTTGCTGTTTTCATCGCAGGCGTGACATTCTTTTCTGTATCGGTGGTTTGTTTCCTGTGGTAAGTAGTCTGTTACCTTTGTTACGATATTTTGGACACCATATGAATAAACAGACACTTGAGAGATTAAGATGAGTGATGCAGAAGAAATACGATATGTATTTAGTCGCCTTAACGTTTCAGAGTGAAAATCTGCGGAAAATTCTTATAAACATTTCCCAATGAAAACATATCATATACATCTGGTCAATTAACTTACGAAAACGTGACTTTTACTGAGCTATGAATGCTCAGATATGAATTTGTGTCTTTTTTCTAAATCTTGATATGTGAAAAAATGTTTCATTTTACATTTTTGTTGAAACCTACATAACATGTATATAGGGAATGCTGCCGTGAACGCCGAGAGAATCTATGCCGGAGGAATCAGCCGGCACCCCGCCGGTCTGGGCAGGACGGATCCCTCAGCAGCGGTTCAGGACGAGGAGGGGAGGGGGATGGAGGAGCCAAGATGAGTCGTGACACAGCAACGTCTCGTGAGTTCATCGTGAAAATCTTCAACGCGTTGGTATATCATACCACAAAATCGGCTTCTCATGCTACGGTCACAATCATAAAGAAGGAGCTCGACCTAGTGGTTAACGATCTTTTTTTCACCTCCGGATGTGACCCCTGTGTAACTCTGAGTTAAGATCAAACCGGGAACTGGTAACAGATAGATGTCTAAGGCTAACTGTCAAAACACCATGAGGAATCCTCATTGTGTCTTGATGTATCTTTCCTTAAATCCTTTCTGTATTACAGTTGCCTAAGGGAGTCGTTATTTTATTAGTCTCGTTTCACGGTGGTTTCTCGCCTTTGATTTCATTAGACTCACAAGCATGTTAAGAATACAAATCAAAAGTAATTTTATTCTCATTGCTTTGCCTAAACGTAGTTTTTAATCAATACATGTTTATGTAGAGTCATCCTTAATTTCTATCATTGTGTAAATATTTATTACAAATGTTTGAAATCATTGTAATGAGTGAGTGAGTGAACGTACTTATGTTTGTGATGTTCTGTGACTTATACATATTCAATTTTTCCCAAATCTTGTCCAACTCCTTTCTGAGAAACGATCTTAACTGGTCTTTTGTGATTTAAATATAGATGTAACTGTTGCAGATGTTAGAAATACATAGAATCATTACCGAGATTGAACTCCAAGTGATGGGGATGAATTTTAAACACATTTCAGTTGTGTTCATACTGATGACTTTCTGTTTCTTTTTTCTGTAAATTGATTGCTACGTTGTGTCAGTGTGTTAGTATATATGGCAGAAAATAAAAACGTGAGAACTAAGGATGCTATTCCTTTTTTTTCTTTTCATAAAGGTCTGATAAACCTGCTTTATCTTACAGAAACATCGATAGCATTAGTACATTCTACTTTGGTAAATGTCTTAACCAAGACTATAAAGCTGGAAATTTCCCACTGAAAACCGCTAGTGCACCAAAAAACATAATATGTATATGTGTGACAAGTTTTCCACTGTATTGGCCGAATGCATACTCAGGACAAAAAATAAAATTGAAATCAAAATTAACTCAGGGCGTCAAGGGGAGGCACATTGTACCACATGCCAACGAAAGAAGGGTACTTTTATCAATTCTTTGGAGACGTCATACGTCCATGAAGTATTTGGAACATTTGTAGGCTTTGAAAATACCATTTTATCTCGTCTCATTGATTATACAAATGAGATTGCATTTTTGCATCGCTTATGCGAATTAGGCCCTTATTTGCATGATTGGTGTCTACAGATGTTCCACCAGCCATGCATTACATATGTCACATCTACTTAACTCATATTATGATGAACAGATATTTTTCGTCATTCATTATACAAATTAAGTCCAAATTTCTAAGCTACCTGCATACCGAATGTCACGGAGATCCATCGTTCCTTTGTTTAGTTATCCTTTGTTCGGAAAATCTTTTGTTCAGTAATTCATCTTGACAAAACGCCCCCGCAGTTCTAGAGCAAGCTGCGAGGGCAAACCTACACCAATTCTTCTTTACATCAAAAAGCTATCTGCAAACTAAAAATCAAGACCGTAGCACGCCAAAGACAAGAAAAAAACTATTCTGCGTATTAACGCTAAAACTCAAAAATGGGTGGATTGTATTGATATTTGCTATGGAGGTTGATTAGGTTATCATGAAATCTCAAAATGATAATAGAAAGTTCTGGTTCGGTACCAAGGTCACACACCAGAGGCCCAAAATCGACCTTGACCTAGTACGTCTTTACAAGACCTACCCACAACCAAAATATCATTGATATCCATCCATAGGTTCGAGAGTGCTTGGAAGACAGGGTCCTATAAAAGTCATACATGGCTACATCCTTTAGGTTAGAAAACAAAATCAGGGGGAGGTAGAATTTTATTTAAACTTTGTACAAAAGACAATAGTAATCTGTCGCTCATATTAGTACTAATATATTAGACCATATAACGCTACAAAAAAAACTATTGAACTTTAAAATCCTTCGCAATCACACACACGTACGCAAACACACACAAGCAAGCACATATGCACACACATAAATATACGGGAACACACACACACACACACACACACACACACACACACACACACACACACACACTACGTTTTCTTTGAAATAATCGTAGCGTGTACGATATCTTTCATATCATACGATAAAAGTAGATACTGACACTGAAGCCAGACTCATTTTTCAACTCGGTGCATGCCGGATATTAGAGGGACATTTTATATTTCTTTATTAAATGTCAATGCATTATTGTCCAACCCTGACAATCTGTCTCAAGTTCTGGTAGAAGCAAGGGTGTTGTCTCTAATATGAGGGACAGTTGGAAACATGAAGCTATCGCTGACATGGCTCCTGATGTTGGTAGTGTTCCCGATCAGTTGCGGTGAGTACAAAACTACGGTCACGTTTTTGGCTGGATACATGTTTGCTCTTTCTCTCTCTCTCTCGTATAATTCAATGGGCGAATGGTAAAGACCACCCCAACATACACACACACACATTCACACACACGCCTTCCAAACATGTTTACAGCAGATTTTAAGAAAACCATTGCCATAAGACGATTTGAATATGTCTAACGACATCACGACAGTTCTCAAAATGCATGAACATTTGAAAAGATATTGAAGATGTTGTATTTATATATTACAAATTTACTTAAAGTCCATTCCAAGTCACAAAGAGGGTTTTAAGTGATATTTGTAAATAGTTTGAATTAATGTGAATAAAAGAATATTTTAGTCACAATAATTCTTAATTTGAAAAAAAGTCGAATATGAACAATTTATTTGATTCCAGTTAGATGTTTTACAAGTAATTTGAAAGGAACTGCGCAAAATCAATGTTTATTTGGAATAATTTGCAAATATCTATGTGATTCTTCTAAATTTCGAAATATAGAGCAATGTTTACAAACCTTTCTAAATACTGGATTAGGGTAATTGCCCCCATAAAAGTAGGTGCTAATCCAACCCATACTTCAAAATCCAAGGTCCGGGGCGAGACAGAAATGGAACATCGATGATTGAGGAGGGAGGGGGGTTGGGGTCAATAAAATCAGTTATTTCTCACGATTTATGCTCAATATATAGATGAAATAGAAAAAGTAAACATATTTTTTTCCACTTTATGAAACTGCAGAATTGACTCCATACTACCGTGAAGAAGTCAACATGACGATATCCGGAATCCCCTGCCAACGCTGGGCCAGTACGAATCCTCACAGCCCGGGCTTTTTTCCCACTTTCGGACGTGACCTCTGCGTGGCCCCGGGCCCGTGAGATACCCTGCGGCTGCCTTTTTTTGGCACGGCTGAGCTTCGGTATTTAAAAAAAAAACTTAACTCGGAATAAAGATGAAAACAGGAACTGGAAACAAATAGACGTGTTAAGCTAATAGTGAGAACGTCGTGAGGTGTCCTTCCGGGGCCCGGCCGGGGCTACATCCCCTTCAAGAACTGGTTCAAACGTGACCGAAGCGTGTTTAGCGCATTTGATTCCAGTAAATTTCCCTTACTGACACAATAGAAGAGGTAACGCATTGTACACTTTCATGTCTTGATGTATCTATCCTTGAATTGCCTCTGTGTTGCACTTGCCCATGTGAGTTGTTAGTCCCGTTACACGGTGGTTTCTTACCTTTGATTTCATCAGACTTAGTGTTCTAACCGATCGGCGCATCGTACTAAAACAAAGAGACTCACAAGATTAGTTAACAGTTTATTCTCATTGCCTTGCCTAAACGTAGTTTTTGACACAGGTACATGAAGAACCATCCTTTCCAGCACTTGGTAAATTGCTATTGGTCACAAATATTTGAAATCAATGTACTGAGTGATTGAGTGAGTGAGTGAGTGAGTGAGTGAGTGAGTGAGTGAGTGAGCGAGCTCACATTTGTTTGTAATGTTCAGTGACCTGTACATATCTCCCCCCCCCCCCAAATTCTGTCCAACTCCTTTCTGACAAACTTTCTTATCTAGAGTATTCTACCATTTTGGATATAATTGTTTCATATGCTATAAATTCATAAAATCATTGCCAATGATTGAACTCCTAGTAATAGGGATGAATTTTAAACACATTCCAGTTGTGTTCACACTGATGACTTTCTGTTTGTTTTCTGTAAAGCGAGTGCTTCATTATGTTAGTACATGTATGGTAGAAAATAAAAACGAATGAACTAAAGATGTTTTTTTCCTGTATTTTTTAAAGGTCCGATAAACCTTTAATTTATAGGCACATCAATATCATCAGTACATTGTACTTTGTTATAAGCAATGGAATACAGACACCATGAAATGTCCTAGCCCAGACTAGAAAGCTTGACCTTTCCCATTGAAAAACGCGAGTGCACCGAAAATGTGAAAAGCAGAATATGTATCCCTATGGCAGGTTTTCCACTATATTGGCTGAATGCATGCTCAGGACAAATATGAAATGAAAACAGCTCAGTCAGTCAAGGGGAGAGCATGTTCCATATTCCAGCTACTAGGAAAGTAAAAGAAAGGCATTTTGATATGCATAATGATGTGCACCTTTAACTAACCTATACATGTACATGCATGTACAATGAAATACCCCAAAACAACCCTAACCATAGTCTTTCCAAGACCTACCCACAAACCAAATATCATTGCAATCCATCCGGATCCAGAGGTTCGTGAGTTATGTTGGCCCCATAGTTGAAAACTATACCCTCATTTCCATGCCGGTAACTTCATTCACCTTAATTCACCTAGGCCGATCCTCATTCTGAAGGTACGTAGGTAACTATATGTCTGCAAGCACTAACTTCAGATCATTCTTGAAAGACAGAAGAGAATTATACAGAAGGCATGTGGATATCGTCCTTTGAAGTTAGAAAACAATATCAGGGGGCGGTAGGATTTTATTTACTCTTTGTAACCCTCCCAGAAAATGAACTATTGAACGTTTCAAGTAAAGTTCTTCGCAAATACACACGCACGTACGCACTCAAACACACACAAGGACAAGGAGGCACGCACACAAGCACACACATTATGCAGAAACACAGACACAAAACGTTTTCATTAATATTGCAATAACCGTAACGTATACTTACTATTTCACGATATCTTTCATTTTATACGATAAAAGTAAATACCGGAACTAAAGCTTTTCTATCCGGCTCTTGACTTCATAGGCTGAACCCAGACCTATTTCCCCACTCGGTGCATTACATATGGATGTCAGAGCGGAAATTTCACCTTTCTTCATTTGATGTCAAGGCATTCTTGTCAGACCCTGACAAGCTGTCTAGAGTTCTGGTGGAAAGAAGGGTGTTTTCCCTGTCGCGATTGTGACAGGTGGAAACATGAAGCTATCTCCGACATGGCTCCTTATTTTAGGAGTATTCCCGATCAGTTGCGGTGAGTACAAACGTTTTTGTCTGGATACATTTTTTTCTCTCTCTCGTTTATGAAGGACCACCCGAAACACACACAGGCACACACACACTTTCCAAACATGTGTACAACAGATTATAAAAAGAATCGTTGTCACAAGACGATTTGAATATATCTATAAACGTCATGATAATTCTATAAAAAAACAGGATCGGATATTAACCATAAAACCACCGTAGCTTTTCTACGACTAATCTTACATGGGGTGAAAACTGACCCCACAATGTTTTCTACAAATATAGCTTTATTGGTGACTATTTTTGTGTTAAGTTTATATGTATAGTTTAAGCAATCTGTAAGGGACAGTTTGACATCATTAGGTGTGAATAATGTCTTCTTATTATCATAATTTATGCAAACATAGGGAACATCGTCTTTTGCAACTAACGCTATTCAGACAAGCGGGCTCTTTTGAGGCCTGCGCCAACACTTGATGTCATATAGCATCTGAGTGTCTTACGCTAGAACAACCAAACTTGGTCATCTTTGCTAAAATTACGTTGGCAACAATTTGAAGTTAATGAAATAACTAATTAATGTTTTCATGTTGCTATTGCAACCGGTTTCTGAGAGCCATATTAGGAAAAAGTCGCTAATTTTGGATATTACAATGTAATTCTAGAGCTGTCTTTTTTGAACTGCCCTTATTTTCTTATATCAATACCAACCAATGTAATTCACTGTCACTTTTATGATTTAATATTCATAATTTAGGCATATTTGATTACGTCATTGGTCAAAATCTAAGATGGCGGACGATATAATTAGATTAACTATAACCGGCTATTTCAACCTCAAATTTCATCATTACCATGTTTATTCAAACAGAAACAATCTTAATATTACGTTTTGGTCCATTTTTTTTATTGTGTTATTAGGTTATATGATGAAAAATGCATTTAAAATAATTCAAGATTGCGGAACCAAGATGGTGAAATTCGCTAGTGTAACCTGATATAAATATAATTTTTATGACGTCATTTTGACGTCGTTCCTGTTGCCATCTACAAATAACATCTTTGGATGTATTATGATTTATCATGCATAATTTCTATTTACGTTTTATCGTGTACCTTTGAGTTATATGAAAATACCCAATTTATTGGTTTTCGTCAATAAAATCACATTCATGACGTCATGATACGTCGCAACGTCATTAATCTTTGCGATCATAAAAAAAATGTTTTTTCACGTTTCTAAAAAACTATATTTTGTAACTGTGATCATAATTACCCTTATCATAGATGTTACTAGATGACAGGTATCAAACAATAGGGAATATGAGTGCAGATTTTGCTGGGGCCAGTTTTGACCCCACCGGACCATGTGTAAACTTTCTAGGATAACTTAATCAACAATGAGCTAATCTCGGTAAAAACGAGTGAGAAGTTATAAGACATTTATACAAACAAACTCATAGAAGGAATTTTGTTTTCGACTCGAAATGTCAAAATGGCACATGTTTATATACGCCTGGGGTAAGTTTTTACGCCATACGGTGGTTTGAGGTTCAAGTTCATGAAAATTTGCTTCTGTTAGCCTGTACTGTTTAGCTTGGCTACCGTCATTTTACTACCGGGGCTCCAACACATGCTACCCTAAAAAATTATGGTAATACTTCTTTAAAGGTTGTGAGTGTGGGAGCCCCGGTAGTAATGGGATGGCACACAGGCTATTTAGGGTAGCGAGTATAGAAGTCCTGGTAGTGATAGGATGGCACTATGTATTGTTTAGTAGGTAAAACGTTTTTGGCGAAGCGTCAGGAGCGAGCTTGATAGTATATTTTATGGCCGACTTACAAGAATTCCAAGAATTGCACAGTCATGATTTTTTTAGATTTACACGCCGGTCCATCGCTATGATAAAGTCCCAATCACTAAGGGGGTATCGGGTTACCGGACGCTTCCGCGGGCTCCCGCGAGCCGATGCCGGCCAGCCTGTGAATCTGTTCAAATGTCATAAATAGTTTCAAAACGATCCCCTCGTTCAAATTGAAGGGAATTTGTGTTGCGTATGCCCCCAATGTCAGCGTTTCGAATCCTGTAGAACAATCCGGGTAAATTCAGGCTTGAGCACGATGAATGCCGCCTTCTAGAACTGGAACATTAAAACCAGACAACTGATTTTAATTGGCTCCAAAATTTACTGAATATCCTTCATTTTTGCAGTTTACAGAACGTTACTATAAGATAAAACTTTTTGTCTTAGGATTTCTTATTTTTCGAATTAGAAATATTCTTAAGATCGGGAAAAAGGCGTAAAATTGCTTGTTTTTACCTTCCAAGACCCATAATTCAACAATGTCTGCATTTCTAAAAAATCCATAAGACAGAAACCTCCGTAAAACCGTTGGCATTATTTCAAGCCGTCAATGAGGCAAATTGGACGCTTTTTGGTTCCGCTCTAAATATGGTGTTTGCGCGCATGTCATGCCGCACGGATAGGAGTAGGGGGTCACTAATACCGGCGTAAAAATCCCTTGAAATATTTTACTTCACTAACAAAGACGTGAGTAGCTTATTGACATGTTGATTAACCACAGCAAAATGTCAGCATCTATTTATTGTCCAGAAAAAAAAATATTTATATTTGTAAAAAAGTCGGTTTCCGTTCTGATGTGAGGCACTCAGGTAAAAAAGCCAGTCGGCAAGGAATTTCAGTGATTGCTAATGACCTCAGGTAACCCCAAATCGAACACGCGTTCTGTTCAATCGTACGTCAATCATGTCGGATCGAACATGAAAGAACATGCTTCGGGTTCGAAAAAAGTCAGGGACTTTTGAGGCCTAATTCGACCACCGTGTTAATTTGTATGTCTTATCTTGTACTCTGTTGTTGTAAGGAAGCACACGAAGGCTACAGTACTTTTATTTGACTCAATAAAGCTATTTTCTTTGTATAGCTTGAAATTCGAGGTCCTGACACAGAAAGTAGACTTGGATTAACGACGTGGGGTTTTACTCACATGTTTATGCTCAACACGTAGATGAAATAGAAAAGGTAAATATAGCTTTCACTTTATGATACTGCAGAATTAACTCCATACTACGGAGAAGAAGTCAACATGACGATATCCGGAATCCCCTGCCAACCCTGGGCCAGTACGACCCCTCACATCCACAGGTCTAAGTACCGAAGTTTGGGATGGAACTTCTGCCGCAAAGCAGACAGCCCCTGTCCGTGGTGCTATACAATAGATCCAGACTTGCGATACGACTACTGCTTTGATTGCTGTCAGTATGGCCTAAGTAATTAGTAGGAAGTAGTTTATAGTAGCTTATAATGGGAAGCTTATTCTCTCTTTAAATTTTTTACCCTAGATATTAATTATGACATTTCAAAGGAAGCATTCAATACCGTGTATTACAATTCATTATGGACAGAAGAACTAAAGAACTCCTTAAAATGCTTGAAAAGTACACATCAGAATCAAACGTTATATACAATACAGTTATATACATAATGTAAACCATATTCCTCAACTTGAAACAATGTTTTTGTTTTTGCTAGGTAGTCCTTTTACAAATTGAAAAGAAAATACAAAAGGATATGTTTGCTAAGGCCCCAATATACACGGCGATCGTGTTGCGACCTCGCTGCGAACTAAATTGGATTTGTGTAACCCCTGACTTCATAATGGGAGTATCGTGCAAAATGTTAAAGTATGAATTAGAAGAAAACAAAACAGACAAAGCGTTTTTTCATCTATGAAGTCCGCTGAGCGCTCTGTCAAAAAACTCGGTCGTAGGAATGGGAGTGTAAAGGGACTTTCCGAAACTAATATTGAATATTTGATACAGCACCTGAACGTTATACCTACAATGGAACGGTCAATGTGACGGTTTCTGGAAAAGCCTGCCAAATGTGGGATAGCCAAGAACCACATGGCTCCCACTATATGACTTCCTACCATCGCCCCCACTGTGGACTTGAACAGAATTTCTGCCGGGCTCCTGATATGAACCCCTGCCCCTGGTGCTACACCATGGACCCCGAGACCAGATGGGAGTTCTGTTTCGTCTGTAGTGAGTTAAATATTGAGATTTATTTTAATGACTGATTGTAAACGTACAATCGTCACGAAGTGGCAAAATTAAGATTTATTATGATTATTTAAGAATGTTATGATTAAGAATATAAGTAGAACACATGAGAACGGATATACACAGCACGACTTTTGTTAAAACCTGCCAACATTCTGACATGCAAAAGTTTGTCACTGTTTTTTTTTTGTATAGTAAGTATAGCAAAGGGGGGTGGGCAAAATCAAACTCATTTCGGTCTTTGTATTTTTTATTCCAGAATTTCAGGGCATATTTCTTGGCCACAGAAACGTCCCAGCTGTTTCTGATTTTTTTGTTCTTTGCTTTCAGATGCGACTTCTGTCGAACCGACCTCGACAAATTCAACTGTTCCACCGCGACAGACACTTCAGCCAAAGTACCCCACTGTCCGCCCTAGAGGTAGGCGCCGTCATGACTGATCGTTAGAAAATATAAATGTGCAATTATAACATATACAACCAGTGACTGCTATAAGGCTGCACCAAGTAATTTTTATGGATGACGTCCTTTGGAGACCCTAGATCTAATGCGAGAGCGCGAAAAAAAACAAGAAGGGCCGAAAAAACAAGATGCCTAGATTTGAGAAATAATAGTCGACGACACATATTAGGACACAAATTGAATGAGAGAACACAGTGTAACAACTAACAATTCTTTAATTTGATTAAATCAGCTGAAGTTGAACAGCAGTTGTTGTCCTGTCCTGTTTCTTTCCATATCCCATTGATTTTGCAGGCCTGCAGAAACATAGTATATTAAAAAGGCAAAATTAGTTGGTGATTAACTATTCGCATGCATTACTACATTTCTACCTATGCTTTAGAAATCCTAATGAATAATAGTAATTATTCAAGAGCCAAATATGGACCAAAAATGATAGAAAAAAAAACATATTTCCCCAACAAGTATTAATAACCAGAAACGAATAAATGATGATTATCCATGCAGAATAAATGAATGCATTCATCTTACACTCCCCACTCTTACACTTTTTGCACATAGTACTTGATCCAAAACAGACTAAAGAACGGAACTTTTCATACCTCAAAAACAGACTTGGGCCTAGGAGCTTCAGTTGGGGCAGCTGTATTGTCGACCTCCATGCGGATGAAACACCCGAACTGCTTGGTTGCCTGCCCCACCTGCAGGCCGGAGTAAACTTCAATGCCTCTCCCGATCTTCTCGTCATTGCAGAAGAAATGCACTGTAGCTGATCTTGACAAGACTTGCTTGAAATTGTACGGCTGAAACTCACTCGCCGCTACAAGTCTCTCGTACAGTTGCGCGAACGTCAGCTCTCCCTGACCGACATCGAGAGCGTACCAATCAACAACAACGTTGCCGCCCTTTTTAACTTTTATGCTCACATATTTAGCGTCAGAACCCACATGCTCTGTGGAATTCGACGCCATCTTACTTACTAGTACTACTACTGGTATTTTGACCGTGGTGCACATGTACACCACCGTTATACGGCACATGTGTTTATTCATGCATTTCGCGTGACGAGTTTTACGTTAATCTTACGATTTGGTCATAGTTACAGGACGCGGAAATTCTTGTGTTTTTTTCTGGGAACAGACCAAAATCAATGCGCGCGCGGACGTCATCCATGGCCATAAAAATTACTTGGTGCAGCCTAAAATGCAAATGCAAATGTACCACATTTTAGAGCAGACGTTGCACATTGTAAGGAGACTTTTAAAGTTCGTAGTTTGCATACTATAACCCTCTACAATACATGTATTTTTTCTTTCTCTTTTTTTGTAAAATCTTGAAAAATTACATCTATCTGTAATCTATATCGATGTAGAAACATTTTACATACCGTTTTTGTGTGCTACAAACAAGACGCAGCCAAAGTCGGTGCCCAAAAATAAATTCCCACTAAGGCCATGCAAAGGTCATTGAAGAACATTTCCAGTGACGACCTTGAGAAGCTCACAAGGGTGCGCAAAAATTGATTCAAAAATCTTTTTTAGGTGCTTATGTCAAAGGTCGACAGAATTCCTGGATGTTTGCTGTTTTCATCGCAGGCGTGACATCCTTTTCTGTATCGCTGATTTGCTTGCTGTGGTACGTAGTCTGTTACCATTGCTTCGATGTTTTTTGACGCCATATGAATAAGAAGACATGTAAGAGATTAAGATGAATGATTTAGGAGAAATACGATATATTTTAAGTCGCCGTAACGTTTTTGAGACAAAATCTGAGACAAAATCTTATTAATCTTTGTCATGCATCTATTCAATTTATTTTTGTTAACCTCACCTTTATTGACTATGGTGTGATATTGCGCTTTTTTAGCTCTTGTATATAAAATTTACTGATGAGGTACCAGCACATCCCATCTTAGTCATCTATTGTTGTTATGTTTCATTTTACACCAGGTATAGGTGTCTCGCTTTATGTCAGTTACTAGTAAGACTACAGTTTTGCCCTTAAATTACTTGATATGTGGTTTATTTATTTAAATTAACAGGATTTATTAACCCTACATAAACTGTATATAGGGAATGCTGCCGTGAACGCCGAGAAAATCTGTGCCGGAGGAACCAGCCGGCACCCCGCCGGGCTGGGCAGGACGGAACCCTCAGCAGCGCGCCAGGACGTGGTGGGGAGGGGGATGGAGGAGCCCAGATGAGTCGTGACACAGCAACGTCTCGTCTTTGAGTTCATCATGAAGAGCTTCAGCACATCGTTACATCTAAAGAACATCCCTGAGGACAGTCCTGTTCATTCACATTCTTGAGGTCTACCCGTTAATTCTATAAGGGCAGGAAACATAAGTGTACAAAGATGTTGTTGCATTGTGTGTGCTGTGTCTCTTGGTAAGTGGACTATGATCTTAGAATTTGTAATTGTTGTTTTTGCCTAACTTGGTGTTGATGTTAACAGCAGCCTATCAGAGTAGAGTTTGTTATATTGAGGTATATGGTGTATTGAGGTGTATGAAGGAACCCAATCATTGGGCACTGAGTCTTGTTTTTAGTTGTCAGGCTCTCTCTCTCTCTCTCTCTCTCTCTCTCTCTCTCTCTCTCTCTCTCTCTCTCTCTCTCTCTCTCTCTCTCTCTCTCTCTCTCTCTCTCTCTCTCTCTCTCTCTGTGTGTGTGCGCGTGCGTGCGGTTGTGTATGTGCGTGTGTATGTGCCCAGCAGAACTTGTCATTAGCCCTTTAAATTAGAAATCAGCACCAATGATTAGTGCCCTAAACTGGGTACAGTAAAAATTAAAGCAATAACCACGGTCGCTATGACAATGTCTTTTTCATGTCAATCTTGTTTTAATTATAGTTACGTTAATGTACCAAATTGATACCTATACATCATGAGACAAGAAAAAACATGGCCAGAAAACAAACATCAGTGCAATTTTTTTTATTGGTGTTATTGGAAAACTACAACAAATTTGTAATCTTTGTCAGCAATGATAATGCAGGAAACAGGGTGGTAATATGTTGGCATTAATTAGCCGCCGTCATTCAAAGATCTTCAACAACTATTTTACTTTTTTCCATTTACAAGGCATAAAGTTAGCCCTCAAACACCCCAACTTAAGATTCCAGGCGTATGTTTTGATTTGAACATTTTCAATAAAAAAAAATTATTCGCAAATTTGGTTGTATCATATTATGTAACCTCTCCTAATTCTTTTTAGGAGAGGCAGTCTGGGTCGAGTCTGACTGGGATCCATTCGGACCCCAACAAAATGCGTAGCTTTAAAAACATTTTGTTGTAAATAGCAATTTGGAAGTTTTTCATTCACAACCACGCATTTTCACGAGCCGACGCTTCGATGACTGTCTCTCATCTTCTTCAAGGCAATACTGACTGGTTTACAGCTGTGCACTGAAGTTAGGTGTGACTGGTTCACAGCTATGCACTGAAGCTAGGTGCTACTGTTCCACTGTGCACTGAAGCTAGGTGTGACTGGTTTACTGTGTACTGAAGCTAGTTGTTACTTGTTCACAGCTTTGCACTGAAGCTAGGTGCGACTGGTTCACTGTGTACTGAAGCTAGGTGTTGCTGTTTCACAGCTGTTCACTGAAACTAGGTGCTACTCTTTCACAGCTGTGCACTGAAGCTAGATGCTACTGGTCCACACCTGTGCACTGAAGCTAGGTGTTACTGGTTCACAGCTGTGCACTGAAGCTAGATGCTATTGGTCCACACCTGTGCACTGAAGCTAGGTGTTACTGGTTCACAGCTGTGCACTGAAGCTAGGTGCTACTGGTTCGCAACTGTGCACTGAAGCTAGATGCTACTGGTCCACAGATGTGCACTGAAGCTAGGTGTTACTGGTTCACAGCTGTGCACTGAAGCTATGTGTTACTGGTCCACAGATGTGCACTGAAGCTAGGTGCTACTGGTTCACAGCTTTGCACTGAAGCTATGTGTTACTGGTCCACACCTGTGCACTGAAGCTAGGTGTTACTGGTTCACAGCTGTGCACTGAAACTAGATGCTACTGGTCCACAGATGTGCACTGAAGCTAGGTGCTACTGGTTCAAAGCTGTGCATTGAGGCTATGAGTTACTTTTTCACAGCCTTGCACCGAAGCTAGGTTTTGTTTATTGTTTATTGTTTATTGTTTCTTCGCATATGTACAATACAATATAAAAACAAAGAGAAATAGAGTAAAGAATACATGCAGGAGAGGCCAGAAGCCTATACGGCTTTTCGGGGGCCTCCCCCAAACTACAAATTTTTACAAAATCATATATCATCGAGACTAAGAAAAACTAACGAAACAAGAAATTGGAATTTTAACATAAATCAATGAAACAAATGAAAAGAAGAGGAACTACAAAGTAAATTTTGAGTTGTAAACATAATAAGTATTATAATGAATAACAATTTATAAAGAAATAGGTCAAAATTATACAAAAATAACAATCATATGAATTATTTTGTCATCGGATACCAAAGGAAAAGTGAAAAACAAGGAAAACAAACAAATCAGGAGAAAGTAATACTTGGATGTTCTATGATATCTATCTTTAAAAGTTTTTTGAAACTAGGTAAAGACGAGCAGGACTGTAGAATGTGGCTGAGATTGTTCCATACGGTGGGGCCTCTAAACATTATTGTATGTTGTTTTTGAGTAGTTTTTGTCATAATTGATCTTAAAAGATTATGTTGTCTCGTATAGTGGTGATGGATATCTGAGTTGAAATTTAAAAGACCTTTGTATTGTTCAGGTAGGGAAGAGCTATTATGGACAATTTTATGGACAAATAAGGCAATTTGAAATTTATTAATATCAAATACAGTCATAACATTTAAATCACGAAACAGAGCTGCTGTATGTGCTGTGAATGACGCATTGGCTGCTATTCGTACAAAGCGCTTTTGAAGGAGGTAAACAGGATTGATGGATGTTGTGTACGTACTACCCCAAATTATGTTGCAATAAGTTAGATAGGGGTAAATCAAACTGTAATAAAGTACCATAAATATGTTTCGTGACAGCAAAGATTTGACTTTTCTAATGATGCCTATGTTTTTGGAAATTTTTTTGCAAACAAAATCAATTTGGTTCTTCCATGAAAGTTTCTCGTCTATAATTACGCCTAAAAAACGGGTGTGACTTACTTGATTGATAGCATTGTCATTAATATAGATCCTAGCCTTTTCTTTATCGTATTTCTTGTTCCTTCCTACAAAGATAATAAAATTAGTTTTTTTCACGTTAAGGGACAATTTATTTGCCTTAAACCATTGATTTATCTTATACAATTCATTATTCATAGATGTTACTAACGTGTCAAAATTTTTGTGGGACATAAATAAGTTTGTATCATCTGCAAATAACAGAGCAAATAATTTATTTGATACTGATGCCAAGTCGTTAACATAAATTAAAAACAAGAGGGGACCAAGAATGGACCCTTGTGGTACGCCACATGATAAGACATTTTGGGAGGAAATATTATTTCTATTAGAGACGAACTGTTTTCTGTTAGTTAAGTAGTCTTTTAGCCAACGAAGGGCAGAGTCGGTAAATCCATAGGTGAATAGTTTGTTGAGAAGTATGTTGTGATCTACTGTATCGAATGCTTTGGAAAGGTCAAGAAATATTCCTATCGTGTATTCGTTATTTTCTAAGGATGTGGTGATTTTGTCAACAAGTTGCAAGAGTGCCATATATGTCGAGTATTTTTTTCGAAATCCATATTGATGCGCATATAATATATGATTGATTTCAAGGTGATTCACAATCCGTTTATAAACTAATTTTTCCAAGATTTTTGAGAAGGCCGGTAAGATTGATATTGGACGATAATTGGTGAAAACACACGGATCTCCGGCTTTGTACAATGGTATAACTTTGGCTATTTTAAGGTCTGCTGGCACTTCTCCGTTTCTCAGAGAAGTCTTAAAAACATGTGTTATTGGCTCTAGAATTTCGGGAACAATCTGTTTTAACAGCAAGGCACTTATTTCGTCTTGGCCAGGAGCTGCGTTTTTTAAATTCATAATTATATCATGGATTTCCGTTGCGGTGGGTTCTTCAAAAGAGCTTATAGGTGGGTACGAATTTAAAAGGTATGACTCAGGAGAAATATCTGTATCATCAATTTCTTTTGCAAGAGAGGGGCCAATGTTTACAAAAAAATCATTAAATTTGTCTACTATGGCTTTTGGATCAGATACCTCCAATTCCCCATCAATAAATTTATTCGGAAGAATATTAGTTGCCTTTTTCCTGTTCATAATTTCATTAATTAGTTTCCAGGTTTTTCGTATGTCAGTGGATGCAGCTGTAAATTGGTCTTGGTAATATTTCCTTTTGCAATTACGAATCAGCCTGTTGAATTTGTTTCTGTACGATTTGTAACTATGCAGTCTTGTTGGTGTAGGATTTTTTAAATATTTCTTGTAGAGTCTATTTTTCATTTTAGAGGACTTGCGGAGACCTGTAGTAAACCAAGGCTTGTCGATGCCTAGCTTTTGCTTTGCTGTAGAGTTTGATAGGGGGAAACATGTGTCAAAGTGTGAATTAAAAATTTGCATGAAGTCACAATAAGCAGAATTTGCATTTGTGTTGTTTTGTACACAATCCCAAGTTTCCTCGGATAAAACATGTTTAAAACTATCAATATTTTTTCTATTGAATTTCCTACACTTGCGTTTTTCATATTCAATTTTCTTGTCTCTATTACATACATGTTCTATAATGTGGAATATTGGAAGATGATCAGATATATCTGTAACAAGGAGACCTGATGTGCATGGGCTCGTTAAAGAATTCGTCAATATGTTATCTATCAATGTCGCTGAGGTTTTTGTTATTCTTGACGGTTTAGTGATAGTTGGAAAATAACTACACGAATACAAAGTATTTAGGAAGTCCGCAGTTAATGAGTGATTTTCACTTTTTAGAAGATCAAGATTGAAATCGCCAATCAAATAACAGTTTTTGCCTTCTTTATCGATAGCATCTAAGGTCAGGGTAAGGTCACTTATGAATGTTCTTATATCCGAATTTGGGGGCCGATAAATGCAGCCTATTATAAGGCTCTTTGCCGTTGTCAATGAAGATGCGGGGATTTCTATAAACATTGATTCAATTTGTCCATTTTCTGCTTGTATAGCAAGATCTTTACGTTCTATGAATTGCATGCTCTCGTGTAATAAGATGGACACTCCCCCACCCATTCTGGTTGATCTACAACAATGTATAGAAGTGTAATTAGGTATATCATACAGATGTGAGGTGGAATCTTGTAGCCATGTCTCGGTGAGACCAATGATGGAAAATTCATGGCGAAGAGTGGACAGATAATGCACGAAATGATCGTGGTTACGTGGGAGGCTTCTCACATTAAGATGTAGAATTGAAAATGTATTCTTGGGTAGTGTATTGCACAAAGTGGAAAACGAGTTTTCTGAGAAATACTGGCACGAATTGTCTGTAGAGTTTCTTAAAAGATTTACGTCAGGGTCCCAGTTTTCTGTATATTTTGTGTTATTTGATAAGAAAGGGTCAAAAATCAAATTGTCATTGTCAAAGATGTACTTACCTGAAGTTTGTATTCCTTGTTTTTTGTTTGTTTCAGGGGTAGCCATAGTCATAGATAAAGTATTTGTAATACAGAATAATAATTCTGGTAGGCTTGTACACACATGGTGTCTTCGTCAGAATACATGTAGATAAATAATGACAGTACTTAACAAAAGTGATGCAGTTCTAAAGTTTCAGGAGTCGAAGACGTTTTTAGGAGGAACCCCTTGGTGCATCCCTAGGTGGATGCACGACAAGCCGATCAAACCGTAAGTAAGCCACGTTGCCTCGCTCTCTTGCCGCCCGCATTTCAGGTAGGAGATCTTTCCTTTTTTGGCGCACTGCTTAAGCTTCAGAAAAGTCTTCATTGATGTAGATGTTCGAACCTCTGAGAAACTTTGCTTTCTGCATGATGACTTCTTTGTCTTTGTATCGGAGAAGTTTCGCAACGATGGGCCGTGGTCGGCCGTCCTCCTGGAATTTTCCATTACGATGGGAACGTTCAATCTCAATCTTCAGAGGATCGAGCTTAAGTTTGTCCTTGAGGATTTCTCTGACTTTCTGCTCACATTGGGTCCAGTTCTCTTGCTTGTTGTCAGGAACGCCGTCAATCAGAATGTTATTTCGACGAGATTGATTTTCCAGGTAATCAGCTTTGTTGACGATCGTACTCAGCTCTACTCCTACCCGATCGAGTTTGGACTCCACGTCCTTGATACTCTGATTCTGATCTTGTTGTTTGGTTTTGCTGTCTTCGATTTCTGCCTGTGAGTATTGTAAGCTGTCTTTAATCTCCTGCACCTCGCGGATCAGACTGTCCATTCTTTTGTTGTTTGAATCCATGACTGTAGATATGAAGGACTGAAATGTGGATTGTTGTCTCTGCAACAAGTCCTCGTATTGAGCCTTTTGCTGAGCGAGCATTTCTTTCAAGGTACCAATAGAGACAAAATCATCGTCAGACTGTTTTTGTCCTCGTGTTGGCATGGTGATGGAATGCAGGATCTAGGAATGTACAGACAACACGGGCCACCTGTGTAGATCCGTTGATCTAATTGGTGAGGTGAAATTGGCGGGAGTGGGGAGGGGCACAGCACACTGAAACAGTGAAAAATAATCAGGCAGCACAGGGAATATATCGCAAAACTATAAGAGGTGACGATGTTGTAAATTCTGGGTTTGATAACTCAGAAAGAGACTTACCCGCGTGGGCTCCTTTCAAGGAGCCCGCTGCGGTTTATCCGCCTGAAACTGGGTGTAGACGAATCACCGGTCACGCCGGGTCGAACACTGGTTGGAGTAACACTGGCTTCAAATCGCTTCAAGTCAGCCAAACTGCTCAGATGACAGTTGAAGACGATCACTGTTGACCTTGGATGCCCAACTGGCTAGGATGTCTCCCAAAATTGAGCGTAAAACGGCCTTGAAGGAAAATTTCTAATCGAAGTGATTCTTCCGTTTTGTTCACGCGGCCATCTTGGACGAGACGGACGAGACTGTTCTGATCGTTAGGTTGTCACTGCAATGCAGTCCTAAACGTAAAGCATTGTCACATGATAGATATCGTTAAGCACAAATACTGGGCTAATGCTGCCCCAAATGTAAACTGTTGTGACATACATAAATACTATTAACAAGCAACAATGATAATTGTTAGTTGTTAAGAACTGTGCTATTCAGTCGTCATTCACCAACCTGGAGAAATTATTCACGGCTAGGCCAAAACGTGGTCCTTATACTTATATTTTTGCATCAAATGCAGAATTCACAACCAAGCATATAAAACTGTTCGTCTTACATCAATGAGTTGATGTAATATGTAGAATGATCACCAAAAAAGATATTGATACTGAGCAAATCTTTGGGGCTCGTTTGGATCCCGTACTATTATTCAAGTGCCAAAAAATAATGCGTTGTTTGAAGATCCTCGGTTTAAAAATGAATAAAGTTGAACTGGAAAACCAACATATCAAATCAGAAACTGAATTTGGAAAGCCTAGTACCTTGCTTCGTATAGTTTCAGGGAGTAAACATAGCTTTAAGTGTTCCCCCCACCCCTACTTATTCATTAACAGATGATTGAACCATTCTAAGTTATTTCTACATCCATTTCAGTACGTGGCGTGCATTGGGCCGTGTCATAGGAGTAGCCTTTACCCTTTGTTATCCTTTCCGCAAGGCGGCGCTAATGCTTGATGTAATACAGGGCAACTCTGTTCTAGTGATTGGTCCTCTTGCTAAATAAAGACAAACTTAAGAATATAAAAGATCAAATGACAAAAGCTGAAGTAGTCTAAGAGCACTATCACTTTGACGCAAATGTCCAAAATGCTCACATTACAAAACCATTACTTTGTCTTATATCATATCATATCATGTAAAAAATTGTCTTATATGATATCACAAAACCATGATTTCATCTCATATCATCTAACAAAACTATGATTTTCGCTATCGCAAATCTAAACATCAACCGTCTTACAAGCACATCTAACGTTAGTACAGCGTATGTGATGCATGAACTCCTCAACTCACAGCGTAGTGTTTGAAGATTATATTAGTTTTCTTCAGCTGTTGGTAAAATCATCCAGCAAATTCTGCTAAATTAAATGTAGACAATCCGTGACATCTTCACGACCAGATGCTGATAATGAGACTATTAGCCTTACGGTGCAGTCTGCAACCAACTGCAATGCTGTTAACCTAGGTGCGTTAGGTTGGGCTGAGGCACTGTAGAGTACTAAGTAATCACTCTTCAATACATGTTAGGCCATGTTGATTTCATTTTATGGATGATATCCGCAAGCACGTGAATTTTGGTCCAATTTTAGATAAAAAATAGTTTTCTATCATATTGTTAATCGCGCAACCCAGCTGCAAAATGAACAAATACATGCCGTGAATTGCAAAATTTATATTTCGGAAAACGGACAATAGTGTCGTAAAATGCCAAATTCAAAGAAAAAGATGTGAAGGACCAAAAAGGAAGAATCCATTATTTGGCTTACCATTCTCTATGTTTGGTCATTTGTTCAACCTTCTTGGCCACGTAGATTCCATAATAATGAAGGCAACTTTTATTTTTGAAAACATCTTTTCGTGCGCTCGTATCAGTTTTGGGGTTCCCAGAGGATGCCATCCATATATTCACATCAACATGGCCTTAACATGCTGAGAACCCAGATAAAGGAGTTAAGTTAGTTGCACATAGATGTGAATAAATCTCATATTGACCCACTAAGTCCCGCTTAGTACGGAAACATGGCTGGTGTTGACTGTACAAGTCATTCAGATCCATCAGATTACAAAGAAGGCACAACGTTGACAAGTTCTCCATTGTTCTGGACATAGAACTATCACTAGAAAGCTAAAGTGAGTTGCAGGTGAGCAATTTACGAAAATAGTGCAAACAAGAGTTCAGAGACCTCAAGCCTCCATGGAAAAGTATGATTATGCAATTGACTTCCACATTTGAATAACCTATGCCTGGATATGGACACCTTTAACTCACGTACAATTGAACAAATGCATAATTTGCATGTCAGTGTGTGCATCTCTGTCTAAGCTACATGCATACCCAGTGTCACGGATATTCGCTCTTCTTTTGTTCAGTTGTCCTTCTCGAAATATTGTAACAAAACGCCACCACAGCTCCAGAGCAAACTGCTAGGGCGTTCAAACATACACTACTTCTTCCTTAAAGCATAAGTCATGTGCTCCAAAAAATAAAGACCATAGCATGTCCAGGACAAAAGATCCAAAACCCGGAATTTCTGCTGTAGTACCAAGGTCACACATCAAGAAGTCGACCTTGATCATCGTCTTTTAAAGATCCAGAGGTTCTTTAGTTATTCTGACCACAAAAAAACATGTTCATACACATATATACTCAATCTCCAAGCAGATCTATGGGTGGCAATGACAGTATCCAACTTGCAAAAGTAATATTCTTGGCCGAGATCTGCTCTCCTTAAATACGGGACTATTCGCGACCTCCATTTAAAGTCCCTATTCGTGGGATCCGGACGTTACGTCCGTAACCAAAGTAGGCAATTATTTTCAGCCGAGTAAAGTGCCGTTTCCACAACATCATGGCAAGTTAGGGGATCGAACCCATAGCTCTACGCCAAACACTCTAGGTCATATGATCGCCCTGCCATCAAAACTGAAGTTGTGGAAAGTCATCATAAGTCGACGTGCTTTCGCTACGACGGGTTCTTACTGGCTGACATACCCTTTCGTTGGCTGTCATACTTTCACGTCCGGGTGAATGGTGTAAATCACCGTATGGCTGATACGAGACGGAGGTTCGCCAGGCCTCCATCCGGGTGATTTGTAGTGAATCACCAACTCCAGACAAAAGGATTTGGACTATCGCACACCGGGGCATGGCCCTATCGAAAGTGTGGCAGATTCTTTTACGTCCCTAACCCTAGATGAGCTAGGTATTCGTTTACACCTCAGTGAAGTGAGGAAAGCTGTGTTAAGCCTTTCCCAAAGGAAAAACGTCGGGGCGCATGTTCAGGCATGTCGACTAGGGGCAGCCCGGGATCGAACTCGAGTCCCCTTGTTTGACAGTTGAATGTTATATCCATCACGCCAAACGACGCCACCTCTGTGGAAAGTGTTGTATGGTATATTTAACTTTGTCGCAACGCTTTGGTTCATTTTACTTTGTTTCGGACCGTTTTGTTGAGAACTGGTGGAGAAAAGCCTTCATAGCATTCTAAGAAGACACGACCGGTAATATGCTAATTATTTTCTGTTTTGTGTCGTAACGCCATACCTCAAGTTTCCCTCTCACTGGACCCGAGGCTCTCTGGCGGGTCGCTGCGGCCAACCGAACTGACAATGCACTCAACGATTGACCCCGAAAAAAAACACAATCTTTTTAAGCTTTGTGTGTTGTGTTGTTTTTGATCATACTTTGTACGTACGATGTAAATGATATATCCATTATAAAGTCAAGGGCAACAAATCCAGTTTAGGACGCAGCGACGCCGCCCGCGTGCCGCGCGCGGGACCAGTGAGAGGGAGGCTTTTTAGTCTTTAGGAAGTAGACATGGCTAGAACCCTTATGGGTTTTAAATCCGTTTAAGTGGACTAGGGTCTAGGGGGTTAATTGAGCTTTCAAAGTTTTGGGGCAGAATACAGCAGGAGATACGTATTCAGTTCACAGTTATTGGCGTACATGGTTATACGCTGATTATCCGCGGAACCAAATTGTATACGTTATACGCAATTCGGTTCTACAGATACACCATTTGGCGTGGAAAAATATGTACCTTATTGTTTTCTTGAGTGACTATCAACTGTCCACTCGGTGCCAATGCAAGACCATGCGGCATTGAAACGTCTGTAACGTTAACGATTGTTCGGACGAAATCCCCGCCGCGCGTGAATATGTCGACCTGAAACCCTAGTCTGTGCGCCACGAGGATGCGCCCCAAAGCGTCCATACAAATATCGCGAGGGTGGCACAACTTGTCAGGACTCCTATCGCTATAAGGTCCTCCAAATTCGTACAGGAAATGTTTAGTGCTATTATACACAAGGATACGGGAAAATTTTGCAACAAACCAGTTTCCATCATCGTCTACCGTGATGTGTGAGGTGTCCAGTATCCCAATCCCCCGCAAATTGAACCCTCCACAGCGCGTGCCGTTTGGGAGAAAGATGGCCGCTTTCTGGGAATCCGCCACAATGACGTTGTTATTGCGCGGGTCAACGGCAATGGTGGGTATAAAGGACGCGGTTGTTGCGTCAAACTTGCTTACTGGAGGGCCATTATATAGGTGTACCGCACGACATATACAACACGAGGCCTGTGGCCTATTCTTCCTACAACCCACAGACGACCCTCCGTGTCAATGGCGACGTCATATGGCTCCATTCTTGTACCATTCTCACCCGGTACGACTGTTGGGAACAAGCGGAGAAAGTCTCCACTCAGGCTGAAGACTTGGACTCGTTTGTTGCCCCTGTCGGTCACGAATATCTCACTATCGGCAGACACGGCCGCACCGTAGTTTCCGTGAAATTTCCCCGGGTCACTTCCCGTCCCGCCAAAGGTGATCTTCTCCGGTTTTGCCTTCTCGCCGTGGCTTCCTACAAGGTATATTCATAGTAGAAAAACCTATAATGCCCCTACAATCTCTCTATCTTTGTATCTCTCTTTCTGTCTTTCTCTTTCTGTCTGTCTGTCTTCTTGTCTGTCTCTCTATCTCTTTCTCTATCTCACTCTTTCTCTCTCTTTACATATAGATAGTTAGATAGATAGATGGATAGCTAGATAGCTATATATATATATATATATATATATATATATATATATATATATATATATATATATATATGTCACAGTAGAGATGGCGATTAAGGACAATCGGCGATTGTCATAGGACAGATCGCGATCGCCGTTTGTTCTAGGACAGACTGCGATCGCGATCTGTCCTAGGACAATCGCCGATTCTTCTAGAAGAGATTGCGATCGCAATCTGTCCTAGGACAAACGGCGATTCTACTTGGACAAATTCTGCGATTGCAATCTGCCCTAGGACAATCATCGATTTTACTAAGTAGAGATTGCGATCGCAATCTGTCCTAGGACAAATGTCGATTCTACTAGGACAAATTCTGATAAGATGGAAATGCTTTGGAAAATAGAATGAATCATTGCATTACATTTCAATCATGCTTAACATGCTACCTACACTTCACAATTATTAACTATTTTACGTGAAATAGTTCATATTTCATGATGGATAAATTTCATTTCAGTATGTTTTCTGATAAAAGCAATTTCTGATTAAGTTGAGTGACAAAATTTTAATAATGTGTGAAAGTTGGAAGAAGGTGATCCAACAGTGTTTCAGTATGCACATTTTGAGGTGTCAAGATATAACTCACAGTTTCACACAGGGATAAACCAGGTGTCAAAATATCAATCTCAGTTTCAAGATACTACAGTTTCACACCTATATCATTTCACAGTCAGACATATATTGAATGAATTCGAAACTTTGGCAGAACAATAAAAATTAGAGGGTGATCAAACATTTTGCTTCATATTGCTGTTTCCTTTATCTTAGCATCAATTGAGTTTTGATCAGAGTTTGTAAATACTAAATAAAATCATGGTTTATAAGAAATATTGCTGTTTCCTTTATCTTAGCATCATTAAGTTTGTAACGTAGAATCGTAGAATTTGCCCAAGTAGAATCGCCCTTTGTCCTATGACAGATGGCAATCGCAATCTCTACTAGTAGAATCGGCGATTGTCCTAGGACAGATTGCGATCGCAGAATGTGTCCAAGTAGAATCGCCGTTTGTCCTAGGACAGATTGCGATCGCAATCTCTTCTAGTAGAATCGGCGATTGTCCTAGGACAGATCGTGATCGCAGTCTGTCCTAGGACAAACGGCGATCGCGATCTGTCCTAGGACAATCGCCGATTGTCCTGAATCGCCATCTCTACTGTGACATATCTATATATATATATATATATATATATATGGATGGATGGATGGATGGATGGATGGATGGTCGGAACCCAATCATTGGGCACTGAGTCTCTCTCTCTCTCTCTCTCTCTCTCTCTCTCTCTCTCTCTCTCTCTCTCTCTCTCTCTCTCTCTCTCTCTCTCTTTCTCTCTCTCTATATATCTCCCTCTCTCTCTCTCTGTGTGCGCGTGCGTGCGGTTGTGTATGTGCGTGTGTATGTGCCCAGCAGAACTGGTCATTAGCCCTTTAAATTAGAAATCAGCACCAATGATTAGTGCCCTAAACTGGGTACAGTAAAAATTAAAGCAATAACCACGGTCGCGATGACAATGTTTTTTTCATGTCAATCTTGTTTTAATTATAGTTACGTTACTGTACCAAATTGATACCTATACATCATGGGACAAGAAAAAACATGGCCAGAAAACAAACATCAGTGCAATTTTTTTTTATTGGTGTTATTGGAAACTACAACAAATTTGTAATCTTTGTCAGCAATGATAATGCAGGAAACAGGGTGGTAATATGTTGGCATTAATTAGCCGCAGTCATTCAAAGATCTTCAACAACTATTTTTCTAAAACTTTTTTTTCCATTTACAAGGCATAAAGTTAGCCCTCAAACACCCCAACGGGTTACTTAAGATTCCAGGCGTATGTTTTGATTTGAACATTTTCGACAAAAAAAATTTATTCGCAAATTTGGTTGTATCATATTATGTAACCTCTCCTAATTCTTTTTAGGAGAGGCAGTCTGGGTCGAGTCTGACTGGGATCCATTCGGACCCCAACAAAATGCGTAGCTTTAAAAACATTTTGTTGTAAATAGCAATTTGGAAGTTTTTCATTCACAACCACGCATTTTCACGAGCCGACGCTTCGATGACTGACTCTCATCTTCTTCAAGGCAATACTGACTGGTTTACAGCTGTGCACTGAAGTTAGGTGTGACTGGTTCACAGCTATGCACTGAAGCTAGGTGCTACTGTTCCACTGTGCACTGAAGCTAGGTGTGACTGGTTTACTGTGTACTGAAGCTAGTTGTTACTTGTTCACAGCTTTGCACTGAAGCTAGGTGCGACTGGTTCACTGTGTACTGAAGCTAGGTGTTGCTGTTTCACAGCTGTTCACTGAAGCTAGATGCTACTGGTCCACACCTGTGCACTGAAGCTAGGTGTTACTGGTTCACAGCTGTGCACTGAAACTAGGTGCTACTGGTTCGCAGCTGTGCACTGAAGCTAGGTGTTACTGGTTCACAGCTGTGCACTGAAGCTAGGTGCTACTGGTTTGCAGCTGTGCACTGAAGCTAGGTGTTACTGGTTCACAGCTGTGCACTGAAGCTAGGTGCTACTGGTTCGCAGCTGTGCACTGAAGCTTGGTGTTACTGGTTCACAGCTGTGCACTGAAGATTGGTGTTACTGGTTCGCAACTGTGCACTGAAGCTAGATGCTACTGGTTCACAGCTGTGCACTGAAGCTAGGTGTTACTGGTTCACAGCTGTGCACTGAAGCTTGGTGTTACTGGTTCACAGCTAGCGCTGTGCACTGAAGCTTGGTATTACTGGTTCACAGCTGTGCACTGAAACTAGATGCTACTGGTCCACACCTGTGCACTGAAGCTAGGTGCTACTGGTTCGCAACTGTGCACTGAAGCTAGATGCTACTGGTTCACAGCTGTGCACTGAAGCTAGGTGTTACTGGTTCACAGCTGTGCACTGAAGCTTGGTGTTACTGGTTCACAGCTAGCGCTGTGAACTGAAGCTTGGTATTACTGGTTCACAGCTGTGCACTGAAACTAGATGCTACTGGTCCACAGAAGTGCACTGAAGCTAGGTGCTACTGGTTCACAGCTTTGCACTGAGGCTATGAGTTACTTTTTCACAGCCTTGCACCGAAGCTAGGTTGTCAATGCAGTGCAGTCCTAAACGTAAAGCATTGTCACATGATTAAGCACAAATATTGGGCTAATGCTACCCCAAATGTGAACTGTTGTGACATACATAAATACTATTAACAAGCAACAATGATAATTGTTAGTTGTTAAGAACTGTGCTATTCAGTCGTCATTCACCAACCTGGAGAAATTATTCACGGCTAGGCCAAAACGTGGTCCTTATATTCATATTTTTGCATCAAATGCAGAATTCACAACCAAGCATATAAAACTGTTCGTCTTACATTAATGAGTTGATGTAATATGTAGAATGATCACCAAAAAAGATATTGATACTGAGCAAATCTTTGGGGCTCGTTTGGATCCCGTACTATTATTCAAGTGCCAAAAAATAATGCGTTGTTTGAAGATTCTCCGTTTAAAAATGAATAATGTTGAACTGGAAAACCAACATATCAAATCAGAAACTGAATTTGGAAAGCCTAGTACCTTGCTTCGTATAGTTTCAGGGAGTAAACATATAGCTTTAAGTGTTCCCCCCACCCCTACTTATTCATTAACAGATGATTGAACCATTCTACGTTATTTCTACATCCATTTCAGTACGTGGCGTGCATTGGGCCGTGTCATAGGAGAGTAATAGCCTTTACCTTTTGTTATCCTTTCCGCAAGGCGGCGCTAATGCTTGATGCAATACAGGGCAACTTTCGTCCCTCTGTTCTAGTGATTGGTCCTCTTGCTAAATAAAGACAAACTTAAGAATATAAAAGATCAAATGACAAAAACTGAAGTAGTCTAAGAGCACTATCATTTGACGCAAATGTCCAAAATGCTCACATTTCAAAACCATTACTTTGTCTTATATCATATCATATCATATCATGTACAAAATTGTCTTATATGATATCACAAAACCATGACTTCATCTCATATCATCAAACAAAACTATGATTTTCGCTATCGCAAATCTAAACATCAACCGTCTTACAAGCACATCTAACGTTAATTCAGCGTATGTGATGCATGGACTCTTCAACTCACAGAGTAGTGTGTGAAGATTATATTAGTTTTCTTCAGCTGTTGGTAAAATCATCCAGCAAATTCTGCTAAATTAGATGTAGAAAATCCGTGACACCTTCACGACCAGATGCTGATAATGATACTATTAGCCTTGCGAGCAGTCTACAACCAACTGCAATGCTGTTAACCAAGGTGCGTTAGGTTGGGCTGGGGCACTGTAGAGTACTAAGTAATCACTCTTCAATACATGTTAGGCCATGTTGATTTCATTTTATGGATGATATCCGCAAGCACGTGAATTTTGGTCCAATCTTAGATAAAAAATAGTTTTCTATCATATTGTTAATCGCGCAAACCAGCTGCAAAATTAACAAATACATGCCGTGAATTGCAAAATTTATATTTCGGAAAACGGACAATAATGTCGTAGAATGCCAAACTCGAAGAAGAAGATGTGAAGGACCAAAAATGAAGAATCCATTATTTGGCTTACCATTCTCTATGTTTGGTCATTTTTTCAACCTTCCTGGCCACGTAGATTCCATATTAATGAAGGCAACTTTTATTTTTGAAAACATCTTTTCGTGCGCTCGCATCAGCTTTGGGGTTCCCAGAGGATGCCATCCATATATTCACATCAACATGGCCTTAACATGCTGAGAACCCAGATAAAGGAGTTAAGTAAGTTGCACATAGATGTTAATAAGTCTCATATTGACCCACTAAGTACCGCTTAGTACGGAAACATGGCTGGTGTTGACTGTACAAGTCATTCAGATCCATCAGATTACAAAGAAGGCACAACGTTGACAAGTTCTCCATTGTTCTGGACATAGAACTATCACTAGAAAGCTAAAGTGAGTTGCAGGTGAGCAATTTACGAAAATAGTGCAAACAAGAGTTCAGAGACCTCAAGCCTCCATGGAAAAGTATGATTATGCAATTGACTTCCACATTTGAATAACCTATGCCTGGATATGGACACCTTTAACTCACGTACAATTGAACAAATGCATAATTTGCATGTCAGTGTGTGCATCTCTGTCTAAGCTACATGCATACCCAGTGTCACGGATATTCGCTCTTCTTTTGTTCAGTTGTCCTCCTCGAAATATTGTAACAAAACGTCACCACAGCTCCAGAGCAAACTGCTAGGGCGTTCAAACATACACTACTTCTTCCTTAAAGCATAAGTCATGTGCTCCAAAAAATAAAGACCATAGCATGTCCAGGACAAAAGATCCAAAACCCGGAGTTTCTGCTGTAGTACCAAGGTCACACATCAAGAAGTCGACCTTGATCATCGTCTTTTAAAGATCCAGAGGTTCTTTAGTTATTCTGACCACAAAAAAACATGTTCATACACATATATACTCAATCTCCAAGCAGATCTATGGGTGGCAATGACAGTATCCAACTTGCAAAAGTAATATTCTTGGCCGAGATCTGCTCTCCTTAAATACGGGACTAATCGCGACCTCCATTTAAAGTCCCTATTCGAGGGATCCGGACGTTACGTCCGTAACCAAAGTAGGCAATTATTTTCAGCCGAGTAAAGTGCCGTTTCATGGCAAGTTAAGGGATCGAACCCATAGCTCTACGCCAAACACTCAAGGCCATATGATCGCCCTGCCATCAAAACTGAAGTTGTGGAAAGTCATCATAAGTCGACGTGCTTTCGCTACGACGGGGTTATACCGCCCTTCTTACTGGCTGACATACCCTTTCGTTGGCTGTCATACTTTCACGTCCGGGTGAATGGTGTAAATCACTGTATGACTGATACGAGACGGAGGTTCGCCAGGCCTCCATCCGGGTGATTTGTAGTGAATCACCAACTCCAGACAAAAGGATTTGGACTATCGCACACCGGGGCATGGCCCTATCGAAAAGTGGGGCAGATTCTTTTACGTCCCTAACCCTAGATGAGCTAGGTATTCGTTTACACCTCAGTGAAGTGAGGAAAGCTGTGTTAACCCTATCCAGACTGGGCTTTTTTGGTATTTCTGGGACTGGGGGGGGGGGGCTGATTCGGCCCCCCTCATAATTTCCGAACGGTATGATGTATCATCACCAAATTTTCAGGGAGTGATATTCACGTCAAGTTTTATAATTTCTGTAATTTTGGTGACGTTATGACGTAATATGACGTAATTATGACGTCATCGATGTGATTTTATTGGCTAAATAGGGAATTCCCGTAATATTTAAAGGAATTAAACAAAACGGTTTGTATTATTCATTTTAAGGTATGCAAAGGCCTACAGCGTCAATGCTAAGTACGTTGACGTCAAAATGACGTCATAAAATGGCGCCATGTGTTGTTAGCGATCCCTTGGGATCCGCCATCTTGGATCGGCCATTTTGAAATTTTTAAAAATCCTTTATTTCCACTTTAGACCCCAAAGGACACTGAAAATAGACTAAAAACGTTAATCTAAATGTTTCTAATAAAGAAAATGTCAGGTATTGACGATTTTAAGGGCAAAAAAGCCTGCTGATACCTGAAATAGTGATATAGTCCGCCATCTTGGATTTTGGCTGATAACGTCATCAAATTAGCATAAATTATGAATATTAAATCAGGAAAATTACATCTAATTACATGTCATGTTATACATGTAGGAAAACTAGTGTAGTTGTGCAAGAAAACCCGAGAAATATCATTGTTTTCAGAAAATTAATGATTTTTGCATAAAATGCCAGTCAGAAACCCGTTGCCATGGCAACATGAAAAATGATAAACTTGAAAAATTATCATAAAATTGTTGCCAACAAAATTTTAGGAAAAGTCACCAAGTTTGGTTGTCTTAGCATACATCGTTCGGCAGAAATACGATGTCAAAGTTGGCGCGGGCACTTCTTTTCAAGCTTTGTGTGTTGTGTTGTGTTGTTTTTGATCATACTTTGTACGTACGATGTAAATGATATATTTATTATAAAGTCAAGGGCAACAAATCCAGTTAAGGACGCAGCGACGCCGCCCGCGTGCCGCGCGCGGGACCAGTGAGAGGGGGGCTTTTTAATCTTTAAGCAGTAGACATGGCTAGAACCCTTATGGGTTTTAAATCCGTTTAAGTGGACTGGGGTCTAGGGGTTAATTGAGCTTTCAAAGTTTTGGGGCAGAATATAGCAGGAGATACGTATTCAGTTCACAGTTATTGGCGTACATGGTAATACGCTGATTATCCGCAGAACCAAATTGTATACGTTATACGCAATTTGGTTCTACAGATACACCATTTGGCGTGGAAAAATATGTACCTTATTGTTTTGTTGAGTGACTATCAACTGTCCACCCGGTGCCAATGCAAGACCATGCGGCATTGAAACGTCTGTAACGTTAACGATTGTTCGGACGAAATCCCCGCCGCGCGTGAATATGTCGACCTGAAACCCTAGTCTGTGCGCCACGAGGATGCGCCCCAAAGCGTCCATAAAAAATATCGCGCGGACGGCACAACCTGCCACGATTCCTTACACTATGAGCTCCTCCGAAATCGTACAGGAAATGTTTAGTGCTATTATACACAAGGACACTGTCGCGGGAATATTTTGCAACAAAAAAGTTTCCATCATCGTCTACCGTGATGTGTGAGGTGTCCAATATCCCAATCCTCCGCAAATTGAACCCTCCACAGCGCGTGCCGTTTGGGAGAAAGATGGCCGCTTTCTGGGAATCCGCCACAATGACGTTGTTTTGCGCGGGTCAACGGCAATGGTGGGTATAAAGGACGCGGTTGTTGCGTCAAACTTGCTTACTGGAGGGCCATTATAGGTGTACCGCACGACATATACAACACGAGGCCTGTGGCCTATTCTTCCTACAACCCACAGACGACCCTCCGTGTCAATGGCGACGTCATATGGCTCCATTCTTGTACCATTCTCACCCGGTACGACTGTTGGGAACAAGCGGAGAAAGTCTCCACTCAGGCTGAAGACTTGGACTCGTTTGTTGACCCTGTCGGTCACGAATATCTCATTATCGGCAGACACGGCCGCACCGTGGTTTCCGTGAAATTTCCCCGGGCCTCTTCCGTCCCGCCAAATGTGATCTTCTCCGGTTTTGCCTTCTCGCCGTAGCTTCCTGCAAGGTATAGTAATTGTAGAAAAACTCAGAATGCTCTCTATCTAGAGAGAGAGAGAGAGAGTGAGAGTGAGAGAGTCTATTAGAACAGTTTGATATTTGAGGATCAGAAACTCAACGTTTCATATGACTTTGAATTTGTATTGCATGCACTTACCTTGACTGCTAGTGTCAACGGGCGTCAGAATTGTTGTTTTGATAAAAGAACCTTGACTGCTATTGTCAACGGACGTCTGATGCCATGCCTGTAATATAAGAACAATTCAGCATCATTCCAAAGGGTGTTAGTTCATCAGTCTATCTGTCTCGGTGCGTCTGGATGTGTGTGTGTTTGTGTGTGTGTTTCGGCGTTAAATTAAATGATAATGCATTGCATTGGCACCTGAACCATAAGCTATAAATGTTAGAGGATGTTTTTTATTGGTCAGAAATTACCCGCAATGGCAGCCTTTGTAGCGCTGAATTGATGCAGGGTTTACAGGTTTCACATAATACACAACATATACATAAACATATCTTATCCACACTATGTGGAATTGTCGCAAGGGTCTGGGCGGCTGCCATTCAATACGACCTTCCCCAAACGAAGTCAGGTACCCATTTACACCTGGGTGGAGTGAGGAAAGTCGTGTAAAGTTTCTTTCCCAACGCTCTGCCGTTGCGCCACACGACCCCACAATGGGAATCATCTTGTTAGGAATCATCTTGTTTCTAAAAGCCTTTATGTAGTGTTACCTTCCAAAATAATACATTATCTCCCATCCTACCAAATCTTACCACATTAAACAAAACAAAAGAGGGACCCAGCCACTCGGCGCACCTCATTAATGTCCCGGATGTCCGTGGTGACGTAGTGGACTGCCAAGGTTCCACCGCAGACCAAAACCGCCAGGACAAGAGCTGTAACCACGGCAACGCACGCCTTCTGACGTGTGCACCCTGCAAAATACACGTTATTAGCACCGCAAACCCTGTGACGTGTACACACTGAACTAGCATGACCTGACACGGGTACACACTCATAACTACACATGAACAGCACCACAACATAATTGCCATTCGTGATATGAAAATACACACCATGAGCAACTTAAGATCACTTTAGACGTAGGTAGATATATAAGGCATAACATAGGAATACCGACAAGATAAGACATACACTTGTACACACACAAACGTATGTTTTTGTGGTTCTAGATATATCATCTCACCGCCAGCTGCTTGCTGCAGACCGTTTGGAATGTACTTAGGGTTGGGGAGGAGTCTGGCGTTCCGGAGCCGCGGAGGTGGTCGGTGAGTGCCACGTATACCTGACGTGCCAGCATAATTCCCGGAACTGACAGCATCATTCCCGGAACTGACAGCATCATTCCCGGAACTGACAGCAGCATTCCCTGAACTGACAGCAGCATTCCCGGAACTGACAGCAGCATTCCCGGAACTGACAGCAGCATTCCCGGAACTGACAGCAGCATTCCCGGAACTGACAGCAGCATTCCCGGAACTGACAGCAGCATGAGACTGAGACTCGTACACTGGGTTCTGAAACATGTTCACAGCAGCATATGGTTCAATGATCTCTTCAGAGGCAATGGTGTCAATATTGCTGTTCCCAGCTGCAGCTCCTCTTTTTTGTGACGTGCCGTTGTAACCATCAGCATCCTCTTCCTGTTGTCTAACAGCATATGGTTCAAAGTTCTCTTCAGAGGCGATGGTGTTCATACTGCTGTTCCCAGCTGCAGCTCCTCTTTCTTGTGACGTGCCATTGTAATCATCAGCATATGGTTCGATGTTCTGTTCGTAGACGACAGTGTCTGTATTGCTCTTTCCAGGTGCAGCTCCTCTTTTTTGTGACATGTCATTATCATCATCAACTTCGTCCTGATATCTAACAGAATACGGCTGCATGCTAGCTGGTCGTAAGTCTGTGCTATGGTCCTTCGTGTTTCGCCCATACGTAGGGTTGGAGGTGTCCTGTGCAGGCAGGGGGTTCGGTGGCCTCAGGTTGTACATGTGCTCGTACTCGAGGGTTGACAGGGGGTTCATGTGCTCGTACTCGAGGGTTGACAGGGGGTTCATGTGCTCGTACTCGAGGGTTGACAGGGGGTTCATGTGCTCGTACGCTTGGTTTGGATGAAGCCCACCGGGAGGATGTGGAGATTTACGTCTGGTACTGCCTTCCCCGGGCAGGGCTGGAGCCTCAGCACTGTTGTTGGATAAGCCACGCTCTGCTAAGTGAAAAGGGATATCTTCTTTGTTGTTTGGACCCGAGTTTGGTTTCTGAAAGGGTGCCTTGGTCTGACAGTCCTTTGCCAGTCCGCTCCTGATTGCGTGTTTACCTTTTGCAGGCATGTTCATCTCGTCATCGTCAATGTGTGTTTCAGCGTATGGACTGATGCTAGATTCACTGTTCGTTGTTCTGCGGGCGGGATCCCCAGTGTCTATATCCAGTTGTGTTGTATCCTGACGTATTGTATTCATTTTCTGTTGAATGTTGTGCAGCTAGATGTGTTTCTTGTGTTTGTACCTGTATCCGCTATAGCTAGTTGTGATTCTGCTATTTGACGCTGTGTAAGCTAGATGTGATTCTATTGTTTGGCGATATGTCCGCTATATGTGTTTTTGCTATCTAACGCTATTTTCAGCTAGATGTGATTCTGCTATTCGACGCAATGTCCACTGGATGTGATTCTGCTATTCGATGTGTCATCTGGATATGTTCTTTTTCAGCAAAGACTTCACCCTCTCGGTGTTGTATAGCCGTATTATGGAGGCCTGCATAAACACAAGAACAAATTACCTTAGTCTCGTGGTTCGGTTGGGGTTTTTTTTGGGGGGGGGGTCATTTCTGTAGTTTTACATCTCTTTCAGCTCTCTCTCATCAAATGTCTTCTTCCTAGCAAAGTCAGTGGCTCTATTCATGAATTGGGATTTTTGGCGGTATATTACATTAAAAACACACACTAAAACAGCCATTTTCGTCCATAAAGTAATTCACAATAGTTCCAATTTACCAGTACGATTCAAGGACCTATTCACATTCAACTCAGATATCCACAGTCACAATACCTGAATCTAAGACCATTTATGACAAAATCTAATTGAAAAAATCTCAATAATGTTTAGAGGTCCCTCAATTTGGAACAATTTTCCTGTCCCTTCCCATTTTCAAAACATCTGAAAAAGGACATGATAGAGAAGCCTACGAAAATATGCCGATTAACATTGTAAGCTCTATGATTAACTTTACTTCTATTGTATCAATATGTTTTTTATTTTTTTATTTTTTGCGTTAGTTTGTTATGATTTCAGTATGGTGGCCTTGAGAATCTGGCCTTTGACAAGGAACACCTGTTCTTCCATACCATCCACTGTGTCGGAGAAACATAATAAACAAAAGTTCCGCGACCTCAAATCTCCATGAACAATTCTATTCATGCAAATGACTTACACATTTGAATACTATATGCTTGGTCATAAACACCTTTATCTATCTTACATGTTGCAATATTGACAGTCCTATAATTTTCCAATTTGATGAATTATGGTATTTTGCATTAATTATGCAAATTAGGAATTTATTTGCATAATTGGTATCTGTTGATGCTCCACTTTCCATAAACAACATATGTTACAGGTATTTGAGTCTGATAATGGAAAACACTGCAAATATAGATTTTCCTCAATAGCTATGCAAATCAAGTCACAATTAGCATAATTTGCACTTCATTATGTATATCTCTGTCTAGGCTACCTGCATACTAAGTATCATATTGACAGTCCTATAATTTTCCAATTAGATGAGATATGGTTCTTTTCCATTAATTATGCAGATTAGGAATCTTTTTGCATAATTGGTACCTGCTGCTGATCCACTTTCCATAAACTACATATGTTGCATGTATTTGAGTCTGATAATGGAAAACACTGCAAATATTGATTTTCCTTCTTAGCTATTCAAATCAAGTCACAATTAGCAAAATTTGTACCACGATAACGCCCCTGCAGTTACAGAGCAAGCTGCTACGGGGCGCAAACCCACACCACGTCTTCATTACACCACAAGCTATCTGCCACCAAAAAATCAAGACCAAAGCACATCCAAGTCAAGAGATACAAAAATTGAATTTCTGCTGCAGTACCAAGGTCACATACCAGGGGCCCCAAAATCGACCTTGAATTTCGGCTTCACAAAACCTGCCCACATACCAAATATCATCGTAATCCATCAAGCGATTCTTGAGTTATGCTGACTACAGTAGTCCGGAAACACAAACAAACAGACAGACAGACAAACAGACACACTCAAAACTATATCTCAATTTTTTATGGAGATAATAAAGAATCCCTCCAGCGCTCCTGGTCTGTGCGTATTCAGCACAGTCGTCAAGGCAACCGACTAATACAAAGCACATGATTTTGTCAATTTCCAAGGAACCATTATAAATCACAAGTAAAAGGAGGCTACTCCTTGTTATGAGAAGATATTTCTTCACAAATCAGATGATACACTCTGTATCAAACGTCACATATCTGTATCAAATGTCACACTACGTCACTTCTAGTGCAACTTTAGATACACGCTGAAAGTGAAAGCTTTAGCGTCGGTAAAGGTTTAGATGTACCCTCGGCCAAAATGCAACAGCCTGAATTATCCGCCACATAAGCTCTATAGGTTTTTATTAAATGTAACTGTTTTTTTTAATCGCGTTTGAATGATTCGATATGTAAATCATGATCATGGCAACTTATTAAGTTTCTATTTCTACCGCCTTGTCTCCCCCAATACTCCTTTTTTTTCTACTCGATTGTTCAGTTAACTGTTTGTGACGTTGTAAGAACAGGAGAGGTTCCATTTCTAGCTACATGAAGGAACCGAAGAACGCCTGTTCGGCAATACCTTCCAATGTGTTGGAGAAACATAATAAATAAATAGATAAATGAATAAATTAAGCAATCCCACAAGCTTACGCTTTCCTGGTTTGTGCATATTCAGCACATTCGTCAAGGCAACCGACTAATATGAAGAACATGATTTACTCAAATTCCAAGAAACCATGACAAATCATGAGTAAAAAGATATTTCTTAACAGAAGTAGCTGAAACACATTTGAATTAAATGTCAACTTACAGCACTTCTTGTGCAACTTTGAATACACACTGAAATCGAAACCTTCAGCGTTTCCAAAATAACTTCGGTAAAGGATTAGATATACCCTCGAGCTCAAATGCAACACCCTAACTTATCAGCCACATCAGCGCTACATGTTTTCGTGCAATGTAACTGGTTTTAATCCCGTTTGAATGCTTCGACATGTACAATCATGGCAACTTAGTTAGGTTCTTTTCTGCAGCCGTCCCTTCCAATTTCTACGTTTTCCTACTCGAATTTTCAGTCCAGAGGATGCAGTGTTCTGTGAGCACAGGAGGTCCGATTTCTAGGTACGTAAAGGAACCCAGGAGCAGCAGACAAATTAGCAAGGAGCTTTGAAGTCCTTGAATATTCTATATTAGCTGGGCTTGTTGCTGACGTGTACTTTGCAGATATGGTTGTTATTAAGAAATGTTTTCATCAGATAAACATTCTTAATATTGCGCTTTTCCAGAGTTCCGTATTCACGACTTGTTTTTATTTAGGTACGATGAACAACTATGCTCCGTAATGTAATCCGTATAAATGCACGAAAAAGAAAAGTCGAAAGGACACGCCCAAACCATTTTCTCTCGCTCGCCTTGACATCGATCACCACCAAATATTAGTAGTACTTGTTTCTTGATAGCATTTGCTTTCTGCATTTCATTTTAGGACTTTTTTTTCCACATCCCCGAAGTGTAAAAGTGAATATCGCCAGTCAATTAAAGGTGTAAGCTGAGATGTAAAAAAAAATATCCTTACTTACGGCGAAACTGCTCCCGCGGCGCCTCACTCTCAGAGTCTTTCGATTTGGACAGGACGTTATCGCTTCCCGAGGATGTGACTCAAGACGTTATCGACTCACTATACCACTTTCTAAAGATGTGACTGAAGATTTAGGTTTTCAGCGGCAGTTTTCTGGGTGCTTTACCGTGACTGCGACCAGCTGGCTTGTCTTCAGGCTGAATGTAATGCTTGAATATAATATTACATGAGATCTTAATGTAAAATATGCTGACTGTATATCATTATGATAATGATGAGATCTGGTTGGTGGATTTAAATTGAAAACTTGGCACGAACCATTCCTTAGGGGTGGGCCAGAACTGGAATTTGAAAAATAACAGCACATCTATGTAAATTGAAATGATATAATATCATATAACGTGACTACAGAGTTACGTAATATGCTTCTCAGACTTTAGGGATTGGTGCACCAACCACCAGACCATAGTATGCCGCAATATAAAACAGTCCAACCTCAGACTGAGGACGGGGCATGGCGCTTTCTTGATAGCTAGTAGTGCAATGCGGTTTTGTCAGGGCTTGCACATTTCTTGCCAAGCACATCGGGCCACCCCTACTCTTCTCGATAAGTGTGTTGCTTTATGTGTATATGTATCTATATATACATATGCCATCCGTATCATATCCCAAGCCCCCTTGGCTTGCACTAGTACTTCTGCAATGTCTCAAGTCGGCCGTAATATACCGTCAGGTATGTTATCCTTGGTCAGACAACTGGAATATATCCAACATCACAATTAGAATGCAAAACACCGTTTTTACTCGCAACAGCAGCACACCAAGCATGTATGTATTATTTGCTTTTTTTTAGTATCGTACGGTGTTTGATTTGCATGCATAAGAATAACAAAATACAAATGACAAATATCTTGCTTAACTCAAGGTAGCAGCAACCTACTACAAAATCAATACACTGGTATTGTGTGGGTTTTAATGTGTCAGCAATATCAAACGTTGCCAAAAGTACGATACTGATACAAGTGACTGTAGATCATGCAGGACATTTATAAATAACGATAAAACAGTTAATACAATAAAAACACATTTCGACATATAGAACAACAACACAACGATTCTACATTTATATACGGTCCAGATAGCAATAATGATGGACATATCCATATATATACTGTTCATCAACCTAAGACACAATTACAATTATTTCGATTTGAATTCACACGTTTAAAGCGATGTTTCAAGGGAGAGGCGTGCGTTAGGAATGTATCTTCGGCGTAACATACAAACTAATATGTTTAAAAATCTCAAATAACAGGTACTTTTAAAGGCAGAAATGCAATATTCTCTAACTGTTGCTGGTAGTGCATGTATGGCCAAGTATTGTCAAAATGTGCTGTGCATTTATCATTATTGTTCTATTTTATTATCATTTTATCACACTCAGGCCTACCAGTAATACATCAGACCATCGTTCTAAAAATAGAAATGTGTTACACCGGTAAGAATTGTAAGGTGAGCTAAAGGTGCCGGACAGATATCTATTTCTTTATTTGAGATTTACTAGTTGTTGTGTTGTGGATGGTCAACGTACACATAGCCTTCATCAGACTTCGCCGTTGTTGGGCCGGGCTGGTGGTGAAAGCTCCTCACGCTGACGGTGTCGGGGTCCCAGTGGGGAGTGTCGAAAACGTCGTCTATACTGAGCCGTCTGTAAAAAAATAAGGTAGAAAGTTTCTTTGTTTCTTTGAACCTTTGTTTATTCAACAAAATCTGGTGTTATGCTAAGAGGAAAAGGAGTTTTCACCTTCAGATTTCCCAATTACAATCAAGTACATATGTACATGTTATATAAAAAGAAACTTACATATAGTCTTTAGCAGTTTGAGAAAAATAATATAAAAGGGATCAGAGCAAAGTTATGAAAAGGAACAAGGACAAAACAAAAAAGTCAATCGTTCGAAAATCTCATATCTCCGTGAAATATTTCTCGTTTGTCTTGTTTGGCTGTAGTAAATTTATCATGCAAATAAGGTTTTTATTAACATGAGATGTGTCCATTGGTCACTTTCTGCCACTCTTCACCCTTTCTACCCTCTTCCATGAACTGCCGGTCATGTCTGCTTAATGACTAGTTCCACCAGCTCTGACCTGTACTTGCTGTCACACTGATAACCTGGCCTATATGCGGCCATCTTCCCAATCACTTTATGCTTATACAATGCTAATGTATTCAAATAACTACGAACGCATGGGATCACATTCATACACACCGGAAACGGAGTCAAAAATTGAAGAGACAGTACCTCCTCCAGTTACTCCGTATGTACTCGTCCACGATGAACTCCGCCTGCCCGTCCAGGATATCCCGTACGTACAGATGAGACGCCCGCCGGTACAGCATGTCCACACGGTCCACGATGCACTCCGTTGTGTACTCAATATACACTGGATCTGGAGGACAAACAGACCGTTAAGCGTTAACACATGTTTTGTCATTGATTCAGTCATTATTGTGTGGAAAATATCATTAACACAGTTATATCATGGACAATATCATTAACACATTATCATTGTGTAGGAGAATGTGAAGTCAATTTGATAAATTGATCAAGTCCACGGCCCCAGACCGTTATAGCTTGATGATTTCCACGGCCCCAGACTAGTATACTTCAAACCGGTAGAGTTAATCACTAATTCAATGAATGCCACGACTCCAGGCAAGCATACACCACAGCCTTGTAGTTCATCGCTAAATCGATGAATTCCATGACCACGGCCCGAGATTAGTAGAATTCCCTCCCACGGCCTTGCAGTTCATCGCTAAAAGTGCTAAATTTCGCGGCCGTGGAAATTTTCACCATTAAAAGGAATGAATTCCACGGTCATGGAATTGTTCATCACCAAAAGTACTGAATTTCGCGGCCGTGAAAATTTTGGCGGAGCGTCCATGTAAGACATCACGAAATCGCCGGCGAATGCACCCGGATACACGGCGACATGATGAACTGCGTGCCGATTAACGGCGCTACGAACGTCCCTTGCGCGCACGTAAATTTCTTGCCCGACTTGTGTGGGTCCACATCACGAAATCGCCGTCGAATGCACCCGGATACACGGCGACATGCCGAACTGCGTGCCGATTAACGGCGCTACGAACGTCCCTTGCTCGCACGTAAATGTTGCCCGACTTGTGTGGGTCCACATCACGAAATCGCCGGCGAATGCACCCAGACACACGGCGACATGCCGACCTGCGTGCGGAACATACACGAGCGAAGGAATGGGCAGCGCTCTACAGAGGCCCGTGGTATCTGTGGTAAACGGTTGTACAAGTGGTTTCAATATTAAGACAGGCGACAGAAAAGGCATCGCTCTTCTAAGGCTTGTGGTATAAGTGGTGCACGGTGGTATAGGTGGTTTTAATACTGAGACGAGCTAAGGAATAGGCAGCGCTCCACTTAGGCGTGTGGTATACGTGGTTCACGGTGGTATAGGTAGTTTTCATACTGAGACGAGCGAAGGAATAGGCAGCGCTCTTGTGAGGCCCAAGGCACCGTATAGGTGGCCAATCCATCTACGGGGCAGACGGAGCTATCTTCCGCCCGGGTCAACTTTGGCACCCGGTGGTATAGGTGGTTTTCATACTTAGACGAGCGAAGGAATAGGCAGCGCTATTCTAAGGCTTGTGGTATAAGTGGTACACAGTGGTATAGGTGGTTTTCATACTGAGACGAGCGAAGGAATAGGCATCGCTACTCTAAGGCTTGTGGTATATGTGGTACACGGTGGTATAGGTGGTTTTCATACTGAGACGAGCGAAGGAATAGGCAGCGCTCTTCTAAGGCTTGTGGTATAAGTGGTACACGGTGGTATAGGTGGTTTTCATACTGAGACGAGAGAAGGAATAGGCAGCGCTACTCCAAGGCTTGTGGTATAAGTGGTCCACGGTGGTATAGGTGGTTTTCATACTGAGACGAGCGAAGGAATAGGCATCGCTACTCTAAGGCTTGTGGTATAAGTGGTCCACGGTGGTATAGGTGGTTTTCATACTGAGACGAGCGAAGGAATAGGCAGCGCTCTTCTAAGGCTTGTGGTATAAGTGGTACACGGTGGTATAGGTGGTTTTCATACTGAGACGAGAGAAGGAATAGGCAGCGCTCCACTTAGGCGTGTGGTATAAGTGGTCCACGGTGGTATAGGTGGTTTTCATACTGAGACGAGCGAAGGAATAGGCATCGCTCTTCCAAGGCTTGTGGTATAAGTGGTCCACGGTGGTATAGGTGGTTTTCATACTGAGACGAGCTAAGGAATTGGCAGCGCTCTTGTGATGCCCAAGGCACCGTATAGGTGGCCAATCCTTCTACGGGGCAGACGGAGCTATCTTCCGCCCAGGTCTACTTTGGCACCCGGTGGTAGAGGAGGTCGCTATACCGCTATACTTAGACGAGCGAAGAAGAAGACATCGCTACTATATGGCTTGTAGTATAAGTGGTACACGGTGGTACAGTTAGTGTTTATACTTAGACGAGCTAAGGAATAGGCAGCGCTACTCTAAGGCTTGTGTTATAAGTGGTACACGGCAGTTGTTTTTTTATATACTGAGACGATCTAAAAGAAAAGGCAGCGCTCCACTGAGGCCCGTGGCACCGCATAGGTGGCGAATCCTTCTTCGGGGCAGACGGAGCTCTCTTCCGCCTGGGTCTAATGTGGCACCCGATGGTAGAGGAGGTCGCTATACTTAGACGAAGGAATAGGCAGCGCTACTCTAAGGCTTGTGTTATAATTGATACACGGTGGTATAGGTGGTTTATACTGAGACGAGCTAAGGAATGGGCAGCGCTCTTGTGAGGCCCCGTGGCACCGTATAGGTGGCCAATCCTTCTACGGGGCAGACGGAGCTCTCTTCCGCCTGGGTCTAATTTGGCACCCGATGGTACAGGAGGTCGCCTATACTTAGACGAGCTAAGGAATAGGCAGCGCTACTCTAAGGCTTGTGGTTTAATTGATACACGGTGGTACAGTGGTTTTTATGCTGAGACGAGCTAAGGAATCGGCAGCTCTCCAGTGAGGCCCCGTGGCACCGTATAGGTGGCCAATCCTTCTACGGGGCAGACGGAGCTCTCTTCCGCCTGGTTCTAATTTGGCACCCGATGGTAGAGGAGGTCGCTATACTCAGACGAGAGAAGGAATAGGCAGCGCTACTCAATGCTTGTGGTATAAAAATGATACACGGTGGTACAGTGGTTTTCATACTGAGACAAGCGAAGGAATAGGCAGCGCTACTCTAAGGCTTGTGGTATAAGTGTTGCACGGTGGTATTGTTTGTACGATGGTAGAGGAGGAGGAGAGAGAGACCCTTAATATAGCATAGTCATAAAAGTAAACAAAGAAAGCTCCGCGCTTAAAGCCTGTATTGTTTGGAAAAACGAATATGTGATTTTGTTTCAACTAAGAAACTGCCGGCTCCGCTAGCTCTATAGTGCTGCAGTGGTTGTTATCTCTGTGCAGAAACGAGGTTAGGTTCACTGTAAACCAGGTAGCGTCGAGGTCCTTAGCTTGCTTGACGAGCGCAGAAACCTGAAGGGACCACCCTAAAGAATTATAAAACAAAGCTTAATCTTTAAAGGGTCAGTAATTAGTCTTTTTATCCATGTTGCCTTTAATGCATTATTCATGATGCTGAAATCCATCATCTGAAGGCCTCCTTGTGATTTTTTGCCAATTAATGTTTTTTATTTTAACTCTAGTTGGGTTTTCTCGCCAGACATATTGAAACATATAGTCGTTTACCTGTTTCAGAAAGTATGGTGGGGCATGCAGGACTGAACAGTTATACACAAGCTTGGAAACACCCAAGGTTTTGATAATCAAAATTCTCCCTAACATGGTTAAGTTTCTACATTTCCATACACTTCTTCATTTTTACAAGATTTTCATCAATGTCCTTTTTCTGGCATTCACCCTTGCCATGTCCAAAATGTGTTCCTAATGCTTTTATAGGGACACAGGGTCACTGTATAGGGAGGGGCTGGTCTTATCTGTTCTTATTTGGTCCTACCCACATAGCATCAGTTTTTCTATTATTTAGTTCTAATCCACTACATTTTTTCTGCAGAGGCTACATCTGATAACAGTGACGTCATGTCATCCGCATACATGGATAATTTGTGTGTTTTGTTGTATACTTCAAGGCCTCTAATATTTGTGTCAGATCTGATTTTTGCTGATAACACTTCAAGGCCAATAATGAACAGACTAGAAGATAGGGGATCACCTTGTCTCACCCCTCTTTGTACATCAAGCCATGTAGAGCTGAAACCGTTATTTATCACACAGCTTTTTATGTCAGTGTATAGTAGTTTTACCCATCTAATAATGTCTTCCCAAAAATTCATAGTTTCCATTGCTTTAGTGATGAAGGATTGTTCAACAATATCGTATGCCTTTTTAAAATCTAAAAACATGATTAAACCTGGGATATTTTCTTTATCACAATGTTCTATGGTATCCCATATACGTCTAATATTACTTCCTATATACCTTTGTTTAATAAAGCCAGTTTGGTCTTCATGTATTATGGAAGGAAGTAACGGTTCAATTCTTAAGGTTAGTGCTTTACTAATGATCTTATAGTCAACGTTAAGTAAACTAATTGGGCGCCAGTTTTCTAATGAACTCAGGTCTGATTCTTTTTTGGGAATAAGCCTTATGACTCCACGTCTTTGGGATATTGGTAGCATGCCAGAGTCAAAAGCATAATATAGTGGTGGTCTCAACAAGATGCTTTTTGAGTAGGTCCCAAAATTTTACATAAAATTCTACAGTGAGTCCATCACAGCCAGGTGCTTTGTTCTTCTTTTTGTATAGGTGTTTGAGGGCTTTGTCTGATTCAATTACATTGATCTTTCCTTCACATTTAATCTTATTTTCTTCATTTAATCTTTTGGTCTCTTCATGCTGACTTCTTTCTTTGTTGGGTAACATTTATTCGAAGTATATAGTTTTTGGTAGTAGTCAGCTTCTTTGTTAATGATCTCCTTTGGGTCTGTGATTGTAGAACCATCTTCTAGTACTAGTGAAGTAATGATTTTTTCTTGAAAGTTTCGCTTCTCTAAGTTGAAGAAGTATTTTTTTCCCCTTCTTCATACCATTTGCACCTGCTTCTAGTCTGACTATGGCCCCCTTTGTTTTGTAGTTTTGTATTTCATCTAGCTGTTCCTTTAATTCATGTATTAATATTTGTTTATTTGGGTCATTATTTTCATCATTTTCTCGAAGCAGGTTATTGAGTTTGTTTTCTAGTTCTTGTTCTTTATTTATATGTGATTGTGCTTTTCTCTTTGAGTACATGATGCTAAAAGTTCTGATTTCCATTTTTATCATCTCCTATCGAAGCCCTGGATCTTGAATGTCTATTAGCTTTTCCTCTATTTTCGTGAGGATTTCTGTCATTGTTGTTGTGAAGTTTTGGTCTGTGATTAGAGTGTTGTTAAAGCGCCAGAATCCTGGTCCTCTTCTTTGATAGTTTGGAGCTGTAATAGACATGTATACTGCTCTGTGGTCAGGTACTGGTGCATTATTGATTTAACATTCACTAGATTTTATCAGATTCTGGGGTATAAACCAGTAGTCCTGTCTCATTTAACTGATGCTGCCTCATTCTCCCATGTGAATTGTTTGCTAATTGGGTTCTTGTTTCTCCATAAATCTGTAAGACTAAAAGTTTTTAGTATTGAATTCATTTCTTTGATAGCGGAGTTTTTATATTTTATGGGTATTCCCCCTGCTTTTTCTAGTTCTGTAAGTGGTAAATTGTAGTCACCACCAGTTATTATATGATTGTTCCATTTCCATGTTCTTGTAGTAAGTTGTTTATCTGTTTAAAAATATCTCTTGTTCTTTTCCTTTATTTGGTGAGTATACATTCATTAAACAGAGCTCTGTATCATTTATCTTAGTGTTTGCAAGTATGTATCTTCCTCCCGCATCAATATCTTTGTTTTCAATTCTAACATCTAGTTTTGGATTAAATAGCATCATAACCCCCTTGCTGTGTGGCGTGCCATAGCTGTAAAGTATTTTTCCGCCCCATTCTGAGGTCAACTGTTTCTCGTTTTCCTTTACTGAGAAGGTCTCTTGTAAAAAGACTATGTCTTGTAAAAAGACTGGTCAAAGTATAGTGACCTCCTCTACCACCGGGTCCCAATTTCGAACCAGGCGGAAGAGATCTCCGTCTGCCCCGAAGAAGGATAGGCCATCTATACGGTGCCACTGACCCTAGTAGGTCGCTGCCTTTTCCTAGCTCGTTTCATTGTAGAAACCACATGTCACGGCCACTCTATACCACTTGTGCCACAAGCCTTAGAAAAGCGCTGAATTTTCATACGCTCGTCAAAGTTTAGTGACCTCCTTTACCACCGGGTGTCAATTTCGAACCAGGCGGAAGAGATCTCCGTCTGCCCCGAAGAAGGATTGACTAGCTATACGGTGCCACAGGCCTTACTAGTAGAGCGCTGTCATTTTCTCAGCTCGTGTCATTGTAGAAACCACATGCCACGGCCACTCTATACAACTTGTGCCACAAGCCTTAGAGAAGCACTGCCTTTTCATTCGCTCGTCAAAGTATAGTGACCTCCTCTACCACCGGGTCCCAATTTCAAACCAGGCGGAAGAGATCTCCGTCTGCGCCGAAGAAGGATAGGCCATCTATACGGTGCTACAGGCCTTACTAGTAAAGCGCTGTCATTTTCTCAGCTCGTGTCATTGTAGAAACCACATGTCACGGCCACTCTATACCACTTGTGCCACAAGCCTTTGAGAAGCACTGCCTTTTCATTCGCTCGTCAAGGTATAGTGACCTCCTCTACCACCGGGTCCCAATTTCGAACCAGGCGGAAGAGATCTCCGTCTGCCCCGAAGAAGGATAGGCCATCTATACGGTACCACTGACCCTAGTAGGTCGCTGCCTTTTCCCTAGCTCGTTTCATTGTAGAAACCACATGTCACGGCCACTCTATACCACTTGTGCCACAAGCCTTTGAGAAGCACTGCCTTTTCATTCGCTCGTCAAGGTATAGTGACCTCCTCTACCACCGGGTCCCAATGTCGAACCAGGCGGAAGAGATCTCCGTCTGCCCCGAAGAAGGATAGGCCATCTATACGGTACCACTGACCCTAGTAGGTCGCTGCCTTTTCCCTAGCTCGTTTCATTGTAGAAACCACACGTCACGACCACTCTATACCACTTGTGCCACAAGCCATAGAAAAGCGCTGAATTTTCATTCGCTCGTCAAAGTTTAATGACCACCTTTACCACCGGGTGTCAATTTCGAACCAGGCGGAAGAGATCTCCGTCTGCCCCGAAGAAGGATTGAGCACCTATACGGTGCCACGGGCCTTACTAGTAAAGCGCTGTCATTTTCTCAGCTCGTTTCATTGTAAAAACCACATATCACGGCCACTCTATACCACTTGTGCCACAAGCCATAGAAAAGCGCTGAATTTTCATACGCTCGTCAAAGTTTAGTGACCTCCTTTACCACCGGGTGTCAATTTCGAACAGGGCGGAAGAGATCTCCGTCTGCCCCGAAGAAGGATTGAGCACCTATACGGTGCTACGGGCCTTACTAGTAAAGCGCTGTCATTTTCTCAGCTCGTTTCATTGTAAAAACCACATATCACGGCCACTCTATACCACTTGTGCCACAAGCCATAGAAAAGCGCTGAATTTTCATTCGCTCGTCAAGGTATAGTGACCTCCTCTACCACCGGGTGCCAAATTCGACCTAAGCGGAAGAGATCTCCGTCTGCCCCGAAGAAGGATTGACCACCTATGCGGTGCCATGGGCCTTAGTAGAGCGCTGCCTTTTCCTTCGCTTCCAGGTCGATTCCGTATAGTAATAATAATAATAATATCAGGTGTATTTGCAGCCAGTGCCACAGGCAGGTACCCAATGTGTAGGGTAATGAGGCTGTTTAACGTGTTCGAGGCACCTCCTCGAACACGGGACCCCCGTTTTACGTCCCTCCCGGAAGACGATTTCGTGGAAAGCTTCGTGATAGTAATCAATACCACTTTACCACGAACCTCAGAAGAGCGCTGCCGTTTCTTTAGCTCGTCTCAGTATAAAAACAACCTATACCACCGTGTACCACTTATGCCACAAGCCTTAGAGTAGCGCCGCCTATTCCTTCGCTCGTCTCAGTATGAAAATCACCTATACCACCGTGTACCACTTATACCACAAGCCTTCGAGAGTAGCGCTGCCTATTCCTTCGCTCGTCTCAGTATGAAGACCACCTATACCACCGTGTACCACTTATACCACAAGCCTTAGAGTAGCGATGCCTATTCCTTCGCTCGTCTCAGTATAAAAACCACCTATACCACCGTGTACCACTTATACCACAAGCCTAAGTTGAGCGCTGCCTATTCCTTCGCTCGTCTCAGTATGAAAACCACCTATACCACCGTGTACCACTTATACCACAAGCCTTCGAGAGTAGCGCTGCCTATTCCTTCGCTCGTCTCAGTATGAGAACCACCTATACCACCGTGTACCACTTATACCACAAGCCTTGGAAGAGCGATGCTTATTCCTTCGCTCGTCTCAGTATGAAAACCACCTATTCCGCCTATACCACTTATACCACAAGCCTTAGATGAGCGCTGCCTATTCCTTCGCTCGTCTCAGTATGAGAACCACCTATACCACAGTGTACCACTTATACCACAAGCCTTAGAAGAGCGCTGCCTATTCCTTAGCTCTTCTCTGTATGAAAACCACCTATACCACCGTGTAACACTTATACCACAAGCCTTAGAGTAGCGCTGCCTATTCCTTCGCTCGTCTCAGTATGAAAACCACCTATACCACCGTGGACCACTTATACCACAAGCCTTAGAATAGCGCTGCCTATTCCTTCGCTCGTCTCAGTATTAAAACCACCTATACCACCGGGTGCCAAAGTAGACCCGGGTGGATAATAGCTCCGTCGACGTCTGCCCCGTAGAAGGATTGGTCACCTATACGGTGCCTAGGGCCTCACAAGAGCGCTACCCATTCCTTAGCTCTTCTCAGTATGAAAACCACATATACCACCGTGGACCACTTATACCACAAGCCTTAGAAGAGCGCTGCCTATTCCTTCGCTCGTCTCAGTATTAAAACCACCTATACCACCGGGTGCCAAAGTAGACCCGGGCGGATAATAGCTCCGTCTGCCCCGTAGAAGGATTGGTCACCTATACAGTGCCTAGGGCCTCACAAGAGCGCTACCCATTCCTTAGCTCTTCTCAGTATGAAAACCACCTATACCACCGTGGACCACTTATACCACAAGCCTTAGAAGAGCGCTGCCTATTCCTTCGCTCGTCTCAGTATGAAAACCACCTATACCACCGGGTGCCAAAGTAGACCCGGGCGGATAATAGCTCCGTCTGCCCCGTAGAAGGATTGGTCACCTATACGGTGCCTATGGCCTCACAAGAGCGCTACCCATTCCTTAGCTCTTCTCAGTATGAAAACCACCTATACCACCGTGGACCACTTATACCACAAGCCTTAGAAGAGCGCTGCCTATTCCTTCGCTCGTCTCAGTATGAAAACCACCTATACCACCGGGTGCCAAAGTAGACCCGGGCGGATAATAGCTCCGTCTGCCCCGTAGAAGGATTGGTCACCTATACGGTGCCTAGGGCCTCACAAGAGCGCTACCCATTCCTTAGCTCTTCTCAGTATGAAAACCACCTATACCACCGTGTACCACTTATACCACAAGCCTTAGAAGAGTGATGCTTATTCCTTCGCTCGTCTCAGTATGAGAACCACCTATACCACCGTGTACCACTTATACCACAAGCCTTAGAGTAGCGCTGCCTATTCCTTCGCTCGTCTCAGTATGAAAACCACCTATACCACCGTGTACCACTTATACCACAAGCCTTGGAAGAGTGATGCTTATTCCTTCGCTCGTCTCAGTATGAGAACCACCTATACCACCGTGTACCACTTATACCACAAGCCTTAGAAGAGCGTTGCCTATTCCTTCGCTCGTCTCAGTATGAAAACCACCTATACCACCGTGTGTCACTTATACCACAAGCCTTAGAGTAGCGATGCTTGTTCCTTCGCTCGTCTCAGTATGAGAACCACCTATACCACCGTGTACCACATATACCACAAGCCTTAGAAGAGCGCTGCCTATTCCTTCGCTCGTCTCAGTATGAGAACCACCTATACCACCGTGTACCACTTATACCACAAGCCTTAGAAGAGCGCTGCCTATTCCTTCGCTCGTCTCAGTATGAGAACCACCTATACCACCGTGTACCACTTATACCACAAGCCTTGGAAGAGCGATGCTTATTCCTTCGCTCGTCTCAGTATGAAAACATCCTATACCACCGTGTACCACTTATACCACAAGCCTTAGAAGAGCGCTGCCTATTCCTTCGCTCGTCTCAGTATGAGAACCACCTATACCACCGTGTACCACTTATACCACAAGCCTTAGAAGAGCGATGCTTATTCCTTCGCTCGTCTCAGTATGAAAACATCCTATACCACCGTGTACCACTTATACCACAAGCCTTGGAAGAGTGATGCTTATTCCTTCGCACGTCTCAGTATGAAAACCACCTATACCACCGTGTACCACTTATACCACAAGCCTTAGAAGAGCGCTGCCTATTCCTTCTCTCTTCTCAGTATGAAAACCACCTATACCACCGTGTACCACTTATACCACAAGCCTTAGAATGCGCTGCCTATTCCTTCTCTCTTCTCAGTATGAGAACCACCTATACCACCGTGTACCACTTATACCACAAGCCTTGGAAGAGCGATGCTTATTCCTTCGCTCGTCTCAGTATGAAAACAACCTATACCACCGTGTACCACTTATACCACAAGCCTTGGAAGAGTGATGCTTATTCCTTTGCTCGTCTCAGTATGAAAACCACCTATACCACCGTGTACCACTTATACCACAAGCCTTAGAAGAGCGCTGCCTATTCCTTCGCTCGTCTCAGTATGAAAACCACCTATACCACCGTGTACCAGTTATACCCTAAGCCTTAGAAGAGCGCTGCCTATTCCTTCGCTCGTCTCAGTATGAGAACCACCTATACCACCGTGTACCACTTATACCACAAGCCTTAGAAGAGCGATGCTTATTCCTTCGCTCGTCTCAGTATGAAAAGATCCTATACCACCGTGTACCACTTATACCACAAGCCTTGGAAGAGTGATGCTTATTCCTTCGCTCGTCTCAGTATGAAAACCACCTATACCACCGTGTACCACTTATACCACAAGCCTTAGAAGAGCGCTGCCTATTCCTTCTCTCTTCTCAGTATGAAAACCACCTATACCACCGTGTACCACTTATACCACAAGCCTTAGAAGAGCGCTGCCTATTCCTTCTCTCTTCTCAGTATGAGAACCACCTATACCACCGTGTACCACTTATACCACAAGCCTTGGAAGAGCGATGCTTATTCCTTCGCTCGTCTCAGTATGAAAACAACCTATACCACCGTGTACCACTTATACCACAAGCCTTGGAAGAGTGATGCTTATTCCTTTGCTCGTCTCAGTATGAAAACCACCTATACCACCGTGTACCACTTATACCACAAGCCTTAGAAGAGCGCTGCCTATTCCTTCGCTCGTCTCAGTATGAAAACCACCTATACCACCGTGTACCAGTTATACCCTAAGCCTTAGAAGAGCGCTGCCTATTCCTTCGCTCGTCTCAGTATGAAAACCACTTATACCACCGTGTACCACTTATACCACAAGCCTTAGAAGAGCGCTGCCTATTCCTTCTCTCTTCTCAGTATGAAAACCACCTATACCACCGTGTACCACTTATACCACAAGCCTTAGAAGAGCGCTGCCTATTCCTTCTCTCTTCTCAGTATGAGAACCACCTATACCACCGTGTACCACTTATACCACAAGCCTTGGAAGAGCGATGCTTATTCCTTCGCTCGTCTCAGTATGAAAACAACCTATACCACCGTGTACCACTTATACCACAAGCCTTGGAAGAGTGATGCTTATTCCTTTGCTCGTCTCAGTATGAAAACCACCTATACCACCGTGTACCACTTATACCACAAGCCTTAGAAGAGCGCTGCCTATTCCTTCGCTCGTCTCAGTATGAAAACCACCTATACCACCGTGTACCAGTTATACCCTAAGCCTTAGAAGAGCGCTGCCTATTCCTTCGCTCGTCTCAGTATGAGAACCACCTATACCACCGTGTACCACTTATACCACAAGCCTTAGAAGAGCGATGCTTATTCCTTCGCTCGTCTCAGTATGAAAACATCCTATACCACCGTGTACCACTTATACCACAAGCCTTGGAAGAGTGATGCTTATTCCTTCGCTCGTCTCAGTATGAAAACCACCTATACCACCGTGTACCACTTATACCACAAGCCTTAGAAGAGCGCTGCCTATTCCTTCTCTCTTCTCAGTATGAAAACCACCTATACCACCGTGTACCACTTATACCACAAGCCTTAGAAGAGTGCTGCCTATTCCTTCGCTCGTCTCAGTATGAGAACCACCTATACCACCGTGTACCACTTATACCACAAGCCTTGGAAGAGCGATGCTTATTCCTTCGCTCGTCTCAGTATGAAAACAACCTATACCACCGTGTACCACTTATACCACAAGCCTTGGAAGAGTGATGCTTATTCCTTTGCTCGTCTCAGTATGAAAACCACCTATACCACCGTGTACCACTTATACCACAAGCCTTAGAAGAGCGCTGCCTATTCCTTCGCTCGTCTCAGTATGAAAACCACCTATACCACCGTGTACCAGTTATACCCTAAGCCTTAGAAGAGCGCTGCCTATTCCTTCGCTCGTCTCAGTATGAGAACCACCTATACCACCGTGTACCACTTATACCACAAGCCTTAGAGTAGCGATGCATGTTCCTTCGCTCGTCTCAGTATGAGAACCACCTATACCACCGTGTACCACTTATACCACAAGCCTTAGAAGAGCGCTGCCTATTCCTTCGCTCGTCTCAGTATGAAAGCCACCTATACCACCGGGTGCCAAAGTAGACCCAGGCGGACGATAGCTCCGTCTGCCCCGTAGAAGGGTTGGCCACCTATACGGTGCCTAGGGCCTCACAAGATCGCTACCCATTCCTTAGCCCGTCTCAGTATGAAAACCAACTGTACCACCGTGTACCACTTATACCACAAGCCTTAGAGTAGCGCTGCCCATTCCTTAGCTCGTCTCAGTACAAAAACCACCTGTACCACCGTGTACCACTTATACCATAAGCCTTAGAGTAGCGGTGCCTATTCCTTCGCTCGTCTAAGTATAGCGACCTCCTCTACCACAACTTTCGTTCGTTTCAACATAAAATCACCTGTACCACTGCCTACCACTTATACCACGGGCCTCAGAAGAGCCCTCCCTTTAGTTTCGCTCGTCTCAGTATAATAAAAACCGTGTACCACCGTATACAACTTGTGCCACGGGCGTCAGAACAGCCCTTCCTTTTCCTTAAATCGTTTTAATATTAAAACCACTTGTACCACCGCGTACCACTAGTACCACGGGCCTCACAAGGGCGCTGTCTTTTCTTTCGCATGTCTCAATCTAAAAACCACCTGTACCACCGTATACCACTTGTGCCACAAGCCTCAGAAGAGCGCTGCCTTTTCTTTCGCTCGTCTATAATCCGCACGCAAGTCGGCATGTCGCCGTGTGTCTGGGTGCATTCGCCCGCGATTTCGTGATGTCGACCCACACAAGTCGGGAAGCATTTACGTGCGAGCAAGGGACGTTCGTAGCGCCGGTAATCAGCACGCAGGTCGGCATGTCGCCGTGTGTCTGGGTGCATTCGCCGGCGATTTCGTGAGGTCGACCCACACACGTCGGGCAACATTTACGTGCGAGCAAGGGACGTGTCGCCGTGTATCCGGGTGCATTCGACGGCGATTTCGTGATGTGGACCCACACAAGTCGGGCAAGAAATTTACGTGCGCGCAAGGGACGTTCGTAGCGCCGTCAATCGGCACGCAGTTCATCATGTCGCCGTGTATCCGGGTGCATTCGCCGGCGATTTCGTGATGTCTTACATGGACGCTCCGCCTTAACTTTCATCATTAAAAGTAATTGATTCCGCGGCCATGGAACTTTTCATCACTACAAGTAATGAATTCCACGGCCATGGAACTTTTCATCACTAAAAGTAATGAATTCCACGGCCATGGAACTTTTCATCACTAAAAGTAATGAATTCCACGGCCGTGGAACTGTTCATCACCAAAAGGTATGAATTCCATGGCCGTGGAACTCATCAAACCATGGTCTCCAGATATACCCGGCCACGTACCGTAGCTGTTATCCTGACCGTCTCCAGTGACCATACCAGCAACAGCCTTCAGGCTTTTCTTCACTCGACCCGCCAGGAAGTCCATTATTTCGTAGTCGTTAGGTTGCTTGGATATGTCACTGCGAACCTGTAGGTAAAAATAGTACAATTCAACATGACTATTGACTATTGACATAACAGAAAGAGGCGTTGCTGTTGCCTGTAAGTTCCATTTCTTAACATGCAAACTATTTCCCACCATAACATAAAAGTACATTTTGGAAGTTTTGAGGCTATAAAAGGAGCGACAACGCCCTGGAATGATGTTGGGAAGTTTGAGTTATCAAAGCCGAATCTATTGTATAATCGTATCCACTAACTTTCAATTTAAAAGCCGGCCTTGCTTATAGAATATCATTAAATAGCATTACTTCTTTATTATTATCCCAGAATATTTTGAATAGACCAAACGGATTGATACTTTTGCTGTTAGTTATGCATCAGCTAACCTCTACCAAGCTCCAGAGAAGGCCGGAAAGAGTAGAAATTTGCAAAATAGACAGAAAAACATGAAAGAGGAGTTAGTTAGCCAAAGGGGTACAGTATGCCAATGGCATATTGGACCCTCTCTCCGTAGCCGACTCCCTTAGAATCCCTTAGCATACCATTCACTTTATTTGGCCAAATTCTATTGTTCTATTGGTAGAGGCTATGCATCAGCTAGAGAGGCCCTACCTCAACAAAACTGTCATTAATGATGGTGAAAGATATGTTAATGATGACGAGGAACACGGTCAACATGAAGGTGATGAAGAAGACTGGTCCCAGGACCATGTGGATGTCGGTCAGTTCCTGGTGGTCAAATTTTCCAATGGTCATGGAGAAAATGGTCTCAGCAGCGCTGATGACGTTGTTGTATCTGCGTGTTGGAAATGAAAAAGAAACAAATATAACAGATTTAAGTCGTCATTGAATACGCATTCCCAGCAGCGACATATCAATTTATAATGTACATCAAAAAACGAATTAATAATGCTTTTAGATAGACCCATAACTTTCGGATAGAAAGGTATCCTAGGGTGATTCAGAATATAATGCCATTTGTATCATAGCAAAATTAATATTCTTATGGTCATCTTGAAGAAAACTCAGTCGCTCATAATAATCTCAACAAAGCATGATTTTTTTTCATTTTCAAGAAAATACGTGTATTTACATTTGTGGCAAAGTTCAAATCATTTCCTAAAAAAAAAGAAGCTGCAATGATACTTATAGCATGTTTCTGGCTCGCCCTCGTATATTGTGCATGTAAGCAGCTTGACTAGTGCCGTATGATGTTCTTCGTACGTACGTGCAAACATGGTAACAGAAATCAGTGTGCACTTAAAGTAATATATATTTGAAACAGAACTGACTTCAAGGAGCCTTCTCCAAATACGATGAAGGCGAAGTGGACGAAGGCGAAGAAGACCAGCATGAACTGAACGGCGAAGGGAACCATCATGGTGCTGCTGTGCCTCAGAGTCGCGGACAGGAGAGAGATCCTCTTGTTGAACCTGAGGAGCTTCATGAACTTCAGTGTGGACAGGAACACCACCGTGGACAGAACAAAGCTGTAGGCACTGTGGATCATGGACACGCTTTGGAAGCTTACAAACTTATCTGTGAAACAAAAAGGAATAGTGTTAGGTTGTACATTTTTGCCTAACACAATATAGGTGACCTTATATCAAACATTGGCAGTTTTTTATAAAAGTGATTTTAACAAATATTATACCAGAATTAAAAATGCTACGCAGGTACTTTTGTTACATGAAGTAAGATCAACCCAGACATCTTCGTCGTAGCAATGATTTTGCCAAACTTGTTGTGAAAGTTATACTTTAGTCTTGTGGATTAAGCCATGTTTACGTATACGTTGATGATGTAACTCTGTGCTATGTGGGCTTTTAATACCTCCTTCTTCCTTTAGAGCAGAAAGAGTTGAACTGGTGTAAACCGCCTTCACGATGTAGAGAATGATTCCAACCAGCGACGCGACGATGATGAGAAGTTCCAGAACATTCCAGGGGTCGCTGAAGTACGAGCAGCGCTGCTGAGTCAACTTCTTGGTCTCCTGAAATGACAGTGGACGTAAGGCGTTCATTCTCCATTAATAATGCAGGGACACTTTCATATCTTCACATACATGTACGTATACATGACACAATGTAAGGATTATATATTTTACGCCCAGTGTTTAACTCCAAAAACCGTTGCTTGTTATGAACAACAGGATAGAATTTGAAAATTTTCCCAATTTTATCGTTGCTTGAGTAACAGTTATTTGGCGTATCTTATTACCTGGATGTCTATCCTTTATCGACGTATCAAGTCTCCTTTTCACTATGTATATTGCAAAGGTCACTGTGATATGTCATGGAAGGGAGTCCAAACATTACTAGTTTCTTTCTTTCTGTATGTAGCCGTCTATGTAATCTCCAAGCAGATGTAACGGTGTCAAAGACTGTATCTAACTGGCAAAATAAGTTTTTACCAGTTAGATACGGTCTTTGCCACCGTTACATCTGCTTGGAGATTAGTCTATATACCATATATCGGAATGAAAATCATGATGTATATTCTGCTAATGATTCTTTTTTCCTGCCTTAAAATTGATGTCACATTCAATATGATATTCTTAAGAAAGCAGAATACCTTGAAAATTGAGAAGGCGAGATACCCGATGTACACCAGCTCGAACACTATCGCCAATATACCAAATGGTCCCACATAGTTGAATAGCCGCAAAATGTCGATGTCGTGATATCCAGTCATGGCGGCGCCCATCGCACCGAACTCTAGTAAGAACTTCACCGTTCCGAACAGGTTGGTGTTGGCGTTGTAGGTTGTGAATTCGACCAGAATGGCGCGCGTGAGTCGGTCAACCCAGCCGTTTCTTTGGAGATATCCACAGACTCGCCTGGATTCCAGGTTAGATATGCCCATAACGGCCTCGTATCCGCCCCCACTGGAAGAGCAGAATGATAAATGATAAGAACTTGCTCTTGACTATGGGTATGGTAAATGATTTGATGATCGAAATGACAGACTCACTTTTCTATAGGTATTGGCCCCATCCAAGAATATGAGCCCAAAATACACACAATCTACATAATGGCACTTATGTGCTATGATGATACATCTATGGGTAACCTTGCACGTACCTGTATGTGTACAGCCGCCCACGGTAAGTGAAGGACCCGAGGTCTCCCGCTCTTTGGTATCGCCAGTAGTTTCCGTCTATAAGGATAAAAGCGAAGTGATGAGCAACTTATTTCAACGGTCTTTATTAACTCGACAATAAGTGTGTTTCACAAAGTAAATATTTAAAACAATATTAACACTGCTTTTCGCCATTTTTATTTTCTTGCCACTTCCTAATTTGTAAGACATTTGCGGGAATGGATTATATGGATGGCATCCTCTTGGAACCCCAAAATTAATTTTGGCCCTCCAAATAGCTGCCTTCATTATGAAATCTGCAAATGACAAATCACACGTATGGAATACCGAACAATAAATTATTGTCCTTTGACATCTTCTTCCCTGACTTTGAAAATGACTTGGTTACGAGTTATTCATATGCATTATGTCTTCTAGAAACTACGATATAATTGAAAAACTATGTGAATTTGTGTACAAATGTTTCAAAAAGAGAGAAAAGACTCTTTAGATTTAGATGGCATATAGCACAATGTTCCTTATCTTTTACTTCATGTTACCTATTGCATTTAGCCCATGTTGGGCATGAATATGCAATAAAGTTCATTGTCATTGTCATTATAATCGAATCAACATGGCCTTACCCTAAAAGTGAAGAAATACAAGATATGGAATAATTGTAAACCTGTGAGATAAGATGCATTAGGGTGATACTTCCAGCCTGGCAAGAAAGTTCTCTGTTCCTCGTGGTTCTTTTGATACTCAGCATTACATCCTTCAACGATTCCCAACATGCCCTCTACAACGTTGCAGGAGTCTAGAACACGACAGATAAAATATAACATGATGTAAGGATCTTTTGTTCGTGAACAGGTGCAATGGCCTAGTGCATAGAGTGTTCGCCATGCATATGGTAGGTCGTGAGTTCGATCCTCGGCCTGGTACTAGTATTGCCAACGAATTCTAAAATGGTACATGCTGCTTTCCCTACTTAGCACTCAGCGTTAGGGAAAGCACACGCATCACTACCACTAGTACTCGACTAGCCCCCTGCTGTAGTGATTGCACAAAATTTGTGTGGCCCAAGGAATATTGAAACAGAGATGGGCGCCACCCTATGCACCATCTGGTGCGGTAAGGACTTCAACAAACAAAAAAATATCTGGATTATGTGTCGGTAAGAGCAGAAACTGTCATAACAAATAAGCCTCGTAACTGTTTTTTGAGATTTGGGTTTTTGAGGTCTTTCTTTAATGTAGAGGGAATTGTAACTATATTGTAACGTCAGGTATAGCACATACTTGGTGGAACTCGTAACTGTCTCAGCCTGGCAGGCCCCACACGGAAGGAAAGCTTGTCGGACAGAAACTGCTGCTCCCGTATGGTCGTTGGTTTGCCGTTGTACCACGACTCGGTATAAATGCCCGGTATGAGAGTATCGTTCGCCCATGTCCAGAAATCATCAGGGGTTCGAACCTAAAAAACACGGCAGGTAGCACATACCAATTATGCAAGTTATGGACTACTTTGCATAATTCATGCGAACGTACAGTAATTCCTTTGTGTAAAATGGTGGGGAATTAAATACTGTGTAACATGTGTAAGTTACTTAAAGTTAGCCTGAGTGTCACCCTGTTTCAGTTCCAGGCTCTACCTTCACCAAACAGTCTGAGATCGCTCCATTTCAAATCGTTTGGAATAATGTATTCGTCCAGAAATCTGGACGGGCACGCTGATTGGTTCCTTCTATCAGATCTCCATGTGGGAATAGTCCTTGTCACTCAGCCTAACGACTTTCTCCACATGGTATCTCTGTAGGGACCACATCTTATTACAAACCAAACATACCAGTAATGGCCAAAAGAAATGACCAAAAACATGGAGTTGATTATATGTCATAGATAGACAAACATCCCAAGTTGTACAAAACACGTATAGACAAAGATCCCATTGGCAAGTAGTTTTTTTGTCAAATCTTTGTAAAATCGTCAGGATAACACTTTCTATCTGCCAAAAAGCAGGTACTACAGCGTATATAAGATAAATAAACAAATCCTTTGGTCTGTTCTGGGATGGGTGATCCCTGCTGAGATAGCATGTGGAGCTCTGATAAAAGGAGCCAATCAGCGTGCCCGTCCAGATTTTTGGACGAATACATTATTCCAAACGATTTGAAATGGAGCGATCTCAGACTGTTTGGTGAAGGTAGAGCCTGGAACTGAAACAGGATGACACTCAGGCTAACTTAAAGGTGTACAGCACTATGCATACATTATGTTGATTTACAAGTCATTTGCATAAATTATGATGAAATGTAAACATGGTGTTCTGGAAATGAAAAGGACGTTAACACATACAACATATGTCATTCTTGATAAACCATTTCAGACAGATCGTGCTAATTACAGCCTTATTTGTATCATCAATGAGATAAGATAAAATAATAGACCTACAAAGGCTTGAATATTTCATGGAGGTATGAGGTCTTCGAGCTATTGTTTTCTATGCACTAGGACTCACTAACAAGAGTTGCAGTACTTCTGATTCTTCAAACCATTGTGGAAGAAAATAGACATACCTGTTTCAAAGAAAGCTCGACGTTTACGAACGTGTCTTGAAACGTCTTCATAGCATGGTACGCGTTGGGATGCCTGTTGCTGTATGCGATAACCATCAGGACCAGAACCAATAGGAAATATCGGGCAATTTCCCGAAGAAGGTCCGACATCTTCGCTTGTGTGGCGAGTTCTTCTCTGGCAAGTGCCAACATCTCTGGGTCAGGATCCTTAATCTTTTCGTCCTCGTAATCTGGATTTAACAAATACAGCATTCGTTTCAAATCAATACTATGGGTAGTCTAGTTATCAATAAACAGACGTTTGTCGAAGAACTGGATCTCGGAAAGACATATACTTAGTGATACCAACTGGGGTGAGTAAGTCTACATCAGGCCACAGCAAGTAATTTTTATGGATGACATCAGCTCGCTCATTAATTTTCACCTGATTTCGAAATTAAAAAAAAAAAACACAAAAAAACAAGAAATTTCATTGCCCTCCGACGGTGGTCAACATGTCAAAAAATGGAAAATATGCCGTAAATGTTGACAGTCTAAGCTTGGTCTAAGGTGTTTCAGTGCATATGAATACCCAGTGTAGTTCCTTCCCATGATGGTATTATAACAAGCTGTTTTCTGCATTTGTTGTATAGTTAGTCTATTGAGATGTATACACATCTACAAGGACATGTTTACATCAAATCAAGGAGGTTTTATATTATATATGAAACCTCATTGGTTGAATAAAGGAATAAAAGACATGTTGGTAATGATATCATATTTCGTCGCCTCAATTCTTGTTTAACAAGACGTATGATCTCAAAATTTGAAAATATAGGGATCTTATTTTTTTTGGCCCGCCTTGTTTTTTTTCGCCCTATCTCATTAACTTTGGAGTCTGCGGAGGATGTCATCCATACGATTTACTTGATGTGGCTTTGTGGAGAATTATAGGCAACCAAGACCATGTTAGGACCAAAAATTAGAAATAAAAGAAATGCTGGAATCTTTACGGATAGTGTTTAGCACATTTGCGTAATAACTTCATACTTTGAGCATTTTAAAACCGCACAAAATCGTGCTGTACGATGATCCCCTTAGTTTTACCAGCCTACAAAAACTCCGGCCACAATTTTCAACGAGTTCAGACACCACAACGATGTCATATGTTTGCATGATGGACATTGCTATACACTGTGATAATGTTGTCTGAACTAATCATGTATAGAAATGACTAAATAAATTGACTTTCAAAATCCGATTTTCGGGCCCTAATATTGCCGTGCTACCTTCAAGAAGGAGAAGAATCGTCGTACTGATTTCACCGTGTCTATAACAGATGGTTTTGAAGATGCAGGCAAAACGTAATATTATAATCTATTCTGCAATACCCCCAAACGCCGGTACTGATTATATAATCAAATGGTTGTTAAACTTCGGTGAATAAAAGCCACGTATTGACAAATGCATACGAACCATCTTCGATGTCGTCGGGTGGGATTTCATATATCCATTCGTCATCCTGATCTAGTGCCTTTGCTTTTGCCTCGTTAGAGTCGATGCTGTCATCACTTGGCTTCTTAATCAGGCACGAAAGAATGGCTGCGATGGCCAGAACCTAGAGCATAACATTCAAAGAAATTATTATGCCCGTGTATATCAGAAGGTATTAACAGTATGCACAGAATTATAGAACGCAAGCCTTCCATTTACAATGAGAACTTGATGGTATGTGATACAAAAACATGATAATTCATTGACTATAACACGACTAGTTGGCATACATGTACGACGTCTAGATAGTGTGAATCAATTTGGTACAGCATCCATGACCCAAAAAAGGAAAATACACAAGCTTACAAATGATGTATAATACATTGAAATTGATAAAGAAACAACGGAAATATGATCAGGCAAAGTAAATTTAACAACATTTTTGGTGCCAAGTTTATATTGGGATGCGTGCTGCACTTATATAGAAAGACCTGTCCTGCTATGGAGGATACTGAGGGCTTGAGGACAATGGTCTTCAACATTATTAAAACTACTGTTATTCTTGATTTGTTAACGAGCACAGCTGGTTTAATTGTCACTAGTCAACAGCTAAAATTTCATCATTGCTAATATTTAATCACTAATATTTAAGTTAAGCCAGTAATGTTTGTTCCCACCAATTAAGTGTCGTGACCTACTCCATTTCCCCCCACCGCTATATTTTCCTGCCGCTATATTAAAGTAATTAACAGTATCACGATGAAATGATGATGAGATGGAAGATATAGAATCAGAAGGTTTGTACCTTAATCGGATCCACAACCAGCAGGGACAAAGAGAAGGACAAAAACATCGACGTCAGCCAGTTGACGGACTTCTTCGGGCCCCACTCCAGACTGTACAGCACGCTGAAGAAAGCAGAGGTGAACGTCACCAGGAAGGCGGCGATCCACGCTACGTACACCATCCAGGGCGGAAACATGAAGGGTTTCTTTGCAGGAACTTCCTCGCCAGGATTGTTCTCTGCAGACTCGATGTCAACGTTGTTAACACTGCCATGGTCATCAGGCGTCAGTACGATGCTATTCTTCCTCTTATTGGAGTTGAGTCCATCGTAAAGGGTCGATTCTTTCGGACGGACTTTCCTAATGGTATACAACAATAGGAATAACACACAATCACAAAAGTGTAAGAAAAATGCAAAAATCGTATTAGAGCAATAAATGTAGATCGATAATTATTTTCTTATTCTAGCTTGTCCTTTGCATTTAAATTGTACATAATGTCAGTGGTAAGAAAAAAAAAGTATGTAGTACAAAGATGTTAAGTCTAATCCAGTATATACAGAGTGAATTCTTGCATCAGGGCAATTGAACGAAAAACTTTATAACACTGAATAAATTCAACCAATCCTTTCACTTCTAATATTAAATGTTGAAAAGACAATTTATGCTAAATAGCTTTAGCTGCTTCCACCAAAGTCGTTCCTGCCTATTGAACTATAATATAATAATGTATGCCCTGATATCCTCCTGATTTTCAGTACTAGTTACTAGTGGCGTCTGTGTGGCATAGTGTCAGAACATCCGGCTATGAACCAATGAGACCCAGGGTCAATCACCAGTGGAGTACCCAGACATGCCCCAGTGGAGTACCCAGACATGCCACCTTGGGAAAGGCACATATTTCCCATGTCCTAAGCCCAGCAGCAGGCTTTGGGTTGGCGTTAGGAAGGGCCGTTAAAACATCCAGCCGTAAAAACTATTGCTACAAACAAGAGTTGAACTTGCTGAGGAGTTATGGGGCTCCTCATCCATGTGCAAGCACGTCCAACCCCCATATGATGGGGAATAAAAGACGTAAAATTGGAGGGAGAGAGAGTTACCTGAAGAGTGTGACGAGCCCAATGTTGACCGGGAAGATGATCAGGCTGCTCATAATGCTGACGTACAGCTGGTGCCACGTGAAGGTCAGGGACCCGATAGTGATGGCGTGGACCGTCTTCACCTTTTGCTCCGTCTCGTACCTGCAGGTAAAATCAAAAGGCAGTATTATGAGTTCGAACCCCGCTTGAACGTGATGTGAGGGTTGTATTTGTCATTTTGGATGGGGACGTAAAGCCGGCGGCTAGTGCATGGGGGTGCTTTAGGAGGAGGCCTAATGTGTTAAACCTCTACTCATCTCAAAAAGTGATAAAGTTCACCTCAGTTGAGGATGACTACTTAAGCTTTTACAGCCATGGAAAACAAAATTCTGCTGAAATCGACATTGCTATAGCATACTGTTATCTGAGACCTACAAATGCTGAGATGATAATGTTACCCGATAATCATATCACTGAAAAGAGTATTTTGAATTAAAAAATCATATCACGTCGACCGTATAATGGTGGACCCTTTTTGTTTCACGATTATCTTTAACTTCAACAATCTTTGTAAAGAGTAAAAAAAGAACCACCGGGACTACTACCAGCGGTGTAGTGGTCTGCGCTTCCGTTACTAGCCACATCTGGTTCAAATAACGTGGACCAGAAGGCCCGGGTTCAAGCCCCGGGTATGATACCTCTGGACAAGAGGCGCATTGAGCCATACCAAAGACTTTATAAAAATGGTACATACTTCCGAAACAGTATGGAAGTGAAACACACTCCACTGCCAGTGGAGTAGCCCCCTGCTGCAGTGATTGCACCACAGTGTCGCCCAGAGCTATGAAACGGAGATGGGCGCTACCCTATGCACCTTATGGTGTGGGAGGAATTTGAATTATTAACTTAACTATCAGTACTGACCACATGGCGTTGGACACCATGGTGCAGAAAAGCAGAGACAAGCAGCACGAGACGCGCTGAACTCGGGTGAAGTTACTTCTGGTCGGACGTGAGAACACAGAAAACCACAGGTGACCGTCACTGAAGTCCTTCTTCACCTGTCATATCGATGTAAAGATTATGTTGATGAAGGTCAGACATCCAGGTAATAAGATACGCCAAAAATAGTTACTCAATCAACTGGACAAAATGTTGAAAGTCAGACGTTTCAGACAGCATCCGCTATCTTTTGTCACTGACGAAAGATAGCGGATGCTGCCTGTAACGTCTGACTGTTTCAAAATGCTATGTCATTGGTAAAGATTGGCAGTAAAAATTAAGCAATTATATAAATGTATGGCTTTAGTGCCTTCCGATTTCTACAGGGGCTTCTACACATACTGCATTTTTCAGAATCCCCGGTAGTAATCGGATGGCATTCACTAATACGTGTCACAACACATAGAATATTTCCATTTTCTTTGGCATAGACAATTACGAGTACTGTATACTGTAAAACGTTATTGTCTCTCATGATTATTCATCATTCGTCTTCTTGATAATTCTGATGCTCAATAATAGTCCCTCAGACCATTCTGTCATAAAGAATATTAAATCAGTGACGAAGAGTTTTGAAACGAATAACGATATAGAGGTGAGAGTGTTATATGTCTAAAACGTGGGGTAGTACATGGTGCGATGCTAGGTGAGGATTACACTGTAAAAAAAACAGAATTATTTTACTTACGGTAGAGAGAAAAAGTTGATCGAATTGCACCATTTCCTTCTCGTTTGCGACAGGTAGAGTACGTTTGATCTGGCCGTCGCCAAGATTGACAGCCAGCCAATCATCGCAGATGAAGTACCACCTACAGTTGCATGTGTAAGAATTAGTACCATATACTTTTGAAACGTTTTTTCATCCTTAAAATGGCAGTGACCACGGGATTGAACATGTTTCACCAATTTTGGCGTTTAGGATCCACAATCTGAACACAATAGTGCACAAGTATACGTACCCTGGGAACTAGACTGGGATCGGGCATTTCAGTCAGTTCCTTCGGCGGCCCAATACAGTGTAAGTCCGCCGAACTAAATTAGGCTACCACTCCCCCGTAGCGCTAATTTAGCTCCAGCATGATAAGACTCGGCGGGCCTTGCCTTCCAAAAGGCTCATTTAAATATTGTAATAGTATTGAAATGAGCTACGGTGCGAGTAGAGAGGTTATAATTGGGTGATAATTGCTCTAGTTTCACTTCCCACTGCTCCTCCTATATTTTGCATTTCTATACGCACCCTGTCAAGACAGAAACAAAGCAGCCAGTTGACATTGGTCCCTCAGCAAAATGGATTGAACGATAAATGCACAGAGGTTTGGCGCCAAAAACTGAAAAAGGCTTACGGGCTTACTGCCTAGGGCTGCCGAAGGATCTGGCTAACGGCCCGATCCCTAGTCTGGTTCACGGGAAAAAGTATACGTTTCATGTTCAATGTAACAAATATACAAACATAAATTCTACCTTTCATTAGTTTGTAGATCTCGCACTTGTACTCTGTTCAGGTACCACGATCCGTCCATGTCCCTTTCCCCGTTGTCGTGCCAGATCTGAAGGGACGTCAGACCGCCTAAATCTTTCATCTCACTCATCAGAAACTGGTTCACACTTCCACGGCTGAACTCCTGGGACAACAAATCAAACAGATCTAAAGGTAGATCTTGAATCAGGTGAGAAAGGTCGTTTCCTCACTTTTGCTTTTGTTATGTTTAGCCATACCTAGTATGGCTAAACATATTGTTTTTGGCGACGCCTCAGGGGGGGAGCCTATTGTATAGTACTGCTTTCGGTTTGCCAAATATTCTAGGATTTTCACGAACGCATTCCCTAGGGAATTAGTTTTTGGCAACGCCTTGCAGGTATGGCCTTTTCTATAGCAAGGACGAAATTCCATTGCATACGGCATAGAAAATGCCCTAGTTTGTATACACTTTTACAGCTGTTTATCGATGTTTGAAATAAAGTTTCTGGATGTTGCAATATATACCCATACATCACAGCTAGCGCTGTTTCTCAATGTTTCAAACGTTTTTGGTTTTTGTTATCATGAATGACATGCTTGGACTGGCTCTTCTTTTATTGTCATGAGTAAAGTTTGATTTTGAAAGGTAAATAAGTCACAGATTTCAAAGAAGCTGTCCGGATTTTTGCAAAATGTAGCAACAACAATATGTCACTACGTTTGATTGATTTTTTTTCAGAAGCTTTGCTTCATTCGATAAGAAAATGATATGCTTGACATACGTATAATTCGAGTTATTTTATCTGCATCTTTAAAGCTTCGAAAGACTAACATAGTAAGGATAAAGAAAGTACACATAGACAAGGCTTTCCGTACACTAAGCACGGGAGACTTTTAAGACGGACTGACTATGACTTCGTGATACTGGCTATGCTAACATACATGTTTTTGTTCTCTGACTATCAGACAGACCTCTTGAAAATTACCTGCTAGCTCCACAGAACTTTGGTTACTTCATCTTTCTGTGACTGGCTTTGTAGTCCACTTCAGTAAAGAATAAAACAAAGGAAAACACATTTTTGGGAATCATGGCACACAATAACAGAAAACTGTGTCATCAATTACTAGAATAAGTGTTCCGAGTTGATCAGGTGTTGCACTAGTACTCGTATCTTCTTGCAAGTGAGAGCGTGCAATCGTATCACAGCTTTCGTACACACTCATTGTTTACAATATTCGTGTGGGGTTTTCAATTTCAATTATGTATATCCACCCCTAGCCTGTGTTTACACAAGCTCTCTCTGGCGGAGGTTAATGACCCCCTCTTGGGGGCGGTATCCGTCGGGCCGGCCGCTAGGAGCGCGAAGTAGTCAGGCTACATCCACCCCGGGTTTGATTAAAACCGTCGTCGGCCAGGTTAATAACCTTGTGTACGATTTCGATATACATATGCAATAGATTTGAATATACACACAAAATACATAATGGAATAGACAATATATTAGTATAGCCGTGGTATAAACATGTAAGTCCGCGATATTTCTAACTAGCGTCAGGTTTTGTCTCGCTGTAGTAGCGGTTGAAGCAGCGCAATCTATTGGCTTCACATCGTGGCTCTGCTACAGATCTGGTTCTCTCTCGTTCCCTTCCTTTTGTCGACGACACTTGTTGTGTGGCTCCCTTGCTCGGTCCCGACGTTTCGGACGTCTGTTACGGATCTCCTAGGGATGCAGCTCGTCTCACCAACATCCAGTAGAAGGTATCAATCTGCCGACTTCCCCACTGGCACATCGGTATGTGTAAGATGTGGCAGGAACATCTCGTCGTCATCACTCTCGTCCCATATGGTCCGCCTGTGCAGGTATAGAGACGGAAACGGTCGGTGGAGCTGGCTACCAAAATCAGTTAACAAACTGTTTAAAAGAAGCTATGGCAGCCATCCAATCCCTACAAATATTTCAGTCTGTGAAATCGTCAAATTATGAAATCTTTAAAACTCTATCGGCACCTATGTACATGAAATCACAATAATAGACTGTTCCAATATTACCCAAATAAATGTTCATCGTAGTTGTTCGGCTGCATGTGTTCTACGTGGACTAAGTCGCCATTTGAATGGTCGTAAAAGCATGTGTTGCAGAATCTTACATTCAGGAGCTGCTGTAGAAAAAAAAACACAACGAACAAAGATTAATATTGTAATACACTTCTTTTGTCTTTATTGCCAATACATACCAAATAGAAAACAGAAAACATTGTAGAACACCGTGTAACCAATCTGTTCCTAGAAATTTTCCGGTCTGCAAAAGCTCTCCAGTAATGAAAGCTATTGACACCTTGTCAATTTTCGGTCATGACGTAATTAATTATAAGTATCTGTATCTATATAGCCGGTATAAACGCCATTAGGCGTAACACACCAGCTTCGCAGGCACGCGGCGTGGCGACAGCAGCTGGTTATTTTACACCGAACGGTCTGTTATACCTAGTCCGGCCTCCCCTTCCAAAAGAAAAAAAAAGAAGAAAAAAGGGCACATATACCTAAAAGAATTTTGTTGCAGATATTCTTGTACTATCCTTCCTCTAGGTACATGTAACGAACTAGCCCTCAGGAATGCAATTCACTTGTATCAGTACAGTTATCAGCTATGAACAGTAATGTACCTCCCCCCCCCCCCCCCCCTCCTGGCTAACGGGCAACTTCCGTCTGACACCCCTTTTTACGACTTCGGCTTCAGTGAACGAACACAATAGGAGTCTGATTTCGACTGCCTGTGTGGTCGTTTCCATATGCCGTCCGAAGTTTTCCGTGAAAACACGTCTTATACATGTATGCAAACTCTACCTAAAACACACAAACTACCTAACCATTTTGGCAAAGGTAAAACAAAATAATAATTGCAAAACACTACAATGTCACCTACGTGTCTGGCTGTATGATCATTTCAAACACGACATCAAATGTATTCAATTCCACAGTAGACAATGCATCACAGCCAGCCTCATATATTCTTGTACATTTGTATATCTTAAATAGTGAAAATACGAGCGTATAGCATCAGCGCTGTACATGACGTTGGCTTCAATCATATACTAGATGCCCGGGTTAAATGTTGACGGTTTGGACAAACTATCACGGCTTCGGCACAACTTCCACAAACTGGTTATTCAACACACGGCGTGGTTAAACTAATCGGTAAAATCAAACTTATCGCCTACCTTCACAGGAATCTGTCATCATCTGCATCAGACTGACCATAACATATTCAAGATTCAATATAGACAAAGTAAAAAATACATCAGCAAAGTATTATAAAAGTAACTGAAATAGCAGTGCCCACCTCCCGCCGCCATGAATTTTATCCTGTAGAACTAAAGTAGAGTACACACATGTGCTTGTACGCGAAAGTTTGTACATATCCCTCCGCTGCTGGAGTCAGCTGTAATGCAGTGCTACACCATTGTATAAATGACAGAAAAATAAACGTTACCCTGGTACTTACTGCAAAATTATATTGCAATCTGGGAATCATGTTATTAGTTTGAAAACGAATACAAAATCAATATTCAATAAGCTTTGAATATGTCTCGCACTTCTTTCTGGCGGCGTTTGTGTACAATCTGTCCGAGAGGATATTCGGTCTGATTTCCGTGGGGACAAGTGTACTGTAATTCTTGTTTTTTTCACTGTAACTTTATGTTCACAGCTGTTTTCACGGTCACCTCTGTACTGTGAACTTATCATCCCAGTGATAAATATGTAGTTATTATTTATGATTCCTTCACACATCCGTTCTGTAAATCAGTTCCACCACCGTGAACTTAAACTTCAGTGAAAATGTCCATCTTTCTTACACCGTGAAATCTTTACTACCGTGAAGATAAAGTGAATTACGGTTTTAGGGTTTTAGGGTAGGCGCCTACACCCCAGCTCAAAATTGTAGACTATTAGAGGGCATTGAAACATTGAAAGTGTTTTGTTTTTTTGGGTGTAAAGTATTGGCAAATCTGGGGTGGCTATGTCAGGTCAGACTTCACACTTGTAGAATTTGTTGACAAAAACTACCTTTCTCTATCTTTTTGTCTTCTGGATCCCCGGGAGATAGTGAAATGGTCGCGAGCGAGCCCAAATGGAATGACTCAAGGGCTCTGGCTCGGGGGGTGTTTCCTTGGAGATAGCTGTATAGAAGTTCTCGTAATTCTGTTAGATAACAGTCGACAGAACAGGTTAGGATTTGAGGGTAATTTTCTTCGTCAGAATCGTTGATTTCTGAGATCAAGGAGGTTGCTTAGATAATCACACCTTATGTCTGTCAACTTCTCCATAGGGATGCATGCATTTATGATTATAGGGACAAACTGTAATACCCTACTCCCCCTTCTATCTACGCGTATAATGTATGGTCAGACAGGGGGACAGTTCACGAACTGTTCACTAACCCTTCGCTGTAGGATCGACATCAGATGTATGTACCAGATTTTCCCATTCTTTCTGAGTTAAATGCTAATTTGAATACTGTAAATGCATTTTAAGTTTGCGTGGTTATTCATTTCGCAGTAGGGGAAACAGTAGATGTATTCGCGGTGATTCTAAGTTCGCGTTTGAAACAATAGTAGCGCCAAAGTCTTAAATGGACAAAACGTTTCCCGGTCACCTAAGGTCCGCGCTGAAAAGGTCACCGCCAAAGTAAAACCACCGCAAACAGTTCTTCATTTACAGTATATGGATGACCAAGGAGGTTGGGATGACATCCACAAATGCATGAATTTTTGTAGCCTACGTTGCAGACTCCTTCTGACTGTTTTCTTTTTTACGTTACCGTTTTCTTATTTACCACATAGTATTATTTTTTTCTTATCGCTGGCCGACCAGCAATAGCTTAAAACTGAAGAAAAGAAATGTAATGATGAAACTGTAACTTGAAAAAGAAAACAGCCGCAAGGACTCTGCAAAGGAGGCCACAGGTTTTGGACGTTTGAAGAAAAAAAGAGTTCGGCCATACTTTAAATGGTAAAAAGATGCAAAATGAGAAATTAGAATTCATGCTCTCAATTATAAAAATGTATATTTCTGAAAACAGATACTAATGTCGGAAATGCCAAAGTCAAGTCCAGACTCGAAAAAGACTGCACTAGTATATGTTTTGAAATAACAAAATGAAGAACCTATATTTCTGCATGCCATACTCTGTGCTCTGACCACATATATTTCATAATAAAGGCAACTTTTCTTTTGAATATTTTTCAATAGCACGCTCCCATTAGCTGGGTTCCCAAGAGGATCTCATTCATATAATCAAATCAACTAGGTCTTATACATACAGCAAATTACTTTCGTCAATAATGAATTGTCATCGTTGGATTTAATAAAAAAAGTGTTAAAAAGTTTTTTTTAACTGCAAACCAGTGACCAAAAAACATGTAGCTATATTTTGTATACGTATTTAGGAATCAACTAATTATCTATATACATACAATGTTTTGAACATAGGTAGAGTATACGTTATGACTATTGTTACAAAATCCAATAGATGAATTCAAATGGTAGGGAGTCGGGATGAATTATTACCTTCGCCGAGAATGTTATGCGTATGTATGTATGTGTGTGTGAACAGCGTACTTAGGACAGCGTCTGTTATTTGAGTGAACTGGAACATAGGGCTTACGGAACATTGAGATTTCGAAACATAGAGATTTCGGAACATAGTAATTTCGGAACATAGGGCGGTCACCGATGTAAACATGCAGGCTTTGACTATGCCATCGATCTCAGTATGAGTATATAACGTTACAGCACGATAGATTACGACAAAGCTGTGTTACCAACCGATTATAGTTTGTCACAAACTAATACAAAAGTTGAGCATTTGCTTTTTTTATTGACTGTTTGGCAAGCGTTGCAATTATGTAAAATGAAACAGTAATTTTATCAAGGAACTTACCACGAGGGGGCAGATCTATGAGATCGACGCGATCGGGCTGGAGTTGACTGCATCCCGCGGTGGCTACTGTGATCGCTCCCGGTGGCATCAGGGTGGATACTTCATTTAAGTTTGGAGTATGCTGAAATGTTCTGAGTGGACGTGACTTCAATACCTGACCTATGTGAAAATGCAAGCGTCTTAAGGCTAAGCGTTTGGGACGCCGTCCCTGCGCGTCCCAAGTCGTTCCAAACGGGCAAGGCTCGTTTTTGTCCGCCTCGTCCTCGTCTGGGCCGTTTAGACTACGGCCAAGAGTATAAACGTATACATATATATCTCATATGTCTTTTATCCCTTAGTCTAGATATTTGAACGTTGGGGCACCACTAAGATCTGGCAAATTATGCTAATTAAGACTTAACTTGAAAACTTTGTGGCACTTGAAGGTATCGTGAAGATTAACACAGTAAGATATAAATCATGCAAATGAGGACCTTCTTTGCACAATTCTCACGTCGCCGGTGTGTTTTTTAAACACCACTCTTGTTACTCATGTTTCTTCTTCTTCTTCTTCTTCTTCTTCTCCTCCTGTCAAATCTTCAAATCGATTCATCTCTGTCATTTTTTGACCAAATGACCTGAAATTTGGTACAGAGGTAATGTAGGCAAAAACCAATGTGCGTTCTTTTCCTTTTTTTGATATTGACCTTGAAAGTGATTTTATTGAGGTTTTTAGGCTATTTTTAGCATATCTTGGCCTCCTTCGCCCTGGTATTTCAACCGAATGACCTGAAATTTGCTGTATATGTGGCTTGAACAAATATTTAAAGGACTACATTCCCATTTTTGGCATACATATCTTCAAAACGATCTATTTTGGGCTTTTTTGACAATATTTGCCACTTCTGTCACTTTCAATACTAATAGACGCGCGGCATGCGGACGCGTCCATTTTGATACTGTGGGGGAGTAAGTTGAATGTATCATTATTGATATAGGGTAAGAACAAGGTATATAGGAATGTATGCCTAAACAAATATGTCAAAGTAGTTATAATATCATGAAATGTAGATAAAAAGGATATAACGCCGGGTTCAACACCTTTTGCTGTCGAACTTGCATACACATCCCCCCGCTGCATGTCGGTTGGAAAGCTTCTGCGGAATTTTCCATCACTAGTTAGCACGCTAGCAGACGACACTCTGCGTCACGACCAACATTTTTCTATCGTCAGATAGCAGACGTTACCAGGTAAGAAGGGCTTAAATATCCCGAATTCCTTCCCTACATTGTTATCTTACGTATAGAGATATTTTTGGTAATTGAGAACTCTAAATATTTTGTGTCGCTTTCGTTTAGTAAACACATTTGAAAATGCCCGCTCTGTAATTTTCCATTCATGGGACCGCAGGCAAGTGCTACACCGGCGTCGCAGTGTTTTCGGAATAAAATAATTACCGTTCTCCCTTTAAAACAACCGCTACCCAGAAAATCTTTACATTTCCAGTAAGTATTAGTTACTTGACATTTAATTGATGAATACATTGATAAATTTGATTTCTTTTTGTAGTCACGTTTTATATGTGCGTATTACATTTTGTTGTTTTCATAATTAGCACGTTCGCCCGCTGCAGACGACGGAATTTTCCAATCACGTGACAAGTGACCGCAGGCAAGTGCTATACCATCGTTTTTGGAATAAACCCCCAATCCGAAGACACTTTTGGGCCTTACCCTGGAATTTGTTTACATTTTTAGTAAATAATGGTTACCTTTTATTAAATAAAGAAATAAATAAAATATATTTCTTTTCGTGGTCACATTTCGTATGTTACGTTTTGTTGTGTTCCAGCATGTTAGAAACATTTAAATCGGCGGGTACAATATTGATATAAGTTTCGAAACTATCACAACATATAGATTCATCTTTTGTTCGTACAGTTTCGAACATTGGTTAAATGAGCCATACGAAAGCAATTTACACGTCCCTGCTAAGTAGCTGATAGCACCTAATGATAGACCAATAAAGACGCCCCACCGCGAGAAGCCTGGCAGGCGATCGTAGGTGTTTTGTTTACTTTCGCGGTATCAAAAATTTCCACGTGAAGAACGCGGTTGGGTACTCCCAAAATCCTACTACGCCGGACAGAAAAGTTTCCATTAAATTTGTTAGAAATCTTGAATAGATCTAGTTTTCTATTGTTAAAAATCCGTTTCAAGGAAACACGACACACACTACGCTACCGGCACGGTACGGGGGTGTCGCCAGCCGAACAAATTCCCCGCCGCTCACGTTAACCCGCACCCGTTGTTTACGTTTGGAAGAGGTGAGCTGAGAAACACAACGCTCGTTCAAACCTTACTACCGTTGACTGTCACGCCCTTCGAAGCGGTAAACTACAGTCCGAAGATTTCTGTGTGTCCTTCAACAACTACAGATAATCGAAGACTCGTCACTGCATGGCTAGCACAACAAAACAACGAGCGCGCTCAGCTTCTGTACTTATCGCCTCGGCAAAGTTTGGCGACAAGCTGGAAGTTTGCTTACGAGGAGGAAAGACCGGACATAAACATTTTACGTGATTATCGGGAAAACACCATGTTCCGTTGAACTGGGTGGTTAAACTGCAGTTTAGGAAATTTTATAACAGAAATTAACTTAAATCAATGATTTTGTGAATGTTTATTTCAGCATTAGTTATTCCAGATATTTTCAAACTCCAAATTCTTCAACACAACACGGGAGATCGATTCTCCTCAGACTGGCGCGCAACTCCTGACAAAATTGATTGATGATCTCTCTGCCGCCGACTTCATACATGATCAAAGGCGGGCGGAGGGCGGTGCGCAGGGAACTTGAATATATAATGTGGCGAAGTTGTTGCACAAGGAATTCTCACGCTGAGGGGTACATGAAATAATGCTTACAAAATAGACCTCTATGAATCGGGCTACATTCAGCAATGGTAGACGGATTCGGGGCATGCCGCGCAAAACACACGGTCTCACTGGGGACAGGCGTTTTGGTCCCGCACGTTGTCGCCGCTACGCGATCGAAAGCACGCCGCTGTCTGTCTCGGACCAACACGCGTCTCCCGTGATGTGTAGCGTCCACCAGGCTTTCCTGCGTACGGGCGTATGGATCGTAGAATTCGGCAAAAAAGGAATGATTAGGCCAGTAGAGTCAGTCCCCGGTAAGGTCAATGATTCGCCCGTTTGCGCTTGTAACGTTAAATGAATTTACCCTCTGGTGGTCAAACTTCACTGACAAACATTCTCCCTACTCTCCAAGCAGAGCTAGGGTTTCGGCTGGTTTTTAACGTGTTTTAAGGCGTTTTTGTCATGCCTTCTACTTTGTCATCGTTTTTGTTGCGACACAACAAAAACGATGACAAAGTAGAAGGCATGACAAAAACGCCTAAAAACACGTTAAAAACCAGCCGAAACCCTAGCTCTGCTTGGAGAGTACATTCTCCCTATTTTTATCATGAGCTTGCGTAGTTAGTCTGGTACTATTATGTGCCGGGAATGTTTATCTATCGCACGCCTTGGAAGGAAGTTCAACCATGATAAATGGTCGGCCTTTGTGAAAATTTGGAATCCCATGCTGTTGATTTTCGTGATTGAATCTGTAAGAAAATATATTTTCATGTCGTTCATGTTTTTGGGACGGACGCCGGGACGGGGTGAATTTTTTCTATCATAACATTTTCGTCCCGTCAGTAATGCAAATCGAATCGTGTTACACACGAGGCAAAACATTAAAAACGTGGGTCTAGTGGAGTGTTTTGGAGCGGGAAAATGCCGGATATTAGCGGTGCCGAACAGTGTACATCGTCGCGCGCGGGTGACGCTCCGTCAAAACAAATCCGCTGGTGGTCTAGCGTGGCCACCGAAAATAGACGGAAACACACAGGAGGACTTAGCACCTTCGTTTACGGGGCAATTGTGAAAATCTTTTGTTACAAATTGTTCGAACATTGAAACATTTGGATAGATGGTTTGAAACTGTTCTAAATAAAGAGATTTTTGTGAAGTTACGTTCGAAATGTTTCCAACATATGTTAAATAAGTTCAAACATGTTATAAGTTTTAATTCTTATTGTTTGAACAGTTTAGAACTATTGTGACTTAGACATTCTTTTGATCAAAATAGTTCAAACATATTACAAATATTATATTAAAACCCTCTCGGTGACTTGGAACTGACTCGTATTAAACCAAAATGATGCAAAATTTGACATGTGTCTGCCTTAGTCATGTACACAGGCCCTCATTTAAATGTTTGGCATACAGCCTTTCAAAACAATTTTTGAAATAAACAATTTTTTCGTTTCGTTTTTTTCAACCCAAATGTATACTATTGAATCATGCATTCAAACAAAGGGGTGTCACATGTCTATATTTCACCCATACTATCGCTGCAATATGTTGTTTTTGGTAATTTCCTTCTTCTCCTGTCAAATCCTCATATATATCATCATGTATACTATGGAGAACTTAATTCTTTCATGGGGTTAATTTTTTTAAATTCAAATTTGAACTGGGTTGATTATGCGCGAGAGTGTAATTTTGAGCGGATATTTGTCGACTGGTCTAGTTTACATAGAGATGGCACGGAATATCCCATTCTTGCAAGGGGAGGATTCTTTAATTATTTATTGCAATTTTGAGCTGGAGTGATTATGAAAAAGTCCATTTGTTAGCAGTGGTGTATTTGTTTATGTGGATATGGTTGTGGACTGGTCCATATTGTGTTGAGGTGCTACTGGAAGACTCCATTCCTGTTTGGAGAGACTAATTGTTTTTAAACTCAATTTTGGACTGGGGTGATCCATTTTTTTAGTGGAAGTATTTTAGAATGGTCCATTGTTATTTTGGGACAGTCCATTTTTTGCATGGCGAGGAGTATGGCTAAACATGCTGTATTTGCTCGCAAATGTTGCCTTTCTAGTTTTATTGTTATTTTGTTTGTATATTCATATTAGTTTTCATATCAAGTGTAAAACATATTAAGTGGCGCTGTTCAAATAAGTGCACAACTTGAGTGCAACGTCACTTTGTCTTTGTCTTGTTATTTTGAATAAAGGCCGTTTGTAACAAAAACCGGGAGCTCGAAAAAGTTACGATTTTGTCTTCCAAAACGTCCATAGAGATTGATTTAAGGAGAAAACACCAAACCTCTTAAAATATGACATTATCAAATTGCTGATATGAAAATACTTGCAAATAATTTGAGAATAACTCCTTGACTGTCACGTTGACGTAACAAAATCGATAGAAAACTTTTTAGGAGTTAAGAAAACGCTGCTCATAAATGATATCACAATTCATTGCAGACATTTTACCTTTCCCTTGCCAGCCAACCGTCGGGTCCGACTTTTGTCGTTATCTCCGTGCAGGATGAAGAAGATGTTGGACTTTGTGCCGGCACCCTTCCTCAGTCCCGTGTACACCGTGACCTCGTAGTGGTAGGAGTCAATCAGCCGATTATCCGAGAGGGCAGTAACGCTCCACTAACGATGGAAAATTGGACATTAAGAGAGTTAGTGCAGAAACAGACATATCGCATCATTCTTGGAAGGGCCTACAGAGCACTCAATGTATGTGGTCAAGAGAAACTTGCAAACAGAAGAGCCAAATTATGTGTGAGATTTGCAACTAACATGGCAGTATCCTAGAAAACTGTCGAGTTATTACCCACTTCAAGGGGACAAACACACGGACGGTCATTTAGGAACTCTAACGGATTTGAACTAACCCTATCAGTCTGCAGGACGGTTAGATTCATGAATAATCCGGTACCATTATTCTTACAACTCGTGCTCATCGCGAAATGAATTCGATGAAATCGGTTCATAGCTAATTCAACGTCAATGCATTTTTTGCATTCTAGTATAAATACTTTAAGATGTGTAATTCCTTATTTGTACACAAGTGCAATGTACTTCATGCCTAGAACAGAAGGCACAATTCAGCCTTTAACTGCAATGCCTTTCTCTATTTTGATTGATTGATTGATCAGTACACCCTCGCGCCATTGTTGAAATAGATATCTTTTTCCAGTAGCATCTTGCAGACATCGAATGTATTCTACCTTTATCATCATTACATCCTTACCTTAAGAACGTCCTTTTGATCGGCCCTCCTGGCCAGGACTGCCATACCCAGGTAAATCACGACCAGGGCTATTATGGTGCACAGAACATACGGGTTCTCCCCGATGTTTTTGTTGAAGACGGTCCGGAAATCGATCATGTTTGGCGGAGTGAACAGCTCCGCGCCGAATGACGTCAGGTGGGTGCAGAGGCATATTGTCGCCCGGGATGTGGAGTACTCAGAGACCTGTTTTAATGTTGGAAATACAAAAGATACTCAGTAGTTTGGAGTTTTCAGTAGTTTTGACAGCGATACCGTATGTGAATGAACTTTATTGCTCAACAATTGTACATGGTACAACGCATGGCAGTAAATAAACAATACTACAAGGCTAACCGACATATCTAACAAAAATACCATATAACAGTATATGGATTATAGTATAGTCATCTAATGGTAATTCGGTCTCGCTTTTGGAATGATGTATAAAGAAATTGACGATTTAGGTGGATATAGGAGTTGGGCATGACAACATCGTGACTATTATGTGACTAATGAGTAATTGCGTCATTGTTTTCACAGACTATTTTCTAAGCAACACAAGCTGAACAAAACTAGTTACTTTCCTTGAACTGCATGTCTTCTTATTAAAGGTTGATGACTATTTAAATCGTTATGGTTATGATATCAAATGCATTAATGAAAGAAATTTGTCACTTTGCAGCCATCCCCTTTCCATTTGTCGTCTACTTCGTCCCAATAGCGGCAGCCGAGGAAGAGGATCTGCAGCGAGTAGTTGGACGTCATTGGTCCATATGGAACATCGCCGCCTGGATCTGAAAAACATTCTTTTAACATTAGAAGTAATATATTTCTATAGATATAGATAGCCCTTAATTATAGCTAATGTCTAGTTGGGTAACTTTTGCTCTATGTATTCGCATGTCAGCCAAACCAATAAATAAATAAACAAAACTATATTTTTTAAAATTAGTGCCATTGTTTTTGCATAAAGGATTGCCAAGTCAAGTTTCATCTTAATATGGACCAAGCGAAATTGATATCATCAATAGTTATAGATATCCATAGTGACGATTGAATATGCTATCAATTTAAACTACTTCTACTCTATTTCACTAGGAATCTTCGCTTCGCTCTCTCTGTGACATAGAAGTTAACCACGGTGGTCGGTTGCTAGGTGGGTTCATTTTGCATGAGAAGTCCATTTTGCATGATATTCCAATTACAAAAGATAACATAAATCCGATTTAGGTCGCAGCTAGAGCGCAGCACGATCGCCGTCTAGTGGAATTTTGGTCTCAGTAACTAACCGGTCTCCTGTAGAGCGAGGTACCAGGTGCCATCCTGTGTTATCATGTCCTGCGGTACGGTGATGCTGTGACGCAGCTCATCCAGCTCTTCCGGGGAGTACTTACCGTTCTCATCACTCACTCCATGCGGGATGACGGCACTGACGTTGTAATCATCAGAGGATGGATATCCTCCTTCTTTTAAATATGCTAGTGTTTCAACATCTGAAATAGGAGTCTCGTTAAAACCGACATGGAAGTAAAATGTTCAAGTGTTGACTTTAACATAAGCTGGGACTATTTTTCAAATTAAAAATGATTTGATAAATCTATAGAATATCAAATGCACGTCAAACGGCCAAAGTATGAAAAAAAATGAGGCAAATGGGCTAATATTGGAATGTAAATTTCAATCAAATACAAATTGCCTTATCCAGGAGGTAATACTTCCAGTTTTACCCCCATAAAACGCATAGGGCACATTTAAGAAACATCACATTAATGAGGGGCCTTCTGAATAAGTATAGACGTTTAAGTTTCAGAATTAGTTATTACATATCGAATCTACAAGAGGGTGCCAGCATTAATATTTCATCTTGAAAACGAGCAAGGGGCATATCATAATGTTATATGCCACACTTAAGTGTTCTTTAGAAAGGTACTAGGTATGTTCAATTGGGTACCTTGATTCGTCGGTCGAATAACAACATGGATTTCGTAGCCAACATTTGTAACGTCGATACGATGGTACGTATAGTCAGTCACAACGTCCGTGTAGTAGTCATAGAGGTCCTCTGGAGTTGACGTGGCTGGTTTATACGTCACTGCGACCGGCACCTGTTGGATATACAACTGCATACACTTTATCTTGCATAAGTGGAGAAAGATTAATTATATACCATGTGAAACTTTTGCCACTGTAATTATCTGAAACAGCAACTGTAGAGTTCTTAACTTTCTTCTCTTCTAAAACTAACGCTCAAATAATGAAATATAACTCTTGTCAGAAAACAAACGCTTCATTACTACTAGCCATTGTAAAAATCTGTGTTATTGTCACTCTTATATGTTGTGGGTACCTCCGCTGTGGAGTGGATTAATAATGCGAGTAGTAGATAATAGAAGGTACAGAGGAAGTGATATCTTACATCTTATATACAACAAAACCAACTGGCGTACTACCACCATAGAGTTAGGGGTGAAATTTTGTACTATGTTTTAGCCCAGTCTCTTATTCTAATCTTAAATTCTTCACAGTTGGTTGAGATCAGGCTGTTAGGCAGTGTGTTAGGGGACCCGTACAGAAATGTTCTAGTCAGAGCTTTGGTTTTGGGTTTTGGTAGTGTTACCCCCCCCCCCCCCCGTGGTGCCGCTTACGCTAAGCATGAGCATGACAAGTAATGCAGACCTATGCTAAATCCGATTTAAAGGGTACATGCCATAAGTATTAACTACCTAAAAGGGTATCGTCACCTTAAGTGGATTAACCTGCATTCGTATTTCTATTGGCTCTGCTATTCCATTCACTTCGATGACGTCATTATCCGGTCCTTGTAACGACAGGGACATCACCGGGCTGTTGATGTTGTTTGCGCTTCGATCCCAACTGAACGGATTATTCGGGGATGAAACCACCTGAAAACATGTAATTTTTTACATAATATATATTTTCACCTCCCATATAACAAGCCCATTGATATGAAACACAACCACGTTGTAAACATATTTAGGTGCTAGGATTTATTTGACTTTAAAACCTGTTTGTTACCAGTTTCAACAAAACTACATGCTATAGAGTGATCGTTTTTGTTAAAGGCAACCAAATATAAAAAATGCTGAAATCTTTATGGTAGTGACATTTACTAACACTGTTTATCACATTTGCGTAAAAACTTCATCCTTTTAGGATTTAAAAACCTTGCAAAATCTTGCCGTCCGGTGACCCCCTTAGTTTTTAATTTAGCGAGCCTACAAAAAATCTGATTTTTATCACATCACAACAAAGTCGTATTTTTGCATCATGGACGTTGCTATACATTGTGATAGTGTTGTTTGAACTAATCATGTATAGAAATGACTAAATAAATTGACTTTCAAAATCTAATTTTCGGACCCTAATATTGTTTAGGTTTCCTTTAACTATTATGAATGATGCCATATGAATAGTGTTAACAAATATGGAGAAACAAAGGCAAACAAATAAGCGAGGAATCCAAGCAAAAAAACGATACCGCACCTCAATATTAACGGCATCGGACGTTCCATGTAGTCCAGCTACAATCGCACCCGGCATCTTGAAAAATCCCTCGCGAGTGTCCACCGTCTTGTTTGCCAACATGCTCGGTTCGGTCTTTTCTAGTGTCATGGACAGTTTGGGCGAGTTGATGACAACTGGGGGTGATCCAGGGGTTTTCGTCTTCAAAACGAAAGTAGAAACGGCCTTGGCAGCTTTGAACGTTTTCGTTGAAACCTGTTTTGCCTGTACGATTTTCAATGAAATGTAAAGCTTGTGTGAACAAATGCTAGTTATCATGTAGGTACCAAATAATACGTTTTTATGTTGAATGACTGAATGAAGTTTATTGTTCAACAATCGTACATGGTACACTGTATGGCATCAAATCGACAATACTTACTATAAGGCTAATCTATCCTACAATTCTAACTGCGAAATACTATCGATATCAGTGTATGGCCATGGGTTACAATATAGTCATGTATGGGTAGTTCTGTCTCGCTTTTGGGATGATTTATGGAGAAATTGACCTATGTAAGTGGATATGGGAGTCGGACATAGAAAATGTCGCTTGGTGTACCAGATAGGGTGAAGTGTGTCTTAGTAGTAATAGTCTGTAACAGTGCATCTCTCTCCATACTATAAGTTGGCCGATTCATCACAAATTGAAATTCATCTTCAATATTTTCATTACATGTGGGGCACAATCTCTGAGTGCTGGTGTGTTATAGTGTCGACCCTTTTCAATTTCTAAGCAATGTGCACTGATTCTAAGTTTTGTTATTCTATTTGCAAACAGTTTATTATGAATTGATGTGAGATATTTTTCCATGCCAAAGTGCTTTTTGATTTTAGAATAGGTGTGGAGTTGTGGAATAAGTGATCTCCTCACCGCATCAGTGGCCCTCTGTTCTTGCATCTCTGCTTCATCCTTCGCTCTTTGCTTGTCAGCTTTTACTTGGTCCAGCTGATCAGGAGTCATGGATAATATGTCTTCGTCCTGTATGGAGTCTTTGCTTGCCGTGGCCGTCACTGCTTTCGTTTTTTCCACAGTCGTATCAGTTGCCTCGATGATATTACTGAGACTTTGCACCATTTCTAGGAATAAGATTTGCACAATTTTGCCATAAGAACCTATTCAATGCAAATCTGGAAAAAATGCCGCTTTAATTCCAGAACAAGCTGCAAGGGGGCCCAAACGTGCACCATTTATTCCTTACATCACAAGCTATCTGACATTAAAACATCAAGACCGTAGCACGTCCAGGTCAAAAGATAAAACAACGGAAGTTCTGCTGCAGTACCAAGGTCACATACCAGGGGGCCCCAAAATCGACCTTGAATTTCGTCTTCCGAGATTTCACCCACGTACCAAATATTCTGGTAATCCATCCAAAGGTTCTTGAGTTATGCAGAATACAAAATCCGGAAACACACAGACAGAGACGGACACACAGACAGGTCAAAAACCATACCTTCATTTTTCATGTCGGTCATAAGGACAGACATACCGCAAACGTACTTATTTTTTATTTTAAACGTACTTAAACAAACAATAAAAAACAAACAAACGTACCGCTCGCAGTCGCTTCCAGGCTTTCGGGTGGATGTTCTGTGATATCCAGGCCCTGTAGTCGCTCTGCCATGTTCTCAACCGCAGACACTGCAGTCACCTGGAAAAGACACACATCAAACATTTAAGATGTGACTATCTCTGTTCGTAGTCACGGTAATTACTAAACGTTACTATTTTCGTATCGTCTAAATCAATACAAGAAGGTACTTGAAGAGGATGTACGTGGGTCTACAAGATGATGAACTTCGCTATCGAGCTGTTATGACAAGGACTTGAATGTGGAGACAATGGTGTCACCTCACAGAGAATGAACTGAAATGAATCTTTTCAAACACTGTGTCTATTTTCCAGGGCAGCTTACTTTTTCCACAAAACTAATAGTCTACAATAATATTGCAGATGTTTCTTTGTAGAAGTAGATGCCGGTGTTGAGAAAATGTATGTACCTGTGCATCAGGAGAAACCTCTTCTGAATTGCCGGTGATTGCTTTCACAGTGAGACAGGATTGTTGGATGGCCTCGACACTGTTGACCAAACTGGCGGTCTGGTACACAGCATTAACGATGTTTTCACGTATCTGAAAAACAATATGCCGTGCAAAATTACTTTCGTTAGTCGTCAGAGAAGTAGTACGTTGCTGATGTTAAGAGCAATCTTTTGTTCGTCAACACCGAAATACCTTTTTGCATCACTCACTCACTCAATCACTCACTCACATACTTACTCACTTACTCACTCACTCACTCACTCAATCACTCCCTCCCTCACTCATTCTCTCATTCACTCACTCACTCAAGCAAGTAAGCAAGCAACAAATCAATCAACCATTCAATCAACCAATCAATCTTGATTATCACAATATACCTGCTCCCTCCGTTGTCTTTTCTCTTCTTGCTGCTTGATTTCGTTCGCTTGGTCTTCATCATCAGGTACAAAGTCCTCCTCTATTGGTGCATCATTCTCATCATTTGCGTCTTCCTAGAATGCAATGGTTTGTCAACGGAGGGGTTGCAGTAACACCCTGACCTTATTCTATCCCCGATGACAAGCGTCCTTTCCTTTTTAGGCTACACTGTACAAATTGCTTAACACTTTTTTGGTAGACGTTCAAATGCTTTTACACAATGAGGTACAGTACATGAAAATGGTACCGTGTTCATAGTTGAGGATACCAGATTGGCACGTAGTGATCTTACCAAAGGGTTTGCAGTAACATCCGACCTTCAACTTCGACTTCAACTTTTCTAACACCCCCAAATGACCCCAACAGGAGCATAGCACCTGATTCTACTTCCAATGACAAACCTTTGTTCTCTACAAGATTCTAAGGTTCTACCGGGCTGCTACACATTTGTGAAAATTGCGTATCATATTGTTAGAATTTTAAATGGTTTTACACAATGAGATACATGAAAATGATACCGTATTCATCATTGATGCCACCAGGGTGCCTATCTGTGCCACGCCCTGCTGGTTGTTGGCGTAGATCAGCTGATTGATGTTGGATGGATCAGTGAGACCCAAGAGAACTTCATCCACATTGTCTCCACTAACGCCTGGTTCCTCCCAAACCTTCAAATCAGACACAAGTAACATTAGGCCATGTAGATTTGATTATATGGATTACATCCTCTGGGAACCCCAAAACTCATGCGAACGTGCGAATAAAAAATAGGCAATAAAGGTGCCTTCATTATGAAACCTGAGCGGTCAGGAAGGTTGAAAAATGAATAAAAACACAGAGCATGGTTTGCCTTTAAGTAGATTCTTCTTTTTTATCATTCGTATCTTATTATTTGACGTTGAAATTCGCTTTGGCAAACTACGATATTACCTTCTGTTTCCCGAAATATTGTCTTGCAATTCACGAGATTAATTTGCTATTTTGCAGCTGCTTTATACTATTCACAGTATGGTGGAAACCTTTTTTAAACGGATGAAAATTGATGTTATCCATATAATCAAATCAAATCACAATGGCCATATTTAGTATAATGGTTTAAAGGACACAAAAACTAAAATATGTTCCACCATTGTCCAGTAAGATAGATTTAATGAAAGAACAACTGTTACGCATTGCGGTACTCCTGCAAGGCAGCAACTGTGATGTAGAGAAGTTTCGGGTGTAATGAAACAGGAAACCATGTTGCTCCTATACAAAACGTCAAAAAATTTTCTAGAAAGTGAGCAAAATCTTTACCGTTATGGTTATGGCGACATCTGAAAAATCACCAAATTTGTCAATGATCTGCGCGATGATGTCAACTGTGTAGTTGTACTTATGAGGTCCGAGAGGCAGGGTTATTGGATCAGGTTGCGCTTCAGATCCAAAGGAAAGGAGTGTCCTAGGTGTAATATGTAACAGCATGAGAATAATGCATAGAACTAAGTGTAATATATCATTGTTCAGTCACTTCCACTACGTGCAACATTCATGTTAAAATTCCCGAAAGATTTTTTAAATTATTTTGTTCTTATACTTGGTTCAAATGTGGCTGTTCAGCACGCACAGCCAGGGCTGCCAAACTAGCTTGTTGCTATTACAGAGAGCTAGCCCTGCTGACAAAGACAGGACATTACAATGGAATTCTGACCTGGACAACATCATGAGCTATAACTATACTTTAAGTCATGTACATGAAAATAATTGTATACATATGAATAAATGTAACCAAAAAGGATTAAATGTATCCAAATGTTTACTACAACGTAATGCTTCCTGGTTGTCACTGCATTGTTTCATATAAAACATGGGAGGTATTCGTAATATATTAATGGCTTGTACACCGGCCTTGGCAGCTTAGTCAAGGGAATATACAGCAGACAGAAAGGAATGGATTTATATAATTTTTTAGGTTCACCTCTCGGTGGATCCCCATGGCTCGGCCCAGAATTTGTAGGTAAGCCCATATCCTGCCACTTCGTCTGTGTTCGGCGTTGTCTCATCGTCCCCTTCGTCTATCCACCCTACACAGGACATCTCGAAGTCTGTTGTAAGTGCATAGCCTACAAAACAAACAAAAATTATACGGTTCTTGGTGGCAAATGTGCTAGATGTTGGCATATCGGTAACGAAATCCGTAGTGTGTTTATTGGCACACTTTTTTACATATTAGCCGAAGAGGCGTCACTCCACCGCCAGGGAAGGTCATGTAAAGTGCCTTTCTCAAGGGCACAGCGTCGGGGGCATGGTGAGCATGAAACCCGGGACTGAGTCCAACGCTCTAACCGTTGTGCCACACCGACACCATAAAAAACGTTGGTGTATCCTTACTAGGTAAAAAAGCTCTAGGATATGGGAGATTCTTTATACACAACCAGGTATTGATCTCACCTGCTAACGTTTCGATGTCTATAAGACACCTTCTTCAGAGCTTCTGACTGGAGTACTGCTTCTCACCGCTATAAGTAGCCAATGTAGGTGACGCTTTTGCGGTAAGAACACTGTCCCAAATAGGGCTAAGTTTGTATCCCCCCTCGTCTCGGTTCATCTCCGGTGTTGTCTTCCTTATCCGGTGTCTGATAGACATCGAAACGTTAGCAGGTGAGATCAATACCTGGTTGTGTATAAAGAATCTCCCATATCCTATTTTCTACCAACCTGATGAAATTTTTTTCGGGGTTAAAAAGCTCTGTTTGATATTAATAGCAGTTAGAGCTATTGCATTTTTCAAGTGACATAGATTCGACTTGTATGATTTTAGCCTGATTTAATCGCGCTTATAGCAGCCACCCGTAACCGACCAGGCCATTACAGCCCTGGACAGCTGGAGTTTGGGTTATACAGATTAGTATGATGTATGCCTCATGAGAGAGGGATAACATTGATAACTGCGAACACAGCCTAATTCCCAACTTTAAGACATGTGTACGTTAAATTTCTTACCATTTAATGGTTGCACCGTACAGTTACCGCCGGTAGGAGGTGTGTTTGTCACGAACTGGAAGTGAAAGATCCCCGGTGAGCGACCATGCTGTCTGCCTGTCACACGTATCTGGTACATGGATCCGTATCGTAGGGAGTTCTTCTTCAACACCAGTATCGAGGACCTTGCCAAGTTTGCTGTTGGAAAATGGTATAGTTTAGTTTGCCATAGAGATACGACAATCGCCACTTCTAAATGATTGATAACTCAAGAGTTATTTCAGGACGCCAAATCATAATTCATTATCTATTACTCAACTCTTCACCAAATGTACATAAGCAGGGAGAGCACAACTGCATTCGCCCTGAATTGAGTACAATTGGTTACATTGTTCATGTGATTACATTAATGCAAAAAGACAAATATAAAAGTTATCAAAATAATTCAAAATATTACTTCATAAATACAAAGTTCTTGAATATATCATGAGGAAGGCTACAACTTTCTCAGATATCAATGATAACCTAAACAACAATACATACTTATGGTGGCGTTTTGTTTCCATATTGGAACGGGTTGGTAGTGAGAACCATTATGAGTTGATGAAAGTTCCCAGTCCAAGGAGACGTCACCAGTTGTACATGATGTGCACGTGGCTGTAACCGTCATGTCACTCCTAGGGCTAGTCTTCAACTGGCAATTCTCCACACATCTGGGAATAGGATTAGATTTCTATTTACTCACCACGTAACAGGACCCGAACGCCATATTAATGTTACGTGTTACGGGTACCATGGATATGCGATTTCAAGTTGCCTATGTATATATACAAAAAAAAACACAACTTTGCCTCACCTTATGTCGATATCGTGCGGTTCACCTTCTGCTATGGTCACAGACTGGTCGAAGTAGGAGCATCTGGTATCTTTCCGTACCTCTACCCTGAAGACGTACACAGAATCGACCTGCAAGAGACAAACAAAATCGATGCAGTACCAGATAACACTTTGTGACAGGAAAATGTTTGAAAGAGGATGTATTGCGCCCTGGGTATGTAACACAAAGTATGTCTCATAAAAGTGATGTATATATGTGCAGGTCACGAAGCACAGATGTGTTAGATAATGCTTCGGTCACAGTTGGAGAAGGTGTCCCACCGGTAAGTGTACGGGCTGTTTTTCTGCACTTTCGGGCGTGACCCCTACGTGGGCCCGTGGGACCCCCTGTAACTGCCGGGCTATCTTGGGGCACGACCGGGCCCGGGATGTTTTTAACTCAGAATTAAAACCAATCCGGGACCCGGGTAACAAATAGACGCCGACGGCTATTCGGGAGAACATTTTAAGGTACCCTCCCCCCGGCATTCGGCAATCCACGGGGACAAATGTGTGGCTTCGAGGCCCAACCGGGGCTTCACCCCCTACGAGCACCGGTGCAAATGTGACCGAAGCATAACAGCAAAAGTAAGACTATCAGCTGTACTTTTCATTTACAATACCATTACCTGGAGACTGTGAGTGTCCTGGAGTACATCGGTGCTATCGGTGAGGTTCTCTAACATCTGGCCCTCCCCAAAGCACCCGGCACCATCCAAATCGGACGAATCCCTGCCACACGCTACTGGAAAATCGTCTTCGGCTTTGCGACAAAACCAGGTGAAGGACAAACCTTAAAAAGAAAGCAAAATGCTGATTAAAACTGAAATATGTCTATGTGGAAAGGGCCTGGTCGAAGTAATGTATGATAAAGGGTACTACTGGAGGTTTAACTTTTTTGTAGCTCTAGATCTTTAAGAGAGAAAGATTTTAGGTAGATAGACACTATTAGATAAATCGCACCTGTAAATAAATGTAGCTAGAAAATGCTGTTTATCATAAAAAGACAACGGACAAAGCTAATCAAGAACTGATTACAAAAAGCTGAGCACTTTGCCATGCTAAACAATGCAGAAATCTGATGAAAGCTCAAACAAATTGTGCCTACTTTACTCAACAAAGAGGACTCACATCAATGGAACATTGCACAATAGAAATGAATTAAAAGAAGGTTGTCAAAAAATAAAACAAAAGGAAATGAAGAATGCTGGCACTGATACCTGCGGAACTGTGGGGATCATCGGGATCGAATGACAGATGAGTGGCATTTAAGACGAGCGGTCGTCCGTACCCAGCTGGCCGGGCCACGCCACCCTTGATTCCTGCCCTCAGGTCGGACTTCACAACTTCGATGAAAACAAAGTCACTACTTTCCACAGATGTCATATTCGGCATTGACACGATGAGCTCAAGTCTGTAAAGTCCTTTTTCGAACACAAGGGGGTCCAGAACTATATCAGGTGTCTTTAACGTCTGTATAATTTCGGAAGGATAAGGCTCAAACTTCGGCACAAGACCACCCCGAGTGGTATTGGTAAAGTCTATTGCTTGATACGCTCTCCATGTCATGTTGGCAAACGTTTCTGCTTTACATTTGAGCTTAACACTTGCGGTAACTCGGATCCGACTACTTCTTGTCTCTATTCGAGGGGAGTTCATGAACCTTCCAGGACCAAGAACCTTTACAAATGGCCTCTCACAAGGCCATCCTATTCTTGCCTTTGTTTCCAACTGCTGTACAGAAATGTCGTTGAATGCAAATACATTGACAGTGAATATTTCATCTATGCCGTAACTGTAATTGTGAATGAGGGTGCTGGTCTCTTGTATTGTTATGATATTGTCTCCAGCAAAGTTTCCCATATCTCGACACTTTTCCGATCCATAGACGGTCCTCAGGGTATTGTCTCCCATATCGAAAATGATACATGGGTCTGTACCAAACTGAGTTATCTTCAGAATGAATGATACCGTGGAGCTTTTGTTGATGACAGGTCCAGTGTTGAACAGAGATTCCAAGACGATTGCCTTGCGTATCGCAATTGTCAGATGGGCAGTTGTGTTTGCCACCGGGTTTTTGGCTGTTAGAGTGACGTTATAGTCTCCCTCAGTGTTGTATTCATGTTTGACTTGACTGTCGGTTGTTACAACCAGGGTAGTATTGTCCCCAAAACCCCATGTGAAAATAACGTTACTGGCTGCCGTGTGGGCGGCTTGCAGACTAACAGGCTGAGACATGTTGTGGTATGAGACAGTAGAAGCGCCTGGGTGAAGCTGTCTGATCAAGTCATGGTCGACACTAGACAGTGAAATTATGGTAAGATCTTCAATTATTCCAAAGACATACGCTTCAGTTGAAAGCTCAACTCGACTGACGAGGTTAGATATGGTGATATGTGACGTATAAACGCCGTCTGTGGAATATACGTGCTCATACGTTGTGACCGTATCCAGGCTTGGAGTCATAGTGTCTGACTTCGTGTCTCCAAAGTCCCAATACAGAGTCGGGTCGGTAGGTAGATTAGTGCCTTCTCCTATTTCGAGCCTGAATGTAACAACTCCAGGTGGAGTCGCAAAAATGCCATTGCATGACAATGTGGCATCAGCCACTGGGTATTGCACGGTGACGGTGTGACTTTCGCTGTATTCGTGAAACTCATTAAAGACCCGTACAGAGACGGTGTAGAGTCCAGGTGATTTGTAGATGTATGAAAACCGAACAGGATGTGTCGGTCGGTCTTTGCTTGTATACGTGTCGTTTCTATCATCATCACCGTATCGAACTTCGAATATTAAATCTGAGCCAGTCTCTACCGTTGCGTTTACTATGACTTTTCCACCAACAGTAGCAGCTTTGCTGCTGATTGATGACCTGAATCCACTGATGCGTTCAATGATTTCCACTCTTGCAGTGAAAGTTCTCTGGCTGATAAGATTGAAGCAATGAACTTGTACAAAGATAGTTCCAGTCATGTTATAGTGGTGGGTAACAGAAATGGTATTTTTGTTGGTAGTGCCGTACTCCATTTGCACAATATCAGTCCCATCGCCAAAGTACCAATGAACAGTCAAGTTTGTCGGAGAAGCAACATCGTATGGCCATGTTAGCTGATACATCGATAACCCTGGAGGATAGATAATGGCTTTCTTATACAGTAGCGTGGCGTTCAGTATTGGATGTTGCACAACGACAGGTTCAGTAAGGTGGATTATTACCTCATTTAGCTTGTTATACGCCTTTACACTAACGACGTATAGTCCGTAATTGTTGTATGAGTGCGTTACAACTGATGGGACCTGGATATTGTAAGGTGTTGTCTGAGCAATCGTTGTCTGGTTCCCGTCACCGAATATAACTGTATAGACGATATGGGACCCGGCAGTCGTGGTAAGGGTAAAATTTACACACTGCCCCACGGATATTTCTGTTTCATTAGTAGCAATGGCAAGTCCAGCTATGCTCTCCTGAATTTCTACCTGTTTTGTTACTGTGATGGAGCTAACAAGATTCGCACATGTGACAGACACAACCAGAGTGCCTATGAATTCTCGCGCATATTTGTGACACTGTTTATGACTTCCATTGACAGTCACAACGTCAACTTGGTTTTGAAGAGAGACGCCGTCGCCAAAATCCCAGCTGTACCTGGCGTCAGTCGGCAGAGAGCCGTTCAGATCAACACGAAATGCAGCTTCACCTGGAGGGAAGACGACTATTGCATGGACGACCAGTACAAAGCCAGGAACAGGTCGTTGCACAACAATTGTTTCTGGTAAAACAAACTGCTCTTGACTGATCTGATTGAATGCCATAACGGAGACGGTAAAGTTGCCAGCAGTATCGTATGCATGTTCAACTACAAAGATCTTATCGACAGTTTCTGCGTTACTTTGTGAAATGGACGTAGCGTTGCCATCTCCGAAGTCAACATTCATTGTTACGCCAGATCCATGCTCAATAGTGATGTTAAACTCAGTAACATCGTCTATAGGGACATTTGTCTTGTCAACTGTAACGAGTAGACCCGTTATGACTTCTTCAAAGAATACCCCCACGCTGAATCGCTTTAAACTAATTTTGTTCTCGACCATGATGTGCGATACGTAACTAGCTGTTGCAGACGTTGGTCTGTAAAGGTGAAATTCGTGGTCTTCAAGCCCTGAGGACAGATTAGCAGATTTCCGCGTAATGACAATTCCATCACCAAAGCTAAAGGATATGTTGACATTAGAAGGAGGAATTGTCCCTTTCTCAACACCAAGAGAGATCTCAGCAATCCCAGGCGGCAATTGAACAGGGTTGTTGACCGTTACAATAAGATTGACGATGGGGTCTTGTACCAGAAGCTTATCAACAAAGCTGTAGTTCAACATGCTCACATTGTTTTCCACTTTGATATCTACTTTAAAGGATCCAGATGCATTATAAAGGTGCACAATCTGAAATGACTCATCGGAAGCAAACAGTCTTGGGGGAGTGACGACGTCTGTAAAACCGTCGCCATAACTCACTGTGAAAGTGGCGTGTGAGCCGGTGATCAATGTCACGACGAACAACACATCTGCTCCAACAGCTACCTGATGGTCAGGCAGTACCGTAACAGACAATCCCGAAAGCTCTTCCTGCACTTCTATATAGCGTTCTAGTGTTGTATTGCTGATGAGGTTGTAAGCCACTATTTTAACGTTTATGATTCCTACGTCTTCCCTGTTAATTGGAAACGTGCCACCGTGTGTGTATCCAGCGGAAAGACTTTTCGAATAGGTTGAGTATGTGAAGCCATTGCTCAGGGTCAAATTAACATAAACGTCTGTAGGAATGTATTCAGAGTTAGGGGAGACCATCTGGAACGGGTGCTCAGCAAATCCTTGCGGTGGCAATGCAGCAATGCGGTCAGTTTTGAGAAGCAGTTCTTCTATAGGGGACTGCACCACAATGCCCGGTTCGGAAGTCTCCCACTGCAATGACCCAGTAACGTTGTTAGTCAACGAAACTCGTATTATGTACTTTCCTGGTTGTCGGTAGGTGTGTGTCGAAGTTAAACTCGTGACGAGGCCGTCTCGATAATGCTCATCCTCCTCTCCGTCTCCATACATGATGTTAAACACCACCATATTGGCAGCTGAGAGGGTGACCGTTACGTTGACGTCATCATTCACTGCAATGGGTTTCAGAGAAAGAGCTACCTTCATGTTCATAATCTTTTTCTGAATGGCAAACTTTCTGGTGAAGTTAACTTCACTCACATGGTTCTTGCAAATCACCCTAGTATAATTTATTCCCAGTAAGGAACCAAAGGTATAGCTCCAGTGATGAAAGTTGTTGTGTAAAGAAAGTTGATCGGCTACAGGTGACAGCAAGCTGTCCCCCAGGTAGTAATGACAAAAAGCATCTGTTGGAGCGGGGACATCTTCAGGCAGCCTAAAGGTATAGAGAAGTTCCCCTGGCGGTGCAGGCAAGAAATTCTCCGTGAGCAACTCGATTTTTCTGATAGGATGCTCGGAAATCACTCGATCATCTAGAGATGCTTCTTCTGTGCCAAAGTCATTTGTGGCTACGACACTAACCTGGTATCGGCCTGTGTATGTAAACGTGTGACTTAAAGATATCACATCTTCTTCCCACGATTCTGCACTGCTATTTACCGAGACAGTCACGTCTCCAAAATGGATCTCAAACTTGACACTTGATCCGGCGGTGGTTTTAATCGTGATGTAAAGAGGGTCTTCATTGGTGCGTAGATGGAGATCGCTACACTCCAAACTCAGGTTGGTAATAGGAAGACCCACCCGGACAGGAACAGTCCTGTTAATGTTGCTGATATCATTATATACGTTCACCGTTACATTGTAGTCACCACCACGTTTGTAGTAGCGCTGGTATGTCACAACCGAATCTTCAATAGGATCATCTTCTACATTGTAAACCAAGTCATCACCGAAGTGTATGTCTACAAATGCATTGTCGGGCAGCTCGTCTCCATTGTTAACCTTGATTGTCATATTCATAGGGTGAGAGGTATCTGGGGGGTTCTCAACGTCAACGTCAAGGTGGGAAACCGGGATTTCACTGATGATGAAGAAACGGTCTCTCCAACGTTCAAAATTTGTGGCAACCTCTAGGAGCACCAGGTTGTCCAATGTGTCATTGAAACTCAGATGTGTCAAGACATGTCCAGTGTCACCGGTCTGTAGGACAGATACTTCGTGGTTGATGTACCACATCAAGTCCCAACGATACCCTTCACCAACATCCATTCTGACGTCCAGAAGTGACCCTCTCTCTATAAACACAGGATAAGGTCCTGCTTGTATATTTTGAATCTGCCCTCCGATGTCGACGAAAGAGTAGGCAACTTTTTTACTCACCGAGTTTTCTGCAACAACTTCGACAAGATAAGTACCTTGGTCTGAGTACTGATCAGAAGTTAAGGTATGTGAGATGTTCCCAGGGATATCGTCACGTACTGACATATTGCCGTGGAAAGATACATTGGCGCCAAACGATAACATGTACCGTACACGTGTTCCATTCAACAAAGTGTAGCTGAGTTCCTGGTCATCTCCAAATACGTACGATTTGTCAGTGTAGCTGGTGTCAATGACAACTGGTTCTTCAACCTGCACAACAGCAAATGCTGTCATATTGCTTTGATCGTTACTGCAGAAAAGAGATGCGTAGTATATTCCTGAATGGTTGTAAGTGCGGTTTGCCAAAATGTAGGGGTCAGAATAATTATTTTCTAACCAATCTACATGGATGCATTCGCTTTCACCATCTCCAAATTCCAGTCTGCATATCCCTTTAGCTTGAGGAACAGGCGGATGAATTTCAAACACTGTAGGCTCCTGTGCCAGTCTTGGTGAGGCATGAAGCTCAAGGCCATCAAAGTAACCAATATCCTCGGTAACATTGACCACCACTTCAATAGTCTGAGAGGATACATCATTCCTTGCTCGTGCACGGATACTTTGTGTGCCTGATGTGTCAAACCAAACGTGTCGTGGAAATGTTACAACTGTCATCCAGTCTCCATTGACCCAAAGTTCATACATCACATCGTCGCCTTCATCTACTGTTATGCTGATATCCACGGTGTCATTCACAAATACAAGCCCCGTTTCCGTATGCAGTATATCGATATCTACATGAAGACCAGATACTGGTTGTACTTGCTCTTTGAAAGCAGTTGTACGGTAGAGTGTGCTGCAGTTTTGTGGAACCGATGCTTGAAGTTCAGATAATGTATAACAACTTTCGTTGATTGAGCTAATGATATGCATTGCACAAAGACATGTCGACCCATGGAAAAGATTGGAATAACGGTACAGTAAAGTTCCACAAGCCTTTCTGCATCCTGCAGCTGTAAGTTCATCCCTGCTAACCTGGATTGATGTGAAGTTTGACGCGTTGTCATCACCGATACATCCAATGATGTAAGGATCTGTAAAAGGATCAATATTCATTGCAGCGCGAGAACCATTTACAATTCATTTGATTTTTATTACGATTACCCAAGGACAAGAAAAATATAACAAATGAAGTAAATAATGAAGATAGTGAAATTTGCATATCAATGACTATGAACCAAACAGTTTCCTGGTTGACTTGTACCATGAAACAGTCGTATTTGTTACGAAGAACCATAGAAGTGTTTGAACTGTCTATAAGCTATGGATACAAAGTGATAAGTTTTTCTTAACGAGACAGTTGTCAGGATTGTCGTCTTCTATTCCATGGTCTGTGACGTCATCATGATGCTACCTACTGTAACGACAATGTAGTCGAGATCAACAAAACCAAAATTTATGGGGTTTCTACTTTTCTTTGTTTTTTTTTAAATTGGAGAGTGCACTGCCACGGTTTTCCCATTACTAGTGAGTTAGTTTGAGATCTATACAAAATACTTATTCGCACCCTGTGAAGTCTTTGCTAAAAGAAGATATATTAACCTTACCCAGAGTTCCAAAGAATGCAAGTTCGCTTAACGCGGGCGAGATGGCGGCCTGGCTGTATGTAGAGGTAAAAAGAATCTTCCAGATTCTTCCTGTAATAGACAAATATATCAGTGTGATAAAAGTTACTGCACGGATTAAGTAAATTTCATAGAAAAGACAAAGAAGTATAAGATATTTTCATGTAAAATACAGAATCACAATAGCGCATTAAATTGTTTCAATAATTCGTTATTCAGCACTGTTCTCCTTATCGTCGCTTGGAATCTACAAGCGCTTTGTCTCCTATTCATTGTCACTACTTCTATTATACTAATGGTTTATTGGTCAGAAATTACCAGTGCAATGGCAGCCAGTGCTGAATTGCTGCAGGGTTTACAATCATATACATGTATACACAACAGATACATATTTGCTCCACACTTGCACTTTATGGAACTTTCGCAATGGTCTGGGCGGCTGCCATCGGCGCCAGCAGGTACCTATTCACACCTGGCCGGGTGGAGTGAGGAAAGTCGTGTAAAGTGCCTTTCCAAAGGGCACAACATCGGGGCATATCGGAGTTTCGAACCTGGGACCTCTCGGTTCTGGGCGAAACACTCGACCGATTTCGCCACACGATGCCAGTGTTCTATATCTTTACTATGACAACATTTATAACGGTTAATAGAGGTTCTTACCTGTGGCGTTGAAGCCATCAAATATCTGCGCTTCTGTATTGTTTAATGCTGTGAAAGTCGCAACTTCTATCCACCCACATGTCTCAGTCACTGAGGCTGTCATCAGCGTAAACGTCTTTACTTGACGGTTACGATCATTTGGGACACCCTGAATGGCTAACTTGGTAACTGTGTAATACTCCTGCAAAATCAGAATAAAAACACTTTGGCTAAGCATCTGTATAATTCCTGCAATTACATTGTTGTCAAGCCCCGGAATTTTACGTTGATGTATAATGATCCATACAAATATGTCTAATGTCATTTTTTGTCATAATGACACATTTATGATTAACCATATGTATTTACCTGAGATGCGAGCAGATAAACGTATTGCCATAGCAACAAATATTGATACAAATGTATATTTGGAACAAATATATTTGAACTATGCACTTGTTCAACTCCCGGTTTTTGATAACGAGATACGAGTATACTGTTTTCTTTTAATTTTAAAATGCCATATTGCAGTTTTCTGATCAAGAACTCTACCTGATCGTTTTAAGTAATTCAAACAATTCAGTGGGACTCATAGTATTTCCCTATACTAGCATTTTTTTACCTGTAGATCGTACACAATGTAATACTCAGTAAGTCCCTGTGCCCGCCACGGGTTTCCAACGTTATTGTCGATGGTGACCTCCGCGGAGCGGTAGATAGTAGCGTTTTGGTCTTCCTCAGCAACAGAGATGGTACTTTGAGGAATCCATTCTCCAGGCACAGCTAAAGTAACAATAAACAATGATCTGTTGTGGTATAGATTTAAACACAGGAGAGTTTTCAAGTAACTGTATAGAACAAAAGCATTAGTCAAATGCAGATGACTTGTCCAAAACATGACATTAATATGGTTTCCTCCCTGGCTAAATTGGCATTTTGACTTTCCATTGTTTTCTCACTAATGAATTTAGAAAGAACCGATGTAGTACTCAATATTGATAGCTTGTCATGAAAGAATTCTAAATCTGATTTTTTTGGACCATGTTGATGACGTCATCAAAGTTGATTGCCCTTAAAATGATTTTTTTCAAAGATACAATACAGCACTTTGGTACATAACACTGAAATGACATTATATTTTTCATGTACATAATGATCACAGCTACAACATTAAAGTCGAATTTGCTATTGTAAGTTCCTTTAACTGCACTTTATATAAAGGATTTTAAAATACAGCTATGTTAAAGTTTACTTTGTTGTAGATATTCAAGGTCACGAAGCCCTTCCCAGAAGTAGATGGATTTTATGTTGACTTCAGCAGGTGGGTCTGTGGGTATAAGTCCCCTGCCGATGTAAAACGTACTGTAGACATCTTTTGTTGATTCGACACCAGACCAGTACCACCCTTCAGAACAGAAAAAAAATACAATTCATATCAAATGAGTAATGATGGATTAAGAGCAATTAAGAAATAATCAAGTGAACATATAGCTAGTCTGTATTTACATGATACATTATGTTTTAAAATATGATTCAAAATAACATCGTTACAGACTGAGCTAAACAAGAAATCGACTATCTCATAACTTTGTGAAACATTTAGATATTTTGGGTGAATTTCATATTTTATTCATTATTATTATTAATTTCTCGCTCATTCTGTCTACCCGTTCCCCCATTGGTTACCATACGGCAATAAACATGCATCCAGAAGGAACTTTAAGACTAGAAGTGAGATAAATCTATAATGTGACCATTCTGGAAATTCTAACCCTTCTGTAGCTTCTTCGGGTGTGCCTTATATGTATGTCTGTAAATACGAACACACAGTCACACCAAATCTCAGACGTGGCAAATCTCTCGAGCCTGTGGGACCAAAGGTTTTGAACCGGGCCAACTCAACCTTCTCATCCTGCCAGTTTCCGGTTACACCATCCCTCCTCACACCCGGCCTGTCTACAGTCTGCTGTATTCAAATAACCACGGACAAACACCAACTCAAAGGAACAGTCAGACCTAAAATAATTCTGGTTTCCCGTGGTAACAAAACAAAGAGATGCATAGAAGCGACTGACCTATCTGATCCCTTAAGGTGTGTATACCATCCACAGAAAGGAACAGCCCGCCTTCAGGGTACCACTTTAGCGCGATATGTGCCCATTCTTGGTACAAGTTGAACGGGATCTTCCACATCCTGGAGCCATTGTTCACACCCACCTGCAGTAAATCAGTGATGAATAACATTTCACCTCCAAGAATTTACCATCATCATTTTACAGATTATGTTGTATGTAGACAACATTTATGATAAAAAATATGATTATGATGAGAAACAACCGTTGCTACCGCTGACCACGACAGGGGTGAAATGGTTGGAAAGGTTTTTAACATCGAATATTTTAGGCAAGAACAAAAAAAAGATATGGTAATGATTAAATGAATATTACAAAATATACCATACAACTGGATAAGGTCTGTATTAGAATTGTCTTCCATCAGCGAATGAGTCCGGCTCCAAAAAGTAGTGAAACCATATTTTAAACATATTCAGCAGAACTGTAAGAACTAATTGAAAGCAAATGTTGTCTAAAAGATCTGGCTCTGTTGGAGAGGTTATCCAGTTGTATGATCTATTTTGTAATATATGTTATATACCTGGATGCCTAGCGTCAAACCTCAATATAAACATAGACATGGTTTTTCCTTTTCGGACACCACACTGACTTAATCGGTCTACATCTGGTCAGATCTGAGATACTCATGTTTTTTTTTTAAAACACTGAAACACCCGAACGGGGTCATTTTTGACCCCAGGTGTGGATTTTGATGTGCCATTTGAACATGTTTGATCGGGAAAAAAATTCCTTCCGTGACTTTGTCAGTAGACATCTATTCTAACCTCTCCTAATTTTCTAGGGAGATTGACACAATACTGTTGACGTTATAGAGGAAAGTCTGGAGTGATTACACTGGGGTCATTTTTGACCCCAGCAAAAATGATATGCTGTTTTTAAGACCTGCCCTCTGTAACTTCTAAACTACTTATTGTATGACCACTAAATGATGAACATGTGAATTACTATTACCATAAGACAATATGTGTCATTATGACGTAATATGACGTCATTATGATGTAAATGTATGTGATTCTATCCGCAAAAAAACAGTTCGGGTAAGAGTGTTTGAGGGTTAAAATCTTTAGGAAAATGGTTTGAAGGTGCATAAGTTGTTCTTGATGGTTAACCCTGAAATGATATGAGTTGAAGTGAATGCTAACTAGGCATTACCTCGAAGATGTTGTCGATATATCTAAAATAAAATCCTGCGGACATCTCACTCTCCCCTCCTGTAGAGAGGATGTACTGGTCTGTCAGCGATCCGTTGAGTTTGAAGGAGAACGTCAGAGTAAAGCCGTATTCACACAGCCGCGGATCCGACAGGCACTGGTCCGGGTAGTCACCAAGCGTTTCACTTCCATCGCCATCAGGCTCTAGGACTATGGTAAACCAATTAAAGACAAACAAAGCAATATCAGGGCCCAAAATATGGAACTAAAAATGCTGAAATCCAAATGGTAGTGACATTTACTAACACTATTTAGCACATTTGCGTAGTAACTTCATACTTTGAGCATTTTTAAACCATGCAAACACGAGCCGTAGGCGACGATTTTCAGTGAGTTCTCACATCACAACGATGTCGTGTTTTTGCATGATGGACGTCGCTTTATATTGCTATAGTGTTGTTTGAACTAATCATGTATAAAAATGACTAAATAACTTAACTTTCAACATCCGATTTTCGGGCCCTAATTCCTCTAAGCTAAGTATTAAGTTTATATAACTGCCCTTCGGATTCGGCGTAACACACCTCCAGTAATTTCCCAGACCAGAGAAACATTAATGCATGATAAGAAAATGGTGGACGTACCGACTGGTAAGTATCAAATATCAGCTCGGAAAAGGACAAGAAATAGTCTTGGGATATTGGAGGTTCTTTTTCGCAACCGGTAATTTTCACCTACTGACGTTTCGGTGTCTGCCAGACACCTTCTTCAGAGATTGACTGGAGTACTGCTTCTCACCGCTATAAGTAGCCGAAGTAGGTGGCGCTTTTGCGGTGAGAACACAGTCCCAAATGTGGCTAAGTTTGTATGCCCCCTCGTCCCAGGTCATCAAAGGTGTCGACTTCCTTATCCAGACGGCCTCCTTAATCCACCGGATACGTCTGTCGTCCTCCCTGGCGATTACCTTGATCCCCTTCAGATTTCTTCTCTTCTTTCTGTGCATGCCTTTCCTGTGACCTTGTATACTTTAAAAACGTAGTCACATCTGGATCAGTGTTCTCACCGCAAAAGCGCCACCTACTTCGGCTACTTATAGCGGTGGGAAGCAGTATTCCAGTCAGAAGCTCTGAAAAAGGTGTCTGGAAAAAACCCTCCAATATCCTATGTTCTACCAACCTGATGAAATTATTTTCGGAAGAAATAGTCTTGCCTTCAAGTACCAGACTTATCAACCAAGGATTAATGTGTTCAAAAAATGTATATTTTTCTACTATCATAGAATGAAACTCGACATCGTCAAGTACAGTAGAAGCACCCCAATTAGATAGCTTTAAGCAATGCATGCTGTGAACAATGATATGCGAAGGTTAGATGTGACAGGTCCTTCTGTGTGATAGAACTAGCTGCTACCACGCCGCCTGCCTGAAAAGCTGTTGTGTTACGTCGAAGGGCGGTTTAACCGGCTATTGAGATATAGATTCAGATACAGATACAGATGCAGATCAGAGCAACATGCCGATTAGACAAACTCTACCAATACAATACAACAACAGGAACTTACTGTTAGTACTGCAGCCTAGAATCTCCACTCTCATGCTCGGGCGATCCTGCCAGGATTGGGGCAGGAAACGAACATAGCGGGCATCGACAGGATTGTCCAGCAGGTTGGTTACGGGGGTGCTTTTGTCGCTGTTGCCTGGAAAGACCTGGAATAGCAACAGATGGTTTGAATTTGATGGTGTTTTCGACCCTTTTATATGATGTGTCCAACTCGCCATCACTACCAATAACCGATCTCTGCATCATTTATCCCTCAAAGACAAACAATATCACTGTCATGTTGAAATATACCTACCTTAAATGAATCTCTACGAAGCTGTGTGAGAAGAGAAGCATTAAGATGAACAAGGCCCCGGGGACTCTTTCGTTTCTTAATGCACCTTGACCCTTAACTCTTTAAAAGCGTGGCGCTGTACTCTCCAAGCAGAGGTTGGTGGGGAAGATCGTGACCGTTTTATCATATGCCCCGTTTGTCGTGACGGGGAAAAACGGGGCATATGATAAAAACGGTCACGATCTCCCCCACCAACCTCTGCTTGGAGAGTAGTGGCGCTGGACCTACATGTACTTGACCGACCTCCTTTCGTCTTGGAGTTTGCATGTGTTCCTGGTATTTAGAAATAAAGAAGATTAAGAGGAAGACTTTCATTCAAGATACCTTTTCTGAGACATCGCCGCCAGTGTATGTCGTCCAAGTAGTCGCATCTGCACTGTACTGTAGTTTGTAGGAGGTCACCCAGTTGGTGTACATAGCATCGCGTCCCTGAATGATGGTGCCCGTGACAGTTTTTCTTTCTCCCAAATCCACCTGAAAAGCAATCATTATGATTAATTTTAGTCTTCAGTCATTTTTACCCGGAGTTACCTTAGTGGTTTTTTTTTTGTCGCTGCATTGCAGTGGGGCCTTGCGAAGAGGTGTTTGTGCACATGGGGTCGGTACTTACCAAACATATAAGAGGAGACTAATTTTAAGGCGGGGTGGACGACCACTCCAAGAGTATGCAAGTCGTATTATGCAGTTTTAGTCATTATACGTAACCTATAACAGAAATAAGTCATTTCAAGAATGATACCCTATAGCTATCAACGTTAACGCAGTTGCAATTGATTGACTACTCCAGAGAAAGTGAACAGAAAATACACAAACTTGCAGCACCTATCTACTCTACTTCTACTCTATCTGATTCTATATACACAGACCTGCAACCATTCTCCGATGGTTCTGGTATGTGGTATCCAGGATCCTGAACCTGTAACTCCGTTTAAGCGTCCATGGTAGGGAGCTCGATCACTAACGTTGTAAAGGAAAGATGACGCTGTGATGCTGCTGTCGGATAAAGCACCAGATTCCATCCCGAGTGGATGAGTACAGACTGGAGGGACAAGAAAATTGCGTACTAGTTTAGTATGGATGTTGTTGAAGAAGAAGTCACTAGCCAACTGGAAAATGGTTATTTTTATTTATCTTTATATTTATCTTTATTAAAAACTTGCAAAAATACAATATATAGTGGAACGCCAGGCAGACAAGCTGATGTTATGGACAACTCAACATTACAATTACAAATCATAACATGATACGGTATAAGAATATTTGTCTGATCAGATAATAGGATATAGAGAAAATAGCCTGGACAAAATATATGTATTGCACTATCGCTTATTGATTTACCCAAATATATCTTTGAGAAAATATAAAACAAATGAGCTCCACTGCAACACACTTTTACTTTCGAACCATTGGTTGTTTCTTGGTAGCTGATGGTTCTGAAAAGCTACCCTTAACACTTTTCACAACTGTATCATCAGTCCATGGAATACGAATCCGGATCTTGTTTTCATTAGACATGTTGTAAACTGGCAAAAACTGCATACAACTACCAAACCTGCTTGTCATTTATGGTTGCGACTTAAGGACTGTATAACAAAATTCGTCACAGGCTTTCTGAATACTATTGGACACATAGGGCACGTCCATACCACAGGAATGATAATACATTAGGAGGCAAACTCTACTAATGCGCATGTAACAATAGAAACGTACTGTCAGCCCTGCAGCCTAGAATCTCTGATCTCATGGAGATGTAAACATGCCAGGACTGAACCACGAAACGAACATAACGGGCGTGAACAGGATAGTCCAGTAAATTGGTTACAGGGGTGTTCTTGTCACTGTTCCCTGGAAAAACCTGAAAGATAAACAGATTAAAGTTTAATGAGAGTATTTCGACTTTTTAGAAATGTATTTGGCGACCAAACAAAATCTGTATCCTTTAACATGCATTCTGAGAGCAAAAAATCTTCTTTCAGCAGACTCCATGGGGACCAAGAAGGTCTACGGGTTAACAAAAACAGAAAAAATAGTTCGGTATTAGCTATTCTGTTTATGCAAATGACTACCACATTTACATAACCTATGCTTGGGCATGAACACCTTTAACTAAATTAAATGTCTCAATATTGATAGTCCTATCATTTACCACTTAGATGAAGTATGGCGCCTTTGCATCATTTAGGCAAATTAGGAATTTATTTGCAAAATTGGTACCTGCTGAGACCAACAAGTACTAATCGCTTTTCTTTGAAGAGTTTACATCGCAAAATACTGAAGTCACAAGGAAGAGGATTTAGAACTTTTAAGATACCTTTTCTGTGCCATTGCCGCCTGTGTATGTCGTCCAAGTCGTCGCATCTGCACTATACTGTAGTTTGTAGGATGTCACCCATTGGTTTGAAGAGTGGCGGCCCTGAATGATGGTGCCCGTGATCCTCATTATTTTAACCAAATACACCTGAAAGGCAATAATTGGTTTTCGTGAAGAGTGTTCTTGATTATTCTATTTCATCCTCAGCCATTTTAACCGGAATTGCCAATTGCAAGCTGAGTATTTCTGACACTGCTTTACAATGGGGACATGTGAAGCAGTATTTGTGAAATGGAAGGAGATAACCACCTGCACCGATGTCAGTTCCAACATTCAATGTTCGCTGAGAAAAAACGTTACATTGAAAGATACGAATGGAGACTGAATTTGAAGCTATCTAGTATCATAGCAAAACACAGTAGAGGAAACAAAGGGGAGGGGGTACGTATGGCCACTCCAGTAGGTATGAAATGTCTTATGGTGCAGTTTCAAGTCAGTATACGTCACTCTACTGTTGACGTAACGGAATATGACTTTAAATGATACTAATACCGTATCAATGCAGTTTGAGTTAAACAGATGACCCTAGAGGAGGTGAACAGAAAATACATCAACTATTACAAGGTGGCTGTTTAAATATATCTTATTCTATACCGACCTGCAACCATTCCCCGATGTTGTTGACATGGGCTGCCCAAGCGCCTCCACCAGCAATTTCGTATAACCGTGCGTAGCTGGGAGAGAAGACTGTCTGGTTCCAATAGACAGATGACGCTGTGATGCTGCCATCAGGTATATCACCAGATTCCATCCCGAGCGGATCAGTACAGACTAGAAGGACATAAAAATTGCTTTCATACTTTTTACCGTACAAAAGAACAGATAGACAACATCCCATATAAATAAATCTTTTGAAAAGCGATTTACGTAACAGCTTCATTGTTCACACACTTTTGTTATCGAAGATCATAGAATCGTTTGCTGTTGGTTGATGGCTGATGGTACTCTCCGATTCACTTGATTCGCCAAGGTTCAAGTTATCACTCTCGGTGACAAGTATCCATTGCTTCTCCCTAATTGGCCCCGTCATGTGTTCTGGAAGGCAAAAAAAGGACCCGATAATTAAAAGCAACCTAGAAAATAGATTTCATCAACACCGCTGTGTTAGCTATAGTTCGCATTTTTTTTAAGATTCTCCCATGTGGAGAACATTACAAAATAATACATCCTAGCTACCTATAAGATTAAGAAAATGTATTCACAAAAATGTAATAGAGCTTAATCCAATATCTAACTGGCTTCGTTGCAATTTTATAATTGACTTACCGAGTATGGCACTTGCTGTCACCACAGTCTCCTCTAACCACAGGCTTCGAATAGAGTAGAGGAGTCCATTAGCAGGTGTCTCGGATTGCCATATTTGGGCGACCCTTTCAAGAAAACTGCCGTCATCCATAGTATCGCCCACTCCAACTAACACTTCATTTACATACAGCCACAGGTCGCCAGTCTTTAACTGAAGAACCACGAATGCAGGTGTGTCGAATTCCAACACAACTTTAACCGTGGTAGCGTTTCTCTCATGGAAAAATCCTGCCGACAAGGAAGGATCTTCCCGGTCACTATTCGACACAAACACAGCCACGCTTCCGGACTGTAACCCGTTAGTAGTGACAACAGGTGTGTACGCACTGGTACCTCTATACACCGTTATCCAGAACCCTATAGTCAGACTAGCACACGGAGAGGAACTAACATTGCAGGAATAAAATACATCGGCCAGGTCTATGTGTGTTCCTCGATAGTGTACGTAAAGAGAGCTATTTTGAATGGAGAAGGTATTGTTCAATGCAGGGGTCATAACAACCGTTGGATCCACATCAGATACGGACTTCATCTCAGCCTTGGGACCTATGGACCCACAGAAAGCGCAGTACCTCGGTGTCATTGATGCAAAAGTAAATCCTGTGAAATACATAAAGAATGTTATTGTCATGTGATGGCTCCTTTAAATAGATTACTTTATGTAACCTTTTAATCTAACTTACATGGACTAATTTCTGTACAGTATATTGATTTTGCGCTCTTGTCCTACTCAGAGACTATTTTCTTTATCTACGATGATCGGTACTGTTATTTGTACGCTTTTACCCTGATGTTCTTTTATTGACGCATCTTATATATTGTGCGGGGAGACAACTCGTAGATGGAATTTCGATCACCTGTTTTGTCTCCACCACCTCTTATTGTAAATGTGTGAATAAAGTTGAGACCCTCTTTTGCTATTTTCAAGTGTCAAGCTGACTTTATAAATAACCCTACATTTTCCTAATTTGGTTTGTGATTCTTTGTTTACTACTTCTAGTTTAGCTTGACATTTAATGAAAATCCATGCATACTTGAATAGATTGTGATAATTTCTTTACTGTGCTGTATTCACACTATATTATTATGTTTAGCCATAAGTATGGCTAAACGTATTGTTTTCTCTCATGTTTCTTCTTCTTCTCCTCCTGTCAAATCTTCAAATCGATTCATCTCTGTCATTTTTTGACCAAATGACCTGAAATTTGGTACAGAGGTAATGTAGGCAGAAACCAATGTGCGTTCTTATCCTTTTTTTGATATTGACCTTGAAAGTGATTTTATTGAGGTTTTTAGGCTATTTTTAGCATATCTTGGCCTCCTGCGCCTTGGTATTTCAACCGAATGACCTGTTGCTGTATATGTGGCTTGAACAAATATTTAAAGGACTACATTCCCATTTTTGGCATACATATATTCAAAACGATTTATTTTGGGCTTTCTTGACAATATTTGCCACTTCTGTCACTTTCAATACTACATATGACCTACAGGTCATTGACCCCGAGTGCCTTGCACCTGGCCAAGCTGGAAGTTTGCTTACGAGGAGGAAAGACCGGACATAAACATTTAACGTGATTATCGGGAAAACACCATGTTCCCTTAAACTCAGTGGTTAAATTGCAGTTTAGGAAATTTTATAACAGAAAACAAGTTAAATCAATGATTTTGTGAATGTTTATTCTAGCATTAGTTATTCCAGATATTTTCAAACTCCAAATTCTTCAACACAACACGGGAGATCGTTTCTCCTCAGACTGGCGCGACACTCCTGTCAAAATTGATTGATGATCTCTCTGTGCCGCCGACTTCATACATGATCAAAGGCGGGTGGTAGGCGGTGCGCGGGGAAACTTAAACATATAATGCAGCGAAGTGTTGCACAAGGAATTCTCACGCTGAGGGGTACATGAAATAATGCTTACAAAATAGACCTCTATGAATCGGGCTACATTCAGCAATGGTAGACGGATTCGGGGCATGCCGCGCAAAACACATGGTCTCACTGGGGACAGGCGTTTTGGTCCCGCACGTTGTCGCAGCGGTGCGTCGCAGCGGTGCGTCGCCGCTACGCGATCGAAAGCACGCCGCTGTCTGTCTCGGACCAACACGCGTCTCCCGTGATGTGTAGCGTCCACCACCAGGCCTTCCTACATGTCCTACGTACGGGCGTATGGATCGTAGAATTCGGCAAAAAAGGAATGATTAGGCCAGTAGAGTCAGTCCCCGGTAAGGTCAATGATTCGCCCCTTTGCGCTAGCTTGTAACGTTAAATGAATGTACCCTCTGGTGGCCAAACTTCACTGACAAACTTTCTCCCTATTATCATCATGAGCTTGCGTTAGTCTGGTACTAGTGACTATTATGTGCCGGGAATGTTTATCTATCACACGCCTTGGAAGGAAGTTCAACCATGATAAATGGTCGGCCGTTGCGAAAATTTGGAATCCCATGCTGTTGATTTTCGTGATTGAATCTGTAAGAAAATATATTTTCATGTCGTTCATGTTTTTGGGACGGACGCCGGGACGGGGTGAATTTTTTCTATCATTTTCGTCCCGTTAGTAATGCAAATCGAATCGTGTTGCACAAGAGGCAAAACACTAAAAACGTGGGTCTTGTGGAGTGTTTTGGAGCGGGAAAATGCCGGATATTAGCGGTGCCGAACAGTGTACATCGTCGCGCGCGGGTGACGCTCCGTCAAAACAAATCCGCTGGTGGTCTAGCGCGGCCACCGAAAATAGGCAGAAACACACAGGAGGACTTAGCACCTTCGTTTGTGAGGGCAATTGTGAAAATCTTTTGTTACAAATTGTTCGAACATTGAAACATTTGGATAGATGGTTTGAAACTGTTCTAAATAAAGAGATTTTTGTGTAGTTACGTTCGAAATGTTTCCAACGTATGTGAAATAAGTTCAAACATGTTATAAGTTTCAATTCTAATTGTTTGAACACTTTAGAACTATTGTGACTTAGACATTCTTTTAATCAAAATAGTTCAAACATATTACAAATATTATATTAAAACCCTCTCGGTGACTTTGAATTGACTCAAATATGTTGTTTTTGGTCATTTCCTTCGTCTCCTGTCAAATCTTCATATGTATACTATGGAAAACTTCATTCTTCCCTGGGGTTGATCTTTTTTAATTCAATTTTGAACTGGGTTGATTATGCGCAAGAGTGTAATTTTCAGCGGATATTTTTCGACTGGTTTACATGGAAATGGCACGGAATATCCCATTCTTGCAAGGGGAGGATTCTTTAATTATTTCTTTCAATTTTGAGCTGGAATGATTATGAAAAAGTCAATTTTTTAGCAGAAGTGTATTTGTTAATCAATTAGTGGATATGGTTGTGGACTGGTCCATATTGTGTTGAGGTGCTACTGGAAGACTCAATTTTGGACTGGGGTGATTCTTTTTTTTAGTGCAAGTATTTTAGAATGGTCCATTGTTATTTTGGGAGAGTCCATTTTTTGCATGGCGAGGAGTATGGCTAAACATGCTGTATTTGCTCGCAAATGTTGCCTTTCTAGTTTTATTTCTTCTTTGCCAATCTTAATTCTCTTGTTTAATTGATTTACCTGAATTGTTATAATTTGATTAATAAATAATGTATATAAGGGAGGCTTTTATAAAGGCACATAGCTTTCAGCCTTCCTTGCACTGCACTGTCATATTCACTCTTGTAAATCCATTGTTATGATCTGTTTTTTAAAAGTGCGAAATGAAAATAAAATAGATAAAATGTGATTGTGAAGTTGAATGAATGTATGAATAGATAACACAGACAATTTACCGTATAGCTGTGAAATCTCATCCATTGAGAGAATCCGTTCAATCCAACGAAACTCATCAACAACAACATCAGCTGGATATGAAGGTACATCTCCCGCAAAACGCATCCCGATGGCCATCTACGGACGGAAAAATGGAAGATGCGACCAATATCAATATTAGGCAATGTGACAGTTTCAACGATGACATTCCCATAGTAGTTGCGTCACTACTCCAGAGAAGGAGGCTTATAGTTATTTCAGCTTAGTGTATCAACTTACAAGATCACTTCTTGAGGCAAACGATTAATTGATATATTCTTTTCAGTTGTCAGTGAAAAGAGTTGCTGTAATATCTTACTACCATTTTTGGAGTGAAGAAGCAGTCATAATTGAATAATCTTCCAAAGCCATCAAAACTCTGCGCTATTTGCAAACTCCTACCATTCGTGCTGCATCGCCAGTTCTTGATATGTTTCGTAGAGATGGCGAAGAATCCACTGCGTTGAGTTTTCCGTCCAGGTACACATGCAATGATGGTTTCAAAGGATGCCAAGTGAACGCAACGTGAGTCCAACGACGCTTAAACGGAGGGATGGTCACCTGAAATATATGTAAAACAAAGATATACTACAAAGAAGATAACAACATAGCAATGTAAACGTATTTAGGTATATGCATGTATGGCAGAATTTACCTGACCGATGTATAGTTTTCATGGTAAGTATAATAAGTATAATACAAAGAAGACAAAATCATATTAATTTTTTAAGTGTATAAGTATATACAACAGTATTTACCTGACTAATAGCCCTTCCTGTTGACGAAATAACTACAAAGTGTTCGTCAAATGGATCATAATATACACCGACACCCCACGCATTCTGATGGTCACCATGGAAATCTATGACGTATGCCCTATCTGTCTCAGGGAGGGACGTGACGAACATCCATAACGAAACGGTGAAGCCATCCGAGCAGTAGGAGATGTCTCTGACGCATCTGGAATGGACATAATATAAAATAATATTAATGAATAATATTGATATGATATCAATAACCAGCCGGTGAGTTACCACCTATACATGTACAGATACAGGACCCATGTTATGGAATTGAAAAGACCGTATCTGTTTCTAATGATCTCGTTAGAAGAAAATTACGTCTTTTTCCCATAAGTACTTTCGTGTACATCCCTATCTATGTGCCCAGACCAGGCGTTGGCGCATTGCTACAAGCAATTGTGTTGCAGTTGCAACCACGTACGGTCAAATACTTTGGCTTTTTGGGTAGACAAATTCTAAAGAATTTGGGACAGTGCAATTTAGATTTATACATCTACAAAGGAGGAATACCTAGGTAACAGATGTTTCCAGATTGGCATAGGTCCTGTACTGGCGTCTATCGCTTTCCCTACCAGTCCATTCACCAATGCAAGGTTGGAGTCTTCCATCGGGAAAAACACGACTGCACCTAAGAAAATGAAACAAAGTTAAAGTCGATTTAGATAAATCCTTGTTATATTGCTGGTAGGACTTGTTAAAACATCCTTAAAGAATGTTTTAATTCAGGAACACAATCTCAAGGAAAAGTTCGAGCAAATGCCAAATAGAATAAATGTTTAAGTTATCAAAAGATAAATTGAGACAGATATGCATATAGATCTATAAAGTTTAAGGTTATCATGTACATACCCCAGAGTGGATCAGCAGTGGTCATAGGAATTCCCGCAAGGTCAGAATCATCAAACCACCATCCATCGAAACTCACAGTTCCAGTTGTCGTATCATTGACGTCTCTTGTCCTCGGCCCAAGATACAATGTAGGAGCCCTCACATCGGTGACGTTGACATATACCTTTGACGTCATGGAGGTATTCATCGACTTTACTATTTCCCCGTTTAGATAAGCCTCTATCTTGTATGTATCCGTAAGTCGCAACTGACAAAATGCAAGGGATATGTGGTTAAAACATCATGATAGAAAACAGTGTTAATAAGTATTCCAAATGTTCACAAATATGTTGATAATTTGATGCCTATTCTATTGAGGGTGAAAAGAATTATGCTATATATGCGTCCCTATCAAAAGCTTAAACATATGCCATTGCTTTACTTTTCCATACAATAAAGAACAGAGACGTCAGGTTAGATGTAGCATGGCTTGAAATCCCATTGTATTGTATTAATGTACCTGAGCGAATATCCATGTTCCTGGTGGGGCGGTAAAGTTGATGGAGTATCTGCCAATGTTCCATGTACATGTTGCTGTCCCTGGGTCACAGGTGAGCTGCAGAACGGCTGCATCGTTGGAATGTGACACGCTCAGAATCCCAAGTTCCGTAGCCCCTTCATACATGAACCTACAATATAACAACAATCACATTTCAGAACAAAGCTTATATCCACAATAAAGACTTAAGTGAGGTCAGTAAATGTTATGATCGTTCATATAATCTCAGTTAGGGGGAAGACCCTCGAAAAACCTGATAGGTTTCTGTTTTCCCTTCCTTTACCAAATGACTTGTTTCTTTTATGTGCAAATAAACAATAAACAAACAGAGATAAACAAATACTACATACATATCATTGTTGCCCACGCTGCATGTGTGATTGGCTTGATTATCTATCGACTTTTCAAAAAGTTGTGACTGGTCTACAAACAGTAAAGATCGTAATCTAATTACTAAATGGTGGTGAAAAGATTTATTTACCTTAGGGCCATCGTCATTCCTTGGAAACATGTGAGATCTGCCAGACATTCCATTGAGAATGACCCGCAGTGCAGAAAAGACCCCGCCTCCAGATGTACATAATTGCGGTAGTCGCTGGTCGCAATGCTGGCATCACCGACGATGTCACACGATGGATTGCCGTCAATGATAGACGCTTCCCGGAGGGTTGCCATGGGGATGGTATATTTCCGGGATATCCTGCCTTAGGAATATAACATTTATGAATTATGAGCAGTGACGAAGCAGATAAGATGTTGCAATTAATAAGAATAAAATCTAAAAACCTCTGTATTACACTGAATCATTTGACGATGACTATTACTCGGTGGCGTCCAATTGCCGAATGACCAGGATGCGATCAAGAGGTCACAGGCTCAATTCCTGACATTCTTGGCTAGACGTTTTGTCCCTGGGAAATGTACTGTATACTTAATGACATTTTTCTCACTCCACCCAGGTGTAAATGGGTACCTGACTTCAGTTGGGTAGGTAAAAGACTGTGGAAGGAGATGAACGAGACCCGGCTTCCACCACCGTGCCTTAGACACGATGGATAAACAATCCCAACCCCTTCGGTCTCAAAAAAGGAATTGTGGCTACCATTACCTTTCTATCACCTCAAAATGAAGCTTGAACAACACACGTTCTACAGTTACGCTTCAAAAAAAATGTTGCTGTCTTGATTTTCATACCTTGATTGAGACTGAATACCGACAGAGCCGTTTCACCCCCACAGATCTGGTTATTGTTCCCCGGGCATGGGGTATCACAAGTGGAGTTTAACGTGGAACTCCTTGGTGTGGAAAAGTACTCTGTAGAGCCACAATAGCAGTCGGTGCCAGCCCCTAACGCTGTAGGTAGAGAAAGATTGCATGTTGATTGCTGTAGACGTACTGGCTTTAACACATCGATGCTCAAGGGCGGTGCCACATTTCAATAAATCAATCCAGTTAGAGTTTAGCATTTTAGCTGCCACGGTATACATTTTAAGGTGAAGACAAGGAAATTTATTCCCCGACAATTGTAACTGGTTCAATGTATGGCAACTTACGCACATGAGAGTTGTCTTTATTGCCAAATGTTGACAAATATAGAGAACTAATCTAATCTATGACTAACAGTAAAATGATCTATAGAAATAATGTACATGCTAACGCTACAGTATGTTGGTAACAGCATGCTGTGTCAGGAATGTATGACATAGTCTCGTTTTTACACAAATTTGCCTACATAGGTGGATATATGACAGTTCAACCAAAAACGTCCTTTGTATTGTTTATAGAAACATTGAGACGACAAATACAACTACCGTGACATTGAAGGACAAAGCAGTATACCTGCGAAGCTGTGTCCCTCATCAGTACAATGAGACAAGCATATGTCAACACTCATGTCAGCATAGGTCATGGCACTCCTGGAAATGATCTCTGTCAGATCTGTCTGGTAGCAACCCATGTATTTGGGCTTGCCAACTGATTGAGAAAACAATGGATACGTTAAGACCGAATGATGGGTACAAAATGGAAAAAAAAGCTGAAATATAGTTAAAAATAATCATAAGTTTCATAACATTTGTTTGAAGAGATACTTGCCATAGAGATGCCGAATGTCTTCTTGCGACAAGATGTCCTCTTGGAAGAACACTTCGTCCAAAGAAAAGTTCGCGCCTGGATTTAGATGACTGTTGTCTCGACCGACATACAACCCAGAATACAGATCACGCTCTAGGTACCCTGGCGGGGTTCTTTCTGCTTCGTTGACAACCAAGCGACCATTTAGGTACAAACTAAACATACCCGTTCCTGGTTCCCATACGAGCGCAACATGCATCCATCGATTTTCAATTACTGGAAATCTAATGGCAATGAGTTCCTTTGAGTCTGACAGTTCGGCAATGCCCTCTTTTGTCGTCGAATTGTACTTGATTGCAAACCCTCTGGTTGTATCGAGGTCACCGGAGTTGGAGATGAGTGTCAGTGCGCCACTGCCGCCGCTGTCGATTTTCATCCAAATAGCAAGGGTAAACCCTACGGCACAATAAATGGAGCTTCCTAGGCAGTCATGTGGAAAATCACCAACATGGAGGTAACCTGCAGTAATCCAGAAAGAAAATTAAATGTACTGTTTGAACAAACTTAGTCCAGTGTTACTTCAAAGATTCATGTATTTCTTCAACAGAAAAAGAGAGAATATTACGTAAAAATTTATTGTACACCATACCTGATTTGGTGTCAACTTTCACAGCATTTCCAACGACTCCACTGGTGAAAGATACCGTGCCGTTCACTAAAGCATCGATGTCTCCTCGAACACGACCATCCTCCAGTACCTGCATGGGCAGCCTGTATCTTTTATGTCGAGAATAGGATCCTGCAAGAAGGAAATGAAATAATTGATTATCAGGCAATATCGATATTAGCCGTTCCAACTCACGATGACCAAAAGTATTATTGAGAAACCTTCATGTCCATATGGAAAACCTCAGGATGTTTTAAATTATATCCTTACCGGTACCACAAAAAAAAACTGACGAAAGTCCAGCAAGTTTTGTTGATCTATAAATGCTGCTCAAGTAGCTATGGCAAGTTTTAAACCTGTGGACCTACCATACAATTCCAACGCGTCTGATTGTTGCAGTATCTTCTCTGTGAAGAAGAAATTGTCCAGCAGCAGCTTGGCGCTGTCAGAAGCATCTCCATTCCGTCCCTTCGTCCCGATGCGCAGCATTGTGTCGTTGTATCCAACACTGTTTACAGATCTCCACGTCTGCACCACTGGGGCATTACTTGGTACACCATTCACGTACAATTTCAACTGGTTCGTCCAAGAAAATTGAATGTTTGACCAAACACCGTGCGCTAGTTTGAAAATGGCTGATTGTTCATCAGTGAATTTTGATTGAACGGAGACTATATACTGACCATGTAAAGTCTCGTAAGCTACAGAAAAGCCTGGCGTATCACCTTCACCTCCAGTTGAGAGAAGGTAAAGCGTTTCATCAACGTTGGAAATGCTGTAAGACTTCACCCAAATGCTAACCATAAACCCCTCCACACAGTATATCGGACTCCCCAAGCATTGTCCTGGAAATGGTCCAGCAACAAGACTATTCTGCTGACCAACTACAAGAGCATTTCCCACGAGGCCATGCTCCAATGCTAGCCTTTTGGTAGCCTGAAGAAAAACTGTCTCTTGGTTGTCAGCAATACTGCCATTGGATGTGAGTTCCATTGAAAAGTTGTACTGCTTGACTGATGCCCCCAACGCTAGGGAAAACACGAAGAAAATGTCAAAGTGAACGCGCGTGTACACACAAATTAAGGCTGGCTTTACACACAGTCCACTTCAAATAATCCGAACCGGTTCCGAAGGGCAGTGCGCCACCCGTGGTGCAAGATATTACAGTTGCTCCTCTCATATTTCTTATGTTTGCTACAAGCGTTTTCTGGCATATGAAATAGTACGGGCCCAACAAAAAAGGAGGATGAGACTCATGTACAGGGACAGGCAGGACCAGGCTTGAACCCGCCGGCGTTCGTCCTCGCCACGCTGGCTGTACTGCAAGCCGGGCACGTTGATCGGGTCATAGGAGAACACCAAAGAAGAAGCAGCCACGGGTGGCAGGCCATTGCACTTGAAACATTCGAAAACTTTCATTGACAATTGCACAAATGTTTCAGAAAGAGGAAAATATGCTTCTATCGCTAGCGCAGGCTTATTAGCATATCATTATCATGACCCCGAAAGCGGTCCCGGAGCCAGTTTCCTCTTTACACACAGAGAGGAACCGCATCGACCCCCCGCTGATGTGGACTAGACCAGGGTTTGGGATGTGGTCTGGTGCGGTTCCTGGAAAAACCGGATTCTCCTCTTTAGACTGGAAACGGGAGGCGAACTAGTCCAGTTATAGTGGACTAGTTCGGGTAAAGTGGACTTAGTGTAAAGCCACCCTAACACACACGCAAAACATTGACAAATCATAATGACGCAGATCAACGTACCTGCAATGCCGTAATGACTAAAGATGATCTCAGAATTACATAGACAGAAAATGTATTCTTTCTACGGAAAACGTTGTAACATCATCTTGTCATTTTCTGACCAACCTGCATCGAAACATAAAGAAAGTAGCACTCAAAACAAAAAGATATTCGATTAAAAAAACTTGATTATCATACTGTAAAGCATCTTGATTTCCTCCGCAGTTAGCTCTCTGTCAGCGAAGCGGATCTCGTCAATGGAGAACTTTGATCGACGCTCATTACCCAATGTTGACCCAATGGCCAGTTCTGAGAAACAGTTGGAACTGTTTCCTGTCGTTCCAGCTTCCCGCGGTGTTGCTTGAAGAGAAGTAAATACATTTTAAAACATTTTATATTTTAGATGTTTTGACGAAGAAAATGCGTGTTTTGCTAGTCTAATGTAGTTATCAAAGTTCTGAAGAAAATATTCAGTAGTCTAATTACAGAATATCAACTCTTTTTCAAAATGCACCTTCTAAGATATCTAAAACGCTAGTATGGAGTGGTATGGTATCTACCCTTAGTCCATTGTAAAATGAAGTGCAAAAGAATCTATACGTTTGTGAAGGTTAGACATCCAGGTAAACAATATATAAATAGGATTCAAACTCTAAAACTGGATAAGAATTCGGAGATTTATTTCCAGACTTTTCAAGTGACATCCATCACTCTTCTTCAGCGTCACAAAAATGAACTGGCAGAACAAACCAGTACTTATTTACAAAAGAATCTATGTTCCAGTAGTATAAACACTTAGGCATATCTATTAGCATCTTGAGGCCGCCCATTCTTTTCATTCTTTTAGCGTGATATAAACTCATTGGATACATACAACTGCGCTTGATGCCGTTGACGAAAGTCTCCAATGCCCCGTGTTGGCTCCAACTAAAGGCAAGATGCGTCCATTGTTCTGGATGTACTTCCGACAACGACTTCCACACATTGCCGTCTGCCATGACCAAAAACTCTACTGTCGTCTGGCTGTTGGCCTGCAGTGGTGGAAACAAAAATCATCCTCAGGCTCTCGTTAAAAATTTGTCCCAAATGCATATATTATGGTTCGCAATTTTATGAAAAATATGTTGTGACTAATCACCGGCTGATCTTTCCAAATTCCAGAAACGTTGTATCATTATATGATTAGTATACGCAAATAACTGTACAACATTACAAAACATTTGTAATGTTGTACAAAAATGTTGCACAAAGACTGTAAGACTCGCCTAGAGTTTAGTTACATTGGTAAGCCAGCTTGTGTATGTTCTGTTATAAGCTTGATTCAGTTTGTTTTGTTACTGCTGTTAGTTAGACTAATATGTAACCTTTATAATCATAAATTCCTTTCACTGTATTACGGTTATTTTAATGTTATGATGTTGACATAGTTTATCTTCTTGTTTGCTGTTAACATGAGTTATATGTTACGTTGTAATTATAAGTTTATTTTATTATATTTGACCGTCATCTGTATCTTATGAGCAGAAGACCTTCATAGCCATATATGCTTCTTATCTAATGCTCTTTAAATGAATGCGAATAAAATAATATAGAATAATGAAGCACCACTCTCATGGTTATGATGGCACATACCTTGTCCCTGCTAACTGAAGAAAACACAGTTAAGTAACATCAGTTTCTTATCAAGTAAGTATTATCTATACCATCACCTCTTACCTGTAACGCGATTCCACAGGATGTATTGGAAACTGCTCCTGAGTCTAAATACACTCCCTGCAGTGGTGACGCAAACTTTATCCAGAACACCAATGAGAAGGCTCGACTGAAATCAGCGATGACGTATTTCATGTCCGTTAGTGCGGAACAGTTGACCGCTGGTAAGAGGCAGAAACAGAGACATTTTTAAATTCAAGAATGGTGGTTGTCTGCGTTTCCACATTGATCAAAGAAGCATTTTGCTTTTAAACGACATCGACTACACATGAATTAGAAATGTTTACACACAATGTATGTTAACAAAGGTATGTTAGCACAATTCTTTCTCCCTCTTTCTCTCTCTCTCCCTCTCTCTCTGTCTCTCTCTCTAGTCTCTAATAAACAATTTCACGTTTTACTACGAATATCCCGTTTGTACATAGAGTCGTTGGATAAGAGCACTATGTTACTTCAATTCGTTACTCTTTACTTCATTCATCGCCCCTTTACGTGGTAAACTCACAGTCTAAATTGGCAGGAAAATCAACAGAGGTCTAAACATGGCCGCTCAAACATCAGAAATATGATTGTTAACCGGTTAACCCCTTTCAGTAAATATAAAATAATTAAGTATGCCCTATATCTCTCTTTGTTTGTCTGCCCTTCTAAAGTCAATCTTGCAAAATCGATGGTGATTGAAATACATGAAAACAAATGCTAAATTCTGACCGTCTATCCTTAGAGCTGACCCATGAACACCGTCCACGAGAGAAGCGTTACATCCTGTTGTGGTGGTGACAGTGTAGAGAGAGCTATGAACGACCTGCGGGTTATCTGTCTCGGTACAGTCCATTGGTAGATATACTTTAGACCCTGGTTCATATTTAAAAAAAAAAGGAGTCAGCGTATAAATACGGTTCTAGAAACTATTAACTAATACATGATGACAATGAACTTTATTGCATATTCATGCCCAACATGGGTTAAATGCATTGGGTAACATGAAGTAAAAGGAAAGGATCATTTTGCTATGTTCCATCTAAATCTCTTCTCTCCTCTTGAAACATTTGTACACAAATACACATAGTTTTTCAATTACATCGAACTTTTAGATTACATGATACATGTGAATACCTTGTTATTTGTAAGATGCGAATATTTTTGGTTACATTGTAGTTGTATGGAGCTTACAAGGGATCTGCGCATGTCTGTGTATAGTGGGCATTCTAAGATAAAATGTATTTCATCTTCTATGCAATCATTGTCACAGAATGTACACATACTGTTATTTGATGGAGTCTGGTTGTACCAAAATGACAGCCTCCTTACCTACGTAATGGTCGAATGCTCCAAGTTCTTGCTGGTTCAGAGCCGTTTCTATGAAAACTACATTTGACAAAGACAAGCTGACACAGGACGATTCTGCTGTGTCTGAAAAAAATGGATTGATTTAGTTTTGTTTCTATACAAGTGCAAAATAGACCAAAGAGCCTAATAGTATGTAAATGGTAGTCTCTCAATGCGAAATGTTGACCCAACGTGATTAGAAGGGATATACATAGCGTTCATATATGTACGGGATGCACAGCTACAAATATCAAACTTCATCGTCAGGAAATCAACACCGTAAATGTATTCACTACCATAGGATGTTCCAATGAGGAGTTCCGTATTGTCGTCGCTTGTTGCAAGAGACTTCGAGCCAGATAAACTCGCTGTTTGAATGTTGCTTCCTGCATATAGTGTAGCTCCAGACTCATCTGCTGACATCTGTAAAATATATGTAATAATATTCATAACACACATTAACATAATTGATATTGGCGAGACACGTGCGAGAGATCGTTTTTCTAAATATCATGATCTTTAAGAAGATGTTACAGCTTCCACGTGGAACGCACGGGAGTCCCGGTAACCTGATACCATCCCTTACATTGGAAAGTTTTACCTAGCAACAGACCGCCATGAACATTGATATGTATTTGATAAACAGTAGATAAACCTGAATAAGTAGCCATTGTCCTGTAGATACTGCCGCATACGCAGTGAAGACTGAACCCATCTTGGTGACGACGGTGAGCTGGAGGCTGTGGTTACCAGGCACGTACGTCAGGTCGAATCCCCGAGTGGTTTCCAGGGAAGACATGTCGATGTTTGTTATGACTGTTCGCGGTGTACAATCGTTGGCGGTATCGACCATAAGCCAGAAGGACACGGTGAAGCCTCGAATGCAAAAGACCATGCTCCCAACACACGACCACATCCTAGTGATGAGATAAACATTGAAGGGAAGTTCAGTTTAACAGAACATAAAGAAGGAATTGATATCCAAATACATATTTTGGGAAGAGGGGCTGGGGCGAGGGATTGTCTCTGTACGACCAAGTAGTTGGTCAAAAGTGCACCTTGCGTAGCTTATTATAAGGCAATGGTACCAGATGCATAGATGCAAAATCAACGGGAAGTTGCAGGGAAAATTGTAATATTACGTTTGCGTTTTAATGCAATGCTATAATACCCTGAATAATGTTTACAAGGTAACAATTACTCAAGCAACTGGATAAAATTTGGAAACGGTCAATTCCAAATTGTATCCAGTTGCTTGAGTAACTATTAATTTGTATATTTTATTACCTGAATGTCTAAACATCCTCAATATTACCAATATTTGATAATGTTGTTGAAACTCACAATATTTACATGGTGTCATATTTTGAGGGCCAGGCAAATTCACGTAATATTCAAATGCAGTTAATTTACTACAAAATAGCATGGCCTACCTGTCCCCACAGTCCAGCCAATCGGTTTGGTTCAGCTGGATGCCGTCCACTGTTGGACTGTTGATGTATGTGACGTTACCACGAGGCTGACATCGCTCAGTTATTTCCCATGAATCCATTGATACTTGTGGTAGCAGAAAGTGATGACGGATAAAATCTACACAATAATAGGTATGAAAAATGGTTGACATGAAGCTAAAATAGTTTTGTTCAAACATCAAAGCATCTTGGGCAATCACTCACGGTGGGGTGCCATTTGATATCAGATAAGAAAAACAAAAAGTTAGAACTTATGGTCACCAATTATTGAATGCAAGCACATGCTAACTTTAAGATTAGATATTAGGAAACAATAAAATAAAATTCGCGTGTACCCATGATATTTCTTTACTTCTTTCGGGTAGTATGGTTATGTTGTAAATCAATGCATTGTCAAAAAAACACAGTATAACCCTTCATACTCACAGAATTTGCCAAGAATGTCGATGCGACCTAGCGGCCTTTCATAGAAGACAAAGTCGTCAAATGCTACTTCTGGTGGTTCCTCCATGGTAATGTCTTTGACGCCGCCAAAGTACAAGGAAGTACTGGAAATAGCGCTTTGGTCGATTGGGTCTTTGGTAACTGGTACTCCGTTTACGTACCTAATAACACGGAAACATGTCATACTTTAATTTTTGGCGAAGTTTCAGGAACGAGCTCAATGGTGCATTTATTCGTCCGATTGCCAGGAATTCCCGGAATTGCACAGGAATTTCTGTAACCCGTCCGCGCAATCTCTGTGGACACCACGAGGAGGTGGAATCGCCCGCCTGTCACTCAACACTCAGATCTAGCACGCAGGTCTCCCAACAGATGACCTACTTACGTGGTATCCAATTTCGTATGGGTAGGAGTGTGTCAGGGGGCGACATTTTCAGCTGCCTGTAACATCCGCCCATGTTGGTGCCCTTTAGAGTGCAAAAGATCTTGAAAAGACGGAGGAAAACAAAGCAGAAGTACAAAATGGGCAATGGCGTGTGGCAGTTCTTGAGAAGGTATACTGCACATCTATATTCTTATGTATGTTCTTAGCAGTTTCCCAAGGCACAAAGGAATATCTTTATTATCGACTTACCAAGCCTCTGTGCTTTTCGGAGAGTAGACAAAGGTAAGGTGAGTCCACCAGTGACTCGAGAGGTGCAGCACGGGCCCGCGAGAGATGCTGCCGTTGGCTATAGCCGCTCGGAATAGCCCGTCTCCCCGTCTTGGGCTCTTCAACCTGAATCCTTGTTAGCAAAAGACGTCAAACATATATTCAATGTGTTTTTCTGACTTTTAAGAGATGCATTTTTTAAGATGTTAACATGTTCCTCGTATCTTCCGGTATTTCCGTTTTTGATATTCTATAGATATGATAACTTAACCTTCGGCGGATTCTAAAGAACCTGATTTACACGAAACTTGAGCTAATTGACTTGCACTGCATAGCATGTAGGCATGTCATAGCACAGCAGCTTAGCTTATGATAATTATGATATAACGTGTAGGAATATGTCCAAAATATACATCGTCGTCAAAAGTAGCTGCGCCACTTATTTTAGTGGCCAAGGGACGTAAATGAGCGACTCTACACTGATGTACAACTGAAGTATCGACCCTAGATTATCGCATGGCGTGCTCAGGAGCCATTGACGGTCTGACTGATGTGGGAAATCACGTAATCGCTAAATATGATGTCATGACCTCATTAACATAACCTACTAGTAATACCATGCATTGGCGCTGAAAAGAGAAGCTAAGATTTGCTGCACATACCTGCATTGTTTCCTGCGAGTCTAATGATTTTGTTCTGCGTAAATCGGGACACGTCTCCGGGGTTGATCCAGAAGGCTGCGGTAAGACCATCTTCACAAAACTGGGCGTCATGAATGCATGTCTCTCTAGTGCTGTTGTCTAGTGTGGCATTCAGAACGGTGAGTCCTGCAGGTAGGCGTATGGCGTTCCTTCGGACACCCTATAGGGTCATGAAAACTAGCATCTATTCTGTAGTACTAATAGCTTAATGGCCAAGTATGAAGCTAGCGTTTGTATTTTGAACGTGGCAATGGGAAAGTTGAATACTTATAATGAAAAACTCAGATAATGTATAATGATATAATTCAGATAATGTATCAAGATATTCTATAATTAGAAGTGAATTGACGTATATGGCCGTGGGATAGCTTAGCAAGGGTTAGTCGAATACAGCCTCACTAAGTGCTTCTATCAGTGTTTGTTTACGAAATGATGCATTAATCGAGAGGATGTTAAAGACCCCAGTAAAACTATATAAATACGGGATAATGTAAACTATAGCCTTCAGTATGCGCCTGGCAGCCGTACAGTGCACATCAGTGGAGGCCTGGCTGAGAAAGTTTACCATGTACAAGTTACTCTTCAAGTCATGTTTGAATTCTATAGATAACATATAAGAATTTGAAGTATGGCTACACATAAAGAAGTTAGCTTGAAGGACAGTTAGCCAAGAAATAAAGTAATGACAACACTGGCTTAAAATTTAGTTTGAGACATTGGCTAGCAGTTATATGTACTGTTCTACAGAGCCCTATTCTATGCTGGTTACAACAACAAGAAGACGAAAAAAATCCCAAGTCATATTTCTAGACACACAACCTAGGCTAATGTTGGGAAGACATTGGAAATTTGTAACCATTTGGACACAACGTTGACAGGGTCGATTTGAAAGTTTGAAAATTTGAACAAGCTTGACTTCCCCCAAACTGAAAGTTGTAGATAGCATTGTCTTGATTATCCAAGGGATCTTATCTGATTGAAACTTCCTTGGATTATGTGACTTTTTGATAGATATCTGGGCCATTCTGCATGGTTTGATACTGTTCATAGAAAGGAAAGGAAAAAGGAAAGGAATGTCGAACCAGTTTAGCTCAAATGAACTCAATGAACAGATGAGCTACTCTTCCACTGGTCGTGACAGATCTAGAGGAGACAGACGCTATGTACAGTATTTACAGGTTCAGTGTACCGGGGAAATTCCCCTAGCTCTTTTCGACAAGCACAATGAACATTGGACCACGGCTTAACGTCCCGTCCTGAGGACTGCGATCTTTAACGGCAGCGTGCATGTCGGGTGAGCGACACAGCCGGGATCGAACCCGGGGCTTCTAGTTCCAGAGGCAAGATCGCTAACCACTGGACTACGCACGCTACAGCGTTCTACTGTTCATAGAAAGTACAGAAAAAAGTTTGAATTCTCTGACAGTTATTATGGTAATCTGTCCCTGCTATTGTCCCAGGCTGGCAGACATCTAATCCTTTTATGAATTTATGTGGTTATGGGGAATTAATCCAGCCCTCAACCTGCTGGGCAGCTCACAGTAGGAGCACTCCCGTTACGACTTCCCCAGGGCAAGGTTTTGGTTCCTTTAACTAAGAAAGTACAAAATGTCAATATTTCCCACCTTTACGATTGTTGAATATCCGTATATTTGTAATGGTACCGACCCTTCAACCGTCGAGGAGGATATGCTGTCCATTGGCAACCAGTGCATGTATCCTATGGTGAACAAAAATGGGGAAGAACACTACAATCATATTGTTTTACGTAGGATGTTATCAGATATACTTATTTTCAAAAGCAGCTAACCACGAGCGAATTCGGTTTCTTAAACGTAAAGCTAAATCTGCGTTTAGAAAAGTTTTTAAATGATGTTTGAAATTGATTTTTTTTGGAATGTGTGCTTTTATGTGTTATTATACTATGTTCTGAAGGAACAGTTACGGTGACTGTGATTAACTAACTTGATTTCGCAAAATCATTTAGGCCTTTTGTTACCAATAGACAGACTTTAAGACATTTGTTTGTAGTAGATCACTAGCTTTTAGTACAGTGCAAGCCACATTTCAATCATGAAACTTTGTACGTAAAATAGCAACTCGACATGGAAGTTTTGACTTTGCTTGCGACACTTGTTGCCCTTTGACATTTAAGGGGTTGCCATTGTTCGAAGCACAAGAAGTATCTCACTTGTGGATGTTGTGACGCTGACTGCGTTACTGAATATCATGTGAAAACATCGAAGAATGATCTTGTAGGTCGTTCCCTGGTTCAGGTTAGTGAATTGGACCTAGAAGAAATTGAAAACAACCATTTTTTTCAAATATCTGAATTAGAGTGATCTGGTTCTGTTAACAGCATTGCTGAAATTAAAATGTTTATAATTTCTGACAGATACACGATAATTAGCTAAGAAAATCCCTTAAGCAGAGCACAACAAAAATTGGTGATGTGTTCTAGTTTACAAGATTTAGGCCATGTTTATTTTTAATATATGGATGACATCCGCGCGCGCATCAATTTTCGGCCATTTCCAAAGAAAGGTTTCCTACCATACTGTATATCGTGGAAAGCAGCTACAAAATGACCAAATATATGACGTAAGTTGCAAAAATATATTTCGTCAAATGGATACTAATGTCTAGAATGCCAAACTCAAAGAGGAAGATGTGAAAGTCCAGAAATGAACAATCCATTATTTTGTGTACCATTCTCTGTGTGTTAAGTCATTTGTTCATTAAGTCACGTAGATTTCATAATGAAGGCAACTTCTTCTTTTTTATTCGCACGCGCGCATCAGTTTTGGGGTTCCCAGAGGATGCCATCCATATAATCAAATCAACATGGCCTTATATACAAAAATAGTAATATCAGACTGAATGATAACCACTGACCATTCGTTGTTCATGATGACGTCGATTCCAGGTAATTGGCATGCCGTGACTGGGAACGTGCGTTATCTCGTAATAGCTAACATGACCAAATGGAGGCTCCCACTGTATCGTGATTGTATCTTCATCTCGATATGGGATGGATACATTTGTAGGGGGCAAAGGCACTGTAAAATTCAACATCAATATAACTATACTAATGAAAGCTAGATCATTAAATTAACTCAATCAACTGACAGGTAATCAACATTAATTTATAAATTTTATCAAATTGAACATAGGTGTGTTACGACGATGACAGCTATTGTTAGATTATAGTTGTTTTCGTGACATATTTATTTCACTCAAAGAACGTTAGAGTTTCACAACTGAATTTTTATTGTCTCACTTACTTGTCATTGTCAGATGTTCAACAGAAACAGGTTCACTCTTCAAGTTGCCAGTAACCGCAATCATAGACAGGCTAAATGTACATCCTGGAATCAAGCCTGTGAAAGTTGCCTGAAAAGAGATGACGATGGATATTTTAGATACAAACATCCTGTCCCGGCACCATTGAAGTAATTGCTATGATATACATGCATGATATACATGATATAGAAAAATAAAGATTACATACACGAGACAAACATCATAGTACAATGCTAAACTTTCTTCAACACTAAGGTATACACGGATCAAATTTTCAGCGACAAAGTCAGAATACTGGACACTGAACAGGACTACTTTATGAGAGGTACAAATGAGGCCATATACATCAGGGCACTCCAGCCATCACTAAACTGAGACGGCGGGCGTCATAAACTTCCTGGCACGTATGACCAATTGATGACGTCAGGTATCTGTAAAGGTACGTGTCAATAATGTTTCGCGAGTTAACGTTCGGCAGTGATTGGTCATTATTGATCATAAATAAGGCGACAGTGGTCGTTGAAAATTTGATCCGTGTATACCTTAGTGGTGAAAGAAAGTTTAGCATTGTACTATGATTACTACCGACACAGATGAGCTTCCATGATTTTAAGACACACGTCAGTTCGTGTTTCTTTCTTTACTTCTTTCTGTGTTCATCAGCCAGGGTGGCCTGTGCCTGGTTCCTCCTTCCCAATAATTATAACACCCTGATAACACATTGCATTGTATGAGCAAAACATATAACATTGCATGTACAAGTGCGCCCACCAAACTGACAAGGATGTTTTCGTAGCATAATGTAATCAGACGTGAAAGTTGATCCAGCTTGACTGTTTCCTGTCATATATTCATTGAGCTAGTCAGGAAATCTTCTTCTCAGGCAGGATCATCAACCACACTGTTGCTCATCAACTCATCAGTGCGATCCACATAGTCAAGTCAAAGTTTATTGCACAACAATTACAACAAGTAAAATGTAAGGCAAAATACTACTGTCTACTTACGTAGATCTAGTACAAACTAGAGGCAGGTTCTAGGCCATACAATGTTCTAGTACAAACAGAAATGACCTAGGCTATACAATGTGAATATGCAGACCAAATAGATTCACAGGATTCATTGCTTTAAAAAACATACCTCTGTTTTGATCTGTCCGACTGAAATTGTGAGGTTTTCACCACAGCCCTGCTTATTTGACCCAATGGTGATGTTATAGGTGTCCACGTCGCCTTCTGAGGCGCCCCACCGAGCATCAATCTTCGACGAAGTCTTTGCTGGGGTAGTCACCCATGGCGGGGCTGCAGGGACTGGCAGCGAGAAGACGCGAAACAGTTAGCTATGATAATTGATAAAATTGTGGGTCTTCATCATAAAAACGTTCTGATCCCATATTAAACACTAACAACCTGTTAACCTAACTACGGAGTACCGCAAGGTAATGTGGAAGTACATGCGGCCAGGCTGTAACTGTTATGTGCAACTGAGAAAAAACATGTTCCCGATCGAGAGCGAAAGAATCGTTTCCTTTACAGGAAAATTAAAGTAATTTTCAAGTACCCGTTATCATTGGCTATCCCGGGTTTTTAAAACTTGTTCTACATGCGTTTTTTTTTTTCAAAACGATTTTATGAGCTCTAAACTATATATCCTTGTCTACTGTGTGCAGTTCCTGATCGAGAACGAAATAATCGTTTTATTACCGTTTTATTTACAGGAAAACTGAAGTCGTTTACAGCTACCCTGTATTGTAGGTTTAATATTCCAGTTTGAACTTTATACTATTAAGAAATATAAAGAAAGTCATGTTTTCGGTGCTGCTTCTGTGATGACCAACTCACTTCAGCAGATAATAGTATAGATTTGTAGGTGGTAGGTGTCTGGAAAACGATGGTCAAGTTTGATAATAGGCCTCCTAGTGGGTTTCCACACCTTGTCCAAATTAGTCTGCACCCACCGCTCTGGTAGATTCATAGATCGTCAGCACTCAAAAAGTACAGCATCTTTAACAATTTCGACACGAATGCGTGAGCATAGCAAGCAGTAGTTGTCTGCAAAAGCCGTCATTTAGAAGTTTCCATATAAGGCCTTTCCATCGGCTTGTGCGCAGAGGAAGCCAATTAATGCCCTGCATATAGCTATTATAGTAAATAAAGTTCCGCCAGAGGAGAGAAGGACGTCCTTCTATACCATAGCTATGCACTTATTGCTTTGCCTATAACACCGTTACTATCGAGAATTGGGTATGTATCGGGTGATTTTTGGTGATGGTTGCTCTCACTCACCCACTCTCCCTGTTGATGAAACTGGTTCACTGGACACAAAATGGGCCACACTGAACACGGTGATGTTGTAAAGCCTTCCGGGAACCAGGTTCCTACAGAAGAAGTCGAAAGAAAGATGCATGTTTTTCAACCATTAATTGTGGTTATGATATTACTTTCCCAATCTTCACGTACTCACTATGTTAGTATCAAAGTTTTAATTACCATAAGGATTAAAATAGACATAGAAATTATACAATGTATCTAGCAAATTGTTCTTACATAATAGAGCAATTACATATTTTGGGTTTCACAATCTGCGTATGAAACCATTGACTTTAACGCAGAACTTTACATACACCTTACTTCATATGGTCATATTTTTTCCAACTGTATGGTTATCACGTACGATAACGCTGCTTCAACATTTACTTGTGATAAATATATATATGTAAGATTGTTGCTTATGAACTACAGTTCTAAATTACAACATTTTCCACGTTATTGCTTGTGATAACATATATTTGGATGATATTTCAGATACATCGTACCAGTTCCACATGCCAAATATCAGTTTCATTCATATTTTCTGTATCTTGATATTCCCAATACTTAAAAGGAGCGGATAACTGATGGTCTGATGTCACTTATACATGTCATTGATCAAATAACAAAAAGACGCGGACTTACTGGAACGTGAAGGAAGTCAAAGTGGTGGTGTTCCTGGTTTGCTCCACTCCATCGGCTGCAGCAGCTAGTGTCAGTGAATATCTGTTGACATTACCGCTTGGAGCGGCCCACGTGACCTGTAGGCTTCCGTGCTGAGACACAATCTGTAGATCTTGAGGTTTCCCTGGCGCTGTAGTCAGAACATTATAACATACATGTAGCTATTTTTCAAACTATTACGCTACCAAAAATGCTGTTTCTTATTTTTCTTGTTTTCTTATTTTTTCTTATTGAGAGAAAGATTTTCTTCCATAAAGAATTTCAAGAAAATCAAGAAACCTTACGCAAAACCTTTGTATGTTAAATCTTACATTAAGAGTTTTATTCTTGTTTTTCTTAGGTGAAGAGAGGATTTCTAGTATGATTTTTTATCAGCAAGAATATTCTGGAAATTCTAGTCAATCTTTCTTCGTTATTCTTCACACAATATTTGCTTCTTGTTTGGTCAAATCGAGTATTTTACAGAATCTACTCTTAAGATTTTTATTCTTGCCATACATGAATTTTTTCTTTAGACTTTCATTTCACTAGGAAAACATTCTTGAAATTTCTTGTTTTCTTGACTTAGGAAGTCTGAGGAATATGATTCTTGCCATTCTTAGTATATCTAAGAAGATGAAAGGATTTTCTTGACCAAATACAGTTAAGAAAAAATGAGAAAATCAAGAAACTGTAAAACAAGTAATTCCCAAGTGTTTTTCTGTTCGAATTCCTTTTCCACAAAGTTAAAGAAAGATGATTCCTGCTTTCCTGTGTTATCTAAAAATGGAAAGTAAGAGGAAAGTTCGAATTTGAATGATTTCCTTTATTTTCTTAACATTGTAAAGCTCAAGAAGATAATTATTGTTTTTCTTGTCATGAGAAAGTAAATTATGCTAATTTAATACTCCCATCATCCTTTGCTGTAAAGACAGTTTGAATGTGGACCGTTGAGTTTGGGCTCCAGCTGTATTTGCCTGATAATAGGGAAAGATGTGGCTAGTTTCGTGAGGACACTTTTTGGTATCATGTGGGACTCACTACACAACGTAGATGACTTGTTTTAAGTTCCAAAATGCTTCCTCAGGCCAACGCCATCAACAGATATGCTCCAGGTATGTTATAGCCTGTCTTGCATGAAAATAACTTATTTCCCAAGTAGATACTCTTGAACCGCGACCAAGGCCGCCACCGTCTCCCCCCCATCTACAATACTCTCGTGTCACGTGACCTAGTGACCTCTCGTAGGTCACGTGACAACCCAACTCAGAGCTGATGAAGGAGTGGTGGATGCCACCCGAAAGCTACTCAAGCTGCAATATTTTAGTCGTGAGTATCAGTTTAATTCCTCAATATTTCTATAGATACTCTTAGTTTTGTTTTTGTGGTTGCGTGATACAGCCAACCAGTAATTGCAGAACATGTACGTTTAGTGCAGTTATACCTAAAAGGTACTAAAAAAGTATAAGTATAACATTTTCAAGCAAATGCACAAGCCCCCATCCCCATGCATGTATAAGGGGGAGGGGGGCGATATGTGTTTTTCTAGGCTAGAAACCTTTGTTGTGTTTGTGGTTGCATGATACAGCCAACCAGTAATTGCAGAACATGTATGTTAAGTGCAGTGATACCTACAAGGTGCTAAAAAAGTATAAGTATAACATTTTCAAGCAAATGCACAAGCCCCCATCCCTATGCATGTATAAAGGGGAGGGGGGCGATGTAGGAAAATGACAGTCATCATCATCTTTTTTGTGTGTTTTTCTAGACTTAGAAACCTGTTGGACCAAAGAAGATGCCCCCATCTCAAGTTTGGAAAATCTTTCAACAATTACAAGTCATTGATTATAAGAAGGACAGCTACAACACTGCAGAACTGACAGTTTTAGAAGGACAATTAGTTATTTGTATGAGCACAGAGAAAATGTGATTTTATCACAGCATCTGTCTGAAATGTGAAACATTTATGGAAACAATTGTATTGCAAACTGGTTAATCTTTGCAATCCTTGGTTAAGAATGGGCATTAGAAAGAAAAATCCAAAACTGTGTATTAAACAATTTGATCAATGATAATAAATATGATTGGAACATATTTAAATCATGTTATCATTAATTTATTAAATGGTATTCTTGATTCAAGACCTCCATCTTAGTTCAAGAAACTGTTTCTAGGTTTGAGGAATTCATTCTTAAGGACAGAAAGGTATTCCTACAACAAGAACCTCAGTCTTAGTGCAAGAAGCTCATTCTAGGTGTAAGAAATTCATTATTGAGGTCAGAAAGGTATTCCTATTACAAGAACCTCACTTTCAGTGGAGGAAACTCATTCTAGGTGTAAGAAATTCATTATTGAGGTCAGAAAGGTATTCCTATTTCAAGAACCTCGCTTACAGTGGAAGAAACTCATTCTAGGTGTAAGAAATTCATTATTGAGGACAGAAAGGTATTCCTATTTCAAGAACCTCGCTCTCAGTGGAAGAAACTCATACTAGAAGTAAGAAATTCATTCTTGAGGACAGAAAGGTATTCCTATTTCAAGATCCTCACTCTTAGTGCAAGAAACTCATTCTAGGTGTAAGAAATTTATTCTTGAGGACAGAAAAAATAAGGAAAAGTCAGTGAGGACGTAAACTTTTTCTTAGAATATTTTTCTCTGAATTTATATATCTTAGATAAAAATTCTGTGCCAAAGAAGAATCATAACAACAAGAAAATTTATTTCGAGGTTTTAGTCACATACAAAATGTATGTGCGAGAAAAAAACAACTTGGTCAGAGAAAAATATTTTCTAAGAAAAAGTTTATATTCCTTACATCCTCACTGACATTTCCTTATCCGTTCTTATTCTTCACACAGAATAATTTTCTTTCTGGAAGATAATTTTTCTTCAACAAAGAAAAAACAAGAAATAACGGGAATGGCATTTTTTGTAGTGTACTAGATTTCCTTCTCTTGTCAGGACGTTGCCATATAAGCCTATGAGATTAGACTCTGGTCTTCTTGCATACTAAACAATGTAATGATTTCAGACTGGATTCTGTATACCTTATCCATGTCAGGGGGATTTCAACATGATTAGATTTGTATGGACTAGTAGATGACGCTCATTTTAATCTAATCACATTTGGTTTTGTTTATTTACCGTATATCAATTGCATACATTTTCTTCCTTGTATCTAATCTAATTTGATTGTATTGAATGTAAATGGACTCCAGGAAGAATGGTGCAATATTTGCTATAATTGAAGTCTTATAGAGATCTGAATGAAATAAGCAAACAAACACATAATTGAAGTAAGCACTTACCTGTGGCTATGGATGCATTAGCTTGAGCATGGTGCAACTTCTGTCTGGACCAGGTGGTGATGAGAACAGTGTATTTTCGGCCACTGGTCAGCCCTTCAAACTGGGCATTGACTGCATCCGTCTCAACTACAATCTGTAATGCAAACAAAGCAGTTCAGATAAGTAATGCTTTTTTATTGCTCTTTTTGTATTGGTCAGAAATTACCCGCAATGACGGCCCTTTTAGCGCTGAATTGATGCAGGGTTTACAGGTTTTACATAATACACAGCATGCATATACATATTTTGTCCACACTTGCATTTTGTGGAACTGTCGCAAGGGTCTTGGCGGCTGCCATTCGGCGCCACCAGGTGACCTCAATACGACATTCCCCAACCAAAGTCAGGTACCCATCTACACCTGGGTAGATTGAGGAAAGTCGTGTCAAGTGCATAAGTGCATAAGATCGGTCACAGGACAGGATTCGAACCCGGGACCTCTTGGTTCTGAGCCGAACGCTCTGCCATTGTGCCACACGACTCCACACATATCATCTTTAAGACACATGCATGGTGACATGTCTACCTTAGCTTGCCCCCCAATGATCTGGAAGTCTATATAGGTAGGTACATGCGATGGTGTAGGTACATCAGCCTCAACTGAAACGATGATACAGAAAATGGAAATGACTAGACGTACAGGAAAATATTCATGGTTGTGAACAGGTAGAGATAGATAGTTATGAACATTAGGTAAGCTTTGGACCGTAAACAGTGTAAAGAGACATTAGGATATTAGTAACTAATGATGCCCTTGGGCTATTGTGCAAATACTATCATGATAATTGTAACCGTAACTACTACTGAAACCGTAAACATACCATGTTGTTAATTGCTTCTGCCGGACTGATTTCCAGCGATGTAGAGTTCCTAACTCCTGTCAGTGCCCAGGTCACGATAATGGTATCAGCTGAGGATACCAGAGACACATCCATTGGAGGCGTCGGCACTGAAAGAGAAGACAATCGACCTTATTGTAAGCAAGCAAAAATTTTGCAAATATTTCCAAGTTATAATTATCCCTCAAGGTTTTCCGTCACAGAGAATCAACCACGAAATGTTAAGCTAAAAATTCAAAGTCCTCCCACACGATAATTCTTGGCACATCAATTCTTGGCATATCGGCATTTTATATTCACAACACAGTTTTCACAAAAATAAGATACAAGTTGAAAGTAAAAAAAAAGAAGTTCGTCTATTTCTTCCGGTAATGGTTCTGGAAAAAATACAATTCTTAGAATATTTTAAGACAATGATCAGCGCGCATCTAAAGGTATATGGATCTGGAAGGCGCTCATTGTTGCTACATACGAGGATGGTACAAAAGCAAACGCAATTTTTTTATCAAAGCAGGTTCATTTTTGTACAAAATTAGTTGAAATTTGGCACACATATAAAGAAACATCTCTTCTTCAGACTGAAGTATGTATTTTTCACATTTCTATCAGCAACTGAGTTGACTGCAAGTTAACCACACCCTTGGAATCTTGTCAGTGGCGTTTGTTTTTGTACCACCCTCGTAGGGGACTTTAATACTTACGGGCTTCTACAGTGATGTTCTCCCCTGTGCTGAAGACTGCCTCTCCATTGATAGTCACTTTGGAGTACAAAACTCCTCTGTATCGTTCACCAGGCTGGAGGCCGTCCATGACATGATTTAAACCTGACAAGTAAGGCAAAGGCAAACCGTGTAATGTACAAACAAATTCTGCTTTCTGACTTGGTAAGTTGTTACATTATGCATATATGATACAAGTTGAGTACGGTTGTGGGTGACAAGTATTAGAGGCTATACGGCTTGAGCAATACATATATGAGTGGATTTTTTATGAGGTCTTGACTTAGTCTAGTTATACTTCATTATTGATTTTCTACAGTTGCTTTATTACCTTCTATATCTAAATAAAAATAGACGTTGAATTTTCAGCAGCGTTTGTGTGTGTGTGTGTGTGTGTGTGTGTGTGTGTGTGTGTGTGTGTGTGTGTCTGTATATCTGTCGTTTGCTCAACAAGACTGTTGGTCAACTGAAGAAAGGCTGAAGCTTGCAACATGATTTGAGGGCACAAAACGGCCGTTCTGTCTCGATTCATTTTGCTTACACAAGTTCATATCTTTAGAACTCCTTTCAAGCTAAGAATTGACAGCTGTTAAAATAAAAGTATAAAAAGTCATTGGCGGCAAGATGATTTTGAAAGATGTTCTCACCCCACCACCCCCCACCCCCCTCACACACACACACAGAAACAAGCGCCACGGTTCTGAACACCACGGGTGGCCCTTTACAATTGTAATGTTTTTCAATCAATAGGACTAGAGAAAAAATAAAACAAGTATGGTATAAGTGACAGAGGTAGTCAATATTATATCGGCTTGTTACAGGAAGAAATGATTTTTTGCCAGATTGGTGTCAATTGACTCTTACCTTAAACGCATCGGACTTAGGTAAACTAGCTATACTCGTGGCCTTGTTGGCACGTGATGCAGTATTTGGGTGGGATAACTACTGCCTCAGAGGCTGAACTGCAAGTATGCTAAAATTTGTGGGGATCATTACCTAAAAATTGCAAAAGGTGTGTGTGTATGTATGTGTGTGTGTGTGTGTGTGTGTGTGTGTGTGTGTGTGTGTGTGTGTGTGTGTGTGTGTGTGTGTGTGTGTGTGTGTGTGTGTGTGTGCGTGTACTGCTGCAATGGCAGCTTTTCAAAGCTCTTGTACCTCAATACAACAGAAATGAAATTGTTACCTGCGACCTTGGTGATTTTGCCATTAGGTCGTTTGAAGTGATATATCTCCACGTTACAGCAAGCTCGTTCCCAGGTTATAGTGACGCTGTTCTCTGTCACGTTCGTCGTTGTCACATTGGCTGGGTTATTTGGATCTTTAAAGTGAAAACACAAAAATTAATTCATGTAAGAAGTTGCAGATACCGGCTTTGTCATATTCGTGTTAAGAAAGTTCTTTGAAAGAATAGATACTGAATGGCAAAATGAGTGACAAAAATACGCTAGTGATCTCCTTCCGACTGAGCAAACTTCAATTCATGAGCCAAAATAAATATAAAATGCACATGATTCAAATATTACATTCACCCAATGTACATTTCTACTAAAAAAGAACAGTAATCATTAAAATCGTGCGACTTTTCATCAGCCACTGCCTCAAAAAAAGAAGTCAACCCCCCGAGTGATGTATGAGGAAAATAAGTTTAAATGTAATATACACTTGTTACTTTTTTTACTATTTGTATCCTTGCAAATAGCCTACGGGCACGAATGTGCAAATAAAAAGAATTATATATTTACATATTTCTCTATATTCATTTATACCTCCTGCGAGTATCCAGGTATCTGAGTCGCTTCATGGGAACCTAATGAACAAATGCTGTACGATCCCAGGGCCTATTGTTTCTTTATTACTTACATGTGACTGATGTTATCTGGACTGCTAAACTCCTGTTCCCGTTACGTGTGCTGGCAACCTCGAACGTGTATGGATACCCAGGGGTCAGGGAACACTGCTCGTGGGTCGTCACATCGCCAGCAATGTTCTAAATGAGAGAAATGTGTTATAGATTTTTCTTTATAAGCAGTCAATATAGCAAATTTAGGTCACATGAATATGTATCTTAAAGAAGCATTAATCATTTCATTATTTCTTTATCAACATTACATATTGATAATCGTTGTGCCTGTTTGCATCGTATAACTGCCAAACTGCTAGGGATACCAAACTTGGTGGCTTTTCCTTAAATTGAGTTGGCAACAATTCTATGATAAAAGTTAAACTTCATCATTTTGTGTTGCCATGGCAACGGGTTTCAAATTCACTAATTTCGTTTTCAACGCTGAGGTTTCCAGGGTTTCCTTGGTCAACCACACTAGTTTTTCTACATATATAACATCATATGTAATCTAATAATCTAATCTGGGGGTCATAAGTGGAAAAATATAAAATTTGGAAAAAAATTGAAAAAAATTTGAAAAATTTCAAAATGGCCGATCCATGATGATGGATCCCAAGGGATAGCTAAATAAACTACCAAAATTACAGGAATTATTATTGCTACGTGTACATCTCTCCCTAGGCACTGCAAATTTTGTGATGAAGCACCATACCGCTTTATAATTAATTACCGCTTGGAAATTATGACCCCCCCCCCAGGAAATTATGCCCCCAGTCCCAGATATCCCTCAAAAGCCCAGTGTAGATAGGGTTAACATTTGTAACTTGTCAATATAGGTAGAAAAATCATTCTTTTGATATTTCAATCACTTGGTTTTTGAATCAAAAAAGCATTCGGGTTGCAATTAGCTCCATGTTGTGGGATGAAAAAATTGTCTCACCTGGCGTCCCGCCTCTATATTCCCTTTGAAGACTACAACCTGGTATCCATCAACCTGCGAGGCAGGGGCTGTCCAGGAGATGCCGATACAAGTCTCGCTTACCATGTCCACATGCAGGTCCGTAACCTCTGCAGCTAACAATAATAACATTGTGTATGTAAGTGTTATTCCTGCCCTGCACTGGATATTTTGAAAGGACGGATAATGAATAGCCTGAGTGTCATCCAGTTTCAGTTCAAGGCTGTTCTTTCGAAGGTAGAGCCTGGAACTGAAACAGGATGACACTCAGGCAAGGAAATAAACGGACTGTCAGGCAAAATATAACAAGATGACAACATCGCATTAGGTGGTATAGATTTCACACAAATGGTGAATACGATGATGAAAAGTGGGTAAATTTAAATGGTTGGTAAGAAGTAAACATGTTAGTAAGTGGTAAAATGGCAAATGGTTAGTATAATGAATGACGTAATACAATGATGCAAACAAAATAACTCGACATAAAACAATAGAGGATTAGTACAGGCTCGTTGGATCTCTGCAAAACGTTCATTTGGTAAACGTTGGCGGTTCAGGTGTATATAAATTTAGCTTTTACCCGATGATACATTTTCAATAGAAAGCAATATGCATTCAAGAACGTATATGTAAGCGACAGCCTGTCCATGTGTTCGTTGACATGTTACAAATGAATTCTGCTGATAACGTGATAGGACTCCGCCTTTGGGTACAGGTTGGAGTGGATGCTTATGTCAAGGGAAGTGTGTAGAAACGCTTGAAATTTTGAAATGTGTTCCCTTTCGTCTAGCTGGCATAAGCAACGAACGCCAGCTCATGACCAAACAGCCGATGGTGTCGACATGGTCATTACTAGATCTTTATCGCCAAGGCCAAACTTGCGATGCCATGAGCAGATTCTGAAGCGACATACTGGCTGAGTCTATCGACACCCACACTTTATTACACAAGATGGTAAAACAACCCAAAACCCTGACCAAAGAGTTGGTTGTGATGGTGATGATAGTGATGATGGTAACGATGGTGATGAAGATGATGATGATGATGATTGCGCACGTGGTGATGATGTACACGTCGGTAAGATGGTGGTGCAATTTTACAAATTTTACAATCACACAAGATATGTGTTTCATCCAGCCTTACTAACCAATGCATGCAATGTCAAGCGATGCATGAAATCAGTATTTATTCTGCGGGCCGGAAACATTTTTTCTATGGGCATAATTTCACTGGTTTACTTGTCAGTGATGGACGGGCAACATACCACATCGTTGGACCACACACGCTTCGTATCTCACGTCAGGGTCTAAAGTGTAACACCAAAGGTAAGACCACCCGTCTGGGTTCCTACAGTAGTTATCTACGAGTCCAGCGTGCGGATAGTTGGATGGTGTACGGCTATGGGAGTGTGGTGTCTGGGAGTCCCAACGCTGGCACACGCGCCCTGATGTTGTAAAATAAGCTTGACCACGGTAACTGCTCCCGATACCCTTGTAGCATTCACCGTAAGCTGGGGATATCAAGTAAAGGTTTTGTGGAATATTTTACAACTTGAAAATTTTCGACGTTACTTTCAAACTTATAAGGTGATGAAGGGTCATACATTCGTAGAAATAGTGAAATTTTGTCGTCTTATATCTATCTGCGTCTGTCGTGAGCATCATGCATGGTCTCAGTGCTCCATCCGGGTTGCTGCAGATGTTCTCGCCCAATCTCGCGTGATGTGACATAATTCTGCTGGTGTGGAACTTGAGTGTTCTATCGTTCAAAGGTCATTGCGCTTTTCTGCATTGATGTCTGGTGATTTTATTTGGGGGTACGGTGTGTTGAGGTCCCTTGACCATGTCCCCAAAGCGACTGAGACAGAACACTTGTTGCAAACATCGTAAAAGAGAAACAAAACAACGCCAGCATCTAAAATATAATCAAGGTTGAACAGGAATGTCGCTTAATAGTTTGATGTTTAACAGGAGAACTGACCCACAATAGTAAGTGAAATGCAACAATGGAGTTTTGAAGAGCAACATCATATTTTCTTCACCAAAAGGATTTCGGATGAATACATACTTTATAACATGAAACTGTGGTTCATATGTATCCTGGAATATGCACGTTTACTTATCCTATACAGAAAAAAAGTTGAAAAGGCTTACCCATAACTTGACAAATGAAGCCAGCTGTAAACGTACATGGTGCATCACACCAATATCCGAGACAAAAAACTGCACAAGGTTCATTGTTCCCACCATTTGGTTCACCTGATGCCCAGTAACTGAACCCCGAAATTTCACTTCCGTCGTTCCACATGAACGCGTTTCTTTCGTCGACTAATGTCAACCCAAAGAAGTAAAACTGAACGGTCGGAGACTCTTGGGATGCTTGTTCTGTTAGGTAGGCGAATAGCTGGTTGGTTGCTTTGTCTTTAGGCATCGCTAGGTGGCCGCCCTCATTGTTGCAGCGGGTCTGTGCGTCCGTGTATGCTTCAGTTTGCTCGGTAAATACCTTGTAACAGGCCTCTGCAAACGATGTATAGCCATCTGGGCAATACAAACCTGTAAATACACCCTTAAGATGAGTCGAACATTAAGTTTGCGGAAAAAGTGACATTGAAAAAGGAAATTTACTTCCAAGAGCACATATTTGAGGTAGGCTGTGCAGAAAGGCAAGTCTTTTTTTACCTTAAAATGTGAAGTTACTATTGACACGCGTAGGACTGCACTAGCTTCATATCTACTTTCCGTTGATGATTTTCTTACATAGTAGAATAAGACAGTTACATACCAGCATAGATGTCTTTTAGAACATTTCGTTCCATATCAGCTAGATCATATGGCTGATATTCCATTTTGATAAATATTTCCCTTAGTTACTTTTATAGGAGCGAATGTGTACGAACCAGCTTGTTTGATATGGCAGTTTCGTAGTATAGGAAACGGCGCATGGATGTAAAGAATTATACTAAATATCTATAGACAGGTAGGTAAAGAATCATCCCAACTTGTGCTTTCTAGTGCAGGTCGAGAAGTGGTAAAACCAATCTTTATTGTGCAAGTTCAGAAGTCACAGTACAGATGAAGAATTGGTGTTTGTGCTTTAAAGATTATACATTATCACATTAGATTACACAAGGAAAGCTACACAAAAAAGTGAAAATCTTTCTATGCTATGCTTAATATATTCCAAAGTCAAATTCTTACTTCAAGTTGTTTCACATAAGTCCGTCATAGTTCTGGGATTTTCCACAGTTTGCAACTTATGCCGTGCTGACGACTTCTCACCTGATAATTGAATTATATGACGTCAGTGTTTCAAATTGTTCACCTGATGATTGTATTGTATGACGTAAGTGTTCTAAAATTCAATCATCAGGTGAAAAATTTGACACACTGACGTCATATAATTCAATAATCAGGTGAAAAGGCGTCAGCACGGCATTAGTTGTTGAAAACTGTGGAAAATCCCAGAACTATGACGGACTTATGTGAAACAACTTGAAGCAAGAATTTGACTTTGGAATATATTAAGCATTCCATAGAAGGATTTTCAATTTTTTGTATAGCTTTCCTTTAAGTGGACAAACAGTAGAATGGAAAGCCCTCCATTATAGGTTCCATACCTTTTTCACAGATGACACCAAGCAGGCCCGTACAGGTCCAATACGTCCATCGATTGGGGTCCATTGATGCAATGCCTTTCTTAATACGAACACAGTCTTTGTCATCAACGGATGAACCGTAATTTCTAAAGTCGTCGAAACTACCCAATACTTCCCCATCCTCCCACACGAAGGTTCCCTCTTCTTCCATATCGTTCAGTCCGATCCACATGCCAATGTCACTGTTGACACTGTTGCGCAGTTGGACAATGAAGTCGTTGGTTGCCTTGTCTTTTGGGAGAGCTAGATGGGAGTGGTTGCTCAGGCATATAGCTCTTGCATCTGTGTAAGATACTTCGACGTCAAAAGCACGAAAGCATCTTGAACCGTGGCTGAACCAGTTTGGTTCGCAGGTGCCTTGACTCACTGTTGGGGAAAGGGAGGTAAAAAGCTGATTTTTTATTCGACAAAAACGACAAACATAGTAGTTCCTCACCTATACTACTACCCCAGTATGATTCCGAACAAAGAATTTGTTTCAAGAAATCAATATTTGCAAGTATGATAAATCAAAGGGAAAATAATGTGCAGTTTGTAATTCATCTCCTGGAACCAAGCCAAGGAACTCTGCCAGAACTTTGGAAACCTGAGTCAGAATTCCTGAGCTAGAATTCTGAAAAAGCCAGAATTCTGAGAGCATGAGCCAGAATCAGAATTCTGGGGGCCTAAGCCAGATGAATTCTGGGGGCCTTAGCCAGAATTCTGGAACTTCGGGGGGAGGGGGAGTCTGAATTCTGGATATTCTGGGAGCCTAAGCCAGAATTCTAAGAATCTGAGCCAGATTTCTGGAAACCTGAGCCAGAATTCTGAACATTTATGAATGAAATAATTATTAAGACTCACGTAATTACCCTTTGCATTTTAAATTAGTACTTATCGGGAAATTTGCATTATAGTGACACATGGACAGGTTCATATCGTTAACTTTTAAAAAGCAACTCTCTTACATCCACACTAAAGATTGAAAAGAACAGTATTGCGGATATCTGCGTGCAACGGACATGCTTTCCATTACGTCTTTTAGGTTGTATCCATTTAGACGTCTTTACAAAAACTAAAGTTCTGTTTTCAATGAGTATAATAATGTGCTTTGCTGTTAGAATTTCTTTGAGTGCGTGTGTAGGTAAGCAAACTTCTAAAGGATTTATGACGCAATGAAATATGTGACAGATCAGTCTCTGTGCCGGTGGCTTAACAACAAGCACGCATCTCTAATGTCTGTTGGAATGGCTTACGAACCGTATGATTGACGTTTTCAAAGCTGCACCTGTTGCCCACGGAGAGACTAAAGCACCGTACTGTTGAGGCACAGAAACATTATTTTCCTGCCAGAAGTCACAATTACAAAGCCAGCCTAGTATGTCAAAACAATTTACCAATCTCTTGAGCCTGGATAAGCTTACAAAAGCCAAAAACAAAGCCAATCTAGTTTGTCAAAGCAAGTATATATCTGTTGTACCTGGATAAGCTTACATATAAACTGACTATAAGGCTTTGCAATGAAACAAATTTAAAATGGCTCACAATTCTTCACTTTGAATGGCTTAAGAACAGTTAGTCGTCAGTCACTCACTGATTATATGCCAAAACATATGCCAAACATGCACAACAAGATATTTTGTTGGCATTTTCTTTTTGATTTCGTTACTACGGGATCAGCGACGTTTAGACGACGGTCACGCAAAATGTTGAAGGGAAACCTGAAGCTGAGTTGAGCAAAGATTAAATAGATATTGACATAGGCATCATTTTAGCAGAATGTTATGTAGGCGCGCGTCTGTTATGCCTGGCGGAATGAATTGCAGTTAAGACTTACAAACCTGCCTTTGTCGTGTGTGTCTATATTTTAATTTTAAGACGATTTGGTTAGTAGGAGACACGCTAGACCATATTAAGTTTGTGTCCAGTAAATATCCGTAGTCTACTAAGTAGTTGGTCAGCGTAATATCTTATAGGTGAAATTTGCAATTGATATTAACAGGGGGAGGGGCAACGGCCGGTAAGGGGTCCAAACTCTGGTAAGGTTTGAAAATCATTATTGCACGTGCACATTATAAGTACAACAAGTTATAGACTAAACCTTATTGCAAATAACTGCAAATCTGGAGTGTGTGTCGAAGCCTCAACGGATAAAAATTTTAGGAGATTAGCCGAAAACAATGCCGTTAGGCCACAATGACCGCACTGTAAATCATTATCTTCATCACCTTAAGTTAGATTTATGCGATGTCAAATAAAGTCAGTTTACGGTGTTTGTTATATATAGTATTACATGTACAAACCTGGTTTGTCAACTTCTGTCTCCACGCTTGGCGACACTGGGATAAACAAACAAAAGGACAAGATAATCAGTTCTATGCATTCTATTCGTTGTCGCTGCAGTACACTGATATACTTACAGTCATCGCAGTAGATGTACTTTCCTACGAACACGGCGTCTGCAGCTTTTAGAGGTGACGTCATTATAGGTGAACGGAAAGAGGCAACTTTGCTCTAGGGGGGGTGATTGAAATACACGTATCAATCGCATAACCTTAAAGGAAAGCTATACAAAAAGATTGAAAATCTATGCTATGCTCAATATATCCCAAAGTCAAATTCTCACTTCAAGTCCTTCATAGTTCTAGGATGTATTTTAGCTTATGCCTTGCTGACGCCTTCTCACCTGATGATTGAATCATATGACGCCTGTGTTCTAAATTGTGTTCTAAAACTGACTTTCCTGAGGATAGATTTCGAGTAACTTTCTGATCTTAAAGCCCAGTAACTCGTATATTCTCTCAAATTCGACGGAAAGTTTCTCGAAATCCATCCTCAGGAAAGTCACTTTTAATTTTGTTTGAGAAATTTAGAAAACTGACGTCATTTAATTCAATTATCAGATGAGAAGGCGTCAGCATGGCATAAGTTGCAAACGGTGGAACATTCGAGAACTCTGACGGACTTGTGAAACATGTGAGAATTTGACTTTTGAGTATATTTAGCAAAGTGTAGTAGGTTTTTAATTGTTTTGTATATTTTTTCATTTAAAACGCCTCTGTCAATTTGTTATGACTAACGCCTGTCATAAAATCACCTGCATATAAGACGTTTCAAAACTAGAAGGGCAACATTTGCAACGAATACAGCATGTTCCGTCTCTATTCCTCCCCATGCAAAAAATGGACTTTCCTAGAATAACACATGGGCAAATTGAAATACTAAGAAAATACGTCGGCCCAAAATGTGATCAATTTCAGAGTCATCCCAGTCCGTAATGCCCACCTTTTTGCAAGAACAGACTCTTCCAAGGACAACCCCATACCTAAATGGACCATTCTAAAATACTTCCACTAAAAAATGGATCACCCGAGCCCAAACCTGACAGAAAACAGTCCCTCCATGCAGGAATGGACTCTTCCAGTGGCACCTCCAAACAATAAAAAATATTTCGAAAAATACCTACTCAAAAATACACCTTTGCATAATCAATCCACTCCAAAATTGAATTTAAAAAAAATCATCCCGGTGAAGAATGGCTTCATCCTTATCAAATATTCAAAACTACATTTGGTATAGAAAACTACCTCTTATTCATTATAAACAAAATTTTGTGATCAGCATCACCAAACTGAGAATATAAGTGCACACTGTCTAGAAATCGAAAAAGGACGCCACCGCAACATATCTGAAAACCAGAGACTATGTCCTTCATGCCAATATAATGTTAAAGACGAATATAAATTTTTAAGGATGTGCCCTACCTGTGATGATGAAAGACAAAAGTTAATGCAATCAATTACATGCAAGTCAAATATCACCCTTCCACACTCGAGTACCGATACTTTCAATATACTTTTATGTTGTCCAGATATTCCCTGTCTATCCACAAAAGCCAATACATTTATAACGCTATACAAAAAGGAACTGTACAATTCCTGAATGATGAGATTTGACGAACGTAAAGTCGCATGCAAAGTAGCCTAGAAATATGCAATGTGATATATAGAATACTTCCGTTTAGTTATCACTGAAGATTATATTTCATATAATAAAGTAGTGATAAGAACTGTGGAAAAATACACATAGATTGCTAATTACGTTATCTGTATTGCCATACATTCTCACCGTTGCAATTGTTATGCAAATAAAATCATTCATACTGATACATATAAAGATTTGACAAAAAGGAGAACATGACCAAAAACAATATATGTATATTATGGGAGAAATATAAAGATGTAAAATAGCCGAAAACCTCGAAAAAAATTCTAAAGTAATGTATGTAAAAAGTGTGAACAAAGCCCTGTGTGCACATGTCCTAGGCAGTCCCATACTATATTTGGTATAAAAACTAGGACACCTGAGCCAGAAATGTAAAGTTGATTGATTTACTCAATTGGCCTATCAGGCGCTGGCATTGTGAAATGTTGTACTTTCGTGATCGTTGGCTGTCACTTCCAACACTGTATATGCTATTGGAAGTGACAGAAGTGGCAAAATATAGACAGAAAAGTTTTGAAGAAGTGTTTGCGAAATATTTGTCCTTTAAATATTTGTTAAAGGCACATCTACACAAAATTTTGGTCTAAAAATGGCCAAAAAAGAATAAAATGACTTTCATGTCTATATAAAAAAGGAAGAAAACAAATTCCGAGGGTATTTGGCAACTCTTCCTATGTGCCAAATTTCAGGTCATTGATATGATAGTCGAACGGGAAGACGCAACTCTGCTGCCCTGGGGAATTATCATAATACACGTATCAATCGTATCACCTTAAAACAACTCAATTGAAATACACGTATCAATTGCATAGTCATTAGACGCCTCTGTCACTATGTTGTTACTTACGACTGTAACTAATCGTTTTAAAATGATGTACTTGAATGATAAATTAAAAGACCATCTATGTAACTTAAGGTAAAAACAGAAAGTAGATTTTCCTACCATTTTTTTTACATATCTAGTTGGATCAACACTGTAGAATTGCAAATCAATGTCAATGTTACAGCATCATTACACCGTACACATGTGTTTAAAACTGTGATCATTCAATGACCACAACATGCATGGCCAAAGGTCATCAGATAGTTGACTACTGGCCTGCCCATAATGTCATCCATACCAGAGTTTTTGTAGTTTTAAATGAAAAACATTCTCACTCTATTGATGCACTACAAAATAGACTTACTTCATTAATTGTATTCTACTCTCGTGGGAAAAGATATGAGTGTTTTAATGAAGGTTATTAGAGCTTCATGACATCTGCTGTTATCTGCCGCTTTTGTTCAGAATGTTGTTTACAGTAGGAGGGGCTAGGTCCAGGTGGTCTCCCAGCCTTGTGCAGCTTGTCTTTTTACAGTTCACAAATGAAAACAACTGTCCAAATATATGAAACAAAAATGAAAAATATGCTGAAAAGTGGTTGAATGTCATTCACGATAAGATTTAGCAATAAGAACATTTTCAATTGTGGCGCCCAAAAACTACATGGAAAAAGATACGTCTATAGAAAGGAAAAAAACAACCTTCTATTTGTTGTTCTAGGGCATTTAACCCTCAAACACCCGAACCTATTTTTGCGACTAAAATGACTGAGCGGGGTCAAAAGTATGAAGTTACAAGAGGACATTTGTTCACTGCACGACTGGAGTAACACATGGAAGCTGAGTTTTAATCTATCCAAGTGTAAAGTGTTGAGATTTACTCGTTCCAAGTGTCCTATCACTTACAACTATCACATGTCAGGTTAATCTTTAAATGTATTGGACAACATGTCTGACCTCGGTGTCACAGCAAAATCGGACCTTAAGTGGGACAACCACATTGTCAGTACAGTAGCCAAAGCAAATTCATTGCTTGGCTTTCTAAAGCGTACCGTAGGCTTCAGTTCCAACTCTGACATTCGGAAAGCGTTGTACCTTTCCATTGTCAGAAGTGTACTGGAATATTGCTCACCAGTTTGGAGCCCTACGTCACGTAAGCTCACAGCCCTTCTTGAGGGTGTCCAGCGGAGGGCATCGAAATTCATTCTTGGCCCTTCCGCAGGTCACCTCGACTACAAGTCAAGACTGTCTAGCCTAGGCTTGCTGCCTTTGTCTTACAGAAGGGATGTATCCGATGTTATAACATTTGTTAAGTCCCATGCAAAGGTGTTTGACTCGGATGTAGCCAGGCTAGCTAACTTTCCTACAAGACCGCCCCGTAGTCTTAGAACATACATGTTAGTTCCACATAGAGTAAAAACATCAACATTTGCGTCCTCATTCACACCTCGCTTTATCTCGATTTGGAACAGACTTGATGTTGTAACTAGAGGGCTAGGAGCAAGTGCTTCAAGCGCTGCTGATGTGGCTTCTTTCAAGAGGAAACTCGTTTCTTTCATGAGAAGCAGGTTCTGCCAATCATTCAACTTAGAAGAACCCTGTACTTGGTCAGTAGCGTGCAGTTGCTCAACTTCCGTTGCTAATAGGCCCCGTTAATTTGTAATACTACCTCATTATTGTATCTTGTGCTGTTTAATTCATTTCTATCTTTGTATTGTATATCTTGTTAAGTTAACTTAAGTTGAATACCATGTCAATTCATTTATATTGGTCATTTATATTGTATTATTATGTTTTGATATTGTGTACAGTTTGTATGTTTCGGCATGGCGGCCTTGAAAAGGTGACCCCTGCGGGGGCACACCTGTTCCGCCATTCTTCCAGTTTTTGGAGAAGTGAAATAAATAAATAAATAAAAATAACCCCAACATGCCTTTGTTTTTTTAAAGTAAAATCTCCCTTTTGCCTTTTTTCGCTGATTGTTATCCATACACTGCGTCATCAATGTAAGAGGACTGTTTTGGCATCTATAGATATGAATAATTTCCGTTCATTATCATAATTTATGCAAAACGATCAGAAGGACCACTTTAACTATTCCAATTTAGACCGGGAGGGGAAATTTCATGTTGCATGACTAATGAACGGCTTACGCGAGAGCCACCAAACTTGGTGACATTTCATAAACTGTCCTTAATAAAAATTTCAAATTGATAAAGTAAATTCATCGTTTTTCGTGTTGACATGGCAACGGGTTTTTGACATATTTTACATCTGCTAATTTTAGTTCAAATAATGACGTTTCGAGGCTTTGTTAGTACGCAAAATGTTTTTCCTTACATCGTTATCACCTTTTATAACCCAGTGTAACTTTTATGATTCAACATTGATATTTCATGCTGATTTGATGACGTCATCCGTCAAAATTCAAGATGGCGGATAGAATCCCATTACATTACGTTATTATGTCGTCATATACGTCATTATGACATGGAATTTGTTATGGTCAAATATGACCCCATTCTGATGTTTGAGGGTTAAAACACTCAAGGGGTCTAATCCTATTTGGCACATTTTCTTGTGGGATTGTCCTTAGGAGGGTCTGTTCGGTCCAGCAAGTGGCAGGAGAGAAGATGCAGCGAGAACCTACTGTATGTGTGACTGTCTTTCAAATGAAAATATTTGTTGTAATAGTATAGTTAGCAGGCGCGCATCTCTAATACCTTTTGGAATGGCCTGGGTAGCTAATGTGGCTAGTACTTACAAAGCTGCATTTATAGCTTGTGAACATTTTAAGACGTAATGTGAAAGAGAAAATTACCATTACATTGCTGCACTCGTGACACAGTCACTCTTACTGCGTACAATTACATATCAAGGAATACAACAACATATATCATATGCGTACCCAAAACTTGACAGATGAAGCTGAAGGGTGACGAGCATGGTGACCACCACCATTCTGAAATAAAAACTACACAACCATCAACATTTGGTTGACCTGATGCCCAGTTACTAAAGCCAACAAGATCACTCCCGTCGTCCCACATGAACGCGTTTTTCTCGTTGACGAATTTCAAACCAAGGTAGTAAACCAGAAGTGACGTAGACTCTTCAGACGCTTGGACTGTTAGGTTGTGGAGCATCTGGTTGGTTGCTTTGTCTTTAGGCATCGCCAGGCTGCCGCCCTCATTGCTGCAGTGTGTCCGTGCGTCCGTGTACGTCTTTTTCTCGGTGAACACTTTGTAGCAGGCCTTGGCAAACGGTGTATAGCCATTCGGGCAGGACGAACCTGTAAAAAAAAAACACCCTGAAGATTAGGCTAACATCCAATTTGTGGAGTGATATCTTGTTTGAGTTAGCTATAGGTTGTACAGCGCCTGTATTTAGAACAGAGTAGCCACATACTATACTATTCCCCATTGTCTAATATCGTCCTTTTCATGCTACATGTAATTGCAATTAGCCTACTGGCAAGAATTGGCAATAAAACTTTCAGTTACCAAAAGTATGCTACCGTTGTGTTAGACCAATATTAGTGTTGTAATACGCGTAAAGACTGCACTCTTGCATTTGTACTTTCCGTCGATGATTTACTTATATTGTAGTCTTACTTTTATTAGAGCGAATGTATATTCATTGTATCATTTTATTTCACTGTTTTGTTTTAAGATACAGTGCATGAATGTAAGAAATATTATTAATTTCCATAAAGGTAGGGAAACGATCCAAGATGTGCTATTGATTTGCAAAACAATCAGAAGAACGAAATCTTAGAAGTGTGATATTGACCATCTTAAGAGTGATACAGTCTTAGTTTCTGAGGGAATGGCTAAGGCAGGTATTCTTACCCATCAGTTCCAGTCTGCTGTCACCTGTGAACGTACAGATAGATGACCCTTACTAGACATGGGCCATAATGCGTCCTATCTTACAGGCCGTATTTCACACACATTGACAAAAAGTCTAGACTCTGGTAAAGTGCCCAAGTCCGTGAAAAAAAGCTAACATATCTCCAATATACAAAAAGGGAACGGGTGTGAAGTCGAAAATCACGATATCATTAACATCAATGTGCTGTAAACTCATCAACCACATCATCTTCAGTGCCACATGCACAATGACTCACTTGGACACCAATGAGATCCTGTATGACATGGATTCAGACAAGATATTTCCTGTGAAAAACAACTTCTACATTCAAACTGACCTTGTACGTAGTAATACTATATTTTTGTTAAGGCCCTTGACAAGGTTCCCCATCGGCTCACACACAAACTTGAGTGCAATAGTATCCAACCCTAGCATGAATACAAAAATTCTTGATTGGCAGGGTACGACGTGTCGAGCTAGCCGGGGGCTGTTCTGAGTCAGTGTCAGTGACCTCTGGTGTTCCCCAAGGCCCCGTCCTGGGCCCATCCTCTGCTTACCATGCATTAATGACCTCCCAGATCATGCTGCGTATGCCAAAGTAAGTCTATCTTAGGACGACTGTATGTTGCAGACGGCAGTACAGGAGTCACATAAGCAGGATTGTGACAAACATCATGATAAAGACAACATTTGCAATTGGGAGAGGACATGGCTCATGCGGTTCAAACCAACTACGTATGGATTCAAGGCACCTGCGAAAACCAATACACCCTTCATGGTATCCATCCGTCTGAGGCTATGGTATCACTGCAAACCTTCCTGAAATTACCATGCAAACAGAACCATGGGAATTGAGTGACGAAACCTGCAAATAGCCAGTATGGAGGCAAAGGGACGTCCATGCATGCTACTTGTTAGACCATCACTTAAGTATATGACACGGGGCACTCGCACTGCCATACAGTTTGGTAGGATGGAGGCTGTACAGCGTACAGGAGTTAGGGATGTAAGCCAACAGCTAAAAACGCCTCTGTAACAACAACGATGAAAGTCCTGGCGTGGCAGCTACTTTCCCAGCGCCATGAAATGGCCAGACTGACAACAATGTTTAAAATCCTCAACAACACCATCTCTGTCTCCACACCTCAAGTGTCGTCCCGGTAACCCAATACCTTGCCGTACTTTTAAACACGATTTCAAGCGTGTAAGACCATAGGCTACTACTGGCTCTCGTTTTTCCATTGCACCATCAAATAGTGGAATGAACTGGAGTCTAATGAGACGAAGTCCCTCTCCCAGTGCAAAGCTGAGACGGGCTGAGCTGCCCCCACCCACTGTCCATTGTACATACATGTAAATACATGTGCATGTCGATTAATAAAACCACTAATTTCATTTGTCCTGTTCTTTCACATGTCCACGTCCATCCCCATCGTTTGCAATTGTACTTACTAACATCGGGCATCGTGCATCTACTAGAAATCCTTTTGCAATCATATTGTAGTCTAAGCAGTACTGAAGACGATGATGAATCTTTATTGTGCAGGTGCAGAACACACAGTGCAATTAAAGAAGTCTATTCAGTCGGTGTTTGTGGTTTGGGTGAAGAAACAGTAGAATGAAAAAGCCCTCATCAAAATACCTTTTTTCACAAATGACACCAAGCATGGCAGTACAGGACTTATCCGCCCACCGATTGGGGTTAAATGATGCGGTGCCTCTCTTAATACGAATACAGTCTGCGTCATTCCCGGATCCACCGTCATGTGCAAAGTCGTTGAAACTGCCCAATACTTCCCCATCTTCCCACACGAAGGTTCACTTTTCTCCATTATCGATCCAGGTGTCGTTCTCGTTGTTGACACTGTTGCGCAGTTGGACAACAAAGTCGTTGGTTGCCTGGTCTTTTGGGAGAGTTAGATGGGACTTGTGGGTAAGGCACACAGCTCTTGCATCTGCGTAAGATACGTCAACGTCGAAAACACGGAAGCACCTGAAACCATGGTTGAACCAGTTTGGTTCGCAGGTGCCTTGACTCACTGGTGGGGAGAGGGGACGCATGATGAATTGATTTTGCTCTCAAAAGCAGCAACAGCAGCAACAAAAATAACAAGTATACGAGGGTCGTAGCAGATTCTCACTCATTAGGTACTTGAACAGGTGAGATATCGACATTAAGCTGTAATGTATACAATCATGATGATGTATATTTGAAGAGGCTAGTCACATAAACAAATTTAATATCCAAAATGCCTTCTGTTCACACAGCTTTTACTACGGTCACAAAACTTGTCCAGAGTGATAGTGAGCAGGCAATCAACAAAGATATCCCTGTATAGGATAAGTTTAGAATATAAGTAAGTATTCTCAAGCAGACTAGTACTCTTTAAGGGACAACCGGACTTTCTCTTCTGTGAAACCTATGAGGATATAGAGAAATATATCGTCTCTGCTCTACTTCCTGGCTACAGTAACTGAATAAGCGTCTGCTTTAGATAGCTTTAACAAAACACGTTTCTAGATATAACGGGGAGATCGCATTCATTGTGTAAATCAAATCAAATCAAATGAAAAAATTATAGTTATCTACAAAGATGGAATTACAGTATTTTCTCATTAATTATTCAAATTATGTCCACATTTGCATAACTTGTATCTATCAATGTCCCTTTATTTCTCAGATACATAAAATTATGTTGCATTTCTGAACTGTCGTATCATTGAATGGAGTGGGTTTATAAAATTTCCTCATTAATTATGCAAATAAGATTCTGATTTGCATGATTACCATTTCATTTTATCAAGTAACACTTAAGCTATCCACATAATAGAAACAAGTATACAGGTTTGGTTGTATATCCCTCTGTGGTTTGACCATTAGCTGTGGGTCCCTGGGGACTTCTTGACCCAATTCAAAACTGACCGAACTGACGAACACACATATACACACGCAAACACACTCAAAACAATATCTCCATAAAACATGGAGATAATCATGTGCATTTGTAGATAGATGTGAATACCATTGACATGAAAACATAGGAACGTGTACAATCTTCTTGCGATACATTTGTTCAGTTCCTTTGTCCACGAAAGGCTGATCCGAGTTTCTGTTAGCCACTTATATTTTTATTTGTTTATTGGTTTGGCTGTTCAGAACACACAGCCAGGGTTGCCTAACTAGCCTGTGGCCATTAAAAAAGGGCTAGCCCTGTTGACAAAGGCAAGACATTACAATAATTTTTTTTACATGGGCAGCATAACGAGCTATTTGTGGCGTCGCGGTAGCGCAGTAGCAGGGTGTTTGGCCTCAGCACCCAAAGGTGCTGAGTTCGAATCCGGGGTTCCCTGATCTATCCCGTTGACGTTGTGCCCTTAGGAAAGGCACTTTACACGACTTTGCTCACTTCACTCAGGTGAAAATGAGAACCTAGCTTCGGTTAGGGACGTCCCTCGGATAGGACGTTAAATGGAGGTCCCGTGTTTGAGGAGAGCCACACCTCGAGCACGTTAAAGAACCCACCGCACTAATCGAAAAGAGTAGGGGTCCTTCCAGTGTGAGTGGTTCAAAACCTACAGTCCTATGGCCACACATGGGACAATTGTCGTATTGGCAGAATGGCAGTCGCTACAGACCCTTGCGATCTAGCCCCGCCAAATGTGAGCTCCTTACAATTCAGCTCTGGCTGCGAAGAGAGAGTAGTCGGTCCACCCAATAACAATAACAATGTACCATATACATGTCATGTTTCATAGTACTGTATCTATCAGACTCAGAAGATTACCAAAGGATCTGACTCTCTTGTATACAGTCTTTCCATAGTAATGGAAAATAACAGCATTGTGGATTCCGTGCAACGGACGTGCGTTCTACGATGTACCTTGGTTTGTATCTATTTGAAAGTCTGTACAAAAATGAATCCTTGCTTTTATTCGTTATAATGTCATATTCTTTCATAGAATGCAAGAATAGACATCACACAAACTTCTGAAGGCCTTTTAATGTCATCAAATGGGTGCCAGATGTCTACACTATGAGTTTTTGTGTCAAAGGCATTACAACAAGCACGCATCTCTAATGCCTAGTTTAATGCTTGGATAAGTGTATTACTAACGTGTTCAATAGCTGCACCTGTCGTATTATACGGCCATGCGAAAAACTTAAGCACCGTTTTTCTGAGGTGTGAAAACATGGTCTTTCTTGCAGAAGTCACAAAGCCAAACCAGTCTAAGTCTTTGTGCTGGAGGCGTTACAACAAGAACGCATCTCTGATGTCTGGTTAAATGGTTGGATAACTGTATTACTAACGTTTTCAATAGCTGCACCTGTCATGTTGTAAGACCCAGGGCTAGTGATAGACTTAAGTACCGTATTGTTGAGACACAGAAAACATGGTCTTTCTGGCAGAAGTCACAAAGCCAACACGGTTTGTCTAAGTGATTCACAAATCGGATGAATCAAATTGGACATGAAGCTTACATAAACTTGCTGTAGGGCTTAGCGATTGAATAAATTTGATATTACTTACAAATCCTCACTTTAAATTGCTTCAGAATAGTAGGTTATTAACATTCATCTATGGATAATGCCAAACCTGCACAATAACATCATTTGTAAATTGTATTCTCTTTTTATTTTCGCACAACGGGATCAAATACGTTTAGAGAACTGTCACGCAAACTGTTATAGCTTAGGTAAAAAATAATAATTGAACAGATATCGACATAAGCTGTAGTTTAGGAGAAGATCTTACAGTACAATGTAGGTGCGCATCTCTAATGTCTGGCGGAATGAATGGGTATCTTATGTGGTTAACACTTACTAAGCTGCTGTTGTCGCGTCTGTCTACATTTAAATGGATAAGCAAACACATTACCACTGCATTGTCGCATTCATATGGTACAGTCGCTCTGAATGGCTATAAATGCAGGCATGATTACGTATTACTAAGTCAAGCAACAAAATAGGCGATTTCCGTTGCTTAGGACCCGTTTCCATAGGCCTCAGACCGCTGAGCAACAAGAAACATTGACCATGGAAATCGTTGAAATATCACAGGAAAACCGTGGACATTACGAGACATAGACATTCATTTGAACATCGCTCACCACCACCAAACATCTCTAAAAGTAACACAACAACAACCGAGAAGACACTTTAAGAATGAATTCAGACGGCATCTAAACGTATGCGTCCAATACCGTGAACTTGCAATAAGCTTATTCTATTCTAAAAGCAACACATTAGCCCCCGTCCGTTACAGACGGACTTAAACTCTGCTGTTTTCTTTCAAGATTAAAAAAAAAAATGTAACGGTATTTTGAAAGAAGATGCCGATGGGAGTCTGCAAGGGAGGCTAGCAACACATACCAGCTGTAACTGCAGGTGTAGTTGCAGGTGTAGGTGTAGTTGTTGGCGGCACCGCTAAAACAGGTTGTGCCTCCACCACAGGTTCTGTCAGCACCATAAACATCAGGACGATGGTTCCGAGGCGACTGACTGGGCGGGCGGGTGTCATCTTGGCGCCGTCAGTATGCGAGCGGACACACCGCCGAGGTGTAGACGGCCGATCTACCTCGGCCCGGGCAGTAAAGCCCATCTAGCCGATCCGAAAATCTCCTCTTCTTGCGACAATCGAAGAAAATTTGGATAATCTAACGGTCAGATGAGAATGTCATTTTGCAACGACATCCTTACGCTCAACTGACACCGAGGACCAAAACCAGTCGTTCAAGTACTTCAAGGCGGTACCACCTGGAATTTCGAGGGGGAATTAAAATATTCTAAAACTATACAACTTTTAACAATAGCTTCCTCAAACCTAACATTCCATTTCTTCGTTTCAAAGGACAATACATGCATTTATCACACAATGACAGAACAAAGCCATCAGTGCAACCCGACAATGTTTATTAATATTTTTCATCCATGGCTCCCCTATATAAAATGGCCTATACGCAAAATCGCAAGCAGGACTTTTGTTATGGAGATCATCAAAACCAGACCAGCCAAAAAATGGAAGGATTTAAACGCTGTTAGATTTTGAATGTAATTCTATTGGTCCATAGTGCTCTTGTCACGCACTGTGCTCTAAATAGAATATGGAGAATACGGATTTGAAACTACTTGGTTATAACAACAAATTCACAGCTTTGCCTTTGTAATATTTTGTAAAGACCTCGATTTTCTGAAGGTTACATTTTTGTAATATGTTAAATTCAATTGCATTTTACTTCATAGAATATGGATAAGAAAAACACGAACAAAAAATACTTATACAACACAATATAGTATGTAATTGAAAGCCCTAGAATCATGCACAATTCCACTGTGAGACGTGGCACTGATATGTTTGCATACATGTACAGCAAAATGCCTCTTTTTATTTTGGGAATGTTTATTGACCATCTCTGGCTTACTGTGAGGCTTTAAAGTTTAATAATAAATCTGGTAGATTATCTGGAGTGACTTTTATTCAGAACGAATATCTATCTTCGTGCACCTGCCTTTGTGGTGGAAATGGAACATTTTTTGGTGGTATTAATATAGTTTCTCAAGGCCAAACATTGCCATGGATACACCAAACAAGGAACTTAGCCTTTGTAGAAAGCTATAAGCAGACTAGTGTCCACTTTAATAGAGTAAAAATGGGCCCAGAAATGTAATATTGAGAGTTAGAATATGAAAGTTCATTCCAACGAAAAGGTTTTAATAAATAATATTTATAAGATTTTGAATTATAATAAAATACTAGATAAGAGTGAATAATCTACCTAATGACAGGATTGTATTAGAAAACAAAATAACATGACTGGGATACTCACGTTTAGGACATACTTAACATGATTGACTTAACCCCGCAATTAATGCCAGCCGTTTTGATTATATATTTAGAGAACGTCTGAAAGACACGTTTTTCCCTGGCTGAAGGGAATCACTTAGAAATAGCAGTTAACTCCATACATGTTATGGTATCAAAAATCACTTTGGCAAGGATCAATATCTTGCAACAATTCCTAATAAACCGTTTGTAAATAACATATCAAAACTAAAAACCACGGAAAATTGTCTAGAAACTGAAAAAAAGGTCAAAACAAAAACACACCAGGCACTCAGATTGTGTCCCACTTGTAATGAAAACATTGAAAGGTTATTTTACTTTGTGATGACCTGCTCTACTTATGGTGTGAGATGCGCTGATACAAATCATTGCTCATTTACTGTAAACAGTACAGGCTAATTTCATTCTTAAGGCAAGAAAAAAATAATCCACTGTTATCGCTGATATTTTAAACTTTGAAATAATTGTACGACAGACTGCACTTGCAGTACTTCTGATAAGCTGCCCTACATTGTACATTGTACGGTTGTCGAGCAATAAAGTTTATTTGATAAATTGCTAATACGCATATGGGTTTCAAACATCAATGAGAGTGCAAATAAAAATTGGTGAAAATTCGCGACGGTGCCGTAATGAGCTACCGCCACAGTGCCGCAGCCCAGTGAGAGGGGGGATCTAGACATACATGTACTAGGTAGTTCCTTGTGCAGCATTCTAAAAGAACCTGGCACGTCACTGCCAACATCATGGGAGCAATGTATGAAATAAAGATATCAAGATGATTTTAAACGGTTGGAAAACCAAACAGTCAGATTCTGCACAAACAATTACGGCAGGAATACCATTGCCGCCAAAATGAAAACAGATCTACGGTAGATATCATTTGGAGACAAAAGGAATGTGTCCATATTTGCATGATGTACAAAATGACTAATAAACTGGTGGACGTACCGACTTATTTATATACTTGATTACTTCAAAAGAGAACAAAAAAATAGTTATACCCTCATAGACTGTTATGTTCGAAAATGTCCTTATAACTATCGTTGAGTGGAATTTGTTACCAAGGGTACCTTCACTGAATAGCTTTAAGAAACGCTTGCAACTAGACGTGCCTATTAAGTTATGTGTAACAGGTCGTCCGGTGTAATATAACCTACTGCTGTCGTGCCGCGTGCCTGCGCAGCTGGAGCGTTACGGTTCTACCGGCAGATCACGTAATGGTGACGGTTATGATGTTATACGATATGCCAGATTGATTGATATCAAGAAAACAAAGTACTTAAGCCTTGGGAACATGGATTATGAAACAACATTACACAGTCCCTTATAAACGTTGGCGGTGCCTTGATGAAAATATTCGTATACCTATAGATCGAATTTATCAAACCATTACATTTAATTTCAAACCAAGCCATGACTATGTCTTACCTGTAGCAACTTAAAGCAACATGTAGGCTATGATAACAATCATAAGGTGGTGTGGTCACGTGACGAATAAATTAGCAAAGCACTTGTTAGAGAAAGCCAAGCCGCCACGTCGACAACAGAATCTTCGGATCATTAAAACGCGGTAAGTTCAAGTCTTTGCAGTTGATATTACCTAACCTTAATTCGACCCGTATTGGGGGTCCGTTCTGACCCCAGGCGTATATATATATGTGCAATATCGACATTGATCAACAGAGAAAAAAAATCATCCGTGAGTTTGACGAGTACATGTCTTACAAGTGCTAAGATTGTTAAACAGTGATTTGCCAAGTTCTACACTTAAGTTTGTGTACGGTCCGGTGATGTCTGATTCTTGTTTATGTTTATGTTTATGTTTATTAGCAGAGCAGTAGGGGGTTCAAGCTACAGGCAAATAAGTCGCATCAATGCATCGGTCGGATGAGGGTTAAACGGGTCATAGCTAAACGCTACGTTTATACTGAACTCAGATATAGTTTTAGGTTAGATGCATACTCCTACATCGACTACTCCTTCATCGGAGTTGGCTTCGGGAGTGCTGGAAATTGTAGGTTTCCGAAAACCAAAAATACGGCAAGGTAAAAGAAGTGTCATTTTTGGAATCAACAAATAGTTGACCCTTTGGATGGCCTGAGTCGTACACGGGGCTCAGATTTCTTCAAACTAGGTCGGCAGAAATATTGTTTTACTTGAAAAATTGTAAAGTCGATTTAGATGGATGTCGATCTATAAATTATATACACTTGTTAAAGTCTACACGAAAACGAAAATGTTTTACAATTTTCCAAGGCAAGATCAGAGTATGGTTTTAAAGTAAACAAGCAAAGGTGGGAGGGGTGATCTGTTTAGAAATAGTAGATTGTTCTGGTTTATAAAATAATAGTCTTTTAGTCATACCTGTAGCCTTTGCATGATCTTGACGTGATCATTATATAAGTCAATGGTAACATAAGTCCAGTTTAGGTCGTAGTGATGTAGCCAAAGTGCCACCGCTCCCAATTGCGTAAACATAGTATAAAGCAACAGAGCGTGGGATAACAAAATGTAAACAGTCAACTCAGGGAGATGTATACGTCTGTTTTCGTCACCGTTTTCTTTGGAAGAACGCGAAAGTTGTGGTTGGATGTCAGGGGTTTGGACTTCTGATTTTCATTCTATTCCTAGGATGTTAAAGATTTTGTTTTCCAATTCCTTTTGACAATGTCTTGAAAACGGTTATATACTGATGAGAAAACTAACACCTCGAGTGTTGTTTCTTTGTTGAAATGACTACACACACCGCCCCCCATGCATACTCACACTCTTGACATTAGATCTTAAATAATGACGTAGAGACCTACCGTCGTTGTATTGACATTGTACTCTTAGCCTATGCTCGTACAAATCTTGTCAAGACTGAGCCAATTTGGACGTGCTCTCAAAAGGACAAGTTTTTTTATGAATTAGAAGCTGACAATTTTTTTGTTTCATTAGCAGGTTCTTCTCATGTGGATTATAGCAGCACAGATTTTTAACATTGCCGAACAAAAAATTGACATTTTATAGATTCAGCGTCTTTTACTTGTTTGCAAATATCTATATAAAGTATAAAGTGAAAATTAAAGTATGAGTTATATTTATATGCAGTTTCAGCATGGGTCTGATTGAAGCCATCCACCCCGCCCTCGGGACCATCGACTACAGACAACCGATGGTCAAACTCGTCTTCATCGGCGGTTCCTTTCTATTTTTCTCCGCCGTGTTCCTAGTCGGCGCCCTGGGATCCAGAGGTCTGAAAAGTTATCAGAACTTATCGTCAAGAAACAAGGTTCGTCTATCAAAAACCTCTAATATTAAGGAACATATCTGCTTGGCTAATAGACCACATTGAGCAAGGAAATTAATCTTGTTACCACCGCTATTGTGTCAATTAACTGTGCTTTTAAAGATTAAAGTTGCACCGTTTTTCGTCAATGAGTGATTCAGATGACTAAACGCCGGGGGTGCACAGAAACGTTTACAAGAGGCTCACGCTTCTTAGTATGCATGTGTAGCCAAATGTGCTGTGAGTACTATGTTAAAGTTGAAATATGATAGGTACAAGTGGCCAGTCTGAGGCCGTAGCGGCTGTGGGTTGTTACCCTCTGTGTCTAGCGCACGGTACTGGACTGCTGGCACTCGACATAAGTCAAGTAAGTCAAGTCAAGTCACTGGACGGCTCAGCTCAACCCTTTCCTTCCATTGCCTTTTCTTTTCCCAACTATAGATCAAGCCGATTGTACGCCACTGAGACATAAACAAAACGGGGCATTGATATGCATATCGACATATGGACCCTCACCTTTGACGTACTTGCCACATAAAATTTTTCTGCGCATTCGTACCTGAAATTGTGAACCTCCTTATTTCTAAAATCGATGCCGTCTATGCCCCATTCCCACTTAACCTGCTGTCTTCTTTAATGCTTGCTTCACATTTAGAGTTGAGTAAAGGTCGAAAATCAATAAATGATAATATTGCACTAATATTTGCTTCAGGTTATCTGGAACATGGGATTTCCTGGATTTCTGTTTGGAGTGTTCGGTACGGTGGTGGGAATCTGGGCCATCTGGTGGGACGAGGTGAGAGACGCCACATATGAGAAGAGGCATATCTTACAGTATTATTATAGCTTTAGAAATAGTTCAAATATCGCACGAATGCATCCCTTGGAGAATTAATCTTATCATAACTTTATAAGTAAAGAAGCTGAGAATGAAATGTGTCATTTGGTATTTGGGTAAATGCATATTACGACCTATTTTGCAAGATATCGATAATCTTATGATTGATTCCACTGCGTTCCAAGATAAGATTTCCCAAGATATAACATTTCTAACTGATAAAGAGAAAAGCATCAGAAAACATATGTTATGCAACATTAATGTCTCATTGCATAACTGATGAGGATCTGCTGTAAGATGATAGTGGTGACTGATTTGATTTGATGCTCGTGTCATTTGGAGTTAGCTAACGATCAATGCGGTAACTCTGTGTCTTTATGTGTGTATGGCCGTGCGTGTTTCAGTGTGAATAAGATGAAATGTAAATTTCATATTGGGTCTCTTCAGTCATAGCGGCTATCTACACTATCTATAATATTTCATTTTTTTTTCATAAATCATTATTTTGATGAAGGTTAGTTATTGATTTGTTTGTATTTCTATACTTATCCAATTTTTCTAAATCTTATCCTAGGTTAGTAATCAAGACGTCGTCAACGCCATCACGCCGACTGGCTTCGTCGTAGTTTACGTCACAGCTGGTTATTTCATGTTTGATACCTTGGCCTCCCTAGCAAATGATCTGATGTTCACGGGACATGTTGAAATTTTGTTGAATGTCCACCACTCGTTAGCGTTTATAGGCTATAGTGTTGTTGCCTACTACGAGTTTTGTGACTACTTTTCTCTGGCTATTCTAAGCGTCGAATTGACCCTTCCATTTGGCAGGATCAACTTTTGGCTTGTAAAATGTGGGCTAGCCGACTCATTAATCTGGAAAATCAATCAGGCGGCTTTAATCCACGCTTACCACCTACGCTCAGTAGCCGAGTGTTTCTTATGGGTCCAGGTATATGTTAACTGGAACAGCCTGTGGGTAAACATACCTTTCCCACCACTAGCCATGCTCTTGGTGTTTCTTGGTACGTCAACGTTTATTTTGACTCCAAGTTGGGGCTACAGGGCGTCATTTCGATTTTTCAATTCGTATAAGCATATGGGTCCAACTAAAGAGGAAGGACGGCAAATTGAAGACGATGATGCTGTCATCTTGAAAAAGGACACATAAGGCGAATAATTCAGTCTTCACAAAAGAAACAACAAGGAAATCTGAAGAAAATTCACGAAGTCTCCAATGTTCAAAGGATATTTTATGTATTCATATATACTAATAGATGGACTTTACGTGACGTCATAGGGACACCAGCATGCAGGGCATATAGCTATTTGCATTTATTTCAGTAGATCGCAGCTATATCGTTTTCTAGACATCGAAAGATCTGCGACCCTGTCGCAAGTAACATATAGTAAACTTGATTACGTTAAAGATCATGATAACACAATATCATTGCTTCATAAAATTGCCTTCAAAAGTGTGCGTAGAAATCATTCCATGGCCAAGTTCAAGTGTCATTTGCAATTCAACAATTGGACTTATCAGATATTCAACTGTCAAATTGTCAACTGTTTTTATGACGTCCTTCCTGTAACTTATGATCCACTGCTCGCCAGTGCTGGTATTGTTACCATCCCATGATTCCTCAATGCACATCCAGCAATACACAAAATGAAATTATACCGTTTGTGCATCAGAAAAACCTAAATGCACCAAAAAGCACCCATGGGAAAGTAAAGAAAATAATGTTTGTTTAGAATTATTACAAAAACATTTTCTTTACTTTCCCATGGGGTGCTTTCTGGTGCATTTTGGTTTTTCTGATGCACAAACAGTATGATATCATCAATCAACAGTGTTTGCAAAAAATCACTGTAGTTTGGCTAAGTTTGGACATACAATTTGTGGTGAATATGTGTACAATGATCCGGATCCACGAGTGTTTGTGACATAATCTAGAAAGCTGTACACAAATTATAAAGGTCAGAGAGTCTCATGGACTGCCCAAGTCTTTTGACAATTTATCAGAAGAAAATCTAATGATCAAATTGTACCAGTTGCTACAATTTCAAAAGCAACATGAAAAGTCTATATGCTTCTTGCCCACAGTCAGCCATCTGTGGGTGTGTATTGCAGTATGTGTATTGAGGAATCATGGGATGGTATCATATCTCCCCCTGGCTGCTCGCGGTGCCATGCATGTGTTCTGCTCAGCGTGACATCACAGGATCGGAGGAATGCTCATTCCTTGACAAAGAAAGTTCACATTTCTGTATGAGAAAGTGCAATTCAATTTTGCTTCAAAGCAAAGGGTACGGTGTGTCTGTAGTGCATAAAAGTCTCGCACCAGCTTCCAAGCTAAAAACGTGATATAACAGTCTGTATTCGGTATTATTATGTTTTATTATGAATTAGGCCACAGCAAGTAAAGTTTATGGATTACATCCTCCGCAGACTCCAACATTGATAAGATTGGGCGAAAAAAAACAAGGCGGGCCAAAAAGAAAAAAAAAATCCTGAATTTTCAAATTTTGGGATCATAAGTCTTGTTAAACAAGAATTGAGGCGACGAAATATGATATCATGACCAACAGGTCTTTTATTCTTGTAGCCAACCAATGAGGTTTCATATATAATGTAAAACCTCCTTGATTTGATGTCCTTGTAGCTGTGTATACATCTCAATAGACTAACTACAGCAAATGCAGAAAAGAGCTTGTTGTACCATCATCTGAAGCAACTACACTGGGAATTCATATGCGATGAAACTAGACCCCCCACATTATTCATATAATGTCCTTGCTGGAACAAATGCAAAAAACAGCTTGTCATTATACCATCATTGGCACGAATTACACTGGGTATTCATATGCAATGAAGCACCTTAGATTGTCAACGTGTACGACATATTTGCCAAATTTGGGCATGTTGACCACCGTCGGAGGGCAATGAAATTTCTTTTTTATTTATTTTGAAATCAGGCGAAAATTAATGAGCGCGCTGATGTCATCCATAAAAATTACTTGCTGTGGCCTTACTATGATTTTTTTCTTGAAAGAATTCCGTCGTTTTAACCTTAGCTTCACCAACACCGACAGTACAAACTTTGTGTGAAAAGCCGACCCAAGCACGAAGAAGAATGTGTAGGTTGATTTGTCATACAGATCTTAATTCAAGATTGGTGATTTTGCATGGTGTATCAAATAGCGTCGGATTATAGTAATTGTAACAATATCAACACCTTATCACGCGTGTTTTACCATGCTTTTTAATAATATTTATGTATCTTTACTAATATTGTATAACATTATATAAATCAGTGAAAATAGATTAGTGAACTATTCCTCAGGATTCACGAATATTACCTTCTCAAAAAATCTAATTGATGTATAGGCATTTGCTTATCTATTTTAATCTACGTTTAGAAATGTGTGTTTGAGGATCATACATGTATATTGGCAATTAATGTGGGTTGATGAAATAATGGTAGGGATATGGTGCATACTGTTGTTGTATTCATGATTATATATATGATATTTCCTGTAAGATTCCTAAATGTGCCCTGTTCCTTAATGTCCAATACTTTGCCACTACTGAAGTGGTCAACATAACCGGACTCCCCTGTGTAAAAAAAACAAAACACGAATATGTCGATACTGTAATCTAGATAGAACAGAATATGAAAACCAATTTTTATGTGAAAGTGTTACATAGATTATACCACAGAGAAACTTTGTTGACTGATACAGTCTATGTTTCCCTCCGTCTTAGGCCTTAGCAATGATACAAATTCATATTCTTATCAAAAGAAGCGAGAAGAAGTCGAATTATTATTTCTTTATTTCAGGCTCTCACTGGCCCATATGACATAGGGACAAACATGAAAAACAAAGATTATATACAACATTTTGAGACAGACTAACAATATTATGGCTATGTGTAGAGGCGGCTCCATAGGTTGGTGAAAAATGAGTTCTTGTAAAAAGAGTCGGACCTAAGTACGGACTGTAAAATGGCATTACTAGAATTGAAAATCCTATGTACAAAGGAGTGGCACTGTTTACGCCATCTGGCGTCGAAGGTATCGGTATGATTGCACACGAACATTTCACTTGCGCTGCAAGATCTTGGGAAACTCATAATTATACGGAAACAATTGTTGTAGGCAATTCGACATTTCGACAGAACACTCGAGCGAAAAGAATTCCATAACTGCGCCCCAAAGAGTTGGGAGCAGTGAGACGTGAATAGTGTTTTCTTAATAGTAGGTGAACAAAGACAAAATTTTCGAATTATAGTATTTGCTCGACAATACAGGCCCCTTAGTTGGGCAAGGATACAGTCATCATCACTCAGTCTGTTATTAATAGCAATTCCAAGATATACAAATGATGTCACAAATCTCAGACACTCTCCATACAGTTTGATCGACGGGAGCGGATGTAAAAGTGGCAAACTAGCACTCGGGAAGTACATGCAGCATGTCTTGTGTACATTGAATAATACATCATTTTCTAAACCAAAGTCCTCACAAGTACTTACAAGTTTTTGCAGAGACTTAAGGCTAGGACATAACAAACACATGTCGTCAGCGTAAAAAAGATGGTTCACAAGACAGCCTCCTATATAGCAACCTACTTTAGTACAACTGAGTCTCGAGCTTAAATCATCTATATATACATTGAATAGTAGCGGGGATAGCAGACTCCCTTGCCTTACCCCATTTGATACATAAAAGCAGGGAGACAAAACATTGTTCCATCTAATACACATTGTTTGGTTCTGGTACCAATAAACCAGAAACCTCACCAAATACACCGGGACCTTTCTGTCAAGGAGTTTTTTAAATAGGGTCCAATGGTTTACCCTATCAAAAGCCCTGGAGGCGTCTAAAAAACAAGCAAAAACTGGAGAGCCGAGGCCCCGGTAGTACTCAATTGTCTGTTTTAAAGTAAATACACACATGTCAAGACCATGACCACGTTTGAAACCGAACTGATGAGCAGTGGTTTGAAGATATGGCTCTAGCCTGTTCAATAAAACAGCCTCCAGAACTTTGGATAATGCTGATGCAATTGCTATTGGTCTATAGTTATCACTATCAGAAATATTACCAGTTTTGTTTGTAACAACCGGAATGATGGTAGTATCTAACATACTTTTCGGAATGAAGTTATGGACAAGCGCGGCTGAAAACAATAGTGATAAGCATATGCTAAGCTTAGGCCCCGCATATTTAAGGTGTTCATTACTGATTTCGTCAGACCCTACCGCTTTTCCATTGGGTAAGTTTCTAATTATATCATATACTTCCACAGCAGAGATTTGCATCCCCGAATCAAATTCAAAAGGACAACCTGTCGACAAATCAGACATAACAGCAGGTCTATGTACCTCACTATTAACAGAGTTCAGCAGTTTATCAAAATGACTCCTCCACATGTCTGCGATCTGCTCAGCCCCAGAGCAACCATCTATAGTGTTAGGTAATACAGAATGAGAGGATTTAGTACTACGGACCTTTTTCCAGAATTCTCTAGTATGGCCGGCATTGAAACTTTTCGCAGTCGAGTCGGCTCTTGCCCTGTTTTCCTCCTGTTTACACTGTCTTAGGGCGTACTTAAACTTTGCCCTGGCTTTATTCATTAAGGAAAAAATCGGACCTGATCGAGGCCGGCCACTTTCCCTCCAAAGAATGTAGGCCTCACGTGCAGCCGTATGCAAATCCTTAACAACCTCATTCCACCCGGGGACAGGTGTAAAGGAATTGCAACCCGTTCTTTGAGTTATAGTGGAATTTGCAGAATCTTTTAGAGTGGCAATTAATTGGCAGGTAAACAGGTTGAGGGCATTAGTATGCGCTTGATCCTGACAATTCGGATCCTTACAAATCATTGCGTCCAGTGGAATTTCCAAGTTTGACAGAAAACTGTCCACAGATAAACGATACATGTCTATTTGGCCTGGCATCGCCCTGGCCCAGTCAGTGATTTTGCGAGGAATCTCGGAGTGTGCAGCCTTAGCTATGGCTGGGAAATTTGCATCTAAAGAGATACAGAGTGGAAAGTGATCAGAGGAGATATAATCATGCAACACCTGAATATTGTTGATGTTTTGGTGAGCCGTGTCACTTGCCAGACAGTGATCGATCCATGATGTGGAAGCATGGACATCACTGAGGTAAGTGTAAGAATCGGCCGGAAGAAGTTCCCTGTCTGAGCAGTGTAATCCAGTTTCCTCGCAAAACGTCTGTAACAATACACCAAATCTACTTGTAGGAGAGGCATTAAAATCGCCCAAGATTACCGTAGCATACGAATTATAATCCTCCAAGAGTGCCTCAAGTTTACCCAGCTTCTCAAGAAATGAGTCAGTATTTGCTTGCATATCACAAGGCATATATACACATACACAAAGTAATTGACATCCATTCAAATCTATTCTAACAGCAATGAGACTATCATCATCGATGTCAACAGGAGATATGACAGAAGATAGGGTCTTTCTCCACATGATCCCCACTCCCCCATACGGGCGTCCTTGTAGCACCCCTGATTCAAGATTTACTGGAGATTTCCCGGAGGCCATAAACTCAGAACTAATGCTGCTTAAAAAAGGAATATCATCAGGCAGAAGCCAGTGTTCTTGCAACATAATAATGTCATTTGATTCACATAGACTTTTGATTGTTCCAACTGAGTTCTTGGCCGAACGGCAGTTAAACGATGCAATCCGCAGTTTCTGTTTCAAGTCCATGGTTAAGAAGTGGAAGAGCGTCGCCTACTGTGAAAGCGGCGCACTAGGATCCCACATGGCCAGAAAGATGGGGACAGGACTTCCGACACAGCATTGTAGTCAACAGAGACACGGAACGAAGAATACCCATCGTATTTTGTGGTTAGTTTAGAACAGTTAACTGCGCATTTCTGCGACAAGTTATCAGTCAAGTACCTTTCAACATCCTGAGTCAGTGTGTCCGGTTCAAGGCGTGTCACAAAGATCTCCGCTGGTCTTGACTTAACCGCAGACAGACTGGACGACACCGCCGTACCCACCACTGCCCTGGACCTCTGCTTCTTTTTCTGCACCAGGCGGAAGCCCTCAGAGTCAAGGTCACTGTGGCCACCAGCTGAGGTGGACTGCGGTCGGGCTACAGCCCTAGAGCCACTCGAGTAGCCCCGACGTCGGGATGCCTGCGATGACTTTGTGGCAGGCGCCCTCTCTACCTGCCGACCAGGGTCGCCCGCGTGCAGGGACTTAGGGATAGTCTCAGACGGGCAGGTGTCAGACACGGCATTGGCGTAGGATTCCTTCGGCCTGGTGAGAGTCGACGCTGCCGGCGGAGCAGAACTCGACGTTGCCGGCGGAGCAGAACACGTCGCTGCCGGTGGAGCAGAACACGACGCTGCCGGCGGAGTAGAGCTCAGCCTGTTTTTCAATTCCCAGAGCTCTTTCCTGAGGGCCACAAGCTCAGTCTGGACTCTAACCGAATCTATGGAGCAATCCCTAATCAGTTTCATCTCCTGCCTTACGATCTGAAGCTCTTGCATGCAAACTGAGATGTCTACATGTTCCAGATTCACAGCGGGGAGGTGGAGAGTTGCTGACACGAAAGTAGGTAACGACGGAGGAGCAGTAGAATGCAAAACTCGCTGAATATCCTCCATATTGGCGGTAGACTTGTCTGCTCCCTTTCGCTTTATGTAGCGATCGTCCGGCTTACATGTATCAAATAAAAGTCTCTTAGCCGTCTCTATTTCCTCTTCCATGTACGTCTCGGTACACAACTTCGTAATGATGTCGAGCGGAAGAGTGTCCATCTTGTTAACAGTAAAACATAGCAGATCGTTGATGATAACATCTTTACATACCGCTTCGGATCCAGATCCGCTAGGGGGGAAACGCTTGTCTGAACAGCGCTGGCAAAGAACAAGATCCCCCTGACAGGGCTGGGCTCCTGTCTCACGGCAGTCTTCACATCTAGGCATGATGGGAGTGGGGAGGGGTGCCGCGGGCTTACCATACAGTGCCCTCCCTTGATGAAGAAAACCTTTCAATGTGAAGGCGATCGTCAGAATTGTCTCCAATTTTCACTTTATAAGTAACCCAGAATGTTTGGTCTTCATCTGGTGTGTCGATAGCAGGTCGATGGGTCGTTAAAGTGCCCCAAATTCTGATTTTGGGGAACAGAGCCACGCAGCTATCAAAAAGTCGCCGCCATCTTGGATCATTCCATTCAGTTCATCAGTAATTGACTTTGATTACAGCTCTTTTACTTGGCAACGTGTACACGTGACTGCAAACTATATACTACTGTTATGACCTGTACTTAGCACATATGTGTACAATAAATACCATTCAATAAAAAGACATTATCATTTATTGCATTTATTTCGATCTGAAAATAATTCTTGTCAGAAAACGGTATAGTTTTAAAAAATGGGATAACTTGTAGTTGCAAGGTTATTTCATCAATTCCTCATAAGAGACATGTAAAATCTCTTACTAGTAAATTGAAGGGATGGCACCCCTTAATCCCATTAGTGCACTATAAGAAGATATAGTAATGATCTAAATCTCTTACTAGTAAATCAATGGGATAGCACCCCCTTTATCCCATTAATTCACTATATCAGGTGTGCTATCCCATTAATTTACTACTAAGGGATTTTAGATTTATAGTTAATAAATGGGATAGAGATGTGCTATCCCATTGATTTACTAGTAAGGGATTTAATTTACTAGTAAGTGGTTTTAACCCTCAAACCACCGTATGGGGTCAAAACTGACCCCAGGCGTATATCAACATGTGCCATTTCGACATTTCTAGTCGAAAACAAAATTCCTTCTGCGAGTTTGTATGTATATGTCTTATAACTTCTCACATTCAAGTTTTTACCGAGATTGTCTCATTGTTGATTAAGTTATCCTAGAAAGTTTACGCGTGGTCCAGTGGGGTCACAACTGACCCCAGCAATTTCACCGAGGAGAGCATCTCTCCGCCGACTCAGATGACTCAACTCTGCTTTCTATTGGGGACGCCTTTCCCGCGCCGCCCGTTTACCGTTTGTTTACTTTTCTTGTGCTCAAATAACGCGCGCTCGCTGGCAGCCGATGATTGAAAATTGTCTAAGCTTCCATGGGGTATATAACAGCTAAATAAGACACAAAGGAGAATGGAAGACTGGATGGTCATGTATGTGACAGATGTACACAGAAAGGTTAAGGTTGTATCTCCTTTGTAGGCTGAGGCAGTTCCAGCTACCTACACACGACCTACTCACTGTATACACATGCTTCGTACGTCCGGTTCTGGAGTACGCAACACCCCTGTGGCATCCAGGCTTAAGAAACAGCCAACGGATGAAGATTGAAAACATCCAAGTGCGTGCAACCAAGATCATCCTTGGCAACAACTTCCACAGCTACTCTGCAGCCTGTGAAGCTCTTGGACTCCAAACTGTCCAGGACCGACGTGTTTCTCTGTGCCTGAAGTTTGCCCAGAAGTTGTACAACTCTGATCATTACAGACATTGGCTTCTGCGGCCGAGGGAAGAGATAAGTGGAAGGAACCCAGGCAGAACAAGAAACTTGACCAGTTGCCAGTCCGCACTGCACGATACTTCAGTAGCCCAATCCCTTACCTTGTCCATCTTCTGAATACCACATTGTTATCAAGTACAAGACGCAGTGTAACCCAGGCAGTTAATTGATCCACCGTTTCATGTTACTTGCTAATACGTGCATCTTAGCCCGGCACACAAGCTTTTAATGTAGCTATATGTGTGATTTTAAACCTTTAAGTATTCTATGATGTGTAATTTGTGATGAACATGTAATTCAGCCCCCAGGCTGCAAGGTGTTCAATGAATAAAACCCTTATATAAATATATGAAGAAACAGAAAGACAAATAAACAAATCTAGACTGGGGCAGAAGTACATGTTGTAGTACTAGTAGGTATGTATCAAAATACAGCTATCAATAGTATACCTTTTCCATGGTCTACCTAGTAAGCTAACAGTACCAAAAGATGCTACAAATAAAAACATCAATTCGAAACTGAGAGCAATATATTTATTAAAAATCAGGTTGAAATCTTTAATTTTCATAGTACCTAAAGTCATAAAAGTGTACTAAATAAATCTACAAACAATATGTTTCAATTTTGTAGCAATAAATGGCTCATTTTCTTCCATTTCTCTTCCGTCTGTGGTAACAACTTGCCTGAGCAAAAATCAACTGACATTTTGCTGGAAGGTTTATGTGAACAGATCATGAGCAACATAGAAATAGAATTCTTTATGCTTCTATGTCCACATTTGGTCTATATTCTCTATGACAGCATCAGGATCTGACTTGTTCAGCATGAAGAAGCCTTGAACCTACAGGATAAAGGAGAAAAAAGACACATGAAGATTTTCAAGTTATCAGTCTGAGAATAGTTTTATCTGAACTACTTAAGGCACACCAATTTATTTTCTTGGTTAACCGAATAATAAAAATTTTACGAAAGATGCTAGATTGGAAAAACAACATGAAAACAGAATCTCAGAGGAATGTTTGTAATTTGGTGCACACAGTTTCAGGGAGTGAACAGGGTCAGGTGCAAGTTTTCACCCCAGCCTTCTGTTTTCATGATTTTTTGTTGTTGCTAGAATTAAGAATAACAATCTGTTAACCAAGAACTTAAATTGGCGTGGCCTAATGTTTAGCATAAAATCATATCTGTGATCATACTGACATTGTTAATGATATTGAATATTTTTCTTTAGAATCAAAATTAACATAAAAATGGTAACAGTTATTGGTTCCAAGGCTATGTTGATTCGATTATATCAATGACATCCTCTGGGAACCCCAAAACTGATGCGAGCATGCAAATAATTAATTATAACACAAAACAGTTTGGCAAAAAAACTTTGACTTCATTATGAAATCTATGTGGTCAGGAAGGTTGAACAAATGACTAAACACAATGAGTTTGGTATACCAAATAATGGATTCTTTATTGCTCTTCTTTCACATCGTCTTCTTTGATATTTTTGACTTTGGCATTTGGTATTAGTATCCTTTTTTTAAATACCTTTACTGCAATTTACAGCATATTTTTGCTCATTTTGCAGCTGCTTTAAATGATTTTTGGAAACGGGCAAAAATTGATGCGCGGGCATAGATATCATCCCTACAATCGAATTCACACGGCTTTACTTACCAGTGCTATACTTATGTCCTTGCCATGTGCGACGACCTTGCTGTCAAACTCCTGTGACCTTGACTCTGGTTGGTCAGGATGGAACCTGCGGAACATCTCCTGAAGCTGGTGCTCAATGGCGTGACCGATGTACTCCTTCATATCCACACGACCTGGTCGGATCAGAGCCGGGTCTAACCTGTTTAATTGAGTGGTACAAGTTAAACATCTACTACTGGACAAAATAAATAAAAAATTGGACGTTTCGGGCGTCCATCCGACTGCCCTTTTTCAACGAGAAGAATGAAGTTTACCTACGGATGCGTCAAAAATGTTCCTAAGTTCTAAAAAAACAAAAGGTAACGACTAAAGCGGTCTAAAAAAATGTTCTAAATAATAAATGGTAACGGATAAAATGTTCGTTCTACAATACAAGATATGTCAAAGCGGCTTGAAAAGACAGTAAATCACAAAAACAGACCTATAATAGATACATCAAAAACGTTGTGAGGCATGTCAACATCACCCAAATATCGCAACAAAGGTCAATCTCAGGTCAAGGGACATTTCACTATCAACGCGGATGGATATCCGGAAATACGGCTCGGACCGAAACGCAATTTTCACCAAAACACCGATTCATACGCTTTTTAGCCATGCTGGTATCTAATATCAGTTCGAAGGTCATTATGAAAAACGTAAACTCAAACCCTGCCCCTCGAAACCCTTTCGTCACTTTTTTGTTCAGAGAACTGGAGAACTGGGGTGTGCACCGTTAACAGAAGGCCTGCATCCCTTTTTCGTAAGGCGTAATTCAGTCTTTTTCGCCCTCGTATCCGTAGGCTGTCGCCCAAAATCAACGTAATTCGTATTCAGTACAAAAGCCGTAACGCGTGATTGGTCGCTTTCTTTCTACGCAAACAGTTACAGTTACCTTTATGCAACGTAAAGCGTAATCCAGAAAATTGCTAATAAAGCGTAGGCTGATTTCAAAATGGTCCAATCCACAAGCGAGAGCCTCCCGTTATCATGTCCGCGATGAATTTTCCTATTAAAATCCCCCTCAAAGTACACTGTGGTACGCAGAGCATCGTGCTGAAAGACAACACAAGCAAAGCGTGAGCTCAGCAAAGAACACCAGAGTACCCTGGTTGCGATAACTTCACGCTCGATCGATGACTGCAAGAAATCTGAATATAAAGCAGGATTGTAAATTCCACCCATGATTGATTTCTATCTCCATGAAAAATGGAGATATTGTTTTGGGTGTGTCTGTGTGTGTGTTTGTCTGTTTGTGTTTACGCACTACTGTAGTCAGCATAACTCAAGAACCTCTTGATGTATTACGATGATATTTGGTATGTGGGCAGGTGTTGTGAAGCCGAAGTTAAAGGTCGATTTTGGGCCCCCTGGTATGTGACCTTGGTACTGAAGCAGAACTTCAATTTTTGTATCTTTTGACCTGGACGTGCTGTGGTCTTGATTTTTTGGCGGCAGATAGCTTGTGGTGTAATGAAGACGTGGTGTGGGTTTGGGCCCCCTAGCAGCTTGCTCTGGAACTGCATGGGCGTTATCGTGAAAATCTTCTAAGGCGAGTAACTGAACAAAGGAACGATGGATTTCCATGATATTTAGTATACAAGTAGCTTAGACAGAGATGTACACAATGAAGTTCAAATTATGTTAATTAGGACTTAATTTGCATAGCTAATGAGGAAAATCTATATTTGCAGTGCTTTCCATTATCAGACTCAAATACATGTAACGTATGTAGTTTATGGAAAGTGGATCATCAACAGATACCAATTATGCAAATAAATTCCTTATTTGCATAATTAATGCAAAATACCATATCTCATCTAATTGGAAAATTATAGGACTGTCAATATGATACATAGTATGCAGGTAGCTTTGACAGAGATATACATAATTCAGTGCAAATTATGCTAATTGTGACTTAATTTGCATAGCTAATGAGGGAAATCCATATTTGCAGTGTTTTCCATTATCAGACTCAAATACATGTAACATATGTAGTTTATGGAAAGTGGAGCATCAACAGATACCAATTATACAAATGAATTCCTAATTTGCATAATTAATGCAAAAACACCACTATGAATCTAATTGGAAAATTATAGGAGTCAATATTGCAACATGTGTAGGTTAGATAAAGGTGTTTATAACCAAGCATATATTATGCAAATGTGTAAGTCATTTGTATGAATAGAATTGTTCATGGAGATATGAGGTCGTGGAACTCTTGTTTTTTCAGTTTTGTGAGCTGTTTCTAACTCCTCAAAATGTCAAGACTGATCTTCTGGGAAGGGGTTTCCCCCAAGTAGATTAGTAGTTCCAAGCTGCAGGGGGTAGGATCAGTGTTTGTTTACGTTCGACGTTCAGACAGGTCTAGTGCGTTTAAACGCAGGAGTCGAACCCCGGCTTTTTTCCTAAGACGGCAACTCGACATGTTTAGCTGTCCATTGGATGGAAGCTTTTGGACATTGGAATACTGTTGAGTGTACTTTGAAGCCTGTTTTCGTTCCTTGTTTTGTACATAATCGTATGGACATCTGTTCAGCTAGTCCCTCCCCTTGTGTATCTGTGTACGTAACGTTTGTTTAGATATCTGGATCAAACGAGAGTCCATACTACTGAGACGTTTCTCTAAGACCTACCTTTTTCATGAATACAGGGGTTTATGTTGACACCGACAATTCGACGTTATACATGTCTGTAGCTGCCTTCAACTTGACCAGGCCGGCCAGGTAACTTCTTCCGGGGTCACATTCACTATGAGTGCCCCCTGTCAACTTCGTTTCAAACAACAATCAATGAGGCTGTGATCTTTTTAATACAAGTCGCAAGAGAAGCTAACGCTAACGTTATTGTCCTAAATTGTTCGAAACTTGAGTCAGTAAAAAGGCTTAGGTACAACGTAACGTTAATGTAATGTTAGGAGAACATTTTCAATGGCGGAAGTAAAAAAAAAAATTCTAAAATATGATAAAATCGGAGGTTTCATACATATTATAGTAACATCTAAGACTGCCTAGGATAATGGTCAACTGGCCTTCATTCTCATGTATCAAAAGCGTCACCTATCAATGTTTACAAGAACGGCAAAGTGAACCGTAAGGCATCTTTTTGCAAGAAGCATTAACTATGCGCATGTAATTAACATTGATAGCTTTAGAAAAAAAACACTGTTGCCTGCACATGGGTTTACTTTTTTCCCTTTCCGATACCATTTTGGTCATGTATGATAAATCGATAAATACAAATTGAATGTACTTCTAACAACTGAAAGATCTGTCAGCTTCAGCACAATTACCATTTACATGTGTGTTTTCTATCTGGCAGCTGTGGTGTCAAGGCCAAAAAAATGTGTTCAGCACCAAGGACAGGCCTAGTTTTTAGAATCCGAATCGAGACGACATGCACATGAGCCAACATCGCGGCGATATGTTGTTCTATCGATTGCTGGTGTTTTTATGTCAAAAGTTTCCTGTAAATTTTAAAGATATGGACCATGATATAAGTTTTACCCATATGTTAGTTTTCACGCGGTACATGTTGTCGAGTTTTAATGAGTTCTGTCGGCCTGGATTACAGAGCTTTATTAGCGCCCCATTGTCTTCGAGCACGCTTTCATGCAAATTTCGCATTTGTTACTTGTTAATTTTGCGATCGCCCATGGCCCAGCGTGTGTACCCAGTATTCTGGTCCCGAAAGTTACAGGCTAAGTTCTAGGCGACCCAATTTTCCCCATATCGCTCAGTGATTTTATTTCGTTCACTGTAAGAAAAGCTAAATTTGCGTGGTGAAAATCGTGTTTCACGAGCCAATCGTGTTGCAGCCACTGTGAAGGTATTATGAGAGAAGTATTTAAATATGGCTAACCAAAGCTGTACCATGAAGATCGATGAATGAATTACCTTTATTGTACATCCATGCCTCATGGGGCTAGGTTCTGGTTGTGAATCGTATGATTTAACAAACATATAGCAAACATGTATGTAGAAAAGTATAAACAACAATACACGAGTTAAATACATAGTAGATAAAAGTGTTATACTTTGTCAAGTACCGTGCAATAATAAAAACTAAATGAATGACTATATATTTCAACAGAAATAGATGCACATGTATTTGATTTCTTAATTTGCAGCTTCAGAACAGTCAACTTCTTTCGCCAAAACAGAGAAACTGGCCAAAGGCATCCCTATGAAAGGCTGCATAGTTTGCGATATTGAGGTAAAATAGCATACCCTTTTAAAAAATTAGTACACATGCAATCACCCGTATCAAGCCTCTTCAAATTATTACACTTTGAGTACATACTGTAACAAACACTATGTAACATAATCTTTGAAAGGTCTTTTGCAAAATAACAAAACAGATACATCGAGTCAGACAGGAATCCTGAACGCATAATCCTATATATGATCTATTTATTTGCTTATTTCACAGCTCTCAATGAGTGAGTACATACATCTATGTACTACTACTACAATAGTCTTCCTAGAGTCGCAAGAGTTTTCCTGGAGTCATGATAATATTCCTGGAGTCATAATCCTATCCTATGGTAGTGACGACGGAACGGAACAAATAAGATTGGACGTGAAACGCTGCAATGTTATTGCACAGAATATTCGAATAGCCCTGTCCTTCCGTACTGTTATCTATTGCCGAGTGTATTCAACATCATATTAATTTCACATGGAGCACATAATTAAAACACTACAAAAAGATAAAGTGGTCAAAAAGATATTTTTACAAAATACATCATATTATCATAAAAACAAATAAACATTAATTACATTATATCATAGCCTACAGTAAGGCCATGTTGATTTGATTATACGGATGACATCCACGCTCGTATCAATTTTCGTCCGTTTCCCCCCCAAAAAAGAGTTTTTGGCCAAACTGGATATCGTAAAAGGCGGCTGCAAAATGAGAAATACATGCTATAAATTGCAAAAAGAGATATTTCAGAAAACGGATACTAATGTCGTAGAATGCCAAAAATCTATTATTCGGTACTCCATCCTCTGTGTGGTTAGTTTTGTTCATCCTTCTAGACTAAATTGATTTCATATTAAAGGGACCTTTTTTTTTGCGATTTTTTTTTCATTCACCCACTCGCATTAGTTTTAGGGTCCCCAAAGGATGACATCCATATAATCAAATCAGCATGGCCTAACAACTTTAAAAAAAAGCTATCTACTGGCAAGTTTTTCCATGGACGGTACATCGAATTTATACCAGAAGAACCTTCGCCACTCGCCCTCCACGGTACTGTTGACCGCGCCTAGCTTCTCATAGAACCGCCTGGCACTACTGTTCTCGTCATGGACGATAAACTCACACTTGGTGCACTTCGTCTCAACGCCAACCTGCCAAATCATAAACAAATTCGTCAGCCATTTATTTAACAAACACTGGTGGCATCTCACATAATAACTGGTCTCTAATAAGAACAGAAATGTTGCATATGCTAAGGTATTTGGTCTAGCAGTATTTTAAGAGTATCAATTAAATTGCTTAAATGAAAAAATGGAAATGAAATGTGACCCACATCTCTGTGGGGACTTCGGGTATAATCTCAGGCTGTTCGTGCGGCCTCGCCACGGCACGCATTCCTTTGGGCCAAGCACGCCGGGTTTGACGCTTGAGGCTTATGCCAGAAGCTCCCTCATACATGGGGCCGCCGGCTTTACGTCACCATCCGAAATGACGAATGCAATCCATTAATACATGTCCGAGCTGGAGTCGACAGCTAGGATTGAACTCGGGCCCAAGGATCCACGGAATTTTATCCAGATGGCGAAGCAGCGGGGTTGCGTTACCGCTTGCGCCACGGGGACATGATATCTTCCTTAAATATCTGTATTCTTGCAAAAAGATTTTTTACCTGAGCAACTCTCTTCATTAGCCCCGTACCGATTCCTGAGCCTGTAGTCATGGAGATCAAAATAATAAATATGATATTGACATTTTTGCTCCAGGAACTGTGAGGTTTTAAAAGATTGTGTCAACGATTAAGTACGACAAAAACACACAAGAGAAGTGAAATCATAGATCAACGCACAATCAAATCACAAAAATCAAAATCAACAAATTCATTCCAGACACATCATCATCCACAGCTCATTGACGAAGCCTCACCACGAAATTGAGGATATACGAAGAAGTCTTCTAAAAAGATCACCCTTCCCACGAAGGTGCAATACATGAAGAAGTACATGGCATAGCCTACGATTTGAGTTGATTCTGTAAGAATGAAATTGAATCAGGGCATGCAAAAATTTCTTTATGCAGACCTTAAGCCCCTGTCTCACCGGACCCGCGACGCGTTGGTGACCTCGCTGCGTCCTAAATTGGATTTGTGTTACCCTTGACTTTATAATGGGAATATCATGCAAAACGTATAGGTATGACTAAAAAGACAACAAAACACACAAATCGTAAAAAGATACGTTTTTTAATGATGAGATTCATTGAGCGCGGTGTCAAACACACGGAAGCAGCAAGGTCGTGTCGCGGGTCTAGTGAGACAGTACAGCTCAAGGCAGTGGACCTTTCTCTACTTATCAGACATTATTAGAAGAATACATGTATATTGGATATATGTATTCATAAGATCATAGAAACATTGCTTCTGTCTTAGCTTTGCTCCATGTCTTACCCCTCTGAGATGGAGACACGTAGAAATCTTCCACGTATAAGAATCGTCCGTTGTAGGAATCATACATAAAGAAATACATGAGGTATCCAGCGAGTATGGATGTCCCTAAAAAAACATTCATTCAATAGACGTCAAAACAATCCTGCGTGCATTAAATATATGAATTCATGCAGTTGCATTGATATGGTCCATGTTATGAATGAATACATGATTACAATATAGCTTTGCAGAAGATAGAATGAGATAGCGCGCTAAGGAAAGTTTCTGTCAAAGAAAACAACTTGAATCTTGCATCTTTTAAATTGCTAAATTCAACGTAAGTTGTTACACAAATAATTCCGCCTTAGCACAAATAGATAAATGAGGGAAAAATGAAAGAAATATTGTGTAATTTATAACATGTCTACAGCTGACCTGTAGTTGAGTCCGGTGTGGTCTCCGCCACAAAACAGTGAAAATAAGGATTCTCTCCAAAACCGTCTTCCCTTAGCTCTGTGTAGGAATATTCAAGTGTTCTTTAATACCGACATCAAAAGGTGGCAACATCCGCCGACAGATCAAATTAGAAGACATGTGAATCAAGTACGTACGTATAAAGAATAATCAAAACCCTTTCGTAGCACAAATGCGATCAAATTACAAGTGTTATATTATGAATTGAAGTACCTTGCAATATTCTGCAACAAGTTGTAATTAAGAAAAAAAACATTGCTTAGATGTTGGTAGGAATCATATGATTATGAAACGTTCACGTTTTTTCAATCCATATATTGATAATTCGGGGCTCGAAATTCATTTTAGGAAATAGGAGCACTGGTGCATCCATCCAAAAACATTAGGTGGACAGAAAGAATTTTGGGTGCACCACATAAAATAAAGTTCATGTCAGCAAAACATAATTACAAAGTTTCACGCTACTGCCTCTCTTAACAACTTCAATCTGTAATTCTATAGCTAAATTCAAAATTTCAAACAAGTGATACGTCAAATAAAGTAGAGCAAAAGGTTGAATTTCATTTTTGATACTTACATTTCAAGAATATTATGTATACTACTACTAGTGTACAATAGTAACTTTACTCTATAGTGTACAGAAATATCTGGGTGCACTGGTGCACCCACAGTCGAAAATTAGGTGCACAGCTTCAATTTTGGGTGAACACAGGTGCACATGCACCCACTATTTCGAGCCCCGGATATCAATTCAAAGCGTATATAGAGGCACATACTGTCTTCTGTGATCGCTACCTTATGTCCCAACCCGTCATGATCCGCAAGCTCCTGTAGTACATAGTACAACAGACGTTAGACTCCAAAGAGCTTTCACGGACAGTAAAAATATAGATGCACCACGTATGCACGGGCAAAAGACAAGCGCAAGTCTTGAACCATTATAAATCAGTGGATTTGTATGTTTTGAAAACTAGTACCTAGATGCACTATGTAGTCTGTTTGCAATCCTAGCTAGGCTTATTCCGATACAATGGTTGAATCGATATCTATCACGCCGAACCAGTAGACGAAAAGTGGCATACATGCTATGCGCTATATAGGAATGAAAACACACTGTCAAACATTAACTTGGTTCTTTACTATATACACATGCTCTCCAGTCGGTTTGTTGGGGAGGGGAGGGGACTTTAGGTCACCTTTATCATCGTGACTATGTGTCCGCAATCCTCAGGCCTGGCCTTCCTGATTATGTACCCTGGCGGATTGGGGCCGTTCTGCAGCTGCTCTGACATTCTTCTGGTATGGCTGCAACTGTATGCTGCAAAATAGGCCTGATTTATACACGCCTTTTTTTTCAGTCGACTCAGGACTGTGCAAGGAGAACCATAGGCCCCTAAGTAGCGGTTTCTAGTAGGAAAGCTCCTCTTGAGCAGCCCAAAGCTCCTCACGCACAGCTCCGAGTCGACCCCGAAAACATTGGGCTTGTAAAACACAAAAACGTCTACAAAATACCAGTAGCTTATGATGTGAAAGAAAGCATTCACACATTCACATGACTTCATGGGGCTGTATAATGATAAATGATAATGTATATCCACGGCAGATTACGTAATATGCCTGTAACGACCGTAAGGAAATCATGGTGTTTTGTGCCAAGTCATCAACATCATCATCATCTTGAATACCCCCATATAACCCCGCGAGGGGCAAAGTGGGGTGGGGGGGGGGGGTCCCAGGCTAAGAAGGGCAGCCGTCACAACCGTGCCAGGCAGATCATTCCACTGGGAATGGTGCGGGGGAAAAATGAATGTTTGTATGAATCTGTCCTAGCGTTAAGTGTTCGAAATTTGTTTGTTTTGTTTGTTTGAGCTTTTGTTTATTCATGATAAGCTCAAATCGGCACGCAGGCCGCTTTTCATTGAGGTCATGAGGGAAGAGGTAAGGGTCAGATACAATATTACAGAGATACACAGTCATTTGAGTCCTAATAACTCTATCAACATATATCATTACATATTTATGGTACAACTATAAACAATTTCTACAACATACAACATAAAGTAGGGCGAAAGCTGGTTCATGGTCCGTGTTCGTTCGTTTGGTTCATTTCCGTTACATATTCGGAGCCGTACGTGTGTCTTATCAGGCGGTAGGCTGTTCCAGACATTTGGTCCGCGGTAGGCTACCGATCTTCTGAAGATCTCTCGCTTGTGCTTTGTCTGGTTGAACGTGTACTCTGGTCTCTGCAGAACACAAACATCTGGCGCATGTAGGGTGGCGCATTTGAGATGGTGACTCCCCCGGGTGCGCCTCTGAGCCTGTTTATCATTGATATGATTATTAACTTGTTTGTAGAAGAAGGTGAGGCGGGCGCTCCTCCACCGTTCGAAGAGAGGTGGCCACTGCAGGTCATCGAGCATTTGTGTCACGCTGTTAGTCCACCGGTAGTCATTCAGGGTCACACTGGTATCAATTCTGCTTGCACAGCAAAATATAGCGTATTCTTTATATAATGGCAAAAATTCGCGAACAACGACACGACACAATATTCAGTACAGCGGTACAAACTTACCGACGTGGTGACTTCTGTAATTGAAGATTGGGAATGGGGAAAGCACTAGTGTTGTCGAGCCACCCAGCCGGCGAACCACAATTTATTGACCTTTGAACCTATAAAGTTGTTGACCTCGCTGGAATAAACCATTGGATATAGGAGGGGTGTCAATCTAAATATATTGTAAAGAAGCAGAGCGCAACATACGATGTTGCTTGGGTGTAGCGTTTTAGCCTTTTAAGGGATAATCTCTCAAATGTCATATAAACTATGGAATGTGAACGAAGAGTCTATAACGCTACTTCACCTAAATCCGCAGTGTAGCATTTATCCGGGATTTTTTAAAAACGGGATACTCCATTTTTGTTATATATCAATGCTAGATTCACCATCAGTAATACCGCCAGAAATGCAAAATTGACCGACAAAGATATTGAGGATCATTCAGAACAATGTCTAAAAAGCTTCGATAACCCTGCATTTGATTAGACGACGACATAAAAAAATTCCCACCCCACAATAGAACAGATGGACCTTGCCATGGGAGGATTTGAACTACGATCATGGCGTTGACGCTGAAACAAAGCGTGTATTTTGTTTCTGACGAAGCCGTGTGGAAGTTAACAGCCTTTTGTCATGATTTATTTTGTTGACAAGATCGACTCTTATCAGAAATCGTCCCGGTTAATGGTAAACTTAAGCGTTAGAACAACAAGAAAATTTTAACGATTTTAAGATTTCAAAATTGATTTCTTTCAAATCAATCAATGGCAAGATCACCAAAGAAAACGTTCAAAGGAATTTATTTAAACGATTAGATTTGATAAAGGTTTGGAAGCAACGTGAAAATACCACGGACATAAATGATACAAAAAAGCCTATGCCACGGTATGACCCGTAGAGGACTTTAGGACATATTGTGACAAGCCGTCAGCCTCGTACTTAGCTAGCATTTGCAAGTCAGGATTTTTCGGGGCTTTTGATATATTTTTACTGATGGCATATCAATTCTATTACATTCGGTTTCTTGTGGCCACGTCTCATAGTGCACTACGGTAGAACGTTCTGGTGTGTTACGGCGCAAGTCGGTTATACAGGCTTAGTATATACAGATACAGATACAAAATTAGAACTGATTGCAATAAAACGAGTGCAATAGAACAGTTTGCGGAGTAAAACCTCTTCAAATTCCTTCACATTTTCTCACATTTTATATTCAAATTTTCTTGGTCACGTTTCAGGGTTGTGCGATTTCACATAATTGACTCAGATTTTTCGAAAAGTTACATTCTAGGTTTCACATATTTCTAATTGGATTTCATAGTTTTCACATTTATGCACCTGGTAGTGCATGATATGCCATCGGAAAAAATGTATAAGTCCCCAAAGCACTGATTTGTAACAGTCTGCTAAGGTGACTACAGATTTGAGCGTCGAAACCATCGCACGTCAAAGAACCCAACACAGTTATTAATGAGTGCAAAGCAATTTTAGACAGCGAGGAGTATAAACTTAAAGCACAGATTCCATTCAAGAGATTTGCTGCAAAACGTCAATAGACCTGACAAAAAATTAAATGTTCATCAGTCTGTTTAATGACAATGACAATGGCAATGATCTTTATTTGCACGTTCCTGCACACATGGGCTAAATGCAGTACAGCAGTTGCGATACCACATGAAACGTATTCAGTGTAGAGAATTGTTTCATGAAGCGTTCTTAAACAGATAATTAAAACGACCAAATCTATGCTACACTTTATCGATTACACAATAATCAAACAGATAATGCTATGTCATCATTGAATCTATTGTTAACATGTCTCTTTCCTCTTCTTAAAACAAGTGTGTACGAATTCGCCATCTACACAGCTTTGGTGTATAATGTTTTCAGATGTTATTATATATACAAATAGTTAATCTTTTACAAACTGTTTATATCGTGCATCTAAATTCATGGCACCAATAAAATAATTACGTATGTCCCTGTATAACGTAAACTCTAATACAGAATGAACTTCATTTTCTGTATTTCAATAATAACCCAAGCTATTAGTCATGCAATAAAGTCATAATTTCAAACAGGGTAAATTGATATTCTTTTTATAAAAGTTAAACAAAGGTAGACAGAATGGCAGAAAAATATTCTAAAGAATGCGAATGATTAATAATCTCTCTTCCAAATTGTTCCTCTAACGCCGTTCACCCTTTCTTGCCGACATGACTAAGTTATTAATATATTTTGGCGTCGCAACCTAAATTTACGCCCGCGCATTCGCCACGGGGTATGAACGCTCCTTGAGTCGAATTCCAGTTGAAAACTGGAGCTGATTTTTCTCTGGAATTTCAGCGCATGCCCCTGTGAAGCTTGCTTGACGTGACGATGTGGATCGTATGAAATTAATAAGTTTCCGTCCACTTCAGACTGGTCTGTGGTGGCGCTTGGCGGCTGCCTTCCACTAGCGTTCTTTATTTGGCTCTGAGCTATTTCTGTCACTCACTATGTGCTTACGGGTCCCCACAAAGCGAAGGTAATGGCAATGTCCAAACATATGCTGGTCAAGATTAGCCTGCTTTTGTGCGCTGTGCTGTCCCAATATGGGTAAGTTCACGCTCAATAGTTCATTTTGATAAATACCAGTAGAAAAACGTTGCGTATTAGCGGCGTTTGTAGCAATAATGTTGCGATGTTGGGGAAGTGGTGGGGGAGGGCGGCCAGGACTTGATATTCGATCTGTGCGACTCAGCAACAGCTGGATGACGCGGTCGGGAGTCAAGTTCTTGCGTCAACTGGTCTTTAAAACCTGATAATAATCAAAGACACGATCGCAACGACTTGGATTTGTGTCATGCCGACTTGTTTGCCGACTTGCCTTGTGTGTTGCCCAGTAAGAATATGGATGATACTATGTGATTTATGAAAAATGCTACAAATTCAATCGCGGGGCGCTGCGACCGCTGTAATTCGATACCATCGTGACAGTTTGTGGTGTCTGTTATGTCGGGACGCACATTACAGGGCACAAACCTCTGAGCCATACGCTATGCACAGATTTGTACCGATCTCCCTACGTGTGCTTTACATAGTGTTGCTTCTCAGCCGTTTGAAACATTGAATAGACAACGTTAAGTTAGCTTTGTAATACTTAATCAGTAGTCAGCAGCATGTCATAATTGTGTCATAGCTATTTATAAACGGTGGAGTGACGAAATTTTAAGGTTTCCGTTGTCTGCGTTACAACGTTGCTTTCGTAATTTTTTGAATATTACAACAATCATGATATTCAAGGTCATTGTTGTTGTTATTGTTCAACGAAACGGGAAAGAACACTTTACCTGTTCGTGATAGTAAGTGATTCGGGACATCACATTCCTTGCACGTGGAACCGGGGCTATTAATGCTATCAAGCACGTTTCATGTTGTAAATGACTTTTCCTTATTTCACTACCAAACAAACTTTCTCCGACAAATGGATTAACGTACTTTGGACGTTATGAAATAACATGATTTTTATGCTAATATATTATCCATAAGTTATAGAACTGCAACCAAAGACCGGAAATGCCGCTTGTATTTCTGTTAGGCACGGAATGTAGTGGGATGTTGTAATATTATCCCGTGGTGTGATATTCTATTTCATGTTCTAAGGAAATGTGTGGGTGGAGGGGGGTGGGGGCTGTCATTTTTTTCCAATTCCAAATTATTTGAAAGTTCTTATTGTATTAGTCATTTTTCTTCCAAGTTTAGTACACTAGAAACTTAAAATAACTTAAACTGCTATTAATGCCTATGATTTGGTACATGAACGATAAATTTATAATTGTAATAAGCATTGAGTAAAATTGTTTTCCAGCAAACGTGATAAACATTTCCGCATGATTTTAAACCCGTGAGTATCATAGAAACGTTACTACAATCTGACGTATGTCACATACAAATGTATATAACCAATATGGGAAAGTTATGTTAGACATTAATCAAATATAAGATTGTTAGAAGCCATATTCCCATTATCAACTGTAAAAAATATATAGATTTATTTTTTTTCCAGAAATTATCTATTACATTTGATCATTGAATGAAAGCATTTCTTAATGCTGACCAATTTCTTCATACCTAACAATGCTTACCGCTTTCGCTGTTACAATGCAGAGGTAACAATTTATTTCTATTTCGGCAATATATGATTCAAACGTATAATTCGGTTGAATTTAAAATATATTTAGATCCATCGTCAGGCAATAGCAACATCAAGCGACTGACTCACAAAATGCGTCTGTCAACTGTTGTGTAGCATCGGTGAAATGGAATTTAGTAACACATGCACCGCTATATTTTTTCATGAACTTACATTAGTGTGGTACATACTAAAGCTGTGACGTTTCGTCTCAGTCGTTAGTTATCGTCATGCGGCAGCCCCGCCTTCTCAAATTATCCCGATGAATGTGCGAACTATAGTGTAGCAGTAGTGAAATGGAATTTAGTAACACCGCTATGTTTTTCCCAAACCTACATTATTGTGGTACATACTAAAGCTGTGACGTTCTGTCTCAGCCGTTAGTTACTGTAATGCGGCAGCCCTGACCTCGCAAAGACCGCCTTCTCAAATTATCCCGATGAATGTGCGGTGCTTTGCCAGAGCATGCCTGGCTCGCGAGGGGACGGTAGGGTTGTGCATAATACGTGACACACAGCCAGGGAACATCTCTTTTTTATCCGTAATGTTCAACATTTCAACACATTCATGCTATACACACTGACTCAAATCACATCATTACAACAACAGAAAATTCTTCAAAGAAACGTTTTTGTTCATCCAGTCAAACAGTTTTACAATTTGAAATTATGTCATCTATATTAAATATCATATCTAATGTTACATATCAAATCATTCATCTATAATGTTAAGTATGAAGGAACAGCAAGTGTGCACACATGTCATCATTGTGGTTGATGAAGTGGTGTAATGATACGATGTAGACATTTGTGACCCTTTGTTATCATTGTGTCTATCCCAATAACAGAATGGTGCTTGAAGCGATGGGGGTATTCCCATATGCCCGATCTACCCGGGATGTTTCTCGCACTGCGAATGGAGCTTTACCTCCGCCTCCGCCAGCAGTAAACTCTGTGGGACCTCCTTCAGACTCTCTGCCAGATGCGTTTCCTATTCCAAGAGAGATTCCAAGAGATAAGGACGATGATTTTGACAACTCAACTAGGTGAGTAAGGGTGCCTGTTTTGTCTTTGTTTTGTTTGTTTTACTTATTCGTACATATAGAAAAAACTAGTATAGTAATTGAAAGTATCTAACGTGCAGGACGAGAAAATAAGCCTGCAAGGCTTAAATACGAAACCTTCCTCCATTTTTAAAACTTAACAGATATTAATTATGATACAAGTGTGATAAATAGAATATGAAATAATGAACAAAGGTATAGCTAAAGTCGAATCGGGACATTGCAAATATGAATAGGCAATTAACAATTAGCAGTGACAAAATTTAAAGGACAAGATAATGCATATGATAATACCATACTCAACGTGAATACAACTGAGAACCCTACGTTCTAAGAATAAGGCTCAGGCTTATATTCTATTAATCATTATAATGTTTGATATTCCGCCATTGACCATTATGTAGTAGTAAGCCAGTAAAAGTATCTATGCATTGGATGGCAATGTTTTTATAAGGAATAAGCTTTTGAAGTGGCCGCCATTCCATTTTGCCTATAGTTGATTTTGAGAATTAGATGGTTTTGCTTAGCAAATGATACGGAAAATGTTGAATATGAAGGTAGGAGTATTAATGTATATGAATCGACAATCTATGATTATTATATATGATTTACCACTGTATCTTCGCCAACACTATCCTATGTCAAGTTTATGTATTTAATTTGGTGTCCTATAAGTCCGTATGGGCTGGGCCTGGGTGACTTCACAAAGTCGCAGAACACGAAAATAAATTATTTATTCATTCATGCATTTAGTCATTCAGTCATTCATTGTTTCGCTTTGATTTGATTCTAAAACAGTTGTGTTTTTTCTTTACTCTCCTTTTTAGACAATCAAAGGAAGACAAGGTTTCCCCGACGAAAGTATTTGTATCCTTGCTAAGAAAATACGACGATAGAGTAAGACCGGATTTCAAAGGTAACACAACATAACAGCTAACTATGATAGTCACTAACAACCTCTTTTATTTGAATCCGCTTCGGTACCATTGATTGTCGTCAGCTTTATAACTTAGAATTTATTTCGTGCCCATTGAATTGATTGCATTCAGCAAGCTTGTCTTTTTTACCCATTGCTTGTAGGATCTCCGGTAAAAGTCTTTTGCCAGTTGGTTGTGAACAACTTGGGTTCGGTAAAGGCTGCAACTATGGTAGGTTCGACATCTTAGAAACACTTTTAACTTAACTACCTCTATCAACAAGCTTCTCTTTTCTACCTTCCTCTTCTACCTATCGTTTGTAGGACCTCCAGTAAAAGTCTTTAGCCAGTTGGTTGTGAACAACTTGGGTTCAGTGAAGGCTGAAACTATGGTAGGTTCGACGTTTTAGAATATTAAGATTTTTTACTACTTATTTAATACAGCTTTAGATTAGACTCTACTTTAGTTTGGTTTATTGGCAATTTTCTTCAAATGTCTCAGTGCTTGGAGTGAATTTTACTCCGTCTACTACTCTCCAAGCAGCGAAGTGGTTCCGGCTGATTTTTGGCGTGATGCTAGCCGTTTTTGTCGGGCTTTATACTTTGTCAGGTTTTATTTGTCTCTCTAAACAAAACAAAAAGACAAAGTAGAAAGCCCGACAAAAACGCATAGAACACGTCAAAACCAGCCGGAACCACTCCTCTGCTTGGAGAGTACTGTCTACTACAATGCCAAGATGTACGCCTACAATATTACATCATTACCATTACTATGAGAATTTGTTTTGTCCTATCCTAGGACTACATTGTAACAGTCTTCATGCGGCAAAGATGGGTAGATTCTCGCCTTGAACATTATGACTACAACGACTCGATCACTCTTTCATCGCGTAATCTTGACAAGGTATTTTTTTTTGTTTGTACATTTGTTCAACTTTACGGTGTAACAGGGGCGCCAAAGCATTCATACGAGTTTTACGGAATACATACGATCCATTACGAGAAACATGCGAAATTTACGATATACATACGATCAATTACGAGAAACATACGAATTTTACGGAATTCATACGATCCAATATTAGGAAACATATGATTTTTACTATTTATTGGGTCACGTTACATGACCACCAAATTCAAGACGTCGGACTCGGGAGAACCAACTCTTCGTACGATATCTTGGCTTTCAAGAGCTTAATAATAGCGTATCCCATCCTGATAAACTCCAAAAATCTCAAGCTGCACTTATGTAGCTTTAGAACAACTAAGAGGACCAGACTGAGCTAGATTCGGTGTTAGTGCGATGGCTAACAAATTAGTTAAGATCGTATGTTTCTTAGTAATGAATCGTATGCATTCCATAAAATTCGCTTCCGTAAAATTCGAATGTTTTTCGTAATGGATCGTATGTATTCCGTAAAACTCGCATGAATTCCGTAAAATTCTTATGAATACTTTGGCACCCCTGTGTTAAGTATACGTACTGATAGCATCAACCACTGGTAACTGATATTGAAGAATAAGTATAGAGCTTGTCAACATATTCCTGAAAATAGATATAACGCTAGCCAGCTTGCAATTAAAAGCTCATGTAAGACTAAGACATTTTAACTTTCCTCGCCTTTTTAGTTCTGAATTTTAGCTACAGTCTTTAGATGGCTGTCATAGCAAAAATTTTTATAAAATGAAATCAATCTAAAAACACAAGAGTTTGTTTGCTGGTAAGTTCTTTAAAACAGGCGGTTTATATTTATGTATCATTATTATGATTGAAATGGATCACCCTGTACTTTGTACTGACATCCGACAGGTTTGGCTGCCTGATATATTCTTTGTGAACGAGAAGGCTGCAGGCTTCATCTCTACAACAGGAAACAACAAGATGCTGAGAATATACCCAAATGGTGAAGTACTTTACAGCGAAAAGTAAGTTGTCAATTTATTTTAAGTGCATGTAATGTTTGACATTAACCCTCAAACCACCGTAAGGGGGCAAAACTGACCCCAGGCGCATATCAACATGTGCCATTTTGACATTTCGAGTCGAAAACAAAATTCCTTCTATGAGTTTGTTTGTATATATGTCTTATAACTTCTCACAAGTTTTTACCGAGATTAGCTCATTGTTGATTAAGTTATCCTAGAAAGTTTACGCGTGGTTCAGTGGGGTCAAAACTGACCCCAGCAAAATCTGCACTCATATTCCCTATTGTTTGATACATGTCATCTAGTAACATGTATGATAAGGGTTATTATGATTGTAGTTACAAAATTTGATTGTGTAGAAACGTGAAAAAAAACAATTTTTTTACTGAACGTAAAGATTAATGACGTTGCGACGTATTATGACGTCATTTATGTGATTTTATTGACGAAAACCAACAAATTGGGTATTTCCATATAACTCAAAGGTACACGATAAAACTTAAATAGAAATTATGTATGATAAATCATGATATATCCAAAGACGTTATTTGTAGATGGCAACAGGAACGACGTCAAAATGACGTCATAAAAATTATATTCATATCAGGTTTCACTAGCGAAATCCGCCATCTTGGTTCCGCCATCTTGAATTATTTAAATGCATTTTTTCATCATATGACCTAAAAACACAATAAAAATGGACCAAAACGTTTATATTAAGATTGTTTCTGTTTGAATAAGCATGTTAATGATGAGATTTGAGGTTGAAATAGCCGGTTATATCTAATCTCATTATATCGTCCGCCATCTTTGATTTTGACCGATGACGTAATCAAATATGCATAAATTATTGATATTAAATAATAAAAGTGATAGTGAATAACATTGGTTGGTGTTGATATAAGAAAATAAGTGCAGTTGAAAAAGAAAGCCCTAGAATTACATTGTAAAATCCAAAATTAGCGACTTTTTCCAAATATGGCTCTCAGAAACCGGTTGACATAGCAACATGAAAACATTGATTAGTTATTTCATTAAATTCAAATTGTTGCCAACAACATTTTAGCAATGGTGACTAAGTTTGGTTGTTCTAGCGTAAGACATTCAGATGTTATATGACATCAAGTGTTGGCCTCAGGCCTCAAAAGAGCCCGCTTGTCTGAATAGCGTTAGTTGCAAAAGACGGTGTTCCCTATTTTTGCATAAATTATGATGACAAGCAGAAACTATTCACACCTAATCATGTCAAACTGTCCCTTATAGATTACTCAAACTATACACACAAACAACAAAAATAGTCAATAAAGCTGTATTTGTAGAAAACATTGTGGGGTCAGTTTTGACCCCATACGGTAAGATTAGTCGTAAAAAAGCTACGGTGTTTTGAGGGTTAAGTATACACACAGGCGGTAGGCAAAGGTATTGTCGTTGAATAGCTGCTGAAGTTCCGATCGTGACGAAGTACTCGGCGCGGGGATCACCCGTGCCGAGCTTCGATCCGAGCGAAACCCGAAGCGATGCCGAAGGCACGAGCGGGGGGTTCGGAGAGCCGAACAGGGTTTGGTGTTCGGCGGAGCCGAACTCTGTCTGAGCGAGCCCCGTCGGGAAAGTAAGAGGTAACTAGAGTTCCACGAACACATATCTTCGCCGAATAAGCAAGGGTTTCTATAAAGAGTGTTTTATAGAGTTATTACATTTAAAAATCTATCATGTTCATGAATGTTACCTCATACATTAATTTGAGTCTATCAATTGACATGTGTGTGTTACGTACAGTGGGAAATGAACAGATAGGAAATTTATACAGTATTACAATCAATGCCTAGGTAAGTATAATTGCTGTTGTTAGAAGAGCGTTCGAATTATGATGTGCCAAGGGAGAACATGTTAAAGATGTAGCTTTGTGTATATGGGCAGTATTACCTTAAGTAGCAGTTTGTTGTTGAATTGTTATATCATCAAGGCAACACAGACCATGTCGTGATCTGTATAATATGTGTCCATAACAGTAACTCTGATATTGTCTTGTACATGTCTACGGACGTAAACGTGGTATAGAAGGGTACTATGCGTTCCATTTCTTTAAGAACATATATTTTGGTTTACAGTATTGTAATTGCATACGGTTTAAATCCCAATAGATACAATCCGTTCAAACTCAACACGACTTCAGGCAAAATATAACTGACCTGGGAACAAACGATCTTTGCGCTCATAGGGGACAACAATTTTGTCCAGTGATTTACCTTAAACTTTATGTGCAGCCCCATGCCAAATACAGAGGGTACTGTTCTCGTTGTGCTTGGATCGTCCGCTTGCCGTAACCATTGGAGAACTGACCATTGTCTTTTGATGGGTACCGCATTTCGGTAAACCTTTCTTGTATTTGCTTTCACTGTCGAATTTTACGAGGATGGTGTGGACATCATGACCTGTGTTGTCAATACCCACCTACTGTTGCGAATGCGCCCTTAACAATTTCGTCTGAAACGTTAACGTTGGCAGTGACCATGACTCTTGCCCTACAGCTATTGACAATATCTCTCTCAAGCCTCCTGTTTCACCTGTTTTTTTTTTAGACAGTTAGATTTGTGAGACCTGTTACTGTTTTAGGATATCTTTTTTTGTGTCTCTGTCTTTAATGTGAAACACCCTGGAGGGGAGTTCAGTCAGGTGTTGCATATTGTGCTCGTGTTCTTCTGGGTTGGTCCTAAAGACGTGCAACGCTCCTGATGGGTAGCGTGGGTCTGTTTTGAAGATTATCCTGGTTTTGAGGATGTTCACTATCTGTGCAAGAAGCCAAGAACCTTTTCTTACTCTCATCTACGAAAGATTGTGGTCCACTTCCAGTGTGGTATATACAACGGCATTTACAAACCACATAAAGCTTAGAATAATGCATTCTGTAGTGCCTGCTGCTTGCACATACAGTAATTCCTTATATGCATTGATCGCCAACATTTTCATTTTTGTTTTCTCATAAATGTTGTGCAAAGAATTCTTGCAACATGCCCTGTATTTACACACGTGAGCAGTTGAAACAGAATGGCGAGTAGAGAAAAGCCGTGTCCAAAGTTTGTTTTGACTTGCCCCCCCGCACAGTCCTGTGTTTGTTGATAATAGCTACATTCACAGCGGGAGTGTAATTTGACCGGTGACAGTGAGGTCACCAGAGAGCATCAATCTTTTTACACAGCCCTGTTGACAAGCAGGTGTTGTCCTTAGATATAGGTCGACAAAAAAAGCCTCTATCACCACTTAATTAGAACCTGATTACAATTTCATCCGTCTATATTTGTTAATCATTACCTCAATAACCTACCTGTCCAAAACAATGCAAATTCATCAAACCCTTCCCGAGTTATTCGCCTGCAAAGGTAACATCAAAAAAGCCCACTGCAGTTCTAAGCAAGCCACTAGGGGGTCTAAACTTACATCACTTACTCCCTGCCCCAAGAGCTATACACCACTTAAAAACCATTACAATAGCACTTGCATGAAATTTGAATACAAGCTTTCGGGGGATTAATAAACTTTCCTCATTTATTATGCAAACTATCTCCTTATTTGCATGATAAACATTTAAATATGTAAAGCATCACTGAAACTATCCACATGCCATAAATTATGATAATCCATCAATCCCTGCTGGAGTTATTCGTCTCCAATGGTAACAACAAAAACGCCAACTGCAGTTCCAAACAAGCAGTTAGGGGCCCTCAATTTACACCACTCACTTGCCGTCCCAGAAGCTATCTACCACCTAAAAATCATGAACCTGACGCGTCCAAAAAATTTGGCCTCAAACTTTGAAGCTCCGCTGCAGTACCTCAAATACCCGCTGGGAGGCCCATTATCGAACTTGACCTTCCTCTTTGACACCCCTACCTATCCACTAGATATCATGCACAACCGTCAACAGCCCCTCGAGTTATCCTGGCGACATACAAACTCACACACACTCAAAGTCTGCTACAGTACTGTAGGAAAGCGCCAGATAAATCATTTTTTAAACTTGACCTCCATTCTCACAGCCGCTTCTTACCTACCAAAAATCATTAAGATCCATCAACGTTTCCGTCACTTTTTTTGCCTACATACAAACACAAAAAAATTAAAAGTCCGCTGCAGTACTGTTGGAAAACTCCAGGTAAACGATTTTTGAAATTGACCTTCCTTTGCACAACCACTACATACCTACCAAATATCATGAAGATCCATCAAAAGTTTCCCGAGTTATGCTCTTGACATACATACAGACCCACCGAACAGCCGGCTCAACCAAAAACATAATCTTCCCGAGTTCCTCGGTGAAGATAATTAGCAAAGGACGACGGGAGAAACCATCCCCGCTAATGAGGGGGGGGGGGGCATTTCCGGAGTGAGCGACGGGAGAAACCGTCTTCGGGAGCATTTGAGCGAAAACATGCACCGCGGCGGTTACCCAACATAAATACCGTAGCCTAAAGCCCGTGGTATACATGGGCAAATACAGCATATTTCACTCCCTCCCTATGCAATAATGAACGTTTTGTAATAATCTAAGCTATTTAAATGTGTCGTTTAATGCGCACGTGTTCCTGCAACATGACCTCAGGTAACCCGAATGGAACACGTGTTCCTTGACCACCGCACTCATCTTGCAGCATTTCTACATCAGTAAAGCTAGGATGGGAAAGCAAAAGTTTGTCCAAGGCAATTTACACAGTCAAACAAAATCTAGAAATAATGAATGACTATAGAAAAATACGATGTCCTTCAGTAAACATACAATACCATTCCTCCGACACGAAAAAGTCCGTCGAAGTAAGACCTGCAACTTGGCTGCAAGGCTTCGGGTAAATGTTGCTAAGTATATTTGATATGGAAATGTTTCGTAATTATTGAATCACATACACACACAGATACACACACACACGCACACACAAAATATATACATATAGATACATAAATATATATATATATATATAGATTGATAGAAAGATAGATATAGATATGGATATAGATATAGATATAGATATTGATGTAGATAGATATAGATGGATATATAAAGATATATAGATACATATATACATATATATATATAGAGAGAAAGAGATACAGTTACATATATAGATACATAGATATATAGATATAGATAAAGCTTTATATACAGAAACATAAGTATACACAAATGTATATATTATGTATACATTCAAACATTTCTGGTTAACGTCAAACTATCAGTCGTCTTTCTGAAGCTAAACCTAAATCTTCTTTCCTAGATACACGATGCTGCTGAAATGTCGAATGAACTTTCAAATGTTCCCGATGGACACCCAAGTCTGCACCCTACAGACGGAGAGCTGTACGTATACCTCTACATTTACCCTTGATGTTGCTTAAATTTTTTATCTATTTGCAAAATTATGTGGAAAAAATTCACATTTTACATGAAATGAACAAATAGGGTATACCTGCTGGGGGAAGGAAAAAAAAGCAATGATGGCTTGTTCAAGTTCTTTCACCCATCTTAGTGATAACATAAATCTAAGAAGTCAGAAAATAACTATGATGGTAAATGATAAAATTATGAAATTAAAGAATACAAGCAATTAAGTGTAGGGTGAAGAAAATATGAAATTCAACTTAGAATTCAAATATATCTAAGAAACATACAATGAGTTGATTTTATATTAGATGAAGAATAAACGCTCTACTAGTAAGAGGAGGCTGGTGTAATGCAATGTTTAAGTGTGGCTGGGGGATTAAAGTAGGATGACTTTTTAAGCAAAACAATTGTATTGTAAATGCATAGGATTCGAATTAAATCGCCGAAGAACGACAACAACGATTTTTTTTTCTTTTTCCATACATGTACAGCTTAAGACAAAATCAAACCAGTCATCTGTATGTTTTTGCCACAGTACGTTATAGATTTACAGTCAACACACTGCTAAACGACGAGTAGATTCTGAAGCGCTGTGATGAGCTTAAGCTACAATATGTGTAGAATATGTACAATACGTAATCATCGACGTAGACATTCAACATATTACTTCAGTGAAATCACCAATTAATTTTAAACAAAATTTATTTTTTTGCGCCTTCTTTTGCACCTGCACGAAGTTTAACATCAATACTAATAAACAAAAAATCATGCAAACAAAATGCAAGTAAGCTTCTGGCAAACACGTCTGATGACCGTCTGATTTGATTTTCAAGACAGTTGTGTTCACACCAGTCCCGTTTAAAAAAAATCACATTAGACTGGTCCAAACCAAGAACCTACCTGTTGGTACATGTACTTAGTTTTCAGGTTCAGTACTGTTAGGCTGCCATTTTTATCTCCATGAAAAATGGAGATATAGTTTTGGGTGTGTCTGTTTGTCTGTCTATCTGTTTGTCTGTCTATTTGTTTGTGTTTCCGCAATACTCTAGTCAGCATAACTCAAGAACCTCTGGATGGATTACAATTATATTTGGTATGTGGGCGGCTGTTGTGAAGCCAAAATTCAAGGTCGATTTTGGGCCCCTGGTATGTGACCTTGGTACTGCAGCAGAACTTCAATTTTTTTATCTTTTGACCTGGAGGTGCTATGGTCTTGATTTTTTGGTGGCAGATAGCTTGTGATGTAATAAAGAAGTTGTGTAGGTTTGGGCCCCCCAGCAGCTTGTTTAAACTGCATTCTGCCAGTTTGGCCAGCATCGTGGCAATCTCTGCCAACGCATTTTGGTTTTCGTACACTCTGTCGAATTTGTTTTGCTGATCATCTCCTGACAATGAAAACTTTTGTTTCCTTGTGAAGATAGCCACACAGACAAAGATCTCCTGTTGATCTGGGATGAGGATCCGGTGGTTCTCAGTGGTGACATCGAGTTGCCCGAGTACATCCTGAGAGGTCGACGGTTCACAACTTGCGATAACACACGAGAGATAGGTAGATGATGATTCTAATTGGATTTTATCTCCATGATTTTGATTTGCATGGATACAATAGACCGATCCCATAGCCCCACCTACCTCCATCAAAACGTAGAGTTGCAAAATAAAAACATAGACATGCAAATTATTTGACGAACATCCATCCACTCTCTCATTGGTGTAAACGAAACTTGTCATTCTCTCATTGGCTTAACTGCTAATTGTGATGGACAGTCAGGATAGGTCTATTGGTCATAGTCTTTTATTTCGCTGTTTCGTTGTTGCCACTCCTATTCGGTACGTTCCCATTCCAACGGCTGACATCAAATCTGGGATTATTCCTATTTTCGAATATCCATATCTACATTTTGAAAAGTGTATTTCGAATGTGACTTTTCCATGAGATGAAAAATTTACATTGATCTTTTTCAGGAACATTTACCTGCCTCGAGGCTCAATTCCAGCTTGTTAGAAGACTAGGATTCTACCTGTTCTCCAGTTACATCCCCAGGTAGATAAATGATTCTTAGATTAAGTTAAGGAATGTTCTTTTTTGCATTAACGTAGTAAGCCATCAAAGCACTACTGACGAATGATCCAATGAGAGCTCAATGTTGAGCTGTCTGTCATTATATAACCAGAAAGAATGAACCAATCCGGAGTGGGGATTTGCTATTGATAATGAGTTAACAACGGCTGTTGGCTGACCAATGGCATGACGTATACGGCATACGTTATGCCATTGGTCAGCCAACAGCCGTTGTTAACGGATTTTATCAACCATAAATCTATAGGTAGACCATCATATGAAGACTGAGGAATACGTTTCGATACACTCGCTGGTTTATTCGGTGGCTGGTAGCAGAAATTTTTTTTTTTTTTACGAACTCGCTCAGTGCAAGGCCTAAGGCCACTCATCAAAGCACTCAACTAATTCTTACTGTAGCAGCATCTTTTCGCCCTAGGTCAGAAACATCCATGCTCGAGACAAGCATGACTTCACTGACCCATTAGGAGAAGCAAGGGTTACGAAGGCTACTCGGGAAATTCCCTACCCCAATTTAGGTTATTATGTCACCATATGCACCTCCGGTCGGACATGGACTCTCCATTACTTCCATTGTTCGGAAGACAATCTTTAAGCATACCTTAAAGCATCCCTGATGAAAAAAAACGCAATCTTTAGGCATGCTTAAAGATTGGATTTCGTGCAGTGTTAAATCGGGCAGTTCTAACTGTTGGTTCTGTTTTCCAGCATTATGATCACGGTGCTGTCGTGGTTGACGTTCTGGATCAGTCCTGAGATTGCTCCTGCACGTGTGGCTTTGGGTATCACCACGGTCCTGACATCAACCGCACTGTTCGGTGTAAACAGGCAGACCATGCCAAGGTAATAACCTAGCGACTTCGGAAGACACTACACTACATACTTTTAATATCATTATGCGGATACCAAATTTGTATTTCTAAGGCATAGTTGTTCCGTTTGTATGCTCAGCATGTAAAGTCCATTGCACACTTAGAAAAGATGATGCTTCATAGGGCAATATGGAATGAAATATGTACGTCTTGTTTGGTCCCGAGTGATACAGGCCGATAGAAGAATAAGTCCTTTGCCTTCGTGCTGCGAGAGTAAGTCATAAAGAAAGGCCTTTAGTGCCATAGCAGATACATTGCTCTGTCATTTCATACAAAAATGTACCTGCTATGATACTAGAGACATTTCTTTCTGACTCGCCCTCGTACATACCATGCAATGATTTAGATCAACTGATAGTTATTAAAAATATTATTTGTCTCCATATCATAAGTTTCCCAAGAGACTTATCACAAACATCATTTAGTATAACATTTGGAGTATGGAAGTCACATTAAACTCTGCATTTTTACACCCTCCTTTATCAGCGCTGAAACCCGCTCGAAAATGTTCGGCAAACCCTCCCGGTCTCAGCCCTGGTCTTTTGAACGGAGCTTTTGTCTTCTGAGGGCGTCACTGACAGTTGCTCATCAGCAATTAATGAGCTAGCCTTATTTGGCACAAACAGTCGTTAGTTGCTCATGAATAATTAAGTAGCGATGTAAGACGTAAGCTGATTGGCTGATAGCTTCCCAGCGTCCTTTGCGGCTTTGCACGAGATGAGCTTTAGCAAACCCTCTGATTGGCTGAAAGCTGTTTGGTGGTGACATCGCCAGAAGCGTGTTCAAGGGCAGGGCCGCTATGGGAGGTAACGAACATATCGGGTCTGCTGGGAGAATGCATTTTTAATGAATGTTGTTCTGTCTGATGTACGTTTGTCTTCCCATTAGATTCTCGTACATTCGAGCCATGGACATCTGGATGATGATCTGCATCACCTTCGTCTTTGGCGCACTGGTTGAGTTCATTGCAGTTCATTTCATCTTCAAGAGACATAAGAAATTCGGCTTTCCGAAGAAGGTCAGAAACCTCGTTGGACTAAACAAGCACTGGAGGTTCAAGTACAGGAAGCCGCCTCAGGTTAGAACGTTTTTACCAATATCTGTAACTAACTTGCGTATGGTTTGATGCAAAGTTGGAGTTTTTTTTTTGCTTGAGTATTTTCTGTTTGCTGCCTCCATGAAATCGGATGACCAAAACACTGAGTTTTTATAACTGCAAGTCAAAAGTATAGCCGTAACAGCCTGATTTTCACATCATATGGCTTGATAACAGACCCCGTTTAAAATGGTTGTAAACTTCTTAACAATCAAAAGCCTCAGAGAAGAGTGAAAATGCATCAAAAGAACCCTTGCGGATCACTTGTTCAAAAGATTTGCCATTAAATCCACCCCGCTGATCGCTTTTAATGTGCTATGTTGAGGTTTGCTCCCTACTTGTACTCCAAGAAACATTTTAAACAAAAGTGCTCTCAGAGATATTTCTTTTTCACTGAAATTTGAGTCAACTTACAATGTGTTGGACTATGTAAACCATCGTCTTCATAACATTTTAAAACTTATCATTGAACGTGTCATTCTTGCTTCTGTCAAATAAAGGTTTTAAGAGGGCACGCAGTACAAATTTATAATCTATTGACGCTGAACGTAGGCCACCATAGTACTGAAATGCTACCCTCTAAAGAATCGACTGAAACAAGAATATTTGCCTGTTACTATCGCAGGTATCTCGAGCTCGGGGCGAATCACCCCCATTTGGCGGGTCGCAACGCGAGTTGCTCGCGGGAGGGAATACGTCACAGGTAGCCCATCCGTTTGCAATGTTCTAATTCGTCTGTTGCATCGTCCTTGTAGTTAGCAACCAATGTTGTTAGCTGCACCCTCTGCTGCCTGTAGCATACGGCTACTTCTACTCAATTGTCCCTTTCTTGTGTCGTTCGGAACAGTGTTTTGCAGTAGAATACCATACATGTTGTATGGTTATGGGTCTTGTGACTTACCTTAAAGTATGGTAATAGTAACAGAAATTTCAAGTAGCACCAGGTTCTGTTGAAGTTAAGGCAGCAGAGGGTTCAGATCTCCCTCCCTACCGAGCTTCATTTTTGCGGAGCTTTTGAGTTTAGATGACCCCTACCCCTGTGTTGTCCATTGTTTTCAAGCCATGTGATTGAATACATTACTAATACTTTATCGTGAGCTATGAGTGGAAGAACTACACATTTTGCTAATTGCAACCTTCTAATCGCGTACTGTTTGGCTTTGCTGCATAACAACTATGCAAAATATGATGCATGGTTTGCTAATCTGAAAAAGGAGGAAGCTTAAGAATTGCTTATTTCAACCACAACCATGCCGTTTTGCTCAATAAATAGCCTACGGAGTCAAGATGCAAACCTTAATATATTTCTTGCATCCCTTTCTCTAGGACAACACACCACTGGATCTCGAAAATGGCACACCTAAAAAGAAACGTCGCCGACCGAGGAGGAGAACAGCAGCAGAAGTCACACTACTCTATCAAACAAGAGCCAGAAGAATAGACCTAATCTCTCGGGTAGTGTTCCCCGCTGCGTTTACATTCTTCAATATAACATACTGGACTGTATATTTGTCTTGGTACGAAGCGTAATAGCAACAGACCTCTTGCCAAAGACCATTGTATATTGTATCCTTTACAAGTTAATCACTTAGTGCCGAAATAAATGTATTCTGTCTTACAATGAAAGAAAATTTTTGCTATATCGGAGCTAATCGATGTCTAACTTTGCATCTTTTTGGGTATACATATACTCGTACGTCTGTGGTGTAATTTTGCTTGTATAAGAACAACTTTAGTTGTTATGTCATCAATTTAAGTTGATCTTTAATTCCGAAATGTAAGAAAGAAAGTGTGGAAAAAGAAGGTTGTTTAAAGAAACCAATGCTAGCTGGTATTCTGTGAAATTGATATAACCATAAATCCTAGATTTATAGCTGTGGATAATGATTATTTCATTTTTAAGGTTTTTCCTTTATGGTTGTAAAAATATTCTCTTTATTTATGATAGAAACATTCTGCTCTAAGACTCTAAAAATGAAGAGGTCACCAAACGTGTGGCCCATAATTTTTCATGGTATCTTCACTCCATAGTGTCATGTTGGACATACTGTATACCGTTTCCATAGTGATAGACTCTATTAGGCCATGTTGATTGGATTATCTGGATGACATCCCTAAACTAATGCAAGCGTGCGAAAAAATAAAAATTGGCAAAAAAACAAATGTTGCCTTCATTATGCAAAAAATGGTCAAAGATTTTGAACAAATGACCAAATACACAGAGTATGGTATACTGAATAATAGATTCATCTTTTTTTCTCTCACGTTGTCTTGTTCTTTGACTTTGGAATTGAATTTGACATTTAACGACATTAGTATCCGTATTCCGATATTGTTTCTGCAATTAACGGCATGTTTTGTAGTTGCATCGTACTATTTATGGTACGGTCAACAACGTTTTCTAGAGAACGGACGAAAATTAATGAGCACGTGGATGTCAGTCATATAATCGAATCGAAATGGCCTAACTATAGCTGTTGAATGAATAAGTTATTCCTATGGAGCACAAGGGGGACGTAGTTTTCCACATTTGGACTTTTCATTTGAACCATGCTTTTGATAATGATGTTGTATAGTGTCTCGTCTCAATAGCTTTTACATATCATCTCTAAAGCAGGTATCTCAATGGACTTGCGGCACGTTGGCGACCTCACTTTAGCCTAAATTAAAATGTTACCCTTAACTTTATAATGGGAATATCATGAAAAAGGGACACAAAGGCAACAAAACACGATTAACGTCAAATCACAGTCACAATGAGGTCGCAAACGTGCCGCCGTGAGATACCCGCTTAAGGGTATATTGTGCCAACGTCATCAATTGGCCAGTGCGTTTCAATGATCTCTTGAATAGACTCTTCCACTCAATGCTAGTGATGGTTACGAGCATGGTAGAAGGTCTTGCGCTGGCAGCTGGACTTAGATTCACTTTTCAACAATGGGTTATAATTAGGGATACTTCTAAACGTAATTGGAAGTAATTGCAATGAAATACACCTCGTTGAATTTCATGCGTGTAATCATTTGCAATGGTATTAAGAAAATGTTTGTCTTGTCTCCCTGTGAAATTCGATTATCAACAACACTTAACGCCACATTATTGTACCTTATTTTAAGCTAAGGCCAATGGCATTCACCTGGAAATCGTTTGCAATGCTTTCAATCGTTAGCAATATATCAGACCATTACTTTCGACAGAACATAATCTATGATTGTGACCTTTTATGTGGAACTATGTGAAATAAACTTATGTTTCTAAAGCGTTGCATATTGCTATCTTTTAAAAGCTCATATCTAGTTAGTACGAAGCTTAAGTTTGACTTTCACAAGGTTGTGAGTAAAGTTTGACTTTCACAAGGTTGTGAGTAAGCGTTTCACTTCAAGATTATTGAAAACATTACCAAAACTTAATTTCAAAAGATATAAAAAGAGGCTCACGCGTATTGAACAAAATCAATATTATGCATCTTTCAATAAAATATTAGCTTTAACTTTGTACATTGGATCGTTAGGGAGGGGGAACCACTTTTAAAGGGGCGTCGCCCTGTAATTTTTGATGACGTCATAACACTTTTGCATAAATTATCGTCTTGTACAAAGGTACTTGGAAAAAAAATAATCAAGAGCTACACATAAATAGTATTTTCAAGACACCCCAGAAGTGCTGCGGCATGCCTGTCCCCAACCATTAGAAGCTAATGCTCTAATAATTATTATTGACGTGCTCTAAAATGTTTGGAACCTATGCAATGTAGTGTAAACAGGGAGGTTTTAGAAACTCATCGGTGTAACACGAAAGGTACGTTACAACAGTCGACAACAAAACTGAGGTTGCATAACAAAAGCAGAGGCCAACTGTAGTCGAAGAAGCGTCTGGAACATCTTTCCAAGTATCGCGACATCTGGCGAGATTTCACGAATGACAAAAATGAACAGCAGTCGGTTACGCAAAAATGCGTGATGAAATTCCATATTCCAGAGATAACGTCAACATTCAAATTCGGTAGCTTATATACAGTGGCACCGTAAAAAATGGCATATTCATTGCATTTACATTCTTATTATATTTAGTGCATAGGTGGTGTGCGGAGTAGAACACATACAACTTTCACATGTACAACACAAGTACATAACACATCATATCATATCATATCTGTTTGTATCATATCATAATTTCATGTCCTTGTTAATGTTTACCCTAACGGCAATATATTGCCCGGCCCTGGACGTTTTTGTTGAGTACCGACAATTCATTCAGATTATCATAATTAGCACCTATACAGTATAATATGTCTTTTGATTCAATTAGTTCTGATATGTATCAAGTGGAAATTCTCCACTTCCACGAAAGAGAATCGATTGCTTGTATAATATTCATGTTGTTGCAAAGCTTGTGTAACCTTTGTGATCATTGCTTTCAATTGTGTTTTAGCGACGCCTCAGGAGCGATCCTAATGGTATAGTAATGTTCTTTTTGCAAATCTTGCATGTCATCTGTACATTTGATGTCTATTGTTCGTGCGATACTGGGTCGGTCCTGATAGGTGGCTGGACTAAGATGTATTTTCCATGCGTGTGAGTAAATGTTGATTTATCTACATTGATGGGCGCAGACAGTCACTCTTTTTTTTAAATGAGACCATTGCAAAATTACCACTGTGAGAAAGGTTCGAATGATCATGCTAAATTAACAGTTTTTAAGGCAAGTAGAATTATTATTCTTGTGGAATTTGACATATCAAGTGGTTTGGGAGGGGGGGGGGTAATTTCAGCCTGTTGCAATCATATTTTCCGGCTGCTCAACAAAAAAAAACACATCTTATTGGATTTGTCAAATTCACGTGTCATCCAGCTCTTCAATGATACCAAGAAAGGTAAACAGACCAGTAAAGAATGTTGAAAACGGTGAACAGCAATGGGAAAAGTAGCCTAGAGTAGTAGTCTATTCGTCGGGCTCGACGCATGTAGAGGGCCTTGACCTCGCCAGGCGTGCGGTGTGTCTTTTCCTCCGCTACAACAACGTCTTGCTCAGGCTCCGGTGATGACATGCCTCTGTCAGGCTTGAAGTCCACCTGCATCGAAGAATTAATGGCAGTTGATAAAGAAGCGTCTTCATTTTACATAGTCTAGTTTGCTTCAACAATTATATCATCCAGACCTAGTTTCTTTCAACCATTATATCATCCAGACCTAGTTTGCTTCAACAATCAAATCATCCAGAACTAGTTTGTTTCAACCATTATATCATCCAGACCTAGTTTTCTTCAACAATCATATCATCCAGACCTAGTTTGCCTCAGCAATTACATCATCCAGACCAAGTTTGCTTCAACAATTATATCATCCAGACTTATTCGCTCGTTAACACTTCCAAGTACGCATGCGCTGCGACAGGAATTGTTGGTAATATGTCAAAGGTGAAGGCTCCTGACTTGTAAGCAGTTCTCTTCTCGACCATTGTCTCGATTTGCATAACGATGTCCAGACGTGTTTTACTCTCAGGCCGGGGCCTTTACCTTTGACATATTACCCACAATTTCTGTTGGCGCGCATGCGTACTCGGAAGTGTGAAAGAGCTTGTTGTTGATGATGCCGTACTATGGTGCCATTGGAGTATCCCTGTACGCACCTACATTTTCTCAGCTTTCTTTATGTATGAAAAATAAATCCAAGTAAAACAAGACTATCAAGCAACGGCTTCTGACAAAGATTGTGATAAGTAGTAAGCAACAGTAGTTTCTGTTTTGGTCTACGGAAGCAACACATGGACACTAGCAAGACGACTTGAGAGAAAACTGGATGGCAGCTACACAAAGCTGCCACGTGCTGCCCTGAACATCCCACAAAAGACCTGCTATATGGGGCTTTACCCTCCATATCTCAAGTCATCCGTGAGAGGAGACTACGTTTTGCTGGACATTCATGGAGGAGTAAAGGAGAGATCGTCAGAGACGTCCTCCTGTGGGCACCAAAACATGGACTTGCAAGTGTAGGCAGAACTCACACGACATACATACAGCAGCTCTGTGAGGATGCAGGATGCACACCAGAAGAATTGCCAAGAGCAATGGAGGACAGGGATGACTGGAGGAGGAGGGTGTTGTCCATCCGTGAAACTCTCACGACAAGATGATGATGATGAAAGTGAGTGAAAACTAACCTCATTTTCAACGACTGCATCCTCAGAGGCAACATCTTTCTTATCGGTTGCCTTCTTCTTACGTGGCAATAGTTTTGCCATCTCTCGAGCTCTCCGGGTGACGGCAAACTTCTTATCTCGTTTGAAGATAAAGTGGACTACTGCAAATTCGACCAATGCGGCGAAGATGAAGAGGCCACAGGTCATCATCCAAACATCTATGGCTCGAACGTAGGAAAACCTGAGGTAAGCAAATAAAAGACAAGAGGCCATTGATTCTTGATACCTGTTCAGTTCGTTAACTGCTCATAGATAATTGATGCCAATTGTTTTATGTGTTATGTGACGATTTGTTCTCATTAGATATGTGTTTCTCAATTGCAAACACGAAATGCCTCTCAGTGTCACATTTCATGTCCATCTGGATCTAATTATCAGTGCCCAGGTATTTCAAATCATCATCATCATCATTATCATCATCATCATCATTATTGTAAGAGTTAATGATATTAGCATACAGCTGTTTGTAACCGGTCGAACCTCATAGTGAGGACGAAGCATGACGTTTTTTGTGCTAAATATCCACATAGCTTTTCTGGCAATGACTTAGATATTAAAGAATGCACATGCATTGTATGGGTGCTTCACATTAAAAGTAAGTCATTTGACTAAGTCCTCATTCTCCTTATACATTAAGAATACAATGTTATATTGAACTGTTCGTAGAGTGTTATTATATAACCTATTGAGCCCAAAGGCGGTGAAACGATTTTTCAACACTGAAACTATTGTTTGAGAAAGAACTTTTTAACAATATTTGATATGTGGGTAGTTTATGAGAAAAGCAAATAATGGCTGTAGCTTGCAAACATTACCGATCATTTTATGTCCCTAATCGACTTTCTTTCTTTCAGTTCGTATCGAATACAACGTTATGCTATGGTCACATTTACAAGCCGGGGCTGTCCGAATAGTTAGCGGGAACAAAAATTATTATTTGAATGAAGACCTGTATTGTCCATTCGTGCCCCGAGGGGCAATTATTAAAAAAATTCCAAAGCACACAAAACGAAGAAACAATAATCATGATAATGATTCGTGTATCATCATCATCATCTTGTCGTGAGAGTAACACGGATGGACATCACCCTCCTCCTCCTGTCCTCCCTGTCCTCCATTGCTCTTGACATTTTTTTCTAAATTGCAGCCTGCATCCTCACACAGCCGCTGTATGTAGGTTTTACGAGGCCTACCTATACGCTTGTTTCATATGTGTATATTCATTGGAATACACTATGATTTTTCGTTCCAGTAAACAGCCCGACCGGGCCCCGGTTTGGAAATGTGTCCCTAGCACTAGGAAAACTTGTTCACCTAGGCATGGCACTGCGGGATACTGCGGTAAGCGTGGTGGAGGTGAGCACGGTGGTGATGCCAAGCGCCACCCGGGCGGGGGCGATCTCAGGACTGATCCAGAAAGATAACCACGATAGCACTACAATCAGGATGCTGGAAAATACAGCAGTGAAATTTATCATTCGTTCATGAAGCCTTGAGTGAGACTTGATATACGAGGAGTGATCAATAATCAATTTCTGAGCCTCACCAAAAGAAGTTGCACAACTCATATTTCGGGACATGGCTACCAAAATATATATCATTGTGATTATTACTTTGCAGGCGGTATCTCAGTAACATTAGGTACAAGAGAAGGAAAACAATGTACAATTGAGCTGTGACATGTGCATGGTCAAATTGCTCTGCTGAAAATCAAATACCCACTTCCTTCTAGTTGATATACGAAGAGAATTCAAATCAAACATTTTGAAATAAGTTTTCGAAGATTTAATGGCATAAGGAACACGACCCACACCGCTCTGATCACAGTTGCTCCTTTTTTTCTTGCCACTTACCTACTGATCTTTAAAAGGATGTCGACTGGAAAGTAATGACAACAATGATTTGAAATTGGGTGGACTTCGTACTGTATGGTTATGTCCCGAAATTTGAGTTGCGCACATTACCGTTCTTAGTGAGGCTCAGAAATTATTGATCACCCCTCGTATGCAAATCAATGAATGCCAGTAAGTTACCGAACGACCGAATGTGTATGATATTGCAAGGAATAGGAAGTATATTACCTGGGTATGTAGTGTTGAATAAGGTAGTATCCAATGTGCCTGATAAGAAACAGCTTGGCTTCTATGCACGAGTATGTACCTAGGGGAAAAAGGAAACAGCAGTTACTAGTAGTACAGTGTTCAATAATATCATCATACTGCTGTACGAATGTGTGTCTGCACATGGCATTTCGACCAAGGAACTTGGACACCAGAAAATGCACTGTAGGGGTTTATTAGATCAAACATCAGTCATTTTTCTTTTCCTTATAGATTACATAGCGAACTGTTTTGATATATGTTTTTTTTAATGATTTGCTTTAGGACAAAGATAACGTAGCACTGCGCTCAAGTTGATAACTTGTTTTGACAGTTCCACATAGAATTTATATAGATGGTTTAAGCAATGTGAAATTATTCATCACAGTTGAGCTGTTAAAGTACATGTAAATCATTTAAAATCATCCGATGTTGCGAATACACAAATGACCAAAAGCGTTACCTGTAGTGTGATGGCTGTCACAGTAGTTGTTTATTGTCCAGGTAACCAAATCGTAATCCGGCATTTGGATCTCCTCGCTGATGAGAACAGCATCTTCTCTGGACCACCAAATTTCTATATCCTTGGTGGTATGCCCATCTAAAACCAAGGCAATGGTGTGATTAGTATCTAGTAAGTAGGCGTGGATTGATATGCTTACCCCTGTTTACAAAATCACACGTTTTAGGTATCATGATTTCCAACATTCAATCGCTAGTTAAATGATACACAAACTGAAAAGGAATTGCAATAAAGATTCTAGTTACTTACAGCTCTCCATCTTAATTTTGCATACTTGGTTGTCCATAGGGAACAGTTGGAAATTCATCGGACAAGCCAGTAAGATAGTCTTTCTGCAAGATATTAATGTAAGCTGAACTCAGTTGGCATAAAAAAAAGGAACGCGCGTAGTAGTTTTCCAACAGACTGTGTTGGCAACAAACATAAAAACAGCAAACATGCTTAACCCTATCCAGACTGGGCTTTTTTGGGATATCTGGGACTGGGGGGGGGGGGGGGGGCTCATTCGGCCCCCCCGTCATAACTTCTGAACGGTATGATGTATCCTTCCCAAATTTGCAGGGAGTGATGTTCAGGTAAAGTTTTATAATTCCCAGAATTTTGGTGACGTTTTGACGTAATATGACGTAATTATGACGTCATTGACGTGATTTTATTGGCTTAATGGGGAATTCCTGTAATATCTAAATTTATTAAACAAAATAGTATGTATTGTTGATTTTAAGGTATACCAAGACATATTACGTAAATCTTAACTACGTTGACGTCAAAATGACGTCATAAATTGACGTCACGTGTTGTTAGCGACCCTTTGGGATCCGCCATCTTGGATCGGCCTTTTTTAAATTTTCACTTTTTTTTTCCACTTATGACCCCAAAAAACACTAAAAATAGACTAGAAACGTTAATCTAAATGTTTCTGGTAAAGAAAATGCCACGTAGTGACGATTTTGAAGGCAAAAAAGCCTGTTGATACCTAAAATAGTGTAATGGTCCGCCATCTTGGATTTTGACCGATGACGTCATCAAATTAGCATAAATTATGAATATTAAATAATGAAAGTTACATCTATTTACATATGATGATAAACATGTTGGAAAACTAGTGTGGTTGAGCAAGAAAACCTAAGAAATATCATTGTTTTAAAAAAATCAGCGATTGTTGCATAAAATGCCTTTCAGAAACCCGTTGCCATGGCAACACAAAAAATGATAAACTTATACAATTATGATAATATAGTTGCCAACTAAATTTTAGGAAAAGTCACCAAGTTTGGTAGTCCTAGCGTATGTCGTTCGGCAGTTATACGATGTCAAAGTTGGCGCGGGCACTTTTAGCCCCCCCCCCCCAGTCTGGATAGGGTTAGGACGACAATGACTAAAACGTCTAGACATGAAATAAAAGACAACTGTACATTTGAAAGACTGCATTTTCTGATTATCATTGTAAATCATAGTCAAGCTACTCTCCAAGCAGAGGTTGGTGGAGAAGACTGTGAACCTTTTATCAAATGCCCCGTTTTCTGTCGGCACTGTCCATCAAGTGAGAGTTGGTGGAGAGTTCCAACAGAAAACGGTGCATTTGATAAAAAGGTCACAATCTTCTCCACCAGCCTCTGCTTTGAAGAGTAGCTAGAGCATAAAGTGTGGAAGTATGTTATAATGAAACTCATTATATGCCAAACAGAGGCACATTCGGAGCTCTTTTTTTATCAATTACTTGTCCACTGATATCCACAAAGTGTCCAGAGCATCTCACAATGGATTAGCGTTCTCTCAGTCTTGAAGACAACACCTTGTAACATACTTAGCACTGTATAGCACGTCTCCATTGGGATGTATCCGAAGCAGGGTGCTATGTCCACTAGTCGATTCAAACGGCGCTCCTTTCTCGTTCACAAAGTAGATATCTGGCACCCATATCTTATCCAGGACCTTTTCATACAGGGTGATGCTGTCGTTGTAGTCGTTGTACACAAATCTTGGGTCGTTCCATCTTTGGCGAAGAAACAGCATAACGGTGTAGTCCTGCAAGTGCACAGATCAAGATATGATGGACGCACTGAAATTGATGAATATCTGACAACAGCGTAATCTCCAAGCAGATCCAACGGTTGCAAAGACCGTATCCAACTGGCAGATGAAGTTTTAGTTGCAACCGGTTGAAATAAAAACTCCCTCTGTCAGTTGGATACGGTCTTTGCAACCGTTGGATCTCCTCGGAGATTACCAACAGTGTACTCTCCAAGCATATGCTCCGGCCATTTTTTGACGTGTCTTATGCGTTTCTGTCGAGCTTTCTATTTAGGGCCGTTTTCTTTGGTTGGAACAAAATAGAAAGCCCGACAGAAACGCATCAAACACGTCAAAATAAGCTGGAGCCGATCCTTTGATTGAAGAGTAGCGGTGACACTGGTAACCACCGAAAAACGACGTAAAACGACACATTGCCTGCATATTTGATGCCACGTCAGCGAGTGCTGAGGAAGTGTTTCAAATACGCTGATACCGTGAAACACTAGCCTCTACCATGCCCCCCGGATGGCTGGGAAAATAGTAGAAATTGGCCAAATAGGGTGAATAGTATGCTAAGGAAGCCGGCTACGGAGAGAGTTTCAAATCTGTCATAACCACGCCTGCGAATGAAACCCTCGATTGCCAAACTCCCCTGGCAAATGTTCTCCCTATAGCCGGCGCGGTTAGTCTGGTAGAGACTAGTGAAACATTCTTGACTAGCATAAAACGTTTCAAACCTACCATTGATTCTTCCGATATTGAACTGATGCTGTTTATGTACGCTGAGCAATAAACCTGCACAGGAGGACCTAGAACGAGGCATGAGAACCGTGTTAGTACTCACGTTCTTAGCTTGAGAGATAGCATTCAAGAAAATTAATTTGCAAGCCCGAAGGCGTATTGCAAGTATACGCCTCCGTGAATATTTCATGGAGTTGTCGAATGACTGAGTAGCAAGGTTCTTTTATTCACAACCAAGTATTTTACAAGAGCCGAAGTCTCGTATGTGACAACACTTACAATTACCACCGCATTAGCTCAGAATTATTGCTTAATGATATATATATATATGACAATACTTAACATTTGGAACCGCATCCTTTGAATTTGAATTTATTGGAATTGCAACAATGCAATACACGTGGGACACAGGCAGCTATTGCTGATGTCGTAGTACTACAGTCAGACTGAGTAGTAAACACAAACACAAAGTTCAATTATATTTTTTTTGGTTCGGGTCCGGACTTGTTTCCAGACTTTTAGTTTTTTTTTAACTTGAACTTAAACGTTAGATCCAGTCCAGACCAGGTCCGGGGCTTAGGTACGCATCACTTAACATGAGACTACTCAAATACTAGTGTTTGTCAATAAATGAAATATACAAAACAATTGAAAATGTGTGTTAACACAATGTATCAGATGAAAGCTAGTGATCTAAGACATACCCTTGAAGTTGGGCCGCAGCCGTTGGTCGTAATTATCCAAGATGTTGAGGAACACCATAGTGGGGGTCACCGGCGTAGTTCTGGACAGGAAAACATTCAAAACGGAGACAGTTTATTGTGATAGATTAATCAACATTAACTACAAGCGTAACCCTTATCCGACCGATACATTTTAGCGAGGAATCTGGCTGTATTTGGTCCAAATGGACCCCAATCTACTTTGCTCATATTTCTAGTGGTTTTTTTATGATCAGTATGCATATACTATTTCAATAATCTTTTATGGATATCTAGACAATTCTGGTGAAAATAATCAATGCTCATTATCTTAATTTGCCAAAAAATTAGGAGAAACCGCATTTTGCTGTACGAATAGATGATTATCTATGTAGATGGTGATGACAAAGAAATACGTCATAATATGAAAATGTGTTAGTACCACTACGTAATAGATTAAGTAGCTATTGGGTTGCAGCGTGCTGAAAAATATGAAAAAAGCAGTTAGTTTGCGATGGTTGTGAGTCTATGAATGTGTTACAGGTTAGGTAATAGATGACAGGATAGCGTGCAGGGGGTTGACAGAAAGGTTTTCACAGCGAGAGTGCAATGCTAAACTGAACAGAACATCAGTGCTGCATCTATGTCGTTGAGGTGGAGAATCCTTCAAGTCATGAAATGTTTCCATGTTGACATTGTACAAAATAATGGAGAAAGACAGCCCTACCATAGTGTAAGCATATTCTTGAAACCAGTAAGCTTTCACTTTTTCCAACTCTAGACAATAAAAGTTTTAACATCATATTCTTATGCACATATACTTCGAATTTTATATAATCACATTTTGTGCAAACGTTGATTTGTCGTTAGGGATCTTGCAATAAGAAGCCAGTTAGATAAATGCAGTGTGTTATAAACCGTAAGTATAGTTAAAAAATCGGAGAATCAGGGAGGAAAATGCAGATAATGATGACAGAAACGGTGCTGTCATATGGTAGGGTTTAGTGCAGGTTTTATTTGTAGGGTGATGAGTGATTGGCTGCGGCCCTGCTCAGAGCCGCCAGGTGCCGTTACCGTGTATTAGCGGCATACTCACGCCATCGGTGTTACCGCTTTGGGCAGTAAGGTAGGAATGGCTAGTCTGGAATGGAAACACGAGGCTAGGGTAAGTCGAAACGGTGCGGTGGACAGGTCAGAGAGGTGCAAACAGGAGTAAGATACGGCTGTTCGGAGCATAGATTACTATATCCTTTCAAAGAAAGTCACGCACCTGTTGGACAGCTTTGAAATCTCGTTGATGGCGTCTGCAGGGCACAAGAAGTTAGCACTTGTACGATTAAATTATGAACATTTTTATAGAAAACAATTTCCTTTAAAAATTCCATATCATTTATTTCACAAGTTTATTGATTCGATCATTGATCTCTAAAATACATGGCAGCAGAAGATGCTGAATTGCGTATTTTAGGTACATTACATGTGACAAAATCTAACTCGAAGCAACTAGTACTATACAATTACAAGGGAATGGAAAAAGGCATGTACAATTACAACACTAATCTCATAGAACTGCAATCTACGTATGATAAATACAGCAGAAAACACACAAAAAAGCATACGAGGAATCAAAGAAACCAAATATAGGAATTCTCATCGTACAAATAATAAAAGAAGAAACAAGGTTTATCACCATGCTGTAAACTAGGTAAGTCGACATCGGGAGATGTTATCAAGTGTATGTATTCAATAGCACTTCTCTGCTAATAGGTGATGGTCATTCTAGATCTCGAACTTCAATACATAGTTGATGTTATCAAACAATTTGAAACATGGCACTATCAAAAGCTTACTATATGTAGGATTTGGAAATCAGCGGAGATTTTACTCATGTTTTAGTGACGTTTGCTTCATGCTTCATTAATATGAACACTGACAGTTTACTAAAACCAGCCCAGGGGCGCACCCGGAGGAGCCGCCATCTCAAATTTCAAACCATCAACTTCAGGACCGACACATACAAACACTCCTACTTCCCCCGTACCATTCCCCATTGGAATGCCCTGCCTGTCACGGTTTTGACGGCTCCCGCCGTTGAGTCGTTCCGTGCTAGGCTGGAGGCCTGCCCGCCCTAGCCCGGGACCTCCCCCCCCCCCCTACTTTGCCCCTGATGGGGCTATATGGGTGTGGCCCATCATGATGATGCTTCAGATTTTGCCCACCTACAGCCTTTCCAGTGTCATCTCGTGTGTTCCTGACAAGTAACCTGCTGGACTCCTCTTTGTCTGGACTCTGTTTACGTCTGTGATGTCCGCATTCAACCTGAAAGCTAGAAAAGCAGAAATCGTTTTAAGATACTGACACATACACTTATAATTTCATCAGGCGAGAAAATTCACTGGATAACAATTTCTTTTATACAAAACCAAGATGTTCACAACAGTAGCCGACGTTTCGTTGACCGTGTGTTACCTTCCTCAGGGCAATTTTGACTAGCGGTATTCCACCACACTGTAGGCTAGGTGGCGCTGCTTACATTGCGTTCCCAAAATGTGGATCAGAAAATCTGCTCCAGTCAGAACTGCCCTGAGTAAGGTGACAGACGGTTGCGGTTGCATATATGTTGCTGGTTGTGAATAAAGAGTATTGCTATCCTTCTTATCGGCTGCTGGTGAATATATCCTTATTGTTGCACCAATCGCTTAGACTAATGACACATACATTGGTGCTGAAGTTGTGCTGAACAGAAAATGCTGAGATTCCAATGTCCCTTACATACTGAGATGGCGAAAGGAAAAACGATGAATAACTTTTAAGTAGCAAAATTTGATATATAAACTTGAAAAAAAATTGTAACAAAATATGAAGACCAGGAGAGTTGCAAGTTGGAATTGATTTGATTTATTTATTTGGCTGTAAAAAGTACAGCCAGGGCTACCCAACTAGCCGAAGGCTATTACAAAGGGTAAGCCCTGGGAACAATATTCAAAATTCAATACAAACTTTCAAAGAATATGAAGGCGCACATAAAACGTAATACTAATATACATAGAAGAAGCAAAATTAACCAAAAAAAGCTCAAAACTGAAGCGCATATGGAAAAGAAATGCACGAAACTAAGCTATATACAAAATCGTTAACAAAGCCAAAACTCGTTCACATTACGTAGGTTACTTAAATTATACAGTATGTCATCTGAGTTATCAGATATTTGAGGTAGGTCAGTCATTATTTGCAGAGTATTTGTTGCCGAGTGATGTGCAGAGTTTATTTTTTTAAAGGAGCTGACGGTGAGGGATGTGCGGCTATTACTAGGATGATAGTTCTATGCTCAGTAACTATACAATTAATCAATCAACCAACCAACCAGCTAAACAACCAGGTCACCGTGTAGCCAAATAAATCGATCAGAGATGGTATGGGAAACTCTTTGATGGAGGTAAAATTAGGTCACTGTAAAACTATATCAATGGAAACAAAATACTTCAGTATAAGCAATCGGTATTCTATCTGCGTCAGCCTGTAAAAAACATTTGTATTCACTCTGCCGATGGCTGCCGCCTCAGTTGACGCGACCACCCGCATTATCGGCCAGGATCATCTGTTTATGAGTGCCGACTGCCAATAACCAATCATCTCGTCTAGAAGTAATTGAATTGCCGTTGAGAAATGATGGATCGCACATCTGTCCCTTTGATCTAACAGTCGAAGGAGTGGATTTCAGCTGGTATATATCTAATAACTGCTCACAAATAGTGCAAACAGCTCATAACATCTTTCATGATCTGATCGTGATAATTCCCCACTGTATGGCTCAAAAAGTGTAGTGATACCATCTCATTTGCATGCATTTTATTGTCCTAAATAGTGCATAAGTCCATCTGTTAAAAGATTGATTCTGCATGACGTTTAACGTTGTGTGTTTTATAAAGAAAGCAATAAAATGTTAGCAATAGATGGCCTCGTAGACCATATGGAAAGTCGTAAAGTTATATTGGGGCGAACACTTGCTGCCTCCAGGGTTAATAGGTATTATCAAAAATCCACTTTTATCTGTCTGATTATTCATAGTCTGACATGTTTTACTTTTAGGCTATATGTCACCCAATTCAATGTTTTACTTTCATTGCATTGTTTGTCTTCGTTGAAATTCTATCTATGATTGAATATAAATGAATGAACTAATCAAAGCCACTCTAGTAGTAGTAGGTTAAGTTTAACGGCCACTTAATCACGCACTAATCAGCAGATCAGGATGGACGTCTAATCAATAAAAGTATTGATGTTCATTCTCTTCGAATGTGCTTCAGAATTCATAAGATCTACTGACTTAAGAATCTGTGCTAGAGTCAGATCTCCTTCGGCTATCTAGTTTGTTTGTCAGAAGCAGCTTGCCTGCCAATGATATTTTTCACACTCTTGGACAGTCACCATCTTGTTTCCCAAGATATTCATTCATGTAAATGTGCTCGTTTTTATATGTTAAAATAAAGAATTCAAACTCAAACGTAACGTATTTATACAGTATGTTACATAATCGTTACCATTGGGAATAGAGATCTGTAGAAATAGCTTCAGTGATAGGCTTCGAAGTAAAATCTTTTGTCGGATGGAATAGCATTAACAATGTAATCAAACATAACGTATTTCTACAGTTTGTTATATATTCGTTGCCTTTGGGAATAAATGTCTGTAGGAACATCGTCAGCAAGATGCTGACGAGTAAGTTTTTATCAGATGGAATGCCTGTACGCTCATGACATTAATTATCAATGTACTCAAACGTAACGTCTTTCAACAACATGTTATATATTCATTGCCTTTGGGAATGAATATCTATAGGAACATCTTCAGCAAGATGCTGATAAGTAATTTTTTATTAGATGGGATGGCTGTACGCTCATATAATGACGGTAATAATCAATGTAATCAAACGTAACGTCTTTCTATAGTATGTTACATTTTCGTTGCCTTTGGGAATGGATATCTGTAGAAATATCTTCATCGATTGGCTTGAAAGTAAGTTTTTTGTCAGATGGCATGATAGTATGCTCATGGTGGTTATAATCAATATCACCCATAGAGTTTGTGGACCAAGGGAACTTTTGTGGGTTCGATATTTTACTACTGCCATATTGCATCATCTGTGCGGCCGATAGACTTGAAAAGCGTCCAAATCAATAAGTTCATCTATTTACATTTCAAAATATGCCTATCTGCAAAAACGTTGAGCATGGCATGTACTCCTAGTAGAAAGTAACGGAGAATGCAATGGCCTTGTTTGCCTCTAACAAGGAAGACCATATATGCATAGAGAACAATGCAAATTCAGCGATCATCGCTTCTTAACGATGGTTGCTTTCGAATGTATCAAACAAATGTATTCAAGTTTGAACAATGTGGGGATTGCTCCCAGCGCACATTGTAAAACGCCGCTACAGGCGATATGTACCCCCTGGATAAATGAAAATAAACAAACAAACAAGAGACTTAACAGCGTTACACGTTTAAGAAATCGGAAAGCATATGGATTTAGAAATGGTTGATAACCATGCATGGTATGTTGCCGTTTTTATACAGGAAGCTGAAGGTCATTATCCATTTATACGTCGTATTACCTTAAAAGCTTTTTTATAGTACACCCCCTAATTACACCTAATGGTGGCTTTTACTGCGGAAATGTTTTGTACCTTCAGTAAAGCTGCAGTGTTAGGTTGTACAGGAAATTGGGATAATGGTCAGGAAATCCCTGCTCCAGCACTACTCATTGACAAATACGGTACTGGACAGTCTTATTTCAAGGTTGTCTGCGCACACAATCCACAATGGAACATGTTAATCTAGAGAGGGTCAGTGGGACTTCTGACATCAATAATTAATCAAATAGACCATAACGGTATGTAAATGGGTTCCTTGAGGCGGTGCCATTATCTTTGCTATAATGCCCATAACCTAGCGACTGTATGGGTGAAATGGTAACGCAACCGACATCAATCTTTATCTTATGTGTTTCCTAATCTTATTAACATGTCAGAAATGGAGAGAGAGGGAGGGAGAGAGAGAGAAAGAGAGAGAGAGAGAGAGAGAGAGAGAGAGAGAGAGAGAGAAGATTGCGAGATTATCTGATTGATTTTAGTTTCGTAAGCAGAAATAATTTTCTCCAGACTTTCCAAGTTTTCAGTGACTTAATGATATCCAATCACATGCATTTAACACAAAAACATGAGTTATTTGGGACAGTCTTTTGTTGCTCAATTGAAACCAGTTAATGAGCAATGTTTACACCAAATTACTTTGTGCGTAAAAGGACCCATTAAAGCCACCAAGGCAATTACAGCTTACATCGTAAGTGGTTTAAGTCACACATGCTCACGATAACGTAACCCAGCTAAATGAATACAGTCAATCTTTTCTATCTTGGAAAACGTTACAGAGTGCAGTAATATATGGGTAGTCGTCGTATGAGCAAGATTACCCTTGACCTGAAACGACTTCTCTTTAATTCCTAAATTATGCATGGAAATTACTAGCCTTATTCACATATGTGGCGCCGGAGTATTGCAACTTGCAACGTCATTTCAGCAAATGAAAGTTGGAAATTAGATAAGAACGAATGCTTTATGTCGATAAATTAAGACTAGATAGATGGATAGTCAGATACGCATGGCTCTTAAAATATCAGTGACAATGGTGTATGAGAGAAGGAAAGACGCAGACAATTTGATCTCAATATATCAAATATTCATAATAAAATTGTTGTGAGATTGATTAGGCTTTTCAGATAATATCTTGAAGTGTATTCATCAATATTTCAATTCTAACTCAACCTACGTCTCAGCATGAAAACTACACTTGGATTTATATTGTCTTCTTTTCTGGGTTAGAAATCTCGGGTTCCAGCACAAACTGCAGCATATGGAAAAGTACATGAGTTCCACCAAACGTTACAACTAGCCTGTCCCAGAAGGTTATATAGCGTGCCACAAGCCTCTCCAATGCAATTATCCTCGCACCCAACTGCTATTCAGCTCCATAATTGGACACAGATGTGAATAATGGGAAGGCAGGCAAGGATTTACGTTGAAAGGGTTCAGTTGTCTTGATACGCATCTGGAATTTTGATCAGTTGAAGTCACCTCTTTTCTTAGACATGACATGAAGAAATGTTCTGTCTTAATGGCAACCAAAGCAATATTACGGACAAAAAAAATTGAAAGAAGTAAATGCTGAAAGCTTTATTGCAATGACATTTTCTAACACTGTCTAGCACTTCTGCGTAATAACTAAATACTTTGAGCATATTAAAACCACGCAAAAACATGCCATTCGATGATTCCCTTAGTTTCGCGAGCCTAAAGAAACCCCGGCGACGATTTTCAGTGAGTTTTCACATTACAGCGAAGTCATATTTTTGCATCATGGACGTCGCTATTGTGATAGTGTTGTTTGAACTAATCATGTATAGAAATGAATAAATAAATTAACTTTTAATTTCTGAATTGCGGGTCCTAATATTGCTTGGGTTGCCTTTAAGGCACGCATACGTCATTTCTGGTGAAGATTTATTTCTATATAAATGTCCCAGAATTGGACAAAAATGTTGATTCCAGCGAGATTTCATTTTTTTGTATCAACAGCAGTCCCAATGGAGTGCTTCAGTAAACAAACTGCATACAATCCCAATTAAAAGACTCCCTTTTGTCAGTTCATCATAATCGATCTTCATCAATTATGTCATACATAATAAAACAGTATGACTTTAATTGATGGCCACTAAGTCTCAGGACGATCGAAGATGCTGCTGAGAACGCATTTAAACTCCATCATTCAATAAGTAGACTATAATTATATTATCCTCCTTTCTTTCATATTTATTTACGAAGCGGTCTGATTCATTGTGTTTGAGAAAACTTCCTTGGTTTGAGGCAGAATATATAATATCCAGTAACATAATTCCACAGGGTACATAATTCCAGCACCGTGAAAAGATATATACGTCCAAACTGATCTCCAACACAACGTCCCCCAGTACTCGTCATCCGTGAATAGTTTCATCAGGTTGGTAAGTCACTGAAAAAAATACTATTTTTACACAACCAAGAGATTTATTCCGCCGACGTTTCGGTGACCATCTGTCACTTTCTTCAAGGCAATTCTGACTGGTTCACATAGTAATTATATCTTACAGTTTCAGAAAGAAGTCAGTCAACGTCGGATCTTAGTAAATGTACCGCATGGCTTTTTTATCAATGGAAAATCACGTACATAATAACATTGGATCTGGTAAATGCCAAACATGCTCTAGCATTGCCCATCACATTCCATATAGACACTGATGAGCACAACGTGTTTTTTTTCACGATTCCAATACAATGTATCAAAGCGTCCCAAAAGAAATATTAATGTCATTCTCATCATCACACGTATACATTAGTACTCTAATCGCACAATTACACTGTAAAGCATCATTAAGATATAATGTTGGGATCCACATTTTGACACTTTCATTGATTTCTATGTAATAGGAGAAGACTGATAAAATTGTTATCAACTAGAAGTTAAAGCATATCTGACGGGTTCAATAACCACTGCCTACACTGCTGTATTTTATGGCATGTGTAGCAGAGGGCGACTCCACAGAACCAGATTCTAGCTAAAATTAGTTTGTGGACTAGATCAATGTGTTTAAGTCTGGACAGTAGCCAACACTGCGGTACCATTCATACGTGATTGAACTTTCCCTGGCCTTTTCGTATTCAGCAAGGACCACTACAAGAGGTGACTGATTGACTGAAATCACAGGGTATGCAAACTGCAAGAGGCATATCTAGGGGTTTTGAGTTTCAAAAGAATATTAATTTCCTTGGGAATACTTTTTTGAGAGATGGATAGGATTCTACGTCCAACTGTTCAAACGAGGAACATAAGACATGTTTGATATCGTGATATATTACTTACGGGAACCAAGCACTTTCGGTAGAAAATTTGCAACGTAAAGTGATTCTCACATATTCGGTAACCAGTAGGGGTGGGTACCGGTACAAAAAATCCGAGTTCGGTCCAGGTCCAGAGGGTCAGGGCCAAGTCCGGTACCCACCCCTAGTGACCAGTGCAGTCATCAAAATTCCAGAATCCACCCTGTATGCTTCGGATGATGTCCACTGCAAAGACTAGACAGTCATGATTTCATTTTGGATCATGATACATTATAATTGGCATTTTTTGTGACCAGTACAGTCATCAAAATTCTAGAATCCATCTTTTATGTTTCGGACGATCCCCACTGCAAAAATCTGACAGGCAAGATTTAATTTTGGACGGAGGAGAAACGTTATGAACTTAAGAACAACTGATAGTGAATAGTCGGCATTTACCAGGCATATTCTGATGTCTACGTACATGATGATAGCAACTACAGTAACCACATTCTCTTAATGTTGGAGATTGGAGTTGCGGCTTCAATGATTTTGCTGCCCAATGACTTCTAAGGATGTATAATACTGTGGTATGGGTGGCCCCATAGTGCTGTTGCCTAATTCACTCCATTCCCACTATCGGTTCATCACCAATTGATTATCTCAAAAACGTCCCTGGAGGGCTAAACCTAAAATTGATTCTCAGGCTTAGCCCAAATCTCCAGATTCCACCTGGAGGGAAAATGAACCAACTTTCAGTAATTTCCTTGCTGGAAATGCACTGATCAGATTGTTCAAATAACCCGCATCAAATCCCGCTTGTCGAAAACGAACGTATTTACTGGGTCCGCCTCCGATATCCATTACGCTCTTGTGCCTCATCATGGAAGGTGATTTGCACGGTTTTACAGGAATTACTCCCAAGAAACGAACCTAGTTACTTTATACTGCATGTTAAATGATGATTAGAGAAGCCAAATGAGGGTTAAGTATAGGATTTCGCCTCAGGGTCACCTACTCCATCTTGTGGAAACCCACTGATACATGTACATAATTATACACTGTAAAATATTGAGCGTTAGGAATATATTGGGGGTAGCTTCTGGATGGTAATAACTTCAGGTTATCTATTATCTGATGAAGGGTTAAGAATAGCATTTCGTGATGGCAGGGAAAAGAAACTTTGAGATAGACCTTGTTCTGTCTCTGTTGGAGTAAAAAAAAAAGAAACATTTTTAAACAAAAATATTTGAAAGCTTAGTAGGTTACTGTGTCCCACATCATCATCATCATCATGCGTCATACTCATCACAGTTTGGATCATTCTAGTTTCCGGTATTCTCTATTGTACATAATTTCTGTCATGTCTTTTCAGCGTAAACAAGTTTCCGACCCGAAAATGTTCTTCAATGTAAAGTATGGACAGCCTATCTCCTCCTGGCTTCTGGAAACCAAAAACTCAACAGTGGTGTCCTAGTTTTGAAGGCCAAATGACTGTACTGAAGGGCATGTGTGTAATACCAGCACTGATTGTATTATGAGATGAATCTTGCTGTGGTGTGCATGGAGAAATCCACTGTGGACCAAAGCGGCGACAACGTCGTAAACCAGACGACATCGGCATTAACGCAATATCATGATACATTAGGCGGTGCCCTAGTTTTAGATGTCAAAGAATTGTACTACACGCACGGTATGTGTTATATCGAAACATATTCCATACTGTACTAGTAACGTGGGTAACCTTCGTACACAGGGAAATCCACTGTGGACCAAAGTGGCGACAATGCCGTAAACCAGACCACAAGGGGCATTCATACAATAATACATTAGGTGGTGCCCTAGTTTTGGATGTCAAAGAATTGTACTACACGCACGATATGTGTAATACCCACAACGATTCCACAATGTGATGAACATTGCAATGGTGTACAAATGGTAGCCCAGAGTGGACCAAAGTGGCGACAATGTCGTAAACCAGACGACAGGGGTCATTAACACAATATGATACATAAGGCGGTGCCCTAGTCTGGATGTCAAAAAATTGTACTAAACGCACGATATGTGTAGTATCCACGCCGATTCCATGATATAATGATGTACGACGTATGGTAATACAGAGTGGACCAAAATGGTGTCAGTGTTGTAAACAAGCCACGACATGGTATTCGATGAGTTGGCCTTTGACCTTTGGTTGGATTGGATTTGGTTTCATGTATTGGTGGGAAGGGGTCATCCGTTGCATTTGATTATCTAGAAATAAATCTGGCACCGTTCAGTCACCGGAATTAACCGCAAAGCGGTCGAAATGGGACGATGTTCCCCTAGCGAAAATTCAAACGACACACAGGCATACGGGTTTGTCCATTTTTTCCAGAGCTAATTGAAGACGAATATCACTTTTTGATTGTATGTCCCAAATGTATTGATATGCGTTATTCACTATAATCAATGTTATCGCCGTATTTAACAGGATTTATCTCAATGGATCTAGTCGGACTTGAATAGCAAATTTAAGTGCATACTGACATGTGACAACCCCTGCATGGTATACATAGGAAAATACATTAAAGAATGTCTAGACGTTAGAAACTCCTCCAATAACTGTAAAATCCCATTGTCATCACACACTACAACACCATACTGTATCAGATAGGTCGATTAGCATAATAGAACTTTAGTTATGTACCAGTGGATGGCATACTCTGTACCTTGTACAATTGTTGTGCAATAAAGTTATCATACGTACCTACAAACATGTTCTAGTTCATAGAAATGCTTCTGTATGCTAACACCAAGACTATATCAACTTTCATTTTTTATAATAATGCTAACGCTATGCCTATTAACTGCAAGGTATTTATATGTCAGATGATTGTGTCAAATTTACGAACGTTGAATGGTCGACGAAAGAGACAATATACTAATTTATTTTTTGAATTCATTGATATGAATACTAGAAGTCAAAGTAATACACCTCTTAAGTACTGTCATGGTGGTAACTAGAATGTTAACACTAGTCCTCCAAATTTGGCACTGGCGAGGGGCCATGACCGTAATGAAAATAGCACACAAGTGCAAAGGCATTCTAGGTCATTTTACCTAATTATGGTGTCAGTCCTAGGCAACTACTTGCATTGGCCAGTTTGTTATAAAAGTCTTTCACCTGTTATCGTAATCTGTTCACGCAAGTTATCTTAAATCCGTAATATCATAGTTAATGTTTTTAGTAAGTGGATTTTACAAATCATAAGCTCTTTTGTAAATATAATAGTTTTCATTCCTCTAGATCACAGTCGCCTCATGCAAACTGTCGACAGCGCCGAATACCATGTAAAAATACATGTATCTTGTGTACACTACCAAAAATGCCTTTTCTTATTTCTCTTGTTTATCCTTGTTTTTTCTTGTTCTAAGAAAATATATCTTTGACCAAGCATATTATTCTTTGTACAAGAAAAAATAAAAGTCCCTGTTTTGAGCAAATTCAAGAAACCCATATTTTTCTTGTGCAAAGAATTGTTTTCTTACAGACAATCGACCAATATTCCTAGAATATTTTTCTTGCGGTAAGAATGTCTTTCTAACACATTCTTACGCCTAGATTGAATTTCTTGTTCTTGAACCTTGAAAACAATTCTGAACTCAAGACTAAAATTCTTACACCTAGAATGAGTTTCTTGTAGTAAGATTGATATTCTTTTAACAGTACCTTTCTGTCCTCTAGACTGCATTTCTTACACCTAGAATGAGTTTCTAGTACTGAGATTTAGGTTCTTTTACTAGGAATACCTTTCTGTCCTCAAGACTTCATTTCGTATACCTAGAATTACTTTCTTGTTCTGAGTTTGAGGTTCCTGTGCTAAGAATACCTTTCTTTCCTCAAGACTGGATTTTTTAAACCTAGAATGAGTTTCTTGTACTTAGATTGATATTCTTGCAACAGGAATACCTTTCTGTCCCCAAGACTGAATTTCTTACACCTAGAATGAGTTCCTTGTTCTAAGATTGAGATCCTTGTACCAGGAATACCTTTCTTTCCTCAAGACTGGATTTCTTACACCTAGAATGAGTTTCTTGTACTTAGTTTGATATTCTTGCACCAGGAATACCTTTCTGTCCCCCAGATTGAATTTCTTACACCTAGAATTAATTTCTTGTTCTAAGATTGAGATTCTTGTACTAGGTATACATTTCTTTCCTTAAGACTAAATTTCTTACATCTAGAATTAATTTCTTGTTCTAAGATTGAGATTCTTGTACAGGTATACCTTTCTGTCCTTGAGACTAAATTTCTTACAACTAGAATTAGCTTTTTGTAAGTTAGTGTAGGAGTGTTTCTGTGACTAGGAATATATTTCTTTCCTGAAGACTGATTTCCTTAAAAACCTAGAAAAAGTTCCTTAGTCTAAGATTAATGTTCTTGAATCAAGGATACCAATGAATCAATGGTTACTCTAATGTAAATAGTTTACATTCTAATCATATTTATCATCAATAAGTTCAGTATAAGTTTTTGGGTGTTTATCACACTTCTTTTTGAATGCTACAAATGCAATCTGTAATACAATTACAATCGTTTCCTATAATAGTAAATGCATCTGTTTCTTGTCGTCATGCATGCATTTTCCTCAGATCTAATTCAGTATTCAAGTTCTACAACAGTCAGACTGTTAATGCTGCAAAGTCGGTCTGATAATTCTTGACTTGAAATTGTTGGAAGCTTTTCCGAACTGGATGTGGGGGTACCATCTCTGGTCCAACAGGTTTCTAAGCCTAGAACAAAAACACAAAGACTTTGAGTATGAATGATTGTCAATTCCCTATATCGCCCCCCTTCCCCCTTAAACTGTGCATGCGAGTATTAACCATGGTGGAGACTTAAACTAATTGTCATCATAAATTCTAAGCAATCTAAAGCATTCAAAATCGTTTTCAGACTTGAGATGGGGGCATCACATTTTGTACAAAGAAGCCCTCAGAACAACACACAAGACAATCTCCTTGCAAAGATTTTATGATGAATGATTGTCAAATTATTTAAAAGCTATGGGAGAGAGTGAGAGTTTGTTTGTTTGTTAGAGTGAGTGAGTGATTGTCAAATTACCATTATATCGCCCCCCTCCCCCTTTATTTTTTAGACCTACAGTATGTGTATCAAGTTCAACATATGTGTTTTTAGTCCTTGAAAATGTTTTGCTGGTATTCGTGTACTCAAGTTACAGTGGCAATAACTGGCTGGCTTTATCATACAACCACAACAATAAGACTGAGCATATTAGTCAGAGAAAATTGTAAAAATTTACAAGGTGGCTGACCTACCTGGGGCTGCATGCTGGAACTTGCAGTTTGGCTTGGGTAGCATTTTGGAACTTCAAAAAAAGTTATCCATGTTGTCTACAGGGTCCCAAATGATACATGAAAGTGTTCTTACAAAACCTCCCACATCTTTGCCCTGTTATTGTAAGATCTAACACACATCAGACAGATGTGGTGGGACAGAAGTCCAACTGACTAGATTCAAATTGTACCGCAAAGGATGATGGGAGTAATTAATTTCCCATGATTCATAGCATTCTTGATTGAAGAATTAGTTTCTTAAACTGTCTAATATGAAGAAAATTAAAGAAAACTATGCTGATTCCATTTTGGCTTTTTTTATATCTTATTCTTAATATTCTATTTATAAACAGTGTTTACCAAGAAGAACACAAGAAAAAAATTCTTGCATCTTAAAATCATTAAGTAATACAAGAATCATCTTTCTGAAACTTTCTTGATAAGAACAGAAGAATATTCAAGAGTCTCATGCCAGTTCTTTTCCATTTCTCTATCCTTGGTTAAGCCAGTTGATTAAGAAACATGTTCTTGTATCTTCTTATTTGTCACCAAGAAAAGCAAGAATCATCTTTCTTAAACTTCTGAACAAGGACAAAAAAGAACCTTTTAGATATTTTATAGTCAAAACTTATCTAAGAGTTTCTCGATATTCTTGTTTTTTTCTTAACAGTCTTTGGTCAATGTAATCAAGAAATATATTCTTGTATCTTCTTGAATATAACTTTTCACATAGAAACATCAAGAAAATTCTAGAATATTCTTCTCAGTGAAATCAAATTTCAAGAATATATTGGCACATAGCAAGAAAAAAAATCTTATAAGTGGATTCTATAGAATACTCCATATGACCAAGCAGAAAACAAATCTTGTGTGAAGACAGTAAAAGAAAGTTTTACTTAAATTTCTAGAACATTCTTGTAGGTGAGCGTTATACTAGAAATACTTTCTTCACTTAAGAAAAACGAGTATAAAACTCTTTGTGCAAGAATGAACATACATAAATTTTGCTGAGTGTTTCTTGATTTTTCTTGAATTTTCTTCATGTAAGAAAATCTTTCTCCTCATCAGAAAATTCAAGAAAACAAGAAAAACAAGAAAAAGCATTTTTGGTAGTGTAGTAGGCATCCTTCCATCTTTTCAGATGATTATTATTGTGTATTATTGTGTATGAGTTACTTGTAAACGCTGCAGCAATTCAGCAGGTAATTTCGGACCAATAAACCATTAAAAATAAAAGAATAAAAAATAAAAATAAAAATACTACATTGATCATCATCTGCTGTTGAGTTGCCGGCATTTGCGTTGAAAGCCATTATTGCAGTGTTGGCAAAATTGAATTATGTTTACTTTGTACAGAAAGTAGTCACTAGCTGAGGTTTAAAGGTGTGGCAACCTAGATGTAGATCGACCATATTATTTATGTTGAATCGTGCTTTTTACAGAATTGGTGTCTAGATGTTATCGGCGCAAATGTTGGAATTCTCTTCTTTGTTTGCCGTGAAAGCATGGTTAGCTGTGTTTATATGTTTATTTGCATGGCTATGTACTCGCAAGCAAGAAAGATAAACATCATCAATTTTTCAAATTCTCCGTATCATAAGAAAGCTTTGGAAGAAGGTTCGTATCAAGCAAGGATGAGAAATCAAAATACGTATACCACAACATTCTGTATGATTATAGTATGGTATTTGGGGTGTTTATTAGCGGCAACGTATCCCTATTATGACATACTATGACAGATGAGTCCTATTCCGTCGTTATGTGCACACAGGGAAAAATACCCAACAATCTGTGTCACGCAGTCATCCATGCGTCATTGTGATTGTCGTTCCATACACCACAGCTCGTTGGTACCGGTTCAATATAGCCGTGTGCAAATTATCTGATGATATTAGACAATGTCATATACATTCGATAGACTTCGTTTGGATGCGTTGGTAAATTGAAAGGTTGCCGATATCAATTGGAATAAGTAGATATTTTACTGTTGCAACAAAGCGCTACATTGACAAGGTTTAACTTTAAAATTCCTAACATGCTGTTATGTTAAATCTCAGTTTGCATGACTGTATACCACATTTAGGTTAACTTAGTTTGCCCCTGTGGTCACATCACTGAAACTCATCTAAGAGCTGGTCCGATATTATATTTCGACCTGCAGAGGCCATTCTTATAACGGTGCACTATTTTGTAGTTGCACAACTCCTATACAACAATCTACTTCATACTATAACAGGAATTTAGTCCTTATTTCATGTGGGGTTAACCTCATGTTTTTGCACGACTCCATGAATAGTTTCAACTCATCTTAAATTTTTTGTGCAGTTTATTCATATCGTACACGTTTGGTAAAAACTTTGCCATAGTAGTAACGTTAACAACCCTATCTTTTTGCCAGCTCACTGACCATTTCCGGTGGTGGTGGTAGTGGTGGACTGTGCGATACCAAACAGAGCAATACATTTGCCCATGAACGAGTGTTGAAGGATGACACTACATTCTACCCATACGTGTCACATCGATACAACAATAGTTACAAAAACTATAGTTGCAGCCATAGTAGTAACGTTACCATCCCTTTCCTTTTTCAAACCTCACTGACCACTTCCGGTGGTGATAGTGGTGGAGTGCGATACCAAACACAGCAATACATTGCCCATGAACGAGTGTTGAAGGATGACACCACATTCTACCCATACGTGTCACATCCATCCTTCAACCACACAAGTTATCAACATTCATACACGTCCCACCACGACCGTACCACCCACAAGCATGAGGTATGAACACGTACCGTCCGCTCAGCAGTATTGCCGTTAGAAAAACACCCCACATGAGGCCCATCTTCTCCATGGTTGGTAGGTTTTTGGTGCAGTCCACTCTCGGCCTCACACCCTCCTGGTGTGGCTCGCGGGTAGCAATGCCGGGTTAAAACAACCACACGGAATTTCACACACTCCACACCAAGCTCCGCCCTCTGTCAGATAGACATGCAAGATATGGGTGAGGGATAGACCAGTCATCACTCTGGAGAAGAGCACTGATTATTTAGGGGCCGACCAATATTTACACTTCATGGGTCTCCCTTGCTTAGGTGCCCATGATTACGTAATGCATTTATATGCAAAAAAAGCTTGAAACACATACAGGAATGTTGTAATGTCAAAAAGATAATCGGGTTATTTGATATCAGAACATTAGGCTTATATTATTAAAGTGGATGATGGGTGGATTTGGTGAGCGCAAAAGATATTTGTTACAGCCGATTGACCACATAGACAATGATGCAGTTAACATCTTCTAACATAGTTCCACCAGGGTGCATAATTCCACCACCCTGAAAAGATACGTCTAATTCTAGGGTCACATTTCCAAGCCGGGGCCCGGCCGGGCTGTTTGCGGGAACGTAAAATAAAAATCGATATAAAAAAGTATACACAAATCATGTTCATTAATAACCATTTTTACGTTTATGTCTCTTGTTGTCTTTTATGTCGTTCCGGAAAACTGCCTGGCCGGGCCCCGGCTTGGAAATGTGACCCTAGCATAAACAGATCTCCAACCCAATGTGTGCCCGTATAACGCAATCCTGTATATCTAAATTGTGTACACCTGCAGGGTGTTGCATTAGAGAGCTCTCAAACCCACTGTTCTTTTTTTTAAAGTGGCGGTTTTATGGAACCCAGCGGATTAATGTTAATGAAGGTTACTGTTCCCCCCACCTAAATGTTCATTATCTGCAGTTGGCATCAAAACGTATCTCATCAAACGTAACCTCTTATCGGTATGCTGCCAGCACCTAGTAATGAAGTTAACATGAAATCCATGTCACAGCAGCAAATTAAAGGTAAGGATTGCTTTGTTGATAAGGAACATTGTAACAATTCATTGGTACATATTCGTGGCAAACAAATGAAAAGAAAATGTACTCCATTTGGTGTTAATAAATATTGATGTTTTGTAATATTCACACGTTTTCAGGTAATACAATGAAAACGACGATGGTGAATATAGATGGGGTTAACTAATATTTTTTGTCATCAATACGAATATAAATGCCATACTATAACCAATGAGTGTTTCATATTGAATGCAAATATTACCTTAAAGCTGTTTCAAAAACTGAACAAAGGATGGAAATTTTCATTCAGAAATTTAGAAATTAAAAGTGACTGAAAGGTGCATATTAAAATTGTAATTGGTTCGTTTAACGTTCTCTTCTCTTGTATTAGGTCTGAAGGATGTAACCCGACTCTGCGAGTCGAAATAAAGAGGCTGATATCTTTATCATGCGTTCTTGGGTGGGACTCGTAAATTGAAACGAGTTACAGTTATGGCCTATGAACTCAGATTAAGTCTAGGCCCAACATACATGTCATCACTTCAATTTGTCATAGACTGGAATATCCCAACCCCACCCCTGCATGGTACATTAAGTTTTATTACCCTGTCAGGGGAGGTAGTGTCCTCCCCATAGATACAGTACCAATCACTCTCCCGCAGACTTAATTGAAAATATCAATATTCATCGGACGTTATCTTAATACTTTTGTTAAGATAGCTGGCATCTGGATCGGGTATTGGTAGTTTCATAAAGATTGCAATTATATAAGTGGCAAGGTTGATTATTGTTCTCGCATATGAAATCCTGTCCCCAAGGTTTTCTGTTCATCCCAACTGATTGAACTTTAAAAATTATTTCTGAAGATGTATACAATGTATTTTTGGAATAAGATGTCGTTTGATTGCCATTGACAACTCTTTATTGCATGATCACGTATTGGTATGCAAATATCACTTCTGTAAGAGCAAATCCTATTCACTAAAATATGTCTCTACTAACAACAATGATGCTCACAATATTCATATACCGCTACCAGTCACGCGTAGTAATTTAGTCTTGGGGAGTAAAAAGTAAAACGACCCATGGGCAAAAGATGCCATCTCCACCAGAATCAGTTAAACGCCTTTTTATTATCCCTGCCTTTTTGATTTTTGCCTCCTGCTTTAATATGTATAAGCTCGTATCTCGTAAAGCCTTTGACATATAGTAGTTGGAGTCGATACACGTATATTCTCAAGGATATGGACGTTTATGAAATGCATTTCAAGCTGTCCTAGACGGAAAACAATATTTTTTATTGATACTTATTGGTAAGGGCTTTTAAAGTTAGTATGACCTAATTTCATAATTGGCCACGCGGATAAATACAATGCATCCCAGGATTGAGGGAATAAAGATATATTATATATGATTATATCATATATCATATCTTGTATGAGATATATCATGAATGATGATACAAAATAGATTCGCCCCTTGGGTACCGCATGCCTTCCTGATCCTTTGAGGAATAGAGCTATATCAAGAAGTTACCAAAACTCACCTCAATTTTAAAACGTTTACTGACGAAAAGAAAACTATAAACCTGCTGTAAACATCTCAAAACCCATCTCAAAAACCATTGTTAACTAGCACTGTTATCTTGCACTAAGCTTCAAATCTTGTGTTGGAAATCACATTTAAAACTTATCTTGCACTGTCTGTGTCCTTTTTATATGCGTGTTTCTTGCTGCAATTAGCCCTCTGGCATGAACTTGCAAATAAACTCATTTTATATCGTATGGGCCTAGGTCTCGCCATAGCAATGGCGAATGACACAGATGAATGGAACAGGCTAGGAAAGATAGTTAGAAACGCATCGATCATGAAACGGTTGTTAAAAACCGCTGCAGGTGACATTTATCGCACCTGCGTTGATACAAAATCGATGTGCCCCTAAGGTACCGCATAATCTTCCTGGTGCTGTGAAGAATGTCACCTCGGTGTTGCTAATGGCTATGAAGGAATAAGGTCACAGTACTATTTCACTATTCAGACATATTAGGAGTTAGATGAAGACTACCTGATAGCACAGGTTACTATTCGCAAGGTAACAGTTACTCAAGCAATTGGATAGACTTTAGAAACGGTCAGACGTTTCAGGCAGCATCCACGCACTACCTTTCGTCAGTCTCGGCCGTTTCCAAAAAATATCTAGTTGTTTGAGTAACTTTTAACTTGCGTATCTTATTGCCTATCTAACCTTCATCAATGTAACAGTTTACTATTCTTTAGAATTATAAGGTCCGGAATTCTAAATCATGGGTACCTTGAGCGAGTAAATTATCCAACCGGCAGTTTGGTTAGACCTATGTGTGATGAATAAGAAGGAGTCCAAGGGTTAATGTAAGGTTGTTGTAATCTGAAGGAAGATTACAACAAGATCTAGGAAGAGGGGCCCGGTTGGGGAACAGGGTTCCAGACTTCACCCGTCGTTCCATCATATGACGGAATTTTGTTACATATGATGGAAAAATTTTAAGCTAGCTAGAACCCTGTTGGGTCAGATTAAGTTTAACGTTAAGTTTTGTGATTTTCTTAGTGCCTTGTTTGATTCTGAGTTATGTGGTGTTTGGAACGGAAAAAATCCATTTAAATTACCCTAGCCCCACTGTGGAATCTTGAAGACACATTGCTCTCGGCCTGCCGTATAATCTTCCACTCTTTCATTATTTAGGACACACATCCAACGATGACCTGGACTATAATGCCACGGCACTCAATTTTTGGATGATGAAGTAATGAAGACAATTCTCGTTCGTCCCTAAAATGAAAAGTGGCTTAACAGATCTAAAGTTGACATGACAATTGGCTTAACATATCTATGAATTGAAATCTGAGATCTAAAAGTTATCTTGATGGCGAGCTTTGACATTCTTGCAGTTACGGCAATCACAGACGTTCACCAATGTATTCATTGCAGGAAAGAGCACTGTGTGTTGAAGAAAATGAGACGAGGTTTGGAAGTTGAGCCTGCCATACGTTTGTTGTACCTTGAATCCAATTGACGGTTTATATGTGTAGACTTACTGTAACAAAATATTCGCTTTGCGGTTACTATAAAGGACATCGACTAGACAAAAAAACTAAGGCTATCGGAACGGATGTGATCATACCTCATTGCCATTGGCATTGCAATTTCGGGTAGCGACAATTGATACAGGAAATATGAATGTGTTAGATTAATGTTTTATATACACATGCAACAACACTCCAAAAATAGTTACTCAAGCAACTGGATAAAATTTTTGAAAAATTGTTCAAAATGTAAAAATTTTATCCAGTTGCTTGAGTAACTATTTTTGGCGTATCTTACTACCTGGATGTCTAATTTTCATCAACATGCAACAACATGCTGATAACATAGGGTAATGTTTTATACGATAAAGGACACATTTGTACCATAGTCATAATCATCTATTCATTCATAATGATTCGATATACAGATATGCAAACAGGGCAAAAACGCGTCTTTTCTCGTCATACCACATCATATAACCTTAGTAATACGTACAAGTCCCCAACCAAATGTCCAATACTTGCAGTTCGCACAAAGCTCCATGACTATTCATGAGAGACCTTTCATATACACCTTAACTTATACCTGCACGACTCTGATACCATCACACAATCTTATCAATGACCAATCTTGTGGTTACTAGGTCATTGCTTAAATTACCTTCGTCAAAAAGATACCAACCAAAAAGCATGCATCAGCCATCAACAACAATCCGATATGTTCAGGTCTTGTCAAAATTAATCACCTCTAAACACGGTGGTTAAAACAAGTTATACCATGTCAATACATTGGTTTATGCTGTTGGTACCTACTCAATATATCTTACCATATATCTCATCATTTTTGACGGTTCAATGCTAACGTCTGCCCCAGCCATTGGTCCATTTCTTTTTCAATTATATTTACAGATATCGTCGGACCTCATATCAATTCTTTATCCCTTGAATATGAAAAGAACCGTTCCGGTACTTTCTTTTGGGTATGCTATGCATACTTAATAGCATCATAACAGTAACATTTCTTGACATAACCCATCCTATATATCAAACACATCCAACGTATGCTCTAATAATATCATTGAGAAAACAGTTCATTTGAAATATGAAGTACGTCGTGTATGCCCTGTTTTATCACCCCTCATATTGCGGCAGAAAGATGCCCCAGTACACAATGTTGAAGATGCAGAAGACCACGGGAAAGAGGATCCGTGCAGCCAAGTCTATCCTGCGGGCTCTCTTCTGATAGAGAGCCTTGAGCTCTGCCATAGTGCGGTGGTGCTTCTCTTCTTCAGTTGGTTCGGAAGGCTTCGGCTCGGCGTTCTCAAGTTGTATCTTAGAAGGAGAGGGGAAGATCTACACGTTAAACACTGGTTCAAAAATTAACCTGTCAATCATTTTTATTATAAAGTCGATTGATCACATTGCGTTGTGGTTTCTATCAATTACGTTACATGGTAACAGTTTGTACAGACCAAATTCAATTTGATTTATCTAACATTCCATAAGGCTACGATAGATATTTAGATGGCACAAACTGATTTCGTCATAGGGGGATTTTATCCATAAACTGTCCATGTCATCGCGCACGTCTGTGAAGAATGGACTACGTTCGAACGACGTTCCTCGAACCACGAGCCGGACGTCTCTCGGGAATTCACTTCCCCCTGGGCGGTCTGGCGCCTGCACTCATGACGTCAAACGTTTCCGCATTTTGCTATACAAATTAGATGGCAATTCCCCTTCCTCACTTGCATGAAATACGGAGAAAACCGGCTTATTTTGTACTTGACTGTCGTAAATTAGTCAGACTGCAAACGACCACCTGCTTCTTCTGGGTTCCAGGAATGTCTTTGGAACGCGTTCGAAAGTGCAGGATGACATGACAGTTTGTGTATAAAATCCCACTAATGATGAAATCAGTTTGTGCCGTCTAAATAGGTTCATTGTAATTGCTCCCTTGCTTTTGCAGGCTTTGCAGGCATTAACTTAAAGTAAATTGTGTTTGCATGAAGTATTTTGATTGGTGAGTTAGGCCAGCCAGCAGCTGTTACCTGGGTGTGTCCTCCTCCTAGCAGTAAGCGTTCCGATGTGGCAGAAACTGAAGGTTTTAGTTCGACCTAATGGGTAACAGAATGAGCTGAGAATACATGTTCAGCCGCCCTATGAGTTAGCAAGATAAATAAAAGACTACTTTAATGTTCTGTGTATGTTGTGGGTATTTTAGCGATTGTCCTTGATAATCTAACCTAAAACAAGAAATGTTTTAGCATCATTTAGGGCTTGAAAGTGATGAGTATGAAAGTAATGATATTTATGCGATTCGACTGTAAATCCTGTGCAAGTTCGGCACATTTAGCAGACCCAAGATTCATTAGTTATTGCTGTAATGCTCATGATGACAATGACAAAAATATTTTAAGAGTCACCTTATGGTAAAGAAAATAAACAACATAGAAGCGGGTATGTTACAAGGGAATGAGCTTTTTATATATCTAGCTTTTTATCCTTCTATTTTAGCTGCTTCATTTTATAACGTTACGAACAGTTTCATTTCAGTATAGTGGGCTTCCTCCGTTTAGATGACCATATCCTCACCTCCTCCACTCCTTCAGGTGGTGTCTGTTCTATGCCCAGGAATCTTCTGAGTCTACCGGTGAAGCCAAACTTCTTGTGCCGTTTGAAGAGGAAGTGGACGGCAGCAAATTCAACCAGAGCAGAGAAGATGAAGAAAGAACACGCCAACAGCCAGATGTCTATTGCCCTCACATAGGAAAACCTTTGCAGAAAAGAAATGTTTGGCTTCATCACATATATTCTTGAGAATACAGAAAACATACAAAGATAAGCAAACACAAGAAATATGCTGATATGCTCAACAATTAGCAAATTATGTTGATGATAGTTAAACATCAAGTAATAAGATACACAACACGGAAGTTACCCAAGCAACTGGACATGTTTCGTAAACGGTCAGACGATAGCATTCACTACCTTTCCTCAGTCACTGACGAAAGTTCATTATTTTCATCATTATCATCATCATATATTGGATGCTATCTAAAAAATCCGACCGTTTACAAAATATCCCCAATAGAGTAACGTCAATAACGTGTAAATTTTCCAATGGGACATACTATGCTACCTTGGGTAAGCAAGTTGAAACACAGGATTTTATATTTTATTTGATTCAGACGATTTTGATTTGATAACATTGATGACATCTGCGCGCGCATCGATTCTCGTCCGTTAAAAAAAACGTTTTCGACCATACCGTAAATCATACAAAGCAGCTACAAAATGAGTAAATACATGCTGTAAATTGCAAAATAATATTCCGGAAACGAATAATCATGTCGTAGAATAATTAAGTATTCCAAAGTATACCGCATACTCCGTGTTCAAAGTTTTGTTAATCCTTCCCGACCAAGTAGATTTAATAATGAGGGCAACTTTTTTTGCCAAACATATATTTTCTATTCGCGCGCTCGCATCAGTTTTGGGGTTCCCAGAGGATGTCATCAATCAATCAATCAATCATTCGCGAGCATCAGCAACTGTGGCATAGCGGCTACAGACATGCGTATCTAGGTCACGCCAGGTTTATCTACTCTCGGCGTAGACCCTCCAGTGAGTCGGTTCTGGTGATCCCAAGCCCTTGGAGTTTGTTGAAGATCTGGTCTTCCTCTAGGGCAACCTCTTCGGCGTTTCAATGCCGGGTTGGGTTCCGATGAAATCATATAATCAATATATATATATATATATGTAATCAAATCATATCATCAAATCAACCTTGTTTTTACCTTGGCATAGTGCTTCTGTTGATGGCTGTGAAAGTCGTTGATGTCAGCACAGTTGTGATGCCGAGCGCCACACGAGCAGGGGCGATCTCCGGACTGATCCAAAACGTGAGCCACGACAGGATCACGATCAGAATACTACCAACACCGACCAACCAAAATAAACAAACAAGTCTTCATATCAAGTAATTCTTACTCAAAGCACACGCTATTGTGGATACAAAAGACTGTATTTTTCAAAAGCTTCAGCTGGACAGCTTGGACAATCTTACAATGATAATAATGATATCTTTATTGCAAAATCATGCCCAAGGGCTCATCATTAGCAAATCAAAGCAAAAAAGCAACAAAAAATATATACAACGTGTGTATTTTAAACAGAGAAAGGAAAATTAATTACATATAAATGAATAATCAATATTTCTACTTATATAATAAGCTATTGGAGAGGTTTGGCTTCTTTTCTTAATGCAGTGGAAGATAAATTACCCAACGTTTTGGTAGATAAACTGATTGGAAGATTTAACAAGAAGATAGTTGTTTGTTAATCGGTAAGGTGTGGAAGGCTTGGGACAGCTGACGAAATACAATGAAACGGGTAAATAAACTACGAATGTTGTGAACAACCACAGAATATACAAGAGTGTTCACCTTGGAATATAGGTCTGTATGATGTAATAGCCCATCCTGCGGACCATTCTGAACTGGCCTTCCAGACAGGAAAATGTCCCTGTGGAAGAGTATTTCATCGTAGAGCATGGCAGAAGTTTTCTAAAACCAGTCAATGTAAGTTTGTAACCTCGAAAGGGATAAATTCTTAACAGTCAATATAATATACTTCGAATACACACAGTTTCATGCAATATGTACATGGATATCCGGATATTAATGACAATGCTGATGGTGACAAAGAAATTCAAAGACCAAAATATTCTCAACGAAGTGATACATGTACATTCTCTTGCTAACGGGGTATTCATTTGGTACAATGCAATTACTCTTCACAAACATACAAGCATTTCAACCAAGGAGGTTTGAATAGGATCAAACCTCCTGTATCAAACTAGCGTGCTTCTACATTGTATTGGGATTGTACATACGCTTATCAGTTTGGGAAGAAGATGAAAATGTAGCAAATGCAATCCATGCAGCAATGTACACGTATGACAAAAACATAACTATGAAATAAGGGAATAGCATAGAAAAACGTTTATACGTATACAGGCATAAAGCAATTTTAATTCATTCAGCAATGTATGACACAAAGGAATAGAATATTGGAATGGGAAAATTCGTCTGCAATTTATGTAAATTATGCCCAAACTTTTCTTTATTTAGAGTCCCTACTAGAGATTAGTTCCAGCATCGTCACAGAACAGCAATATAATACCAAGGCTCATGACCGACTTCAAGCTATTCTATACAAATGTTTTAGCTGTAATCCCACAGAAATGACTTTGATCCTGGTAGTAAATGATTATGGCATGCGATTTCGTGGGCAATCTTCTTTCAAGGTTATATTATCTAGCTGGTTCTGTGGTAGGATTAGACATCTATTCATACGGATCACTGTGGATCATCGATTGCTAAGTGCTTTACTTTGTCATTTATGTGTGGCATTTCATGCATTTACTGTAATCGCTACATCAATCATGTGGATAGACAGGTAATACATGCTATAACTCACAAACAGCTGTAAACGATCTAGAAAGGTTGGGATACCTCAATAACGTCACTACAATACAACATTATATCGCTACCACTGCACGAAATGGCCTCTGATCCTGACGTATCCGGACAGGAGAACTCGGAGATCCGGAAGCTCAGATCCGTAAGAATCCAGACAGCTCAAATTTACCTACATTAAACAACATATGCAAGTAGTACACTGATGTGGTTTACCACTTGCACATGCAAGTTAATTCAGGTAAATTTGACTTGTTTTGGTACAATACGGCCCCCGTATCCGTCTGGATTCTTACGGATCTGAGGTTCCGGATCTTCGAGTTCTCCTGTCCGGATACGTCAGGATCCGAGGCCATTTCGTGCAGTGTACAGGTAGGGAAAAAGGTTCTAAGAATTGGAGAATGTTATCTTATTAGAGCTATCCTACCTATTTCTCTGACAGCGTCACATCTCTTAGAATGTACACCGCTGATCTGGAACTCAGGGAGGCTAATCGCCTCGTTCAGAATCAAGGGCACTTCGCTCCAAGTCAGATTGATATCCATGGTAGTGTGGCTAACTACAGCAGACGAATGGAACAACACAATGAAGTGGGGTGGCAGGAGAAAGAATGGTTTAGTTTGAGAGACGATAGCTACCTATTCGACGGACCACATCGCATCTCTTCGGAGTCGTGCGCAAGATCTTGTACTCAGGCAGGTGTATGTCGTCAGCCAGTAAGATAGGCGGGTCCGCCCACTTTAGAACTATGTCTTTTGCGCTGTGGCTGTCTGCAAGGCAAATGCAACAGAAGAGCTGTCAAAGCCGTTTCATACTCTTTTCTGACACATGCATGTTTTCATCAATTAAAGGCAATAGCACCATGCGAATGTTGGTACCGTAACGTAATCTCCAAGCAGATCTCCATGGTGCCAAAGTCGTACAAGCTAGCCAGAGAAGCTCCAGTCAGCCAGAGAAGTTGTCAGGCACCGTCGGTTGCTATAATAACTGCTTCTGCCAGTTGGATACGGTCTTTGCAACCGTTGGGTCTACTTGGAGACTAACCGTAACGTGCTATGCAACCGCCAAATATCTATTGCAAATCATAAGATTCAGCCGTTTCATACTCTTTTCTGACACATGCATGTTTTCATCAATTAAAGGCAATAGCACCATGCGAATGTTGGTACCGTAACGTAATCTCCAAGCAGATCTCCATGGTGCCAAAGTCGTACAAGCTAGCCAGAGAAGCTCCAGTCAGCCAGAGAAGTTGTCAGGCACCGTCGGTTGCTATAATAACTGCTTCTGCCAGTTGGATACGGTCTTTGCAACCGTTGGGTCTACTTGGAGACTAACCGTAACGTGCTATGCAACCGCCAAATATCTATTGCAAATCATAAGGGCATTAGCATTACACAAAGCACATTTCTTTTCTTAAGACTCTGAGATCGAGAAAATGGCAAACAAAGTCATACAGATATCAATTAAATCATCTCCATTATCCCTTTGATGCTTATGGCTCCAGAGGATATCCCCAACCTTACGGCTAATGTTAAAACGCAACAACAACAAATAACACAACAAAATGCAATGCAATCGATGAATATTGCTATTTATTCATGCAATACATACAACTTTCTATCTTTATGGAGCACTCTTGGCTGTCCATCGGGTAGAGTCGGAAGTTCATCGGGCATGCAAGTAGCGCAGTCTTCCTGTAAACACAGATGTCGCCAATCGTCACAACATGTTCTTGAATTCATATTGTGTTGAATTATTCTAAAAAGCCAGAAAACAAAACGGGGGGGGGGGCAGTATCGACTTCCGACGAACTTTGACCCTATGCTGACGTCACACAGAAAGATCACTTGTCTACAGCACTTATATAGCTGATGAAGACCGAGAGATTCAGAGAATAGTTTACTTCTTATTAAGCACCCCTTTCTTTAGATACTAACTTTTTGAATGGTAATCATCTTCAAGAACTCATTCGTTGTAATTCAAAACATTGATCTATTCAAAGACGGTAGAATTATGGCAGATGGTCAGTCAGTTTTACGTACTTCGTACTGAACAGTACGTCGCCATTTGGGTGGATTCTCATCATCCGGCTAGTGCCTGTGGATGAGGCGAATCCCGCAGCCTTCTCGTTCACGAAGAACACGTCGGGAAGCCAAACGTCGTCTGTGAAAAAAATGATACAGATTTACCGGCGTTTAGTTACCTAGTGAAAACCCTTTGTTGACACACATACTACTACGGCTGGTAGCTATGTGACTAAGTGAGTGAGTACACCAGGTTTTTAATATGTCATTAAATAAATGTACATTTATATATGTACCTATTAGTAAGTCATTTTCTGAATATTTGTTGGTAGACTGAATACTTACCGATCACGGTGTCGTACAAAGTGAGGTTGCCGTCAAAGCCAGTGTAAACGAAGCGAGGGTCGTTCCATTGCTGTCTCAGGAACACAGTTACGATATAATCCTAAGGAACAGTTGATTGTAGAGTATTGTAGTTAAAGTAAAGGAAAAAAATGCAATGGGAAGTCAATGCATGCATAAAGATCGTCCAATGTACGTTTACAACTGCCTGTTACAAACTTGTATGTAATGAATGGTGTTGTGCCTTCCATTGCACCAGCCAATGTTACCATGAACATTTAACACAGCAGAGGAGTCTGAAACGTCTGACTGTTTCAAAATCATATCCAATTGCTTGAGGAACTATTTTGGCACAACAGAGGAGTGCATTCTGAAAAGTAGTTGATGCCGTTTATTATTGCTCTTTACATGAATTTTCTATCTGGTCACACACAAATGACGTTATCTAAACAACCACTTACCATGGAGGACTCCGATACAGATCCCATAGTGAGGATATACAGCTGAAAAGTCACAGTAACAGCACCGCCTACCGGAAAAAAATAGGAAAACATCAACAGGTTGTAGACAGATCTTACACTCATGACTGTAATATTGGCAGTTGAGGTACACGTTTCAACAAAACATTGTTAGTAATAGTGTTCTATAAACCTCACACGGCGGACATGATAGAATGAAAAAGACACCACGTTGCAAACATAAGACCGATCGTATCTGTCCATCACAATTAGCAGTTCAACCAATGATTGCATGGTAATTTCAGAACCAACCAATGGCTGCACGCACATCAAATAGCTGCATTTCTACTTCTTAACCCTATCCAGACTGGGCTTTTTTGGTATATCTGGGACTTGGGGGGGCTGATTCGCCCCCCCCCCCTCATAATTTCCGAACGGTATGATGTATCATCACCAAATTTGTAGGGAAAGATATTCACGTCAAGTTTTATAATTCCTGTAATTTTGGTGACGTTATGACGTAATATGACGTAAATATGACGTCATCGATGTGATTTTATTGGCTAAATAGGGAATTCCTGTAATATCTAAAGGAATTAAACAAAACGGTTTGTATTATTCATTTTAAGGTATGCAAAGACATACAACGTCAATGGTAGGTACGTTGACGTCAAAATGACGTCATAGAATGGCGTCATGTGTTGTTAGCGATCCCTTGGGATCCACCATCTTGGATCGGCCATTTTGAAATTTTTAAAAATCCTTTTTTTCCACTTATGACCCCAAAGGACGCTGAAAATAGACTAAAAACGTTAATCTAAATGTTTCTGATAAAGAAAATGTTAGGTATTGACGATTTTAAGGGCGAAAAAGCCTGCTGATACCTGAAATAGTGATATAGTCCGCCATCTTGGATGTTGGCTGATTACGTCATCAAATTAACATAAACTATGAATATTAAATCAGGAAAGTTACATCTAATTACATGTTATGTTATACATTAAGGAAAACTAGTGTAGTTGTGCAAGAAAACCCGAGAAATATCATTGTTTTCAAAATATTAATGATTTTTTGCATAAAATGCCAGTCAGAAACCCGTTGCCATGGCAACATGAAAAAATGATAAACTTAAACCATTATTATAAAATTGTTGCCAACAAAATTTTAGGAAAAGTCACCAAGTTTGGTTGTCCTAGCATACATCGTTCGGCAGTAATACGATGTCAAAGTTGGCGCGGGCACTTTTAGCCCCCCCCCCCAGTCTGGATAGGGTTAACGGAAGAGGGCGGGACAATGGGATGGGTCAACGCGACTCTATCTTATCTTGCTGCATCTTCTCTGTGCATTATACACTAGTTGTGATATTAATACTTGGATATCATATTTCAAAACTTAGTGTGATTTAGGAGGAAATGTAAATCTGTAAATTATTTTTGTTTCTTTGCCTCATTGGCCTCGTTTTCATTCTACCATGTCGTGAGAAATTGGTATGCCCATCCTACTAATGTACAGAAGACAAGAAGAGGTCTTATCAATTTACCTGCGCTGATGACTACCGTATACCTTACACACGCTACAGCTGAAAATACCTCTGAAATTTGGCCTCAGCCTCTGGTCATAGCTGTCCAGCATCTGTAGCACCAGTTCCATGGAAGCAGGTGTTGTTCCCAAGTCATCACTGAAAGTTAAAACCGATATCAATCTGCAACATTTCGATATCTCATATCGGTTTTTTATATCAACATATGAAAATTTTTCATACGAAACATACATTTACAGATGGTGGTACTGATGTCGAGTGAAGGAGACTCCATGCGATATAATTCAAATACGCAATTAGAATACCTTAAATTGATGACATCGTTGTTTGCATACGAACCATTACTACATCTTATGAACATGTGTTTACTCAACCGTTGTACCATGTACCATTGAAAATTTGTTAGATGTACGTGTCAGCACAGAGGTACGGCTCATGTCTTTCTACATACCTACCATGCCTCCTAACCAGGCTAGGTCACCCGATAGGGAATCCACCAAGTCAATATCGTCTATTGAGGCCACAGACCACCATGTAAAACATTTGTTTATCGAAAAATTCTCAACAATTTGCTTAGACTTTGTCCAACATAGGAGTGATGATGATTTTTCATTTGATAGTAGTAGCTCTCATTCTATTATATATCATTATACCTTGCGGTAGCTGATTCAAACGTGGTTGAATCGGTGGCATTTTCGGAGCCGTCTGGAACAAGAAAGAGGAAAACAGTTGCAGTGATAAAGATAAAACGATCTGCGATATCAAATTTTGAGGTATATTAAGATTACTTAGGACTAGTAGTAGTAGCCCACTGTGTTATGCTGCCGCAGTGGTCTGAATACTCTGAGGCTGCAATTAGTATTTCTTTCAATCAGTTACTCAGAATTGTAGCGTATTATCTGGTGTAAACAACATACCATCAGAATGTTGTCTGGAGTAACGCTTGGGGTCCGGCGCATCGATATCTTCTGCAGCAACGGACAATCTGCAGAAACATTGAAAAAAGGATGGAAAAGCTTGATACTCAACTGCTTATGATCATGATAATCACACTTGAATAAACAGTGCGCATCATGAAGCCATCACAAATACTGCAATCATTTTCAAAAAGTTCATAAAGCTGAAATATCAATTATGAAATTAATGATTTGCACCAAATAGTGATAAGCGCTTCATCATTACTCCAAATCAACTGACCACCTCTAGCCCAATTTGTGTGACATGGTGTACTCGGTGTAAATACCATTGGCATTGGTGTACCGAATAGTTTCCTGAATGATTAGTTATTGGTCGTAAAACCTTAGTAATAGAAAAATACCTTGTACACAAAGACCACTGGTTACATTCTCAATCAAGCTATCCTATTCATTTCAAGAGTACAGCAATTGTTTCAGAGAGGTTTCCACCATTGCCCGTCAAATCACAAGATTCCCTTTTCGTTTTTATGGCTGACTATTATACGGGCTCTAGATAAGAAACCACACCAAATTCAATATGAAAAAGAACCGGGCCCCCAGGTTGCCATATATCCAAGTTAATTCTAAGACTCCTTTTTTGTACGGTTTCTGTTCACGTCTAGTGCCCCCCATATTTATCACTCCCCAAGTAATGAGGCATAGTCAGGGCAAACCGATACCCCATTAAATCACACCACTTTACGGACGATAAGCTTTGTGCGCTATTTATATTCGGTCCTTCTCTTCATATGCGAGGTCATGACATTGTGATATCTTAAGGAAAGCACACCCTTGACACCATCTACCACAGTGACTGTACTTCAAACTTGATAGTATTTGCATAAGAATATATCGAATTTCTAACTCAGCAGTATACTATCAAAGATATATTCTTGATATGTAAAACTTCCCTTTGAACACATATCTGGAATGCTCTGTGTCAAGGAATACTCCTCTACTTTGATATAGGTAAATCCAGCAAGGAATCTTCCTTGATCGAAGCATAGGTAAGCATTCAACTAGTCTCTACTAGACTGACTACGCCTGCTATAGGGAGAATATTTGCTAGGGGTAGGGGAGTTTGCCACTATAGGTTTTCATATGTAGGCGCAGTCAGGGAGTGGGGGGCGTTAACCTTACCGTGGACTGACTCTCCTTGCAAATTATTCTTTTTTTGGCAGAATTCTACGATCCGTACCTCCATAGGAATGCCGTTTTCCCAAAGGTTTTGGGTGTATGAAGAAATCAACGTAACAATTTACCTAAATTGCATGCTAGTTTCAGTCTTGTGCCAACATCTCGTTCACCTCTCCCTATTACCGAAGTGTGGAGCTATGTAGACAGCTAGGCCATAGAGGTCAACAGCAGCCCAAGATGTCACTGTATTTAGCCAGCTGTCAACAGTGTCACATGGTGGAATGCCAAATGACGAGACCTGAATACTTCTACTTGGTCTTCATCAACGATCAAGCATGAATTATTTATGTTTATCTTGGCATTTCAAAAGCTTTTGTAGTAAAAAAATATACACAATCTATTATTTGCTTTACTTGGAATACAGATTGGTGTTCGCTAATGCAAAGGCCATGATATGAACTGACGACGAGGGATCATTGTATGTGCATGCCCTATATAACTATTCATCCGCACTTGTTATTGATTTTAAAGGACTACTAAAGTCCAGAAGGGGGTGTTATTTTCCACTAGATTATTATCAAATAAATACATAATCAGCCGACTTTTTACAGAATTCTGCTTGTGGTGAATTGCACAAGGTGTGTTTTATAAAACAATATGATACTCACTACAACCTACCCATGTATTCCCTATGCGTAAACATACATATTTAATCGTGAATATTTTCGGCATAAATGAGGGGGATAAGCACAATAAGAAGGTCAATTGTAAGATATAAAAGAACACATAGCAAGACGAGTTTTTCTCATCCCCCATTACATTCCTTTTGTAATTTAACTTTTGTCAGGCCTTGTCAGGCACATTGTATAAGCCATAGGCTGAGGTTGTTTCATTTAATAAATTAGAAAACAGAGGGTCACCTGGGGAATTTAGTAGAATGCTGAATGCTATTTGATGCGCACGGGACTAGTGGGTACTTTATCGTATACTGTAAAAAGTACTCATTATAACTTCCTAAAATTATTATCTATTGGAAAATAACTCCCCCCTTTGGAGTATAGGACTCCTTTAATATGTGCATATAGAAGTTCTAGTTCCGACCCACTTGAGGCCAGTCAAAAGAAGTTACCGTGAGACCAGGACTCCACTGACAAAGAGACTGTACCAAGAGAGAGATATGATCGCATGGGTCAAATTCAATTTTCCACCAGGAATTAATGCCTATCGACTTGGTCAATAAGCTTTATGCTACTTTAGGTTGGATATAGATTTTTAGATCTCTGGGTGAATAATCGGGCGCAATCGGACCCAATCCTCTCCCGAATAGGAAAAGAAGATTGCCAGATACTGTAAATGCAGAAATGTTCGTGGTGGATTTATGTTCGTGGTTTTAACCACCGCAAAAATTTGTGTCCAACACTGTAGTCGTATGTGACTATAGCGCTGCCGCAAATTTAAAACCACCACAAACACTCCATTTTCGACTTTAAGAGGAATCAGGTGTACCCTGGGTACTGCAATAAGGAAGTACTCCCCACTGTGGCCTTCCCAGCAGCTTGAGGGATGAATTGCCCCCCATAACTACATAAACTCATAAAAATCCCAGACTGTCTACAAGCTGAAACAATGGCACAGGCAGATTTGCATATAGTACTGGTCAAAATTCAAATATTTTTCTCCACTGGTTTTCAAGGAAACATTGTCAAACCATGCTAAATGGCCAAGATAGATGTAACAAAGTTACATAATCAGGGCTTATACCATCTGCAACTTTCAGTTTTTGGAAAACCAACCTTGTGTTCAAATTTCGAATCAAACTATCAAAGTGTCTAATTGTAATTGTATCTATATCTTGAAAATATCTTCCTCGCAGTAGAATAAGCTTTGTGTTTCTAGAAATGTGGCTTGTAATATGGTATCAATTTATCGGTACAGTACAGACAGGTGCTATGTACATGTAGAACTGTGCATGTAACTGCCAGCCATGACTCACATTACCAGTAAGAGCATGGAACGCCATGTCGTCATTACTTTATATTCTGGGTTAGGTGAAGCTAACTTCTTTAGATACAACTTCAATTCCTTATCTGCTGTCTGTTACATTTCAACAGTGTATGGAAGAGTAACTTTCGTTAGTCACACTGTCTTAGCCAGGCCTCCACCGATGTGAACACCATGGCAGTCAGTAGCAGACTGACTCTGGGAGTTTACGTTAGCCGAATTTATTGGGTGATTTTATAGTACAAGCTTCCTCTTTAACGCGAAATAAAAACCACGCGAACTTAAATGCATTACAGTACCTTTGAATAAATCTAACTGTTTTCTGAGTGTACCTGCCAGTTGCATGGGTGAAATGAAAATCCAGTAAATTCGTACAAAATGTACATATTTTAGTTTTCGAAGGTTTTTAAAAGAATCTTCCCAACGGAATACAACATATGCATATTTAGTGCATATATTCTAAATACCAGGCCAGACTCGATTGTACCTTTGCGCATTACGCTACGAAAGCTGTAGATGTTAAAAATGTTCATTGGTTGAAGGTGGTTGGCCTTCCCAAAATGAATTTTGTATGCGCATTATAGTTTTTTCCCAACCATCATATAAAAATCTAACGTGATTTCAACACCGTTTTTGTTAGATTTTATACCATAACCTACGAAAAACGAAATATCCGCAAGGCTCACTGATAAGTAATTGATTTAATTTATTTGACTGTAAAAAATACAACCAGGGCTACCCAACTAGCCGATGGCTTTTACAGAGGGTTAGCCCTATTAATTATTAACTATGCTGGCTTGTCACAATACTAATACATTTTGTGCCAACATTCAACCTTATTAGATGATCGTTTTACAGACGAGTAAGATATACATCCCGAGTAAGACATTGCAGTACTGCAGCAAATAATTCAGCCACGACGTAGCTGATATAGATACTATCTGACTGTCAAAAAGGGACATTACTCCACGTGGGGACACTGAAGTTCATGGCCACAACCTTCAGAGCCATATTTAGATGTTTGTGCAACACGCCACATGGGGGATCTCTAAATAAAGGTGCGGTTGATCAGACGTTTCATGTCGTAGAAGCTAAGATACAAACGTCTGAATACACTAAAAAATGATAATCCACTATGCACAACTTGTGGTCAAGCACTGAAATGAGGAAGACTGTTGAACAATAGACTTACTCATGGAATATCAAGTCCAATGCAATAACTGCGGAGTACATATTTCTACATGTCATAATATAAGTCGAATAAACTCTAATCAAATCAAATCACAAGTATCCTTAGGATACGCCAAATAACAGTTACTCAAGCAACTGGATATGATTTTGGAAACGGTCAGACGTTTCAAGTAGCATCCACTACTTTTCGTCAGTGATTCTGAGCAAGATTGTCGAACAGCAGGTTTTAACTACGACCTATGAATTGATATGCAAATAAAGAGAATGTCTATTATTCTTAATATATAGATGTTCCCTATGCGATCATTTTAGCAGTGAGAAACAACTAACAAGAATATCCAAATCATAGTAACTTGAATACTAATCAGAGGACGATGACAAGCGGTCAACTGCCTAAGGTTAAGGTGACGATAGGCAGAAAATAGAATGGTGACCTTGGATTTGCATGCAATGCATTGTAGAAGCATGGGCACTATATCATTATTTCAAAGCGGTAGAGATCTAGAGGTAGTGATGCGTACCTAAACCCCGGACCTGATCCGGACTGGACCTAATGTTTAAGTTCAAGTCCAAAAAAACCTAAACGTCTGGAAACAAGTCCGGACTTGAAACAAAAAATCTCTCGCTTATGTATATTTATACTCCCTTTTTGTCTTAAGCCATCATAAACCTTCCTTAGATCGTGAAATTTGCAATGAAAAAAATATGAAAATATTGCTGTTTTTTGTGTTTATAACTGAACTTTCGTGTTTATACTGACTGTATATAATTTCACATACATAGTTTTCAAATTGCATGCAAGATATATGGAACAGGAAAAAAATATTTTAGCACACATATGCCATGGGTTCAGGTCCGGAGTTATAAGTCCGGACCTGAACCTGAACCCCTGGATCTGAATCCGGACCTGAACCTGAACACGGGTTAAGATGCACACCACTATCTAGAGGGGTAATTTTCGTGCTACTAAAAGAGCAAGGAAGCGTGAAAATAAGGTAATCATTGTCAGGTCATAGAGGTGACAGCACGGCAGTCTTGATGGATGCCAAATGGAGTTGAACATAGTTAACTTCCAATCAAAATACACGGTCGATGGTGGTTTTCCCATTAACCAATCCATCCCCTTGCAGTATGAAATACAATACTATCACGATTGTTTACAACATCGGTTGTCCTTGCATCGAATTCTGTGTTGTATATTTAAAATGTACTTGAGTTTCTAAATTGCACAACTAATATACCCTGAATTATGCATATAACGATATCGTTTTTAATGTGAGCTGACTTGTGAATACATACTCAATTCAGGCTTTCCAGTCTGCCATGGTGTATCATCAATAAAGCTTCAGTTTTATTCTTAGCATTTCTCTACCTCTCAGTCTGTAATATATTCAGCGGTAATGTTGGCAATCAAACCCATCAAGCCCTCTGGACAAAATGCTGACCCTATGTCAGTGACTTGTACATTACATTATCAGCATACCTCATAAACCAAAAGCTCTTGCTGATATAAAGTCCAATGACCTCTCACAGTGGTACAAAAATCGGAAGCTACCACACACAGGATGTAGCTCCGTGCTCGTGTTGTGTCACTGTAGGGCATTTCCTCTTTGATTAATCTCCAAGCAGATCTACACAGTGCCAAAAATCGTATATGCTAGCCAGAGAAGCTCCAGCCAGCCAGATAACCGACTGGAGCTTATCTGGCTGACTGAAGCTTTTCTGGCTAGCATATACGATTTTGGCACCGTATAGATCTGCTTAGAGATTACTCCTTAATGTGGGTTTTCAAATGTGACCATCATAATTATAAGATAGTCAACTAGGACGTATTTAAACATACAGCAAATGTTGCGAACAGGTTGCATTCCACATGGCAGTATCACATATAAACTAGTCAACTAGGACGTATTTATCCGTACAGCAAATGTTGCGAACAGGTTGCATGCCACAAGGCAGTATCACATATAAGCTAGTCAACTATAGGACGTATTTATCCGTACAGCGAATGTTGCGAACAGGTTGCATTCCACAAGGCAGTATCATAGTCAAGATTCTGCATACATGACTCCCAACTGCCATACTGCTTCGTCAACCTTGACCCTAGCAGTCGTTTATTGTATTATAGCTGCTCACTGCCTACGTTGTCAGCCTTAAATTGATTATGTGGTCGTCACTTTGCCATGCTGCCCAAGTTCAGGTCAGCTAATTAACCGTCAGCTCGTCCTGGCATTTGATAACGACCGTCCTTTTCATCACTTTCCCTGCACGTTCAAGGTTAAACCTAAACCTCTTAATACTGTCGAGTCAGTAAAGAAACTGTGTATTACTAAGATATTCTGAGCCACCCTGAGAAGAGCAGATATCCAATCGTGCTTACAGGTCAGCTGGCAAGGGTACACTAGTCTCTACCAGATTAAATACGCCGGATATGTAGTGAAATATTTATTTGCCAGGGAAACTTTGACCACCATAGGCTTTCATTTGCAGGTTCGGAGGGGGGATTATTAACCTTACCGTGGACTGACTCTACTGTCCAATTATTCCTTTTTTTGCCGAAGCCTACGATCCATATAACCCCGTGGAAAGGCCCGACGGATGCTAAGGGTACACCACTAGGAGAAGTTGCTTCAGAGGTCACCAGAAATAGAACCTGCAATACGATATCCGCCCGAGAAAGGAAGTCCCGCTTGCTTCCATTCTATATACTAATGCACTTGTCTCGTTTGAAATGATTGTGAACGTAAAACCGAGAGTAGGAAAGTCAGATACGCTAGCTGATCTAATAGGATTTCCTCACATTGCCAGCTAGATTAAGAGTAAGGTATAATACTGCCGGTATGTATACATAAAACATAGCTTACCCCTTTGTGCTGAACACGACACCAAACAAGAGTAGACCGCTGGCCAGCCTCATGTTGTTTTGGCTGCGGGTCTAACAGCTGAGAACAGGAAGGAAAAGGAGAAATTTGTGAGGCTCGCGTGTAGTTTTCGAGTACTCCTGATGAGAGCCGATGGGTTACATATATAGCATAATGACTGAAAATCCTTCGTGTAAATGGATGTTGAATTGAATATCTAATTAGTTTGACACTAAATGTACATTGCAAGAGAGCACAATGTCGACAACGTGTAATAATGTTAACGTAATAAGTCTTTTATTTTCAAAGGAAGAAAGATCGTTGAATTTGTAACACTGGTCATTGCGGTCTCTAGCACCGTGTGCTTTTTCAGATGGGTATGCAAAATCAATGCGTCTTTTTATAGTATTTTTTTAAAAATTTTGTCAACTATTCAATAGTACATGAGCCCAAACCATCCGCTATTTGATTCGAACGTTCAACTTGGAAAATCATGCGTCCCAAACTAAATTCAGCGCATACCAAAACGACTATAACATGTCTGAATTAAATTCCTATCACTATGGACAACAATTCTACCTCCAATATATATTTTTTTGCAAACCTGCATGCAAACACACATAGAATACGGCTATTTTCTTGCTAGCTCATGCACAAGCTCAACTTACGTGCATTTGATGTTGCTAGCAAAGCATGTAGTCCCCTGTAGACAGCTTGAGAAGTTTATTTAGCCAATCCACTGGCTCAACGTGAACATCGGTCAAGCTGATAAGCTTCTGGTTCCTTGGAAATCTTCTGTGGTGAAACAGTACACCCTCATGTCCTCATATGACTTTGATCTTGGTTACTTTCCATCCTTAAGTTTTTCTTGGTCCTGAAAGACGAGACCAGAAAATTCAGAGCATACGAGAAATGACTGCTCTAAATATACTAGATCCTGTGGTCAATCAACTGGTGAATTCCAACCATGCTTTGTAGACCTCGTGGAATAGCGTGTGTCCAAAGATTAGATATCAACACTCTGAAGGCTCTATTGGGTTTAGATGTAGGACATCAAATACGATAAATAGAATGGGATACAGACTGCGAGTCGTTGGTGGCCTGTTTCAACACGTTGGACCTTTCGGTAAACATAGAACTGGAATACTTCGCTCATCCATGTTAAGACGAGGCGATATGATTGACAAGCTAAGGGACTCTCAGCTGCCTGATCGCCGTGCTAAGGGATGCGACCTTGAATGAGTTCACAAAAGTATTTAACTCAAAAGAAGAGGTAAAACCCAATTAACAAAACTACCAGCATGTAGAATTTAGAAAGTAGCGTGATATTGGATGTAACCCATACATTATCATTGTGTATAACATCGTTATTATATTGCTGTTTGTATTTGTAATTAGCCCTTTGGCATTTATTTGCAATAAACTTTGATTTGTAAAATGGTGACATAACAGGGTCTAAATGTGACAACTCAGCTAATTTGAGTGAAACAAATTAAACCAGGCGCAGAACTACTACAAGTAAATACAAAACCCCCTTCAGAGCCGCACCCATCACACCCTGCATTAAATGGTACGTGTAAAATAACTCGCGCGGTTTCGGCGTGGCTAGAATGCGGCAAGCTTGATCATAAATGGTATAGTTAGCAGTGGTGTCTACGCAATGCTTATCTATATGCCAGTTGGAGTTGGGGGTTGAACTTCATAAAAACAAATATATCCTTAACAATTTAGATATCAGATACACAGCAATGATTTCCCAAATAACATTGCATTAGAAGGCAGTGTACAAGCTGTAGAGAAAGAACATCGCTAGTAAAAGTGGGAATGCGGCACTCCAGTGCTAAGACGGCTTTAATTTCATGCATACTCTTTAAGTACCTTATACACGGTTAGACATCGCAGTAAAACCAAATCCGTTACGTCTCTCGAATGCTTGAATGAGGAAAAACTGTCTAACGAGAACAGCTTCGGCTATTGTAAAGCAACAATTTCAAAATATGTAAAATCACGTCAGGGCTTCTCATTCAAATCTGGACTACACATATAACGTTATATAAATGGTTTTCTTATATCTGTAATGCATTATTTGAATTTCATTGCAAACAAGTAAAAACATGCCGGATTACTGCAGTCAATGCAGCTAAATCCTAAACATACTGCACTGATTTTATGAATGCCATCATTACATTAGATCACAAACTTACGATTCAGTTTGCATAGTGATGGTAGCAACCACCCATCACCATATCGTTGGCTTTCATAGAGTCCGTGGTGCATTATTTGAATTTCATTGCAACTACGTAAAATCACGCCCTATATAATTACAGTCAATGTTGCTAAATCCTTAACATGCTGCATTGATTCTATGAATGCCATCGGTAATTAAATGAGATCACAAACTTACGATTCAGTCTGCCAAGAGATGGAAGCAACCACCCATAATCACCAGATCGTCGGCAGTGCCATACTGAAACGCTACAGCTATATGGCAGCACTTAGCCGCGCGTGGTCCACCCTCTGTGTACTCAGACGTATGTCACGCCACTGCTCAAGACTAATGCCTGAATCGGGCGCAGGTGGCAATGGCCGAGAAATTATAGTTCCATGTTATATATGTGATTAAGAACATCCCAAAAGCAATGAATAACAATGAAATTGGGGCAGATTCTTACTGGCTGGATGAAACTGATTTTTTGTTTGAGGAAACTTGATTTCTGTATGATTCATTAACATTTTTCCCTTTGCTTTGCTTATGGAAATACAGAGGATTACTGGCAGGTCATCTACATTCAATCCGTGTGCTAACTCCTAGTTCAAATTGAAATAGAATTATAACACCGTCTTTCTGATACGTTAAAGTTTGTTTTATTGAACACAGCCCGTAATAAAGAGGCAATAGTAGAGTACTGCCAGCCTTTATATTTAATAAAACCTATAATAATGCTATTAGCATATAACCTTGTCTTCTAATGAAAACTATGTCAAGACATTCTAAATTGTCTTAACCTCATTAAATAATCAATTCAGAGCTTTTGGCATAAAACTAGGTTTCCCGGTCCTTTCCTTCGTCACTGACGAAAGATAGTGGATGCTGTCTGAAACGTCTGTTTCAAAACCTTATCCAGTTGCTTGACGAACTAACTATTCATGGCGTAAAATATATAATGCTTCATGACGCGACAAAACAAATGCGACACACAGGCATTAATAATGTAAACATTCGTAAGCTACGCCACACACTAAGCAAGCTTAAGACAAGACTTACCAAGCGCATTCCCAGTGAATCAGACAGCTAAGTGACTTAAGACTGCCGACGACAGAAAGCACGGAGGTACCTTGGCAATTATAAGTAATCAATGTGGAACCCAAGGGAAATGAAACGAGTCAGTTTCTATTACAACGTCTGCCATTTCTCATCAGGACAAGCAGCAAAATCGAAGTAGGCCTTGAAAAAGATCACGAGAGAGAAAAAAGGGCGATTTTCCACCGATTTCTCCATTCATCTTGCCTTCAAGCCGTTTTCCAGATGTCGTATGGCCGATGCTTAATCTAAATTTGACCGCCATTAACATTTTTTTCAACCTTTACATTAATAGGTCTGGTAAGTGTGTTTAAGAGAACAGCCCCCAGGTATGCACAGTTTTATAGATATATAGATGTGCATTATATTGTGGGACATTGGGTTGAAGATCTGTTTGGAAGTATATATTAAAGGGCATAAGACACCAAAATACAACATTGTCTTATTATCTGAAATAGGAATAGTATCATTGAAGGAATATAAACGTTTAAAACAAATACACACCCTTCTGATGTTATCTAACATTGAACCATCAGAAACCATACTTCCATGGATCGATCTCTTTATTCTTATCTGAGCTTCTCACCAGGTGATAACATTAATCAGCGACTAATGCCAGCTCATGACGTCACAAGGAAGACGGCAGCCGGTTTGGAACCTTGTACAACAGCTTGCGAATACCATTATTTGATGAGCAAACAGTGCTTAATTATCGTGATGACATTTAATTAAAGGACTTAACAATATCTATTTCGTTTTCTTGTGAAAATAACGTTCTTTCCGAGCCGTTGTGCAAAGTTCCAAATCGGCCGTGCCATGTTCTCGTGACGTCATGAGCGGGCAAGTCACTGATTAATGTAATTACCTGGTGGGAAGAATCAAAATCTGGAGGTATGATGTTTTCATGATTCGATGTTAAATAACATCCAAAGTGTGAATATTTTGTGAAAATTTCAATTATACAATAGTATTATGTTTTATGTAATTTCCGGAAGTTCTTAATGTTGATGTCATTGGTGTCTTATACCCTTTAAGGGTGGCGGAATTATGTACCCTCAGGCTGATGGAATTATGTTAGAAGATGTCAAATTCTGTATCTTACTTGACCGTCAACTCTTCGAAGCTTCCTGTTGTGTCCAGGCAAAAGTTTAAAATGTCCTCTTGGCAAAAATCTATTCCGTCCGACTAATTTTATACTTAAGGAACAGTGGGTCTTAATTGCATCGATATCCTTATCCACAGGGTACGTATATTCAAGACAAATATGGAAAAAAGGCAAAAGTGATTGACACGTAGAATCATAAAGGGCAAAGATACTACACACCATCGTTCTCGCGAAATTATGAAACACGTATATTTTATTCAACCATCCTGGACACTGCTACCCTGGGTGCCATCCTATTACTACCGGGGCTCCTACACTCGTTACTCTAAAAAAATACATTTTTTAGGGTAGCGAGTGTAGGAGCCCCGGTAGTAATAGGATGGCACCCAGGCTAGGACACTACAGAAAGCGACCAAGACACGTTTATAGTGGTCAAAGTCTCAAGAATATTAAAACATTCTGACGAAAGGTCTCGTTCAGTTAGAATAGTACCTAATTGGCATTGATCCGGCGGAATGTCAGGTTGCGTAAGAAAAGGCATGGTCGATACGACTGAAAACCAATTACTTTATATAATGTCAATTTCACCGTCTGGTGCAATGGGCACTGCACTTCTCTTTTTGGTGAACAGGCCAAAATCTTTCACAAGAAATAAAAATACGGTAAATGCAGAAATGTTCGCGGGGATTTAATCAATTATAATAATAACTTTATTGCAAATCCATGCCCGGAGGCTAATTGCAAGAACACAATGAAATGAGAAAGGTATAATAATGAAATACACAAAGTAAATTGAAAGTCGTCAACTAGCCCTACTTCTAATTTGATTTCGAGGTAGGGAGAAAATGGAGTGTTCGCGGTGGATTTTTTTTTACTTCGCGTTTAAAACAATAGTAGCGCTACAGTAACGCAATGAAATGGCTTTTCGCGCCGGATTTAAGTTAGCGGTAAAGAGTTCACCGCGAAATCCGCGAACATAAAACAACCGCAAACGTTTTTGCATTCACAGTATATACTTGAAACAGAACATGTAGCTTCATGTAAAATCATTGATTTATTGTAAAGCACAACAAGTGTCATACATTAGTAACAAAAAATAAATCTTAAACTTGCAAGTGCATCGTCTGATACAAGGGCCTAGCCTCTACCAGGCTCCACATGTCGCTGGAAAGATAGTAGAAATTTGCCAAATAGACAGATAACATGCCAGAGGAGTTAGCTGGCCAGGGAGTATTCCTCTGGCATGTTATCTGTTTATTTGGCAAATTCCTTTTGGTAGAAGTTAACAAGGGCCTTCCAATTTTCATTTTTGGTGAATGGCCAAAAACTTTCATAAGAAATACAAATATGCTTGCAACAGAACATATAGCTTTGCTTAGAATTATTGATTTATTGTAAAGGATAACAAGAGCCATACATTGGTCACAAACATAAATCATAAACTTGCAAGTGCATCGTCTGATACAAATGCTTTACACTTCCATTTTGGGTGAATGGCCAAAAACGTTCACAATACAAATATTCCTGCAACAGAACATATAAGTTTGCTTAGAATTGTCGATTTATTGTAAAGGATAACAAGAGGCACACATTTGTCACAAAAATAAATCTTAAACTTGTTAACCTTATGTATTTATGAAGACAGTCAATCCAGACATCATATTCAGCTCACTTTGAACCAATAGTGCAACATGGATAATAGGCAAACCAGTCACCACACTAACATACTTACACACTTACATTCTAAACATCCTAACATGAATAAATACTTGTTTCTTTCATAACATTTAAGTACAACAATGTACTGAAATTCCCGATTACTAGAATACAATAATACAGAATCCTCCACCACCAATATGTTTAACACAACACTAACAACAGTTAACCAGAAATGTTCACATAACCTCGTAGAGGTTCAGTCCGAATGTAAATCTTAGCCTCTCTAGCAATGTACTGTCTTCTTCCGATTGAGTCTGTACAATATCCTGTAATCTGGGAGGGTCCTCCATACTTAAATGTGGGAAGAAAACTTCTCGCAAAACTATAACTATCTTCATGTCAGTCCCATGCTTATAAAATGTAGAATGCAAGGTGGATGGAGAGACTATGTATGTGACATGAGTATTGCTACTAACTTGTTTCTGTTGGTATAGAATTCTCAACTTATCAAAAAGGACATTGATTGGTGCACCTTCTAAGGCATGCAAATGAACCTGGGGTCCTTCGTTGTCATTGGTCACCGTTTGTACCATGTCTATGCTCTGATTGGCTGTTTGGCTGTTATGGATTCCAAGCAGATGTCCGGGAGGTGTGTAAGTATGAAAGTAGATGATGTGCATTGTAGTTGTACTTTGTTGCTGGTGCACTAAATCATGTAAATGCAGCAATGATGGCACAACCCCTCCCTGATGCAGAACACCAAACAAAACGCCACCCAGAACATTGCCAACCACAAACCCAACAAAAAGCAACTTCTTGACTCCTTTCCATGCAAAATTGTTGTGGTATGCTAACACAAGGGGGACAAGGCATGGAGAAATGTACCTTGGTTCATGGTGTGCTACCAAGGACATGATAAAAATTGGAATAAAATAGCACAGAAGGAAAAACATCTGAATGTCAAGTTCTCGGCAAGAATTCTTCTGAAACCCTTTTGTCTTCAAATCATGTTTTTGCTGCCTCATTTTTTTCTTACTACTAGAATTGTCACTGTTTTGCGGTTCTGTTGTGTTTTCACCATGTCTTACACAATGAAATACCTTTCTTAGAAGATAGGGGGCATCCATAAAGGCTAGAATGGCAAGCACACCAAACAGAAGAGGAGTGTTGACAAAGAGGTGGGTTACTCTTGGATGCAGTCCGTGCTGTTCAAGCTTCGACTTGTCAAAGTTATAACTCAGCAAGTTCAGAGGCGTGACAGTAACATTACGGAGAAAACTTGAAGGTGAATGAAGGAATCTGTCCATTGATATAGAGTGGATGTCAAGAGAGCCAAAGTAGAGAGAGTCACAGACAACAAAGACTGTAGATGTCGCAATCGCTACTGGTACTAGTCGTAAGCATTTCAGGATCACCATTTTTAGCCACAACCCTTTGCTTTGGCTGATTGGATAGAACGCCCAGTACAACATTGGCACAAATGCAAATGCAGGAAAATTCGGTCGATTGAAAAACCCCACAACAATCAGTACCGACAACACGACTGCATGAGATTTAGACAAATACCGATCGTCAACTTCATCGGACCCATTCTTCCTTTGCCTATTTTCAGGTTCGCCACCCTTGATGTAATCAACGACAAGTCCAATAATGACTACGAAAAGCACAGTTTCGAGAATGTTGGAGAATGTTCTGGTGAAGAAAACGAGAGTAACATAAGAAGCTGAAAACACTGCCATACACTTGAATGCATCAATCTCCACACCAGTCCACTTTTCCTTCACCCTATTACAGATCTTATAAAGAGAAAAGTCTATGAAGAACGAAAGAATTGTCATCCACAGCCTTGGTGCAACCAGTAGAGCATATGCTCCAATAGAATCCGGGAGAAGCCCTAGATAGTTCGTGGCCTTCAGCACAAGGAAAGGTATTCCTGAGATGAAGAAAGGGAAGACGGGCGATCGTGCTGGGAAGTCTTCGCTCCACTCCCATGTCAGGTGTACCTTATAGTCCAACACCCTTCCTGTAAAAACAGATAACGATATAAGATCTTAGTTAATCAAATAAAGGTACAGAAGCTTAATGAGAAAACAAACTAATTAGCATCATGATAGATCGAGAATGGTTTATTTTCTCATTATGTAATTTATGAAATCAGATAAACTTTCACACTGATATATGGTACTGAAGATTACTACAATTCATAGGTATAGCAGTATACTGGGTATCATATATCGGTATATATACTTTATGTTCATAGTTGCTTGCTTAAAGTCATAAAGTCAACAAGTGTCAGAGTGATTGTAGACTTACCAGTATGGCACCAAGACAACACTCATACTGAATGACATTTTTTCAGATAACGATAAATCGTAACAGATAGAAATTACATTTGGAATATGTATTGTCTTACAGATGTTACAAAAATGCACAATTTAGTCTATATTTCCTGAAGCTGGTTTATGTACATCATGATCATACTACATCTGATAAAAAGCAAATTTATAGTATACTGTGTGTGTATTCTGTATACCCGGTATAATCACCCTTTGGCATATACATGTATATCAACATGCCAGCTCAGTAACATGTTGGTGAGCTAATATAATCCTTGACGTTACAATACCAGTAACTTCTTCTATAAAATACAATATCTGGCTGTGCCCGTTTGGTAAATTTTGTAACTATCTAAATATGACACTTATGATGAAGTCCTGACCTGCCATGACCTCAGATGACTGGAAGAACTCATCAGGATGGATGTACCCAGACTGAGGCAGGAGAACCCAGACCACACGCAGCACTGACAGAGCCAGCCACACTCTCACTGCCTCCATTGTACAATCTTCTTATAGGCTTCAGGTCTGGATTGTAGATCTTCTTGGCTGTATATAATGTGAGAGTCAGGGTGGAGAAATTATCGTTATTCACCAAGTTGTATAATGTAATACTGTAAATGCAGAAATGTTTGCTAGGATATACAACTTCACGGTTGGAAGAAAATGTTTTTACAGTGGTTTTGAGTTTGCGTTTGAAACAATTATTGCTACAGTCACACAATGGAATGGCTTTGTGCAGTGGTTTTAGTAGTTCACGGTTAAGAGTTCAACGTGAAAACAGCAAATATAAAACCACTGCAAACATTTCTGCATTTACAGTATTACAGCCATCTGAGTTATTATGTACTGAGCACACTGTATAACTATAAGGATATTTTAGTAACGTTATAACGTATGGCCAAAGATCAGCATACAAAATTTTAATAAGCTCAAAAATAATTGGTCCACTCTTCATTCTGAAGAAGGACTTTAATCAATTACATACAGCAATTATGATAAATGTTGGCTTTATCTTTCCTTTCAGATCATAGAAATTGGACATTTTGCCTACATGTGGAGTTTGAGCACCCCCCCCTCGAGCTCCCGCCAAAACAAATTGTCTGAGATCGAGATAAATATTTCACTGAGAGTTAAAATCCCACCTGTATAAATCCCAGGCAATGAAAACACACGTCTATAGTAATATCCGATCTATCATCGATCCTCCAAATACATATTTTGTCTGCAAAAGGCGTACCTTGACTCCAAAACTGCAGTTCAATGATGTCAACAAAAAGAAATCAGGAAGTGCTAAACCATAACCTTTGACCTCTTGACTATACTCCAGTGCGCATGCGCGAACAGAGAGAGTTACCAAGCAGCCAAGATGCCTGGTAAGTGATATTTGTCGAAAAAATCCACCCTTCATTCACTATTTAGACAATTATGGACATAATACTGCGTGAATATCAATTTCTGTGGTTTTGAAATATGATTTGGCAGTGTTTTATGCAGTTAAGATGCAGAAATACGGCCAAAATTGTCACCATAACAAATCATAACAACCGTATCCAAGGACTCCGCCTATCGCCCCCCTCCCCACGAGTATGAATGAAAACCTGTTTTGAAGTAACAAAATGCGATCAAAAGTCGGTCCACATATCAGATTCAAGCGTTGTCGTCTCAGTGATTTAGATCTGTAGATATTTTAAGCAACCAAACAACAGTGGTAGAAAGAAATTCACCTGGTTTATAATCAATATAAAGCATAGTTTACGCTTAGAGGTAAAATGATTTTTGATATACTACTTAACGTTATAGACTAAGCTCTCTACCTTAGTCTACTTTTGGTCAGTATTAGTTTCATAACAACTATTTATGAGTTCACTCCAAGGGTGTAGAATAATTTTTTTGCTTGTCTGTTCTTAATGATAGATATTGATATTGTTTCTCACATAATTTATGTCAATGTACAAATTGCACCGTTGCCGTACATCCTCGGTGCTGGTATTTTTGTATGTGGAATCTTTTTAAGTGCTGTATACCTAAACTAATGTTTGAAGGTTCAGGTACGGATTCAAGTCCATGGCTTCAGGTTCAGGTCTGGACTTATACGTTCGGACCCGAACCCATGGCATATGTAAATTTCCATGTTGATATAAAGTTGACATACAATTTGAAAAATATACATGCAAAAATTATACAATCAGTATTAAACACAAAGCTCAGTCATAACCACAAAAACAGCAGTGTTTTTGTCTTTTTCCAGTGCAAATTTCATGATCTATGGAAGGTTTTGGATGGTTTAGAAGAAAATGGAGAATATAAGAAGCGAGACATACTTTTTTGCAAGTCCGGACTTTGTTCCAGACGTTTAGTTTTTTGTTTACTTGAAATTAACATTTTTGCCGGATTAGGTTTAGCTCTGGAGTTTAGGCATGCAGCACTATGTGGAAAGGTAAACCAGTGTCAGTTGAAAGGAAAGACTTCTGGCATCTCTAATAACCTTATCTATTTTCTGTAGCCAACAGGACTAAGTTGCGGTTCAAGAGTATCCACGAGGCGGTTATTAATGCAGATGTGGAGGAGCTCCAGGCCATGGTGAAACAGGGGGCCAGTATTAACGAGGTCGACCTGACATGTAAGGACAAGTTCACACCGCTCATGTGGGCGGCACACACCGGCAGTTTGGAGGTAAACAATCTCCTATTGTCATTTTTTTCCCTTGATGTACAGCAATGATGTTTTAACCATCTCATTGCAGCCTAACCCTGTATTATAGGCTGTATTAAACCAGTAGACAATTGGTACCCAAACTGCTACTTCAGTATGCTAAAGATTGAAATTCATATTGTAAGAAATTTCACAATCTGAGATCAATGTGCATTTTGCTTCAGCTTTCCTTGTACTGTAGCTCAATTGGTGTTGGCTTCACTGTTGAGCCTACTGGTTCCAATTAGTAGATAACTGGGAGACCCCGGTTCGAATCTGGGAAGAGAATCCTTGTTGGAGGTCCGTGACTTTCGAAAGAGGCATAAAATGGTAGTCCAGTGTTTGAGGAGGTACATGTAGTGGAACACGTTTCTAAAGATTCATTACTCAGATGGGTAACTATTGGCTGTATAATACAACACGGTGAATGATAATACAACACCGTGAATTGTAGTGTACATGTACACTCTCCAAGCATAGGTTGGTTGGGAAAATTGTGAGCCTCAATATATTGCACCCGAAGCTTTTTCTGTTGGCCTTATAAACCAATGGGCCAGAGGAAAGAAAACAGGACATTGAAGAAGGTCACAATCTCCCCAACCTACCTATGCCAGGAAAGTGAATAATGTACATACTATTGATCATTTTTCAATGAGCTACAAATGTACAAAGTCATGTAATTACATTACATCTACCAAATGAAAGTTTAAAGCTTTGAACTTCGTGTTTATGAAGAAGGAAAGGAGGAAAAAAAGGATATTTTTGCATGTATTTCGCTCACGGTTGAAACAATTCTGTTGTACAGTACTTGAAATAATACATTGGAAACGCATATTTGTGGTGACATGAATTTGCGGTGGAAAGTCACAAATTAAACCATGTGTTGTCATGAATTCACAGTGCGAAGGTTACAAAACCCCAACTTTTAAGTTTCAAGATTAATTCTATGTTGTGTATAGCAATTTACATTGCATGTTGCGTTCAAAGTGTTTCCCTGTGATTCTAATGGATATGCATGTTTTTGAATGTGCCCACAGTGCTTACACTGGTTGCTATGGCACCGGGCTGATACCACCGACACGTCACCGCAGGGGTGGACTGCAGCGCACATAGCAGCCATTAGGGGGCAGGACGCATGCCTACAGGTACATAATTATACACCTTCATACTTCTGTGGCCCAGCAACCTGTCATAACAGCCAAACACTGTGATGATGGTATCAAGTAACTGTTGTTGGCTATTATAGAGCTGTTAATACTGATAGAACCTTCCTTCGATGGTTATCACAAAAGCCACTAATCATTAAAGGTGCCCTAAGCGATTTCAGGGGGTAAAACTTGAAATATTCTGGGGAAAACAATTCTGTTTTGTGAGGTTGAAACTAACATTTGCTTCCCCATTCTAGCACATCTGCATCATTATTTCAGACTTTGGGCGTTTAAAAATAGCACAGAAGCCAGCCACAAAAGGAGTATTTTATTTATTGGGTCCCCCCAAAAATCAGCCCAGAATCCAGCCGTAACGGTTTCCTGTCAACAATTTTCGGTAACTTCCGGTCGCGTGACGTCACAATGCCCAGGCACATTGAGCCATGACCACGTGATCATTTCTTCGGATGCGTTCGGGATTTATCGGTCAGAATCGTGCATGTTCGGAAGATTTGAAATGATGGCTGGCCTCCATGTGCTCAGATTTTCAATGAGTTACCACCACACAACGACATCATATTTTTGCTCCATGATGGTCGATATGTGATGGTATAGTGTTATCTACACTAGTACACTTACTATGGACAGAAATCAGAAAAAAATTGATTTTGAATATATGACTTTCAGCGCCCTAATATTGCTTAGGTTGCCTTTAAAAACGTGGGACTTTTCATCAGCCACTGCCTCCAAAGACAAAGTCAAACGCCCCAGTGATATTATATTGTTGTTGAAATATTAGTTAGATGCATAGAATAGACACTTGTTACCATTGTTACCCTTTCTACTGTTTGTACCCTTGCAATCAGCCTACGGGCATGAATTTGCATATAAAAGTTATCAATTTGATATTCAAATGCCACAGGATATGTATAAATGATGTGTCACATTTTACTTTACTTTGGATGGGCCATCATAACAACATTTATTCACAGTTTATATATACACATGTAATGAAGTCACTGGTTTTTTTTAAAGTTTATATTTAACTTATTGACAGTACCTGCAGAAAACATACCCTAACTTATTCCAAGCATGTTTGTATTTTAAGTTAAGAGTTACCACTGATGGTGACCCATGTCTATTCTAGGCCCTTGCTACCAGTGGAGCCAATCTGACGGCTAAAGACAACCGAGGCCAGACCTGTGCCCACCTGTCAGCAGCACACGGACACTCCTTCACTCTGCAGTCCATCCTTAGGAGTGGAGTGGTGAGTGTAAACTGAAATGTTTGTTTGTTTATTTATTTATTTATTTCCACAGCAAGAAAGTACATATAGTACCGGCAATATTATAAATAATTCAGATTAACATGTTCATGCCTCATCAGTGTGGCCCTTGTGAATCCTGTTAGACAGCGGTCATACATATGCATTACTAGTGAGGCTACTATAGATCTTGATGTTATGGAAAACAAACACTTTCCCGGAAAAAAAATGTTACAAAAACTCCTTTGACCAATGAATGATATTTGTGTGTGGTAATACATGTAAGTTTCAAGTTGTAAAGTCTCTGTGCATCTTTTGATCTTACATCTAGACTGATATGAGAGAACATGTGCTACTTATCTATTTTTAAATAGAACATGTGTTACTTTTCTATTTTTAGATAGAACATGTGCTACTTTTCTATTTTTAAATAGAACATTGTGCTACTTTTCTATTTTTAAACAGAACATGTGCTACTTTTCTATTTTTTAAAAGAACATGTGCTACTTTTCTATTTTTAAAAAGAACATGTGCTACTTTTCTATTTTTAAATAGAACATGTGCTACTTCTCTATTTTAAAATAGAACATGTGCTACTTTTCTATTTTTAAATAGAACATGTGCTACTTTTCTATTTTTAAATAGAAAGTAGCACATACAGTTGTATTCAAAAAGTGTTTGTAATAAAATGAGTAAATGTTAAAAAATGTTATCCCGAAACAGCTTTGTGTGGCCCAGACAAAATGTATCAAATTTGAAAATGATCTAGTAAACCTTGACAATTATTTCATTCTGACGTCTTGTACACATACAGGACTTATACTTTTTCACAACTGATCTTAAGAAATCATTTGTTTCTTTTTGCAGGAAGTGAACACCCAGGATGCTAACGGCTGGCTCCCCGTGCACGCGGCTGCATACCACGGGCGGCTGGGCTGTCTGCAGCTGCTGATCAAGTGGGGGTGTGGGCTGGACGATGTGGACAATGCTGGCAACCTACCTGGTAAGGACACAAGATACATGTCGGTTTACGGAAAGTGCAAAACGGAACAAAATGGAAAAGTACTGTTTCCTTATATATGATTGACTGTTTCCTTATATATGTAAATTGTTTCGTTTTGCATTCCATTTCATTTCCATTCGAAATTTCTGTTCATTCCATTTCCTTCCATTTTGATCCATCTTGCACCTAGATTCTGTTTATATACTACACTTTTGGGACCATATCTGTAAGCAGTGGTGGAATAAAACACTTCGTTTGTAGAAAGAGTCTTTTCACTCATTGACTTACCAACCTGATGAAACTATTCATGGGAAATGATACATTTCAGACAGTCACTATAATCATGATACTTCCAGCATAATGTACTGTGGAATGATTCACCAGGTTTTGATTCACTATTATAGGTTGTATTATCACAGCCAGTAGGTACCCATCTGAGTAATGAGGCTGTTGTAACATGCTCGAGGCACCTCTTTGAACACGGGACCCCAATTTTACGTCTCTCTCCAAAATAAGGCATGCTTTTAAGTACACTTATTTAAGTACATATTTTTGATACTCATGGCATTTAAGCTAGCTTAAAAGCTTAAAAGCTCTAAGCTTTGCCGTTAGTAAGCTTCTAGAGCATTTCGTCTGTCGTAGTGAGTGCCGGTTATGTTCAATAACACATATCATGTTTCATGTGTCAAATTTTATGCCAAAAAGTTGCTTTTTTCAAACCTTGATTTTCCTGAAATTTGACAATCAAGCCACAACGGATAGAAGTTTATTTCTGCCAACACTGTATAAAATGCATTTATCCTGTAGTGTAAGTTTACAAGACTATCCTTTTCCCCTCCAGCCCACCTTGCAGCGATGGAGGGCCACCTGCCCTGTCTGAAGTTCCTGGTGTGCAACGGACCAAGCGTCACTCACACCATGAACGCTCGCAACGACCACGGAGAGACCCCCAAAACCCTGTCCTCACAGTTCTACAAGGAGGCATGTGTGGACTATCTCAACGCTGTCGGTAGGTTTATTTCCATAGTGATAAAGCTACAAACTATTTCCGTATAGCCCCTGTCACACTATTGTGCGTATATTCAAGCCCACATGAGCTGCGTATTAACATGTTTTTGGTTTAGGTTAAGTTTTGCGGCAGCCAAAAAAGTACTTTTTTTGGTTTGATAACTAGACTGCTCAACAGTGGGTCAAAGTAGATGACAACTTCCTCCCAGCAAAATTTACTTTTAAAAAACAAAAAGATGTTACTACGGAAGTCATGCGCACTTGAATATATGCACAAGTGTGACAGGGCCCTAAAAGGCTCAACAACAAGCTTTTGACCAGTCCTCCGTGTGTTTCTAAAGCTGATTTGACCAGAAGTCTACATCACATGACCTGAGCGAAATAGTGAAGACAGCAACAGGTCAAAGGTGCTCCTGAGACCTTCGTATGAATAGGTTTACGTAATATTATGTCCATCATTAAGTATATTTACAGTTGCTACATTGGCAATGTTATGTTCGCAGTCTTTTCATAGCCTTAAACATTCATTGAGTCCTAGCTGTACTAGTTCCCACAAGGTTTGAAAGGTAGCACTATCAATCTTAGAATTATTGTGGGTTTTAAATGCTGACCTTGTATTTCATTTCTTGTTTTCAGAGTGGGACAGAGACCATCCGGAAGACCAAGAAAGTAAGTAAAGAATGATATACACTGTAGATCTAAATGTAGCTGAAGGCATTTTTGCTCTTCAAGCTATGATTTCATTCTGACAAAATTTGTTGCAAATCCCATTTATTACAGATGGCATTGCTAAAATCAGATTTTAATTTATCCAAAATCTATCCTTTTAATGAACTTCACTGTATATACATGCAGTATCCTTTTCTGGACTGTTTATCAAAACATACAAACCCAATCATCAGTAGAAATCTATGTTAAGGGAAACTTAATAGAGCTTGACTGTGTGGTTGCTATGGCACCGGGCTGATATATACATGTAGGGCCAGCATTGGAAAACAATACTAAAAGTAACTCTCCTACTGTGTGCTCTCCCCAGACCTTGCCTTCCCAGCCCATGTGGCTGCCTACAATGGAGACTTGGGCCACCTGCGTATGCTGATAGAACAGGGCGTGGTCAACATCAACGAGAGGGACGACAAGGGGGCCACCCCCGCACACAAAGGTAATGGTTCATTCCAAATTACTACCAAGCTAGGAATTTTCGTAACTTTTATTTAGCAAAATACTGTAGAAAAATTATTTTCTTCAACAGGGAAGAAAAATTTGGAAAGCATCTCCACTTTACTTCAATTGGTATACAATATCTTGAACTTGCATGTATACACACTTAACAATTCAAGTACATGAACTCTGTGTCTCTGTCTTGTCTTGTCTTGTCTCTCTCCTTTTTCGTAAGAAGACCACTTGTCTATAAGACGACCTGTCCAGATTCTATCGGACCCCTGTGTGGTCTTCTTAGACAAGTTTGACAGTGTACTAATTTTGAAAGTTGACACAAATATTTATAATTGATTTGAATAGTCACGTTTATCAAGGGCACATTCAAGTCAAACTGGTTCAATATAAACCTTCAAACAGAATCTATCAACTTTCAAATTGTTTCTTTTAACAAGTCTAACATCTTCTTTTTGAATGTAGCTGCTGGTCAGGGCCATATTGAGTGTCTACAATGGCTTGTTGAGATGGGTGCGAACGGTAAGTCAGAAGTCTTATGTAGAGCTTTCGTAAGGTTGGGTTGATGCAGTCTTTTATAAATGCATCCGCAAATACTGTAGACCCTGAGTGCAAATCTTTCTGCAGAGATGAGTAATCATTGCAGTAAAAAAGAATACCTTATATCCGTACATTATCTTTTATCATTACCTAATATATCATTACAATATTTACTATTCAAAATCAAATTGTACTAAAAGGGCTTGATACTCATAAGAAAGTTTGATTCTCAAATGCTTGTTTGGAGGAACTGTTTTCTTTCTGTTTGTTTGTTTGTTTGTTTGTGTTAAGGTGTGTGTTCGCAAATATTCATATTACTGCAGAGTGGCAAGATGTGAGGCAAAAAATGGTGTAACTAGAGACTTGCAGGATTGGAAGACTGGTTTGGCCAGTGCTACATACTTTACCCATTTCTGAAGTCCAGCAGGAAAGTACACTTCAGATAAGACATTTCAGCAAAAAATTCACAATAATGAAGAAACAAGAAATTCACAAAATTAGAGACGTTTCACAAAGGTTTGAAATCTTTGATTTTTTTTGTTTCCCCCTAGCTCACATAGTGAACACTGCTGGTGAGACGGCGCGTGACGTCGCTGCCCGGTTTGGTCAGCTGGCCTGTGTGAAGCTGCTGGGGGGAGACCCAGATGCTCCAGGGGGAGGTAGGTACACTTGGTGGAGGGGGTGATTCATTCACAAATGGGAGGGGACATTTGGGTGACCTCACTAATCTTTGGCTAGGAATATTCCTCGGATAGGACACTAAATGGAGGTCCAATGTTTAAGAAGAGCAACATCTTGAGCATGTAAAAAAACCCACCACACTCAGTCTTATTTTAAAGAGTAGGGGTCCTTCCCGGTGTGAGTTGATCAAATAAATCTGTCCGGATATATGTAGCTTGCATTGTTCATTACAAACCTGGTGTGTTACAGTAAATGCATTTAAGTTTGCATGGTTTTTATTTCGCGGTAGGGAGAAAATGGAATGTTCGCGGTGGTTTGAAGTTCTCGTTCAAAACAATAGTAGCATTACAGTCATAGGTGGGCAAAACGTTCTGCGGTAGTTTTAAGTTTACACTGAAAGTTCACCGTGAAAACCCAGACATAAAATTACCGCGAACATTTCTGTTTTTTTTTTTTACAGTATGCCTTTAGGCAGTTTACTGGGTATACAATACAGACAAACAAACTGCATACTGATATGAAACTTTCTGCATATTTCAGACACAGATGATGATGAGCATGAGGAACAGGAGTACCCCGCAGTGGTGGGCAGTACTGACAACCCCATCAACATGCCTCAGAGGAAGGTTAAGGAGGCTAGAGGTGTGTCAATGTCAAATGTCAATGTCAAATATGTCAATGTCAAACTCTAATTGAGTAAACTGTAGAAGGCACACTGAGTTTTATAGTGTTATTGTGTCATATCCAGTCTTTGTTTTTGTGCTTTCACAGAGTGTGAATAGGAACGTATTGTAAGATCAATATGATTCATGTATATACTAAATTGTCTATTTATTTCTGCAGTGTTGATTTACTAAAGATTGAAAGATTAAAGATTGAAATCAAACATCCACAGAGAATCCCAGTTTAATGTGTTGCAATGGAATATTTCAACTGCATTGAAATTGAATGGTGACCGTTGTATTAGAATTTTAGCTTTATATCTAAAGGCAAATATTTCGAAGTATTTAACCAGAGATGTGGAGACAGAGATGTCTTATTATCCATACTTCATTTCAATACCACAAGCAAAGTTATATATTCTATTACTGTAATTATAACAGTGGTCATAGTAATAGCTGTTGAATGAAGCTGACCAAATGGATTCTCTCCCCCTGACAGCTCGTGCCTGGAAGAAGGTTGAGGAGCTGGAGCGCCTCCTAGACATCGCCAAGATGAACTACAGGCAGCTGGGCGGGCGGCTGGATGAAGACAGGGAGAAAGAGAAGGAAGAGAAGGAGACAGACAGGTATAGGTCACAGTTTTGTAAATTCTGCAGCAAGTTACAATCAATTTGGTAGCACCTTTATACCTTCTCCCTGCTGCCTAACTCTGTAACCGATAGAGAATGGGATGCCAAATGGCCACTTCAGTGTGCGAAAGGTTAAGTGCTTTCCTTTAAGGGTTAGTGTCTGCAAGTTATCCTTTATTTCCAAAGGCTACAGATTATAGATTCAAGATGTATTTATTGAAATATGGAAGTGAGACACTGAAATGTATTTAATTTAAAACTTTAAGGTTAAAACCATCAACTAGGGCTTATATTGTACATCAATATTGCACATTGAAAAGTGGTATGGTTGCACGATTTTGCACCTTGTATTACAATTTCTTACAATAAGCAAAACAATCATATAAAGTCTAAAATTAATGCGATCTACATTTTCCTTTATTCTAATCTACAGTCACTTCTTAAGATGTATGTTTTCATGTTTAAAAGAAATAAAATGTATTAATGTGCAGTGATTTATGAGTGAGCTGTTGCATGGTTTACAATGTTGTATTTTGTGTACCGACAGGACCATCCGCGAGCTTGAGCAGCAGCTGGAGTACGAGCGACTGCGGCGCGAGAAGATGGAGGGTCAGCTGGACGAGTACCGTGCGGAAGTCGCTCATCTGAACGAGGAGTTGGAACGTGCTTGCAGTGTTGTGGTGGGTGATTTAACCCTCTCTATGTGCTACCTACCTCCGTAACCAATAGGGAATGGATGGCTGAATGGCTACTTCTTAATCAGTATGCAAAAGGTTACACCTGTTTCAGTTTTTCATTAGCTGAACTGTGATTTTTTTTTCCTGTGGGCTGACTGGATAGTGATACAACTTAACTAATAGGTGATTCAAAATACTGTAAAATTGCATTTAAGTTTGCATGGGTTTTATTTTGTGGTAGGGAGAAAATGGAGTGTTTGCGGTGGTTTTAAGTTTGCGTTTGAAGCAATAGTAGCGCGACAGTCATAGGTGGGCAAAAAGTAAAACCACTGTGAACATTTCTGCATTTACAGTACCTTGGTCACAATTTTTGTTCCTGATGTCAGTGTAGTACAAGCTCTTTGGTATCATTATTATTTTCTATTTTGAGTATGTAACAATATCTAATAACATTTTGAATAATCTTCTCACAGAGTGATGACGAGCCTGTCCGTCAGACCAAGAAGAAGAAGAACAAGAAGAGGTCGAATGCAGACAGTGGAGGAGTGTTCATCCGACGCTCCACCTCCAAGAACAAGAACAAGATCTACGATTAAAGATTGTTACTGACATAAAGTAGTGGATGCTACTTGAAACGTCTGACCGTTTCCAAAATCATATCCAGTTGCTTGAGTAACTGCTATATATTTTTTGGCGTAATTTAGTACCTAAATGTCTAACCTTCATCAACGACTAAGATTACATGTACGTCTTAGTGAAAGATGATATCCTGCTCAAAGCTTTTATGAGATGTAAATAGTTGTGATAGAACAAATGAGCCACAAAGTGGCCAATAGATTTGCCTTATATCTAATTAGATTAATCACTCTAGTATGTAGCAATTAAGATAGGGCACTAATAAGTAGCCAGTATGGACTTTGGTGATGCAGTAAGCCTCTGAGCAGATGTTTGAATGGAGAGATGTCACTGCATACATCTACTTGGAACGTTGTGCCTTTTTTTTAGAAACTCATGCTAGTTTCCCAGCAGAGATTACTTTCTGGTTGAAAGTTTAAAGAAATCAAAATTCATATAGGTTAGTCGCTTTTAATGATAGTGTAATCAATAATTATACTATAGAGCTTTGTGACTTTTTTATATTCTAGATTATGATGGTGATGATAATGATGACTAAATTTCAGATGTCGAATCTGTAGACATCTACTTCAATGTTTAATGTAAGCAAAGATGTGTATATCTGACTTGGAGGTTGTCAATGCAATAGACTTTTTTGTTTCATGTATATTGGACATGTTGATATCTTGAATTTGGATGATTGGATAAAATTGTAATTGTCTGGAAGGAAAGAATCAATGTACATAGGTTTGTGGTTCAAGTAAAATAAATCATAATTATGGGTGTTTGTGAACCAGACTGTTTGATATTTTCCCCTATTGATCAATAAATATAATATATGACTATGCCCAATGGTTATTGATTTCAAACTGTTAAGAGTATTAAATGATCCTTCAATTCTGACATCGTTGTTAATGTATAAGCATGAAAGTTAGAGTTTTGAAATCAAATTTTTGTTGACCTCGTTTATTGTGTACAAGGTAAAAAAATTAGAAAACATTAGTTGAAACTAAAGGTAAACTGCACTGTATTTACCCCAATGTGAAATATAGTCAATGGAAAACTGTGGGCCTATTTTAGCTTGTATTATTCTCTGTTACTTTTAAAGCAGTCGTTTACTATAATAATTTTTCCCTAGTCGTGACAGTTATTTTGGACATTGTGCGAATATTGCCAGCAAACATTAAATTCTCTTGAATACGTGTAATATTTATTATTTGCCATTGGCCAGCAAAATCAAGGGGGATTGATTTTATTACTCTCTGATCTTTCGTTCAAAAATGTGTCATATATTTTGTTACTGATAGTGCTGCGTACCTAAGCCCCGGACCTGAACTGAACTTGTAAAAACATTTAGGTTCAAGTCCGAAAAAAAAAATACGTTGGGAACCAAGTCCGGACTTGCAAGAAAACATCTCTCGCTTATATTCTCCTTTTTGTTCTAAACCATCTAAAACCTTCCTTAGATCGTCCAATTTGTGCTGGAAAAGAAAAAAACATTGCTGGTTTTGTGTTTATGACTGAGCTTTTAATTTATGTTAACTACTGACTGTATATAATTTTGCATATATATTTTCCAAATTGCATGTCAAATTTATGCCAACATGGAATTTTACAGGTAACCGAAAAATAAATATTTCAAGTACACATATGCCATGGGTTCAGGTCTGAACCCCTGGACTTGTATCCGGACCTGGACCTGAGTATAGGTATGCAGCACTACGTACTGACGTGTAAAGTATCCATTTTATTGTACAACCAAAACGTTTTTACCTGCCGAAACCAAGGTTTGAAAGCAATTAGCAATAGCAAAGGACATATAAAGGCTAATTGTACTGACGCTGCGCTTGATGTTGTTTCTATAAATACACTGGGTAATTTTGCTTCCCCGTGACACATAGAAGCTATCAACGCGTAACAGTCTTCCTGTACAAACACTTAGTGAAACCAAAGTACTGTGACCGTTACCCTGATATACGTGACAACCTCAGAACAATGGTCTTTACAAAGCTTGTTTACACTACATTGGTATGGCAAGGGTCGATCCCATTGAACGGTGCAAACAAAGTGCACACACAACCCAAGCGCTGTGGCGTTCACTTAACTGCATCCTATGGTTCCAAATGCTATGGAAGTCTAACTCAGCTGCAAATGATTCCGTCTTTTCGATGTCGAATATTCTACAATTTTGTCTACATTTTACCAGCGACCTTTAGGCATTATGTAGAGTCTGGAAGAGGCTAGTATTATGATACAGGGTACGCGCTGCGTATTATCAAGGTATTATGCGCATTGGGGGAATGTTCATGTACATTGCACTAGATGTCGCAGCGCTAAAGTGACGGATTGTCAAAAATAAAAATCAATGCTTTGTTGTTGTTTTTCTTCGACTATTTGTGCAGCCGTTGGCGTTTCCAAGTTAGTCTTGACAAGCGTCGAAACTTTCTCTTAGTTTCGGTGCCACCCACCGAAACTTCTTCACCGCTAGGATTAGGAACAACAGGTGGACTGGTCCATATGTCTACAAGTATTTTGTGTAATATTGTATTTTTTATGAAAGCTTCAAACTTAGTTGTGGATCAAGTAAATCCAATGCCAACCCTCAATGGCAAGCAGGTCGTCAGTATGTGGTACTATGTTTTTTTTTCCCTGTGTTTTAATACTTGTTTTCTGTTACTGCTGAGAATGGTATCGCCCGAAAAAATTACGCGGTGAACTGTAAAAACAAAGTACAGTTTCAGACCGACAGACTGTACACGGGGAAATCAATACACACGGCATTTAAATAGCAGAATCCCCTTGACCACCGATAGTACAGCTGCAACTTCCCATCGTGCCAACGAAGAATTCGACAAGTCTTTGCAAAAGGTACAGTGTATTCTTTAATGACCTATGCTATTTAACGTTAGAACTTTCTATGTAAGGTTGATTCTGAAGCTACGTCACTAGGTAAAGCGACTACCCATTTTGTATTACGTAGAAATAGTCCCCCGGACCAAGCCTATCACACGAGTTGTTACTTTTTCTCAAATACCCTTGCATGCTCTTGTAAAATGTACTCTTAGCGGTGCACGTATTACATTTGCGCATTAGCAGGCTTGATTACAAGTAGCCCCATACACATTGCAAGTGTATGAACGCACAGATTTGGTCCGGGGCAGTTTACTAACTGTTGCCCCGTCTACTGAACAATATATGCCTTCGGTGGAATTCGAACAATGCTACTTTTAATGTACTTAACTTAGTACTTAAAGTAAGCGTTAGTGCTCTAGCTATAGTAGACTCATATAATCTACTGGTATTGTGCAATGATCTACTAGACTAAAAGTACAGTTTATACAACTACGAGAGCGAGACATTGCAGCGACGGGTTGTGGGTGGGAGGGCGTGCAATTGGTTAATAGTAAAGATAGAAGATAATGCAAAAGCACTGACGACCAGCCTCACTATACTCTGAAATGCGGCGAACATGATGATGATGATTTCTCTTAGAAAACCTAGCTAATATTCCATGAGTAAAATCACAGGGAAAACTCTTTTGGTAATATGGAGACGCCATACATTGTATTTGGTATGACTCGGAAATATCTGTCCGGGTCACAAAGGTTCAATTAATTATTCATGATGCGCTTTTTTAAATAACAGGTGTCCATGTATCGGCCAGATAAATTTTATCACACTTTGTAAGCGTCAGCGACTAAACAGGTCATTTTAAGGTAAGGTTCTAAAATGAAGTAGTAAAACGCCACCTTCCAACATGGCGGACCCTCTATTTACATTGTACGTTTCCGGAACCATGGCCATAAGCGTTCTAGTAATATGGGTCAAGATTGTGTAGTCAATGAAGAGCCCTAACCGAGTAAATGGTACCTTTTATTAATTTTTTCATTGTTTGCATTAGGCCAAGGGCCCGTATAAAAAAAAAAGACAGTATACCGACATTTACACACACCACAAACATTGCATATCATGTAGATTGTAGTGTTAAAACGTGCGAGAGGAAGGACCAGTCGACGGTATTAAGGCCAATATCGACTCAATGGAGGTGAAGATTTACATACAGTGCTGGGGAGCTTACATGATTGATTTATCAATGTCAGAATAACAGGCCCATACAAAAACGCCCCCTCCAACACACACACCACACATTGGTACATCCCAAGTATCCCGGAAATATTGATAAACTGCTATGGAGAAGTTACTTTAGATGCATCTAATTTGCATTCAAATCTTATGATTTACAGCGACAGTGCACCGTTTTTCCGAACAGTCAACACCCTCCCCAAGTTGTAAACATGCCAAGGTCAAGACGACAAATACGGGAGGGATTGACATACAGGTACGTTTATGTATATAGTACATTTCCATATAACATGTTCTCAACAAGGAATAAAGTTTGCCTTTATGAAGTTGTTAATATATCTTGAAACGGTTCATGTTGTTTCGTGTTTTTTTTTTAGTTTGTAAACATTCTAAAATACACAAGGGGTAGTCTGATCCTTGTTGTGATCGATAATACAGCTGTCCTAAAATAGTACAGTGTACTGTATAATGTACAAGAGTTGTAACAACTTCAATCTGGTAGCTAGTATGGAAATTTCACATTTTCTTACAAATTGTTTTCAAATAATCACATTGCTGACTTAAAATTGCCATAGACTCACTATTATTCACTATCTGGATCCAGTATACACATAGGACAATTTTGAAGCATTGGGATTGTCGTTGAAGAAACTATTGATAGTAGCGCATCTTTTGTTGTTTTTGTCTATCTCAGTTTTAAAAAAGTGAAGCAACTAGTGGGACGCTTTGGACTGAACGTGAGTTAAGTTACTTATTCTTGATACAAACTATTTCATCATTTGGAATACCAGTGTCTTATTTGATAATATGATAAAGGCATGCATAGCAGGTTGCGAATCTAATGGCTGACAATTCGGTATATACAAATAAGACAATTAACAGACAACGGGAACTTTCATATACAATGTATAAGTCATTGATGCGTAACGTAACGTTACATTCATAAACCTATACCTCCCCATTAATCACATATCTTACAAATTCTCAAAGTATAGCAACCTCTCGAGTTTTCAGTGAAATCCGAGCGATTCTCCTTTTATTAGCTAAAATACTCATGAATATGAAATGGCGTCTGTTGCCATATCATTTCAAGTAACCAGTGTCAATACTGTCCAAATATTTTGCTCCACTACACTGGCAAGTAAAGTTGCAACAGTCTTCATTTCTTTTTTGTTCAAGTACCAGCAAAGCCCAGATGGCAGATATTCTTTCCCCCTTGGCCAACTCATTGACTGCCTCACTGAGGAAGCTTGTACAAAGTACGACACTTGGGAGCACGAGGATGCCCTACCAGTGTTAGAGGATGCTATTGGGATTATAAATCACTTTCCCAATAAACCACGTTCTCTCGACACCATCTACTGGCTCAGGGCAAAATGTTATATTGAAATGGTAAGTGCAATGCCTAGCTACTCCACGTAATAACTTAAAAGCACCTTTTTTCTATTTTGTGCCATATATGAACATAGAGTGACCAAAAAAAAATTATTTACTTTGAGCATTGTCCTGTTTTTGTAGGAAAATTTCCAGAAGGTCATACAAGATTGCACACAAGGTAAGGAATCAAAACAATTCATAATCTTACTCTTTATCACAATCCTGCAATCCTGTTGATAGAACTCAGTGACAATGTCACGTATGAGGTTAATTAGATTTGTGTTTTGTTAAACTCGTTAAAGCAGCTTTATTTCATTGTTAATGCTGGAATTTAATTGCCTGTTTTGCGACTGGGACGTCCCTTTTTTTGGTCAGGGACGTCCTTCAGATAGGACTTTAAGAGTCATTGCATGAGAAAACCAGGCAGAGGTGGGAAGATGGGGATCAGCCAAATCGGCTCATACTATGTATATGTGATAGGTATGTGGAACTATGAACAGCCATATAATTAAAACCCTCCAGCTATTTTTCGTTATGGAGTTCTGGGCCCCCTCCTAGATCCTCAAAAATCAAAAACATTTCTGGCTGAAAATTACTCAAATTGCAATGGCTACCATGATAAATGTACTGAAAATACATACATGAGACTTACATTGCCGTATAGCACGGCTTTTCTAGTTTTTCCGACTAAAAGATGAAGATGAAGCATTGAAGTTAAGAGGGTGTACTAGGGGGTTGCCAGAACCACTGAAAGCAGACTTGTCATATTTCTAAATTTTAGTCATTTTTAAGTGGATTTTTCTCTCACAACCGGCAATTTTGGTGAATGATTTTACTTCTGCTGGAAAGAGGACTATTTACTGATTCAAAAACAAGCGTCGTCTAATTGGGCCATGCATAAGGGGGGCGATGACTGGGGGGGGGGGTCTTTATGTGGATTTTTCGGGATTTCGGCTATAATAAATCGAGTATTGACGTCCCAGGACGGGGTAAGTAGTGGCGATGATTTCTCTCAACTGTGTGAAAACTTTGCATGATTATCACAAATTCCTAGAATAAATGAGAAATGCTGATTTGGGCTCTACATGGGGAATATAAGGATACTTGAAAAGGGAATTTATCTTATTTTACACATTTTACAGTTGATTTCTATGACATCAATAAGCAAGTTCATTACTAATTAATTTTGTGCATTCATTATATGGTACATAATGAAAAAGGCTCTTCATGGGGGCTATCAGAACACAGTATGTGATATCATTGGTGCACATAGGCAACATGGATGCAGAGATACATGTACTTAATATGGACAATTTAGATTTTTTAAAATGACCATAAGAATGACGAGAGCATGAAGCAATTTCTAGCAAAAATTCTATCATTTTGTTGCTTAATCAGGATCAGTGCGAGTATCATACTGAAATTGACGAAATGTTCTATGCTGATTGTTCAATTTAAAAGATCCTTGCTGTATAGTATTCTTAAAGTACCCAGCCAATAACTGTAGCTAGTGATGTAATTTCAATTTCTTTTACGGAGTTATGAGCACATAAATGATGCGATTTACTAAATGCATGCAACTAAACAAAATGAGCAAAGTACTTGAGAGCTACTTAGCTGCTTTGCTGCAGCAACACAGTATAAAAAGTTGCTGAATTCAAATTGAAACACATCAAATTAAGCTATTCAAGTTCTCGAAAACGCGAAACGTCAAAAGATGAAGTACAGCCTCTACCAGTAGATATACTAGATAGAACTATAAATTCTAGTCGCTACATGTCAAGAGTTGAAGCCATCTCTGGAATTCTTAATATATACATTTCCTTCATACAGATGATAGAACATCGCTAAAAGTCGATGCTACATAACATAAAAACACCCATAGAAGACCATATAGAAACAGACATACGCTCATATCTGCAGATAAATTTCATCCTTGATATATGCAGGTGCGTACAATTGTCTCTTGTCCTGTTGTGGTCAAGTGGTAATGTTTTGTAAAATGTCCTTTTGATATTTCACGTTAGAAATCGTTGATTTCTCTAAAGGACAGACGATAGCAATCGTCGATTTTTTCTAATTATCCAGTTCAGGTTGTCCTTTTTGAGGCGACAAGTTTCTTTACAAGTCCCTGTCAAGCATGGCAGAATGAAGTTAAACCAGCATCTTCTTTGATCCCCTTCTTGAGAGTCAGTGAAGAAGACCCTCGAATTCTGGGCATTCGAAGTTAGGTAGATGCTAGTTTCATGGTTAGCATAATCTGTTCGATACAAGAAATCTTGGTCACCGTTGATTGTATCTTCAAGCAGCTGCAGTCAACAACGCCTGGTCAGTGGTAATTAAGACACCGACTGTATAGCAGAAGCTTTGTCTTCTCTCTAAAGTGTTTGTTGGTCTTACTTGCGTATTGCATAATCTAATAGGAAGATGAAATGAAAAGGATCCAGCCTGTTTCCCTGCAAGTCGAAGTTGAAGGTGCCCGGCTCTCTTACAGGCATTGAGGTTTACTAGTATATTGTCCCGATTGTATCAACTGCAGGGAAAGTCACGGTGCATGGTAGGTGGATTTCAAACAATGCATGGCTGCAAATTGAACCGTCTTCTTAAAATCGGTGCATATCGGTGCAGTTTTGTATAAGGATATTCATCTGTTTCGCTCATATGTCTGTTACTTCAGACCTATGGCATCGCTAGCTACGTAATCTGTGTACCACAGTCTGTATTTTTCATAATGACTACTTGTGCTAATCCATTTTAGCTATATATATATTTTTTTTCTTGGTCAATGGGGCCCATTGACCAAGAAAAAAAATGTATATATAGCTAAAATCGTTCTTGTCATTTGTCCTCTTTCTTGATTGTTTATATGAAGTACGTGTATCTCGCCACCCGTGTGGCATATGTGCACCAATGATATCACATCATGTGTTCTGATAACCCCCATGCAGCGCCTTTTTCGTTCTGTACCACTTAATAAATGCGCAAAATTATTTAGTAATGAATTTCCTAATTGATGTCATAGAAATCAACTGTAAAATGTGTAAAATAAGCTAAATTCCCTTTTCAAGTATCCTATTCCCCATGTAGAGCCCAAATCAACATTTCTCATTTATTCTAGGATTTTATGATAATAATACAAAATGTTCATACAACTACACAAAAAATTTGCCACGACTTACTTCGTCCCGGGACGTCATTACTCGATTTATTATAGCCGAAATCCCGAAAAATCCCCATAAAGACCCCCCAGTCACCGCCCACCATATGCATGGCCCGATTAGACGACGCTTGTTTTTGAATCAGTAAATAGTCCTCTTTCCGGAAAAGGAGTATCATTCACCAAAATTTCCGGTTGTGGGAGACAGATCCACTTAAAAACGACTAAAATTTAGAAATGTGAAAAGTCTGATTTCAGTGGTTCTGGCAACCCCCTGGTACACGCTCTTAACTTCAATGCTTCATCTTCATCTTTTAGTCGGCAAAACTATAAAAGCCGTGCTATACGACAATGTAAGTCTCATGTATGTTTCTTTAGTAGATTTATCATGGTAGCCATTGCAATTTGAGTAATTTTCAGCCAGAATTTTTTTGATGGTCTAGGAGGGGGGGGGGGGGTCCCCGAACTCCATAACGAAAAATAGCTGGAGGGTTTTAATTATATGGCTGTTCATAGTTCCACATACCTATCACACATACAAAGTATGAGCCGATTTGGCCGACCCTCATCTTCCCACCTTTGTCTGGCCTGGTTTTGCCTGGTTTTCTCGTGCAATGACTCTTAAATCGAGGTCCCGTGTTTGAGGGAAGCCACACTTAGAGCACGTTGAAGAACCCACCACTCTTGAAAAGAGTAGGGGTCCTTCCAGCTGCAGGTGTGAGTGGGTCAAATCAATATTTTTATGCAACTTGGACTGTTTTATACAAACATAGAGTGTTATACCTTGAGGCGGTATACCGGGTATACAATACAAACAAAATCCCTTTTTAATAAATGGTCGTCACGACCGTCGAAAGAAATGACTGGTTCCAAAATGTACCTAGTTGTAAACTCCTTGTAACAATTTAGATTTTTATTCCAAACTTTAGATAAATGATATCTCAATACTTACACATGTGTAAATCAACCGAACGGTTCATATGATATTGTTACATTTAATTACATTAGTGATCAATTCTGACAAAGACGGAACCGGTGGCTTCACCTCGGAGTGCTACGAAATGAAGATTGACGCTCAGCTTCGGTTACATCAAGCAGACCAGGCTCTCAAAACTGCCTATGATCACTTCATCCACTATCCATGGGTAAGGTTGCCACCTTTCAAACAACATAGTAAGAATTCTACAGTAAAGCCTTTCCTAGTAGCGCATTTGCAAGAGCAAGGATTGTACATGGATTGTAACAAATATCTCTTAGATTCCAGAAATACAAACCGTCATCGGGCAGCTAAAGAGGGTTGAAGAGGAACGAAGTCACAAGGTTGTATTTTCATCAATTGTTATTCTTGTATCTAGTACGCATGTGCTATTTGGGCCTTCCCAAGCGTCTTTTTTACAAAATACAAACAGGCGACACTACTTATCTTGTTGACATGTAAGTATAGATCTTAGTAGAAATGGACAAGTCAGAATATGAGTTGAAACTAGGAATGTATGATAGACGGAAGTAAAATATCAAAAAGTAAGAAACAACTTGTGTACAAACATGTAATTCTAATATATTCCACTACTAGTTGAAGGAGCTAGCTGACTACTTTATGGAAGAAGAAGAGAAAGAGAGAGCGAAGAAGAAGAAAATTGTCTACGTACAAGTTACAAGCAAACCTAAGGTTCTTCTACTTCAACGATTGTAACAGTACCTACCACTGCTATCACTACTGCTCTTGCTGCTACTACTATTTCTTCTTCTATTACTACTTCTACTACTACAAATTTGCTATAACTATTACTACCCCTACTGACTACGACTGCACTAGACCTACTATCCTTACAGCTTCCACAACTAATAGTACTTCCACTTCCACTTCTACTACTACTACTACTACTTCCACTACTAGTACAACTACCACTATTTATCCTATTACTGACATTGACAACAGCATACAATAGGATTGATTATTCTTGCTATTAATATATGGATCAGGGTAAAGATTATATAAAGCGGAGTATCATATTAAGGACATAAAAACTTTTCTGCAGAATTCTATGAAACATCATCGTTCTCTTTTAATACTTTTTGTGTCAATTTGTTTAAGATGAAAATATTTTTGCATTCAATTATTATTACTCTATTCGCAACCGTGTACTTAACCCGACACACATAACACTTTTTTTTCTATTTTTGATTCTCGGAGCAGAAGGGAAAGAAGAGAAAGAAAACCAAACAAGTTCACACAGCTGGAACTGGCGACAGAAGTACAGGTTTATTATAAAACTTCTACTTACTATAAGGAACTGTTCTTGTTGGACGTTTTGTAAGGAATGTAACATAGTTATGTTTAATTATATGTACTTGAACCAAACGAGAGTTAATGTTGATACCTAATTCACCCTGCAAAGCGGCCTGATTGATCATAATCATCTCTTGTACATTTTAGATGTTACAAACAAAGCAGGGCCAGAGAAAGGTGCAGAGGATTTGGACTTGTCCAAGGACTCAAGGTATAACATAATTGCCTGTGTATGACATTATCATTTGCGTATACTGTAACATTATTGAAGGGATGATGTCAGGAGGGAATACTATGTCGATGATCTGGTACACTCCAACTGTGAATGCACTGTAAGAAAAATAAGTGTGGCAATTAAAAATTATTGCCATAGCGAAGGTGTATGGGTTGATCTTATTTCATTGTAAGGAAAGTACCTACGTAGCACTCTAAGTTCTGTCATAATATTTGTTCAAAGCGCACTTAGAAATTAGAAATGCGTCTGTCAAGTAGACAGAGAAAGGCACCATAACTTGATGAGTTCCAAGCAGATATCGAAAGACCGGAGCACACACCCGGTGTACTGTCTTTCTCTGCCATTTTTGGATGGCTGAAAAACGAATCTAGGGCAGAAGTTCAGAATTTCGGTTTGCTGGGGCTCCTAAGATCGTTTTGGTTGTTATTCTAGCTCTGTAGGTTATGTTTTCGAGAAGCTACTGTTGTTTTTCAGACACCACACCCCTCCACGTAAAGCGTTCAGTGTAGACTGCCCAAGCGGTAACGTTCTGTATCGTTCTGTTAAAAAACTTTGCCTCTCTATATATGCCTGGATCTCCTCAAGTTTTGGTGTTCACAGAGGTTTTTTGGTGGAAGGCATGATGTTCAGCACGTTTTTGTGATAATACTGTAGATCAACTGGGGTAGGTTGAAAACCATTTTTTCTACCATTTTTTTTTAAATATTTGTAAAAGTGAAAGAATCACATAGATGTTTAGAAATTATTCTAAATAAAGAGTCTTTGTGCAGTTACTTTAAAAATGTTTCTAAATTATCTAATTGAATTCAAATAAGTTCGTATTTCTATATTGAATCTTTTAGAAAATTTAGAACTATTGTCAGTAAGATATTCTTTTATTAGAAATGTTTCAAAATTATAACAAATATTATTATAGAACCCTTGCGGTGACTTAGAATGGACTCTTGTTTTCAATTATTTTGCACTTTTATTGATTTTATATGTCATATGATTTGTGTATTTTTCCGACTCCACTTTTCCCATGTAATGATAAATACACCATTCTATCAACAGCGATTCCAGTAGCAGTGACAGCGGGCACCAAGAAGATAAGGTACAATCAATTTACGTTGATGAAGGTTGGACATACAGGTAATAAGATACCGCAAAAATAGTTACTCAGAAGCAACTGGATAAGATGTTGAAAATGCTGTCTGAAACGTCTGACCGTTTCAAAATAAAATTGTATCCAGTTGCTTGAGTAACTATTGCTTAATGTTAATATTGACAAAATGCATACAAGGGAACCTGAGTCGACAATGAAAACAGTAATGACAAAGTCATGACAACAATGTTAACATAATCATCAAGTTCCGAATTGGTTACAGGAAGAGGAAGATCAGGATGAGGTAGCAAATTGGACAACGGTGAGGAAACACCGACCGATTCCTACTCATAACAGATTCAACACTCCTCCTGCGGCAGGCAGTGCACACATGGGTGAGTGAGCCGTTGGAATCTTGAAATACCAACAGTTGCAATAGATAGATCTTGACATGCTTATCAAAAATCAGATTGTGATCAGCGGAAGGGCACAACAGACGTACCGGTACAAATAATAAGCAAAGAACTGAATCATAATAAACAACATCTAACGTCACGTCATCTTTTCCTAGCCTTCGCTTACCCGCATATCAACATTTCTTTGTACTTTTAGCAGTAGCGGGCCAGAAAACCTTTGCTACTCGGCCAAAGGTTAAAGCTGCTGCATCACACCAACACCCTGGAGAGTACCCACCACTAATGATAAGGAAACCACAGCAGCAACAGAGAAGCACCCAGCGAGTGCAGTCCTACAAATCACCGATACAAGCTGCAACCAGACCTAAAACGCACTTCAAGCCTCGTAGAAACGGTATGGTTATGAATCGTATGCGCGCATCTGGCTGTATCATATTTCAAATTTTGGGCAGCATACGGTCGACAGAACGTAGTATTTCTAGTATAATTCGATTTCAAAGTCGCCAAGACAATATCCGATTTTACTGTTGTTCTTTTCAAAACAGATGAATCAACTAAAGTGCAACCTACGGGCATTACACTACAGGACTTCTGCATCAAGAAGAAAACTCTCATTTGTAAGTAAAGTATCTAATAGTATCAAATCAAAAAAAATCAATAATGTAAAGGACGAATTGAAAAAGGTACAAGATGGGGCATTGAGCGTTTACACATTTTAGCTTTCTAATAATTGAGGGATCAAAATCTGCCTTTGTATGTTTTATTTATCCCCCTCAGACAAAATCTTCAAAAGATTTTGTATGCAATCACATTAATGATTGGGTTGTATGCTTTATTTAGATACAAATTGCCAATTTGTGACAATATTATGTTTCAGGCAAAGAAGCTAAAGGAGCAGAAGCACCACCTACGAAGAGGATGACATTTTCAAGATACCATGAAGACATCAAGGCAGGCACTACGACAGTGCGAGACTACTGTGACTACTGCCAGTTACAGTGCAACTCTCAACAGCAGCTCCGAAATCATTACCAGGTAAGTTCCATCTCCTAAAACAGCGTCAGTATCTGAAAGTGTTGTTCAACTGATATAGATTCACCTCGACGTAACACAACGTGAATTTGTGCCAGGGGTAGAAATCAAGAACTTTGAACTCATCTAAATATATGTGATGTCTATAGCATATTTCTTACAATTGTATTGCAATTCGACTGTGACCTACACCTGTCACGACAGTTGTGGACAAATTTGCATCTATTTTGAATTCAATTAGGGGAAGAAGCACAGAGCGAAGCTCCTTTCAGATGACTCCGACCAGATGTGGCAGCAAAGGCGACCGCCTCCTGGCGTACCGGCAGGGCAGTACAAGATGTGTCCTAATCGATTCAGGTAAATCTTAGTTAACATCGTATAGAATATTCATGTTGGAAAACAGTACAATACCAATAGTATGTTTTTATGGTAAATTACAAAGGACCATTGATGGCTCACTGGAAGAAATATCAGGAGATAAACAAAATGCCTTTATGCAAGATGCTTACTGCAACAAATTAATGATTATTACACTTCTCCCTTCAATGAATCCTCCTGTGCCTTCTTTTATATGTTATAGTATTTCTATCAACCTTGGCATAGACAAGTGCAAAACCTTTAAATTATTTCAGAAATAGATATTGAACATAACTGCACGTAAAGTATTGGAAGGCGAGGAAGCAATTTGACATAACTAAGAAGATAAATGTAACTATCCGATTCAATTTTATAGACGCTGCATTCATGGCGTGCGCTGTACCTACGCGCATACGGAAGAAGAGCTGAAAGAATGGCAACAAAGGTATGAGATACGGAAACAGAAACTAAAAGCAGCTCAGACATCAGGCAGATACGGTCACACCTTTGGTGAGACGTTGGCCGAGGACTACACCAAGGTAAAAGACAAGACGAAAGTGGTGAGCTCATATTTCTGTCTTTCAGGCTGCAATGATTATCATATTAATAATAGTAATCTTAGCCGACATTTACCAAATTGAATGCTATATCTGAACTGCCATTAATCTAGATATATCTATATAAACGTAATGATGTTGAATATTGATGTATGGCAAGCCTTATATGTAATTATAAATTATATGATTGTTTAGATATATAGATAACGTATCACATGGTTCTCCTCCTATATTAGCTATCAGCAACCGTACAACATGCAAGCATCTCGGTGGAACCAGAACATACCAGCGTTATGTTTACTGAGCGTGCAAGTGAGTACAAATGGACACTGAAACTTCAGGTAGGCTCTCCGAATATCTGTTGCTGTTCGTTGTCGCTAAAATTTTCCATCTTCAGATCCCTTTCACCTAGTCCTGGTTTAAGCTCACTCTGGTTTAAAGTCAGTCACGCTGTGCAGCAACTAGGTTAAAGATACTCGAAAAATAGTAACTCATGCAACTGGATAAAATTTTGAAACAGTCAGACGTTTCAGACAGCATTCGCAATTTTTCGTCAGTGAGTCACTGACGAAAGACGAAGGAGGCTTTCTAAGACGTCTGACTGTTTCAAAGATAGCGGATGCTGTCTGAAACGACTGACTGTTTCAAAATTTTATCCGGTAGCTTGAGTATATATTTTGGTGGATCTTATTACCTTGATGTCTAACCTTCATCAGCGTATCAGTCACGTTAATTTTTTTTAAACTTCAAACTTCACAGACACAGCTGCAGGTAAAGAGGGTTGCTTTCATCGAAGGCGGCTGCAATCAGTTCAAAATCAAGGCAGTGGACAGCACTACCGGCCAACCTCTCGATGGTCTGCTATCTGAAGATGGGCATGAGTGGATATCGCACGGTGCTCAACAGTCGATCCACACTGACTTCATCGTACAGATTATTTTCTCTTCTGATCAGTACGGAAGTTTCAACCAAGCTGTCGTCTTTGATTTTGGCCAACGTCCTTTCCTGTATTGCCCCTTCCATGTGGATGTCGCCATGGAAACTGACCTGGAAAGCATGATAGAGTTAAGGAGTAAGTTTACGCTGCTCGGGACCTCATGGGAACATCAAGGGAAAAAGGTCCGTTACATCGACGGAACAGATACAGATGACGACGTGGATGAAGAGCTGAAGGCCAAATATCAACTACCGCAAGACCCACAGAAGCTCGTGAACCTGAAAATCTTCAAGGAAGAAATGCTGGACAAGTTTAACTACGTGAAGCGTCAGCATCAGCTGTTGTTCATAGAGGAGGCTGAGCAATTGCAGCATATCGGAAGGTACATACATATGATATCATTGGACTGTGTTTGACATGTGTGAGTGACATTTTATTTTGCATCCCTCTGCTTGAATGTGCCTTTTGTTAGCTGCAAACATTGCACACATGCAATTTTCTATGTAACAGATGTTAGAAGATCGCCTGTTTTCCTTGTACATTTCAGGTTTACCATAAAAACAACGGGAATTGTCTCTAAAAAGCTGAAGAAGACATACATGGACTCGACCAACATGGAGTACGCTCAGGGCGGCGAGTTGTTCATCCAGATCGACTTGAATGAAGCCTTGTCTGAAGACACACCACAGGGGTACCTCCTAACGCGCAGCCTGTCGCCTAAAGCTTATGTTATCATCGATACTGAATGTGTCGATCAGGTATGACCAATATATACCTACATCTAAAGGACCTGATTAATTGGTATGTCGCGTATTTTCTTTTTATAGCCATAGTATAAGTAGTGTCACAATTTGAATCCCTTAAGATACAAGAAAAAGGCCAATATTTCTGCATTTTCGCGTTTTTCTTGCTAGGACGCCCATGAAGTCTGGGTCGAGTGGAAGACCAAGAAGAGAATTTGGCTCAGGATTCCATCTATCGTCTGCCAAAACTTCGGCCTTCAAGAGGACACAAAAGTGAACATGGAAGTTCAATTCAAGCTGGATCGCAGATCAATGGTGAGATTCTTTGACTTGCTTCAATAATGATTCATGCATTTGTGAGGTTGTGGCTCTATTTTCTTATGTAGACGTTATTGTTCGTTTTAAGGCATTTACATTGTGTACCTCCTTTTCCAGTTATTCCGACATTGTGCTGTGGACGCCATAAAAGATTTGACGGTGGTGTTTCCCCCGGATGTCTCCAAACGGTTTTGGAAAAGCCTCCGCAAACAGAGCCCCAGCCCTCCACATACCCTGAACGACATGCAAAGGGAGGCCTTTTCTAAAATAACAGGTTTCTCTAACTATACGGTCTAAACTTTGTGCACAGCAAACCTCTAGGTGTATCTGCCTCACTTTGATTTCTGTCAATGTATACTGTCAATTGATTGCAATTTTGGTATCTGTGAGCGACTTATTCAAGCAAATAAAATCTTGTTATTTTGCAGCCCCCACAGAAATCGAAACCCCTCCTGTACTCCTGATTGGGCCATTCGGCACAGGGAAAACCCACACCATAGCAGCGGCTGCTTCTGCCGCCGCCCAACAGCTCGGGTCCCGCATTCTCATCTGTACGCACTCCAACAGTGCAGCCGATCTGTACATTAGAAACTTCCTGAAGAAGGACGACCTTCCTGGTAAGTAAATACATCTGTGGCGCGCAAAAACGAGTTGTAACTCTTTACAAATGTTAAGTTATCTATATATACACAGATGGTCATCATCATAACTTGTCGTTACACAGATGGTAATAATACTTAACGCCACTGAAATTAGCGAACTGAACATCTTGTCATTAGTTCAATAGCTCAAATATATCTTTACCTTTTTACTTTGCAGGAGGCCCTACTTCTCTCCTCCGTATCTACTACAAGAAGAGAAGGAATGCTACTGTACCAGATGACGTTCTACAGCACTGTATCGAGAACAAAGAAAAAACGGGGTTTCGTTATCCTACCAAAGATGAGGTTGCAGCAGCGAAGATTGTCAGTGAGTAAATTATTTCTTTTCGAGGGCAGGGAGTAAGCATTGAACGTGCCATTACATAAACACTTTTACATGTCACGTATATATTATATATAGAATACAACACGGGGTATTCCGTATAACCCGAGGTACCAGCCCGACCGCGGGTGGGATCGCCCGACGGCCGTAGGTTGTTTATGTCATACCCACCCGAGCAAAAAAAAGTGGCAATGCGTAATGCGCCAAAAGTTGAGGTCCCCAAACACAAAACTGTAACAACATTGATTCCAACCCCCGTATCCGGTATTCGAAATTTCGAGGGCGGCGCAACCGGCGCGCTCGAAATGCAATCTAAGTATTCTATGGAAGCCCGTGTGATATAGGTGAAGAACCCCGTGTGATACGGAAAATTATCACACGGTACGGAACACCCGTATCGAACTATTTCGCGGCCAAGGTATGACATAAAGGGTATTTACATCGAGCGCTATTGTATTTCTACTAGTCACGACGCTCAGCCTGTCGTTGGTGCTGAGGAGAGAGGTGGGCCTGCCGCCTGGGTTCTTCACGCACATCATGGTGGATGAAGCGGCGCAGGCGCTGGAATGTGAGGCAATCACCCCGCTCAGCCTAGCCACAGCTAAAACTCGTGTGGTTTTAGCAGGTGATCATATGCAGGTCAGCATTATGATATGTTACTCCTTGACAAAGTTATAACTTCAACACAAGCAAATATAGCTCACCTCAAATTATCAGTCGCTCTTACGTCGACCTTCTTCAGGGGTGCTTCAATTACTCTGAGCACGTGACCTTAGGAACGTGTGACACGTGACTTGAATAATGAATCGTAATTGACTGGCAAGGTCAAGGTGACTGATAATTAAAGGTGAGCTACACTTGCTTGTGTTAAAGTGAGGTATCAAACTTTATCGTGGGATGTATCAACTCTGATTAGCTTACATGCTGTGACTCCTGTATACTTCCTATAATCCTTTAAGGTCTCATTCATGATTTTTTTTAAGCTATAGGAAATGCACCGATGTCATTTATTCTCTGTTGAGCTAATCTACCCTAGATCATTTGAAAGAATTGCCAACTACCAGCTGGCATACAATACCTTTTTATGGCAATTACAAACGGCACTTAGCTAGACCCCCTAAATAGGCACTTTCCAGCTGAAAGTGATCGACCGAATTACCGCCAATGTCCGGCTGTGGACGTCCGACCTCGCGCGCGGCTGCCGAACTTTACCTGTTAATTTTTTCCGTTACAAGCAAGCTTTCATCAGTTTGACGCTTGATATCAGCTGGGCTAGTAAAAGGGATTTTTACACCGATATAGACACACGTACATGCAGCCGTTCATTTTTTGGGCAACGGATTCTTTTAGGGTACCCACACGGAGTAATACAGGAATGAGACCTTAATTGACAATGACGATGGGTGAACGAACTGGCTTTTGAAACTCCATCTTCGATTAAAGGACCTTTTCCTTGAACAGTGGGTAGTCTCCAGTTCGGATTAAGGTTTTAGGCCAGTGACAATTAAGGCCTAAGAACAGCAAGTACGTTAGAGAAAAGTTTTGTAAGGGTACATTATGAAATCAACTATCCGTCGAAATATGTATGCTACAATACATTTGATATGTATGATATCTTTGTGGTGGAGTAACTTACGACCATTTTACAGTTGAGTCCAAAGGTTTTCTCCAGCTTTGCCAGAGGGAAAGGATTCCACCAGTCTCTGCTAGAACGTCTGTTCTACCACTACCAAACGATGACCAACGATGACCTGCACCCATGTATTACCTTATTGCATGAGAACTACAGATGCCACAACGACATCCTCAAATTTCCATCAAAGGTGACAATGATCTTTTGACTAGTGTCATGGAAGCGTATATAACGTAGATTCAAAGGTCAATTTTTGTAAACAATGCCGGATTCTAAGGGGTTGTGCCGATTAGAAAGTTGAAATTATGCTCTAGATTGAAACTTTAGAGGCCTGACAGCCCTGCCGATGTATGTTTTTCATGGACTAAAACTCAGGTAGGTGACTTTTGACAGCCTGTTTCTTACATGATTACCATGTACATGTATTAAGATAGGAAGCTTGATTACGATCCTGTGGCCCTTACGGCGACCGCGCTACGACCTGCAGTGTCACAGAGTGCTCAACGCACGTCATAGATACAAAAATCTATTTACGTTTTGTATGCCTTGTTCTATTTCAAATATAACTATATATTTTGCATGATATTCCAATTATGTAGGCACGGGTTACGTTAATCCAATTTAGGTCCCAGTAAGGACGCAGCGTGATCGCCGTCGAGAAGAATGGGGGTCTAATGTATGACGCAAACGCTGTGCCACCTTTATACTGACTGATGTATGTTAACCAACCTTCTGATGTTACTACGTTTCCTTTTAGGTTTTCTACGGTGGAAAACTGATCTGTCGTAGTGAGGCAGAGAAACATCCGGATCCAAAGTTCTTTCCACTGCAGTTTTTCGCAGTAGCTCATGGTCAAGATTCTGCAGAAAATACCAGCACTTCATTCTACAATGACGCGGAGGTATGCAAACATTCTTGTGGGTTTCTTTGTGTGTAGAAAATGCCACTGATGTAACAAGAGTTCGTGGACCTCATATCTCCATGAAATATTCTGATTATGCAATGGCATTCAAATTTGCATAATCTATGCTTGGTCATGCACACCTTTGACACAACTTACACATGCCACAATGTTGACTGTCCAAACATTTATCACTTAGAAGAATTATAGCACTTTTGTATGAACTATACAAATTAGGAATATATTTGCATTGTTGATATATTTTAATGTTCCACCTGCCATAAACTACATATGGTACATGTATTTGAGTCCTATAATGGAAAAAATGCAAAAATAGATTAAAATAAGATCTCTACCTGCATACTAAAAATCATTGAAATTCATCGTTCCTTTGTTAAGTTATTCTGCTTGGAAAATTTTGACAAGAATCCCTCTGCAGTTTAAGAGCAGCTGGCTGCTAGGCGGAACCAAACCCACACCACTTATTTTTTATATTACAATCAAAATCGACCTTGACCTTTGTCTTCCCGACACCTTATACTAAATATTATCGTAATTATTAGAGGTTTTTGAGTTACAAACACACACACACACATACACACACACACACACACACAGACAGACACACTCAAAACAATATCTACATTTTTCGCACAGATGATAACATACCATTGGATGTTCAATATGGTTATTACACTGAAGTGTTTCTCTGCAGGTGTGGGAAGTTGCTGACCGTGTAAAAGCTGTCTGGGACTCCTGGCCAGAAGCGAAGTGGGGTGAAAAGAACCGCCAATCTATGGCACAGATAGGCGTTGTCACACCCTATCAGGATCAGGTATATATATTGAAACTTAAAATCCCAAGTCCTGATTATGAAGATATGAAATTGCCAATGACATTCTTCTAATTTTCTGTTTATGACTTACAAAAGATGGGTTGTGGTAATTTCTTTTAATATTGTGCATTACAGGTTAATAGAATTAGGCTTGCTTTACGGAGGAAGAGCTTAGCAGGCGTAACAGTGGAGACTGTCACCAACGTTCAAGGTGAGAAACAATACGGATTACATCTGACATGGAAGTGTGTGTGTGTGTAATTCTGTGTGCTTGACTCTGTGTGTGTGTGTCAGTGATTCTGCGTGCTTGACTGTGTGCGTGTGTCCAAGTGCTTGATTGTGTGTGTGCGTGTGATTCTGCGTGCGTGACTGTGTTTGTGTGGGGATGTACGTGTGTGTGTATGTGTGTGATTTTGCGTGCATGACTTTCTGTGTGTGACTGTGTGTAATTTTGATCATGGTGTCTTAAAAGATACTCTTGTTTTTCGTTAGAGGGCATTGGCTTTTGAGCGGCCTTTCATAGTCCACGCGTGCGCGGATTGAAATTACGCGTATGCAATACAATACAAGGTGAAGGAATAGTTTTAAAAGCTCACAAGTGGCCGCATTACTCTGTGTAAAATCACATTTTGAGGAGATAAATCGGGAATATACTAGAAAGGCAACATTTGCGAGCAAATACAGCATGTTTAGCCATACTCCTCGCCATGCAAAAAAAGGACTCTCCCAAAATAACAATGGACCATTCTAAAATACTTGCACTAAAAATGAATCACCCCAGTCCAAAATTGAGTCTTCCAGTAGCACTTCAACACAATATGGACCAGTCCACAACCATATCCACTTATTGATTAACAAACACACTTTTGCTAACAAATGGACTTTTTCATAATCATTCCAGCTCAAAATTGAAAGAAATAATTACGGAATCCTCCCCTTGCAAGAATGGGATATTCCGTGCCATTTCCATGTAAACCAGTCGAAAAATATCCGCTGAAAATTACACTCTTGCGCATAATCAACCCAGTTCAAAATTGAATTAAAAAAGATCAACCCCAGGGAAGAATGAAGTTTTCCATAGTATACAAATGAAGATTTGACAGGAGAAGAAGGAAATGACCAAAAACAACATATTTGAGTCAATTCCAAGTCACCGAGAGGGTTTTAATATAATATTTGTAATATGTTTGAACTATTTTGATTAAAAGAATGTCTAAGTCACAATAGTTCTAAAGTGTTCAAACAATTAGAATTGAAACTTATAACATGTTTGAACTTATTTCACATACGTTGGAAACATTTCGAACGTAACTACACAAAAATCTCTTTATTTAGAACAGTTTCAAACCATCTATCCAAATGTTTCAATGTTCGAACAATTTGTAACAAAAGATTTTCACAATTGCCCCCATAAACGAAGGTGCTAAGTCCTCCTGTGTGTTTCTGCCTATTTTCGGTGGCCGCGCTAGACCACCAGCGGATTTGTTTTGACGGAGCGTCACCCGCGCGCGACGATGTACACTGTTCGGCACCGCTAATATCCGGCATTTTCCCGCTCCAAAACACTCCACAAGACCCACGTTTTTAGTGTTTTGCCTCGTGTGCAACACGATTCGATTTGCATTACTAACGGGACGAAAATGTTATGATAGAAAAAATTCACCCCGTCCCGGCGTCCGTCCCAAAAACATGAACGACATGAAAATATATTTTCTTACAGATTCAATCACGAAAATCAACAGCATGGGATTCCAAATTTTCGCAACGGCCGACCATTTATAATGGTTGAACTTCCTTCCAAGGCGTGCGATAGATAAACATTCCCGGCACATAATAGTCACTAGTACCAGACTAACGCAAGCTCATGATGATAATAGGGAGAAAGTTTGTCAGTGAAGTTTGGCCACCAGAGTACCTCATTGGAATTCCCATACCATATTTGGCATGAATACTAGCACACCTGCGCCAGGAATGCAAGATAATTAGATTAACCCAATAGACCCCTTTCCAATTACGGCGGCCATTTTGAATTTTTCTCGCGAGAGCACATTCCAGCGCGCGCGCGCGAGATCTCATCAAAACACCCGGTAAACTTGTCTCGAGCCACACAGTTAACATGGCGTCTCCAATGGGAAGCACTGCCGAGCCATCTTCAGAGGTTAGTTGTGCTCTTCATTGACGGCATCCGCCGATATATACGCATGACACGGGTAGAGAATATTGTTGTGGACACGTAGACTTCATATCGGGTGGTATAATTGTAAATTTCTGTTCAATTTTCACAATTTCTGACGGGCTGTTTTGACGCTTATTTTGCTACGGTAAGAAAATCGTGCGTGTTTACGTCCCCTTTGCTTGTAGATTCCCGGGACAAATTTTGCTCAAGCCGGAAAAAAATCCCACAGAAGCGTACACATATCGGACTGAGATCCTTGTAGGTAGAAACTTTTAGGAATTTTGGCGATTTTGACCGTAATTTTTTCGACGCCAACCTATCGGTTTGCATGGCTTGGGGAGGCTTACGCGAACGTGACGCGTGGGCTGTGGGGAGGGGGGCGTGTTTTGTTTGTGTATGGCGTTTGTTTTGGACACTTTCGTCATCGCTTTGCCGACAATATTTTGAATTTTCGCCGGGTAAAACACATCAGAAACGTGCGCATACCGGCCTGGGGTCCTTCCGCTGGCTTCATGGGCGATTTCTTTGTCTGCCAAGATTAGCTTGGGGGTGGGGAGTTATGAGTGGGGAGGGGGCGTGTCTACAATGTATAACGTTTTGCATTTGCTCTTCTTTTTCAGGTCAACACGGACGGCGGTGAAAGAAAAAGAAAATTCACGTCCGGGGGGACATACTGCAAAGCCTATGGATGCAACAGTCGTCAGTTCAAGGGTGTCAAGGGAGAGAGAGTGCCAACAAACATCTCATTTTTCACGGTCCCTCAAAAAGTACTTAATCATAAGAAGTCACTTGAGCACTGGGCTTGTCTGGTAAAAAGACAGCTCGGAAAGGACAATTTTACCATGAACAAGAAGACTGCGTTTTGTGAAAAACATTTTAAAGAATCCGACATCATCAGGCTGACAGGATCTGGAGTTCTGCGCAAGATTCCAAAGCTCAGGGACGGTAAGTTAATATTATTTTTCCCCCGTGCATCAATGTACATGTATGTGCTTTTGATGGAAGTCAAACGATGCCTGCTTTTCACACAAAACGGTGTTCAATTTAACTAGTCATTTGTAATAAAATGTCCATTATTGCATTTGTCTTAGGTGCAGCACCAGTGATTCATTCCTGGTCAAATGCCAAACCAGAGAGGCCAACACCAAAGGAGAGACATTGCTCTGCTCCAAAGAAGCCCAAAAGTTCACATGGACTTAACTTGGTAAGTGTAATACATATGTCTTAAGTCTATGATGGAACTCGTGTATGCCATCTGCTAATTGCAAAAAGATATATGCAATAGTATGATACATTGGTGAACATTGAGTTAAGTTTCATATAGTACTTGCATGTAATGATGAATCCATAGTATGTACACTCCAATAAGCTTTTTTTCCTCTCTTATAGAATGATGTATCTGGACCTGGTACTCCTGCCATGGACATAGGCAGTGGTTCTGGCCCGGACCCTGATGTCTGCATGGACACAGAAACATTGGCCGTTGATGACAGCACTATAGCAACTTCAGACAGGTCCATGGAGACATTAATATCCCCAACACCTGTGAAAGTGAGCGTTTCTACACAGACATCTTGGACACCTGTAACTGCTTCCACCCAGACTGGGAATGATTCCACTGTTATAAATGACCATGGGTATACCTTTGTGAAAGATAACTCACAGACTTTAGAGTCCTACAAGGACTACGTTGTGAAGTTGGAAAACAAACTTATGATGGTTGAGAAGGAGTGTGATAGTCTTAAGAAATCAGTTACCATCTTAAAAGCGCAGATAATGGAGTTCAAGACATTTTCAGCTCTGACATTTAAGGAAGACAGTGCTGCTATTAGATTTTACACAGGGTTCGAAAGTTTTGATGATTTCCTGGACATGTATGAGTACCTGGCTCCCAAAGCTATTAATCTCCAGTACAGGAGGAGTGGTAAAACTGTACGTGATTCCAAGCCATATCAGAGGCCAGGGAGATGTAGAACAGGGCCAAAGAGGAAGTGTAGCCTCTTAGACCAGTTCTTTCTTGTAATGGTTAGACTGAAGGTTGGATTGTTCCACAAAGATCTTGCCATCAGGTTTGGTTTGTCAGAAAGCACAGTCTCTCGTATTGTAAGCACCTGGGTAAACTTCCTTTATTGTGAGCTTCCAAAAATGTTTCCGTTTCCATCACAATCAGTTATCAGGGCAAACATGCCATTACAGTTCTCTAAGTATCCTACCACTAGAATCATAATTGACTGCACAGAGATCTTCATCGAAGTTCCATCTGCCATGCTTGCACAGTCCCAGACCTGGTCCAACTACAAACATCATAACACATGGAAGGTACTAGTAGGAATCAGTCCAAATGGCATGATAACTTTCGTTTCGGAGTTGTGGTCGGGCAGAGTTTCTGATAAGGCTATAACTAGAGATTCTGGTGTACTAGACCTTTTAGAACCAGGGGATAATGTTATGGCAGACCGTGGCTTTGATATCACAGATATTCTGCCACCGGGGGTAACATTGAACATCCCACCGTTCAAGGGAGATCGTGCAGCTCTTTCTCCATCAGAAGTTCAGGAGACAATGGACATTGCATGTGTCCGAATTCATGTAGAAAGGGCAATTGGGAGAATTAAGAATTACCACATTCTAGACGGAGTAATGCCCATTACACACACAAAGGATGTAGACCAGATATTCAAAGTATGTGCATACCTCAGTAACTTCTTACCACCACTTGTTGAGAAATGAAGATCAACCTTCCAGAACCATTCTTACTCATGCTATTGAGAAATGGTAATGTATATATATATCATCAAATAGTTTTTCAAAGTATATACAAAAGTCCTCAATGCATTTTCAAGTTGTGTAGCATTTGTTTTGCACCACTCTGCTCAGACCTTAGACAGGTAAGGTCTCCACTGACCTGTGTTATACATACCATAGAGTTTTTTACCCCTCTTTACCCTTTGTGTCAAAAGTTCCGGAAGTATGGCTGTCTTGTAAAAGTGATCAAGCTTTGGGATGTTTTTTTTCTGCCATTCTAAATCTACCTTAATTCGTTCACAGAAGATATTAGCCTTGCCAAAGTATACAACAAAGTCTACCCAATGTAAGTTACAGCAATAAAGCTGACCCTGTACCTGATGATAATACTTGTGTGTCTTCTTGAGTCCTATACCATTGTCTACACTTGTTAAGAAGAAAGTCTTATCTTGAACAGCCTCTTGTACTGTCAGTCCTTTCTTGCTATGCGGACATTTCACTTCCACGCCTCCAATGACTTGTCCATGGCTCACCACCAGTCTGTCAACAGAGGCACCGAGCCAGGGTCTCTCAAGAGACAGAACAAGTCCTACTTCTGTGCATGTTGCACCAGGGTTTGCTTGTTGGAGGGACTTAACATACTCCCCCACTGCAACATCCTCAAAGCGGTTTCCATATTGAGTTGCCTTGGTGGAGAAAGTGCGGTACATAATGGACCGAACCTTGTTGGATGGTTCGACTCTACATGTGATTGCAGAGGAAAAGTTTGACGCTGTCAGTTTTTTCTGCCTTTCTTCCTTCCAGGATTCACTACAAGATTGTCCCCGGGTTGCTATTTCAGTTGCAGTTTGTTCTTCTTTTGTGATTTTTATGGCCTGAACATATGTGTCCATCATATCTGTGAAGGAGCTTTCAGAAAAGTCGTAATAATCATTGAAGGGAGTGGTGTCTGTCGCTGAAGTGGAGTCTGTCGCTGAAGTGGAGTCTGTCGCTGAAGTGGAGTCTGTCGCTGAAGTGGAGTCTGTCGCTGAAGTGGAGTCTGTCGCTGAAGTGGAGTCTGTCGCTGAAGTGGAGTCTGTCGCTGAAGTGGAGTCTGTCGCTGAAGTGGTGTCTGTCGCTGAAGTGGAGTCTGTCGCTGAAGTGGAGTCTGTCGCTGAAGTGGAGTCTGTCGCTGAAGTGGAGTCTGTCGCTGAAGTGGAGTCTGTCGCTGAAGTGGAGTCTGTCGCTGAAGTGGTGTCTGTCGCTGAAGTGGAGTCTGTCGCTGAAGTGGAGTCTGTCGCTGAAGTGGAGTCTGTCGCTGAAGTGGAGTCTGTCGCTGAAGTGGAGTCTGTCGCTGAAGTGGAGTCTGTCGCTGAAGTGGAGTCTGTCGCTGAAGTGGAGTCTGTCGCTGAAGTGGAGTCTGTCGCTGAAGTGGTGTCTGTCGCTGAAGTGGTGTCTGTCGCTGAAGTGGAGTCTGCCTCATCATACAGCACGAACATGGACTTTGGGTTTCTCTTTTGATATTTTGCCTTCAACTTGTTCAGGGCTTCAATGTCTATCTCCCTCTGGTGGGGTGCCCGTGGATCATAGTGACTTGTTTGTATATATTCAACTTTCTTCCCATAGCTTATTTTCCCCAGTTTTACCTTTCTAATGGACTCAGCTTCAACCTGTTGGAAAAATATAAGAATAGTTGTGCATTAGCTTGATGACTCAATGGGAAGCAACATTATTGTAGCTTTAAAACCTAAATCATCTTTATTTCAGATTAAGCATCACTTCATTGAAGGTAAAGACTCATGTAATAGTCACAGACACAAGCCTGCAAAGACAAAGCTGAGTGACAACACAGTCGTAACACTTAATGGTGATAGAATATCACTTCAATGGACAATCAAAGTGTGATATATTAGCACAAAATTTTTGAAGAGGATATCTAACCTTGTCGTTACGTGGAACGTTCCACTTTGAAAGTTCAGATGTGGATGAAAGTCGGGATGTGGATGGCAGGGGTGTTGGGTGTTCTTTCAGATCTGTCTTGTTGAACGCCTCTATGGCAAACAGCAGTCCACCAATATGATTACATTTCCCCTGGCCTCCAGGTAATGTCCTGTAGTAAAAATATTGAACTTGTTACTAGAATAGTACAAAAAAAAGACTAAAACTGTAATAAAGTTAATATACAATCTGTATAAGTCAGCAATCTCATCAATGTCAGTGTGAAGCCAACGGGGCTAACACAGATAGATCTTTCATTAGAGGTCATCTGTGTAGTGTATTGCTGTGGAAAAGGGACTATGCAGTGGTGATGCGACAAGAAGAAGAAGGGGTGCCCAGGCGATCATCATCTTGAAATCCTGAAAGTTTTTCCATAATGTGAGTTAGTTAATTTGGATATCAATGTGAGTAGTGAGTGGAACAAAAGCCAACTGGGCTTGCATAGATGGATTTGTCAGTCACCCTGCTGGACAATTACATGCCGCCCTCTGTACTGTGCCGTTGTGGAATGCGATGATGGGGGAATACTTAATCTTCTTCATGCTGGGGATGACTTTGGCCCGGACATACACTGTGTTGTGTTTCTTTGCTATTTCAATATTTTTTACATTACCTTCAGAAAAGTATTGGAAACCTCTTAATTTTTTGTATGACGTTGTTGCGAGTTCAGTGTGCTGGTACTTCTTTTTCTGGCAAATCAAGTAATCATAGAGTCCGGCAAAGTTAAAAGATGGCAACTGTCTCATATCGTTATTGAATATGGACCGACTGGTTTCCTGTTCAAGTGATTTGTATGAGGGATCAATAGTGCTAGACGTGCCAGCATCAGTACTACATGTACTGGCATTTTCAGGGCCTCCCTGCAGCCTCTCAAGATGGGCATTGGCCCTTGCGACCAAAACAGACTTGTTACCACTCTGCACAAGTCCATATGACTTAAGAACTAATTTCAAATCTTGTACCCGCAGACGCTCAAGGTCATCCCTCGTTCGCAGCCTCTTTTCTCCAAAAACCAGACCTGAGGATGAAATCATAAAATGGAACAGGACAGAATAATGTGTCAATTTCAATACCTTGGATTGAGTTTGATGTGACTAAGTAAAGATGAGCAAATATGATATTAAAAATATGTTTGGACTATAAATAATAGTATAATTAGAAGGGGATGCATGGCTACCTATTCTATACAAGTCACAGGAAACAAAGCTGTAATGAAATGGTTCAAAAGAATAATAGATAACCCAACGACTTACAGGGAGGATCATAGGCCTCAGTGGTCGTATCTGACACACTTTCTGCGGACGGCGTGTTGACCTGAAAAAGAAGAGCAAATGCAAAACGTCATTCATAACCTATCTCCCCAAGCTAATCTTGGCAGACAAAGAAATCGCCCATGAAGCCAGCGGAAGGACCCCAGGCCGGTATGCGCACGTTTCTGATGTGTTTTACCCGGCGAAAATTCAAAATATTGTCGGCAAAGCGATGACGAAAGTGTCCAAAACAAACGCCATACACAAACAAAACACGCCCCCCTCCCCACAGCCCACGCGTCACGTTCGCGTAAGCCTCCCCAAGCCATGCAAACCGATAGGTTGGCGTCGAAAAAATTACGGTCAAAATCGCCAAAATTCCTAAAAGTTTCTACCTACAAGGATCTCAGTCCGATATGTGTACGCTTCTGTGGGATTTTTTTCCGGCTTGAGCAAAATTTGTCCCGGGAATCTACAAGCAAAGGGGACGTAAACACGCACGATTTTCTTACCGTAGCTAAATAAGCGTCAAAACAGCCCGTCAGAAATTGTGAAAATTGAACAGAAATTTACAATTATACCACCCGATATGAAGTCTACGTGTCCACAACAATATTTTCTACCCGTGGCATGCGTATATATCGGCGGATGCCGTCAATGAAGAGCACAACTAACCTCTGAAGATGGCTCGGCAGTGCTTCCCATTGGAGACGCCATGTTAACTGTGTGGGCTCGAGACAAGTTTACCGGGTGTTTTGATGAGATCTCGCGCGCGCGCGCTGGAATGTGCTCTCGCGAGAAAAATTCAAAATGGCCGCCGTAATTGGAAAGGGGTCTATTGACCAATCAGGTGGTCGCAAGGCTCACAGGCATGCAAGGCCAGGTGCAAGGCACTTGGGGTCAATGACCTTTAGGTCATATGTAGTATTGAAAGTGACAGAAGTGGCAAATATTGTCAAGAAAGCCCAAAATAAATCGTTTTGAATATATGTATGCCAAAAATGGGAATGTAGTCCTTTAAATATTTGTTCAAGCCACATATACAGCAAATTTCAGGTCATTCGGTTGAAATACCAGGGCGCAGGAGGCCAAGATATGCCAGAAATAGCCTAAAAACCTCAATAAAATCACTTTCAAGGTCAATATCAAAAAAAGGAAAAGAACGCACATTGGTTTTTGCCTACATTACCTCTGTACCAAATTTCAGGTCATTTGGTCAAAAAATGACAGAGATGAATCCATTTGAAGATTTGACAGGAGAAGAAGAAACATGAGTAACTAGAAAGGCAACATTTGCGAGCAAATACAGCATGTTTAGCCATACTCCTCGCCATGCAAAAAATGGACTCTCCCAAAATAACAATGGACCATTCTAAAATACTTGCACTAAAAAAATGAATCACCCCAGTCCAAAATTGAGTCTTCCAGTAGCACCTCAACACAATATGGACCAGTCCACAACCATATCCACTAATTGATTAACAAATACACTTCTGCTAAAAAATGGACTTTTTCATAATCATTCGAGCTCAAAATTGAAAGAAATAATTAAAGAATCCTCCCCTTGCATGAATGGGATATTCCGTGCCATTTCCATGTAAACCAGTCGAAAAATATCCGCTGAAAATTACACTCTTGCGCATAATCAACCCAGTTCAAAATTGAATTAAAAAAGATCAACCCCAGGGAAGAATGAAGTTTTCCATAGTATACATATGAAGATTTGACAGGAGACGAAGGAAATGACCAAAAACAAAATATTTGAGTCAATTCCAAGTCACCGAGAGGGTTTTAATATAATATTTGTAATATGTTTGAACTATTTTGATTAAAAGAATGTCTAAGTCACAATAGTTCTTAAGTGTTCAAACAATTAGAATTGAAACTTATAACATGTTTGAACTTATTTCACATACGTTGGAAACATTTCGAACGTAACTACACAAAAATCTCTTTATTTAGAACAGTTTCAAACCATCTATCCAAATGTTTCAATGTTCGAACAATTTGTAACAAAAGATTTTCACAATTGCCCTCATAAACGAAGGTGCTAAGTCCTCCTGTGTGTTTCTGCCTATTTTCGGTGGCCGCGCTAGACCACCAGCGGATTTGTTTTGACGGAGCGTCACCCGCGCGCGACGATGTACACTGTTCGGCACCGCTAATATCCGGCATTTTCCCGCTCCAAAACACTCCACAAGACCCACGTTTTTAGTGTTTTGCCTCTTGTGCAACACGATTCGATTTGCATTACTAACGGGACGAAAATGATAGAAAAAATTCACCCCGTCCCGGCGTCCGTCCCAAAAACATGAACGACATGAAAATATATTTTCTTACAGATTCAATCACGAAAATCAACAGCATGGGATTCCAAATTTTCGCAACGGCCGACCATTTATCATGGTTGAACTTCCTTCCAAGGCGTGCGATAGATAAACATTCCCGGCACATAATAGTGACTAGTACCAGACTAACGCAAGCTCATGATGATAATAGGGAGAAAGTTCGTCAGTGAAGTTTGGCCACCAGAGGGTACATTCATTTAACGTTACAAGCTAGCGCAAAGGGGCGAATCATTGACCTTACCGGGGACTGACTCTACTGGCCTAATCATTCCTGTTTTGCCGAATTCTACGATCCATACGCCCGTACGTAGGACATGTAGGAAGGCCTGGTGGTGGACGCTACACATCACGGGAGACGCGTGTTGGTCCGAGACAGACAGCGGCGTGCTTTCGATCGCGTAGCGGCGACGCACCGCTGCGACAACGTGCGGGACCAAAACGCCTGTCCCCAGTGAGACCATGTGTTTTGCGCGGCATGCCCCGAATCCGTCTACCATTGCTGAATGTAGCCCGATTCATAGAGGTCTATTTTGTAAGCATTATTTCATGTACCCCTCAGCGTGAGAATTCCTTGTGCAACACTTCGCTACATTATATGTTTAAGTTTCCCCGCGCACCGCCTACCACCCGCCTTTGATCATGTATGAAGTCGGCGGCAGAGAGAGATCATCAATCAATTTTGACAGGAGTGTCGCGCCAGTCTGAGGAGAAACGATCTCCCGTGTTGTGTTGAATAATTTGGAGTTTGAAAATATCTGGAATAACTAATGCTAGAATAAACATTCACAAAATCATTGATTTAACTTGTTTTCTGTTATAAAATTTCCTAAACTGCAATTTAACCACTGAGTTTAAGGGAACATGGTGTTTTCCCGATAATCACGTTAAATGTTTATGTCCGGTCTTTCCTCCTCGTAAGCAAACTTCCAGCTTGGCCAGGTGCAAGGCACTAGGGGTCAATGACCTGTAGGTCATATGTAGTATTGAAAGTGACAGAAGTGGCAAATATTGTCAAGAAAGCCCAAAATAAATCGTTTTGAATATATGTATGCCAAAAATGGGAATGTAGTCCTTTAAATATTTGTTCAAGCCACATATACAGCAAATTTCAGGTCATTCGGTTGAAATACCAGGGCGCAGGAGGCCAAGATATGCTAAAAATAGCCTAAAAACCTCAATAAAATCACTTTCAAGGTCAATATCAAAAAAAGGAAAAGAACGCACATTGGTTTTTGCCTACATTACCTCTGTACCAAATTTCAGGTCATTTGGTCAAAAAATGACAGAGATGAATCGATTTGAAGATTTGACAGGAGAAGAAGAAGAAGAAACACTAGACTGGCCGTCATTTGCTTTAAGAGCAAATTCAGCATATTTCACTTCGCCCCCCATGCAATAATTGATCTTTTGACGAAATGGACCATCCAAAAATTCTATCTAAACACAAGAAGACTTGTCCCAAGATCTATTGATTCTTCATCTACATTCATTAACATGCTTGAACATATGCAAAGATACACAACAATACTATACACTATATATAAAAGTACAATACTATACATCACCCTGGAAAAATGCGCAAACATGCACTATGCAAATATACAAAACTATACAACTCTATTACTATTTAGGAGGGGGAAGGGCTTCGTGGCACATACAAAGGCCGACCCGACATTGGTTTATTACCTTCGCCGAGAAGGTTATGCAAAGGGTAGCGTTTGTGTGTTTGTTTGTGTGTAACGTACAGCATAACTCAAGAAGGCTTGGATGGTTTGTCTTGATATTTGGTAGGTGGGTAGATCTTGATGAGACTAAGAAATGATTAGATTTTGGGTCCCCTAGCGGCTTGTTACGGAACTGCAGCGGAACTTCCTGTTTTTATATCTCGTGTTCTGGACAAGCTATGGAACTGATTTTTGAGTGGTACATAGCTCTTTGGACAGAGAGTAAGTGGTATGGGTTTGGCCCCCTAGCGGCTTTTTTGGAACTGCAGGAGCAGGTTTTGGTTCAGACTTTGAAAGGGAATAACTCAAGAAGGGCACGATGGATGGTCATGAATTTTGGTAAGTAGATAGCTTGAGTGATGACGTACATGATTTAATAGATACTTAGTATGTAAATCATTATCTAATTTGCATAATTAATGAGGAAAGTTTATACAGCCGCCAAAGTCCATGGTAGGACTCTCAAACATGTGACATATGTATCTGAGGAAGAGAGAAATATTAATAGATATCAACTATGCAAATGAAGACCTCATTTGCATAATTAATGAGAAAATACTACAACTCAAGATGGGCTTGATGGATGGTCATGAATTTTGGTATGTACATAGCTGACGTGATACTTTGTATGATTGGACGATAATTATGCAAATCAGATTCTAATTTGCATAATTGATTACAAAATTAAAAAACCTGCTGTGTTCCATGATATGACTATTCAAATATGTGACATTTGTAACTGAGGAAGAGAGGGATGTTGATAGATAGAAACTATGCAATTGTAGGCCTTATTTGCATAATTAATGAGTAACTACGTTATTTCCAGACAGGTAAATGATGGCAATTTCACAGTTGTGGCATCTGGAAGTTATGTGAAGGTAACATAGTTGAATCAAATTATGCTGATAAGGACCTCATTTGCATAATTGATGATGTTAGCAAAACCTTCTTTGTTAAGCTTATACTTTGGACAACGTTTCTTATTCGGGTGAAGACGATCAACTAGTATGATTCATAATTGATGAGAGACACTCCTAATACGTCAGTCATAAAGGTTAAAATCATTTGACGAAGGTATGAGGTCGTGGAACTCTAGTTTTATATAAAACAATTTCATATGTAAACTATTATGAGATAAATAGCATATGAAATTTCTAGTCTATTCTTAACCTTGCTATTCAAAAAGTATTAACAATTTAAGTTGTGTTGAACCCCTACAACGCAAAATGAACTATTAAAAACGTGCTAGATAACTACCGCATAAAAACCAACAATGCCTGTCTTTTTTACAGTAAAATTATTTCAACAATTCAAAAGTTTGCCTATATTCATTCACATCATGTGTAGACGATCGCGCTTTGAGAGGCGCTTGTGAAGTATTACTTCCTGGGTCAAAGGTTGTTGGTGCGGAAAGTGAAACTGCATGCAAACCTGCTCGCAATCGATCAGATCGGCCTACCTCGGCCTAGTGGTATATCATCATCGTTGGTATGGGTTTAATTATAAGTTGTATATAAGTGCGACACAACCAATTCAGAGACGGATTGCATTTTTCTCGTCGTCAAGTCGTGATTTATTAGTGGTTGAAGCCGCCATAATTAAATTTGACCATGCCCCAAAAACCATGTTTATTTGGCAACATTTGCGAGAGCATCATACTTTGCCAATCTCCCTCGGAGTCCCTCTCGATGCATAAATTGACTGTTTCAAAATCACCCGTGCAAAAAAATTCTCTATTCAAGCTCTGCGAGACGCCAAGAGCTTCTTAGTGCAAAGGCTTGCGTGTTTACCTGCAACATGACCTCAGGTTACCTGAAAAGAACACATGTTCTTTGGCCAGCAGCAAATGGAACGCCCGGAACTTTAGATAGAACATGGATTCTTAGATAGAACATGGAACGGGGACAGCACTTTTGACCCGTTTTTGGTCTGAAAATTGGTCTAGAAGTCCCCAAAACAAAGCATTTTGAAGTGAAGTACACCCGAAATGTGATTGAAGTCCTGTAGGGACATGTTCAAGGCACCCTTGTGCCGAATTCCAGGTCATTTGCTTGTAATACCAGGGCACAGGAGCCAAAAATATAGAAATTGCCTAAAAATGCCCCAAAAAACCTCCATAAAAATGATTTTAAGGCCTGTTTCAAAACGATTTAAAAAGGGCCTAAGGGTATTCGCCATCTTTACCTCCATGCCAAATTTCAGGTCGGTTGGGTAAGAAATGGCGGAGTAGAAGCCATTTGAAGATTTGTCAGGAGGAGGAGAAGAAGAAGAAGAAGAAGAACCAGACAAATACAATATATTTCACTCTACCCATACCTCTAGGTATGGGAAGTGAAATATAATGAGAGAAAACAATATGTTTAGCCATACTTATGGCTAAACATAAAAACAATATGTTTAGCCATACTAGGTATGGCTAAACATAATTATACTTCTACGTACACGACAATGTTTCCTCACTTCAAATCCAAAATGATACAACATGCACGGTGTACGTTGTAAATATATGGCATCCCTCCAAATTCATAGAAAATACAGTGTTGATAACAATGCAGATTTAATTAACTAAAGGTTAACAAATGTTGATGAAATTATAGACTTTTGTCTATATCAAAATACATGAATTTCAGGCAAGGAGTATCGGGCCCTTTTCCTGAGCACAGTAAGAACCCGAGCGACCTGCTGTGGTGAACAACTAAACCCACTCCAGGAAACCTACAAAGAGGAAACCTCTGACTTCGGTTTTCTCTCAGATCCAAAGCTTCTGAACACCGCGATCACGCGTGCAAAGTCTTTCGTCGGTGTTGTTGGTGATCCTGTATCACTCTGTTCAGTTGGTAGTTGTAGCAAGATCTGGCTTGAATACATCGAAGATTGCAGTAGGAACGGAGGCCTCCAAAGAACAAGTGTTGAAGAAATCAAAGACTACTTGAATATGCTAGAAATGGAGGCACCCTCTCTATCGGTGGCTAGTGTCTTGCGCCCAGAGGCACCCATATTTCTTCCACGAGGCGTTCAGCAACCGAACTTAGAGGCCCAGAGGTCGCAAAGGAAACAGCAAGAAGAGAGCAGGAATCAGGTCAAATTGTCGCCATCAGCTGGAGGAGGAGAATCTAAGAAGTCATCACCAGTTAAAGACCGCAAGCCAACTTGTTCAGCAAGCAAGCCCACGGCAACTTCTCCAACAGCCTTGCAGTTGCCTCATCCGGCGAGTAGTCAGATTTCTCCGCAACAAGAGCCTGGAGACGCTGTACGTCAAGGACTGGGAAGACAGAGTCAGGCAAGTGGAAAACAGAAGCCAGATCTTATCTCTTCTGCAATCCAGAGGCAAATCAGCAAGGTGGAATCAAATGTGGGAGATGACTTGAATACTTCAAGCTCTTCCGACAGTGATGATGTGATAGATATCCAGACACCTAAAGAGAAGACCCAAGATACCATCGATCGAATCGGAACCCCATCCCTTGCAGAGCAAAAAACACGAGACATTGGTGGGAAAGTAAACAGTGTTGGAAAACCTGTAGAGCATTTCCAGTCACCCATTGGGGCTTCAAAAATGGACGAGGCAATGTCCCGTCACAGACATGCCTCCACTGATTCCACTGACTCCAAGACATCTCGCACACCTGCATTGGATCATGCAAAGACCGAGCACCTAAAGCAAGCAGAAGCTACAAAGCCATCCACGACTGACACGTTTACTGATGAACAGGACAAGATTGTGAAAGAGCTGCAGAAACAGGTCCGAAGGGCGGAAGATCCAAACTACGCACAGGACAGGGAGTACGAAGAGGAATACCCCAAGCCACGTGAAGCGTTGGGTGCTGATGAACCGAAGAAGCCATACGTGCCAGACAGTAAAAGTAGCCATGGCGAACAGAAAGGAAGGATGAAACCCACCCCACTGTTTAAACTTGGCACCAGCCTTGCCTCTACTTCAGACCGAACAGCACTGTCGATAGAGGGGTACAGTGCAAGGTACACCTATGCAGAGTATGATGAAGAAGCTGAGAGGCTGAGAGGAGGTAAACTCAAATATCAAAAGCACTTCGACGAGTACACGCTGTATGCACTTCTGGAAAAGCAGCCCAATAAATATGTTAAATGCAGAATCCAGATGTCAAAAGCAATGTCCGGACAAGGGCATGGCGTGATGGAAGATCCTGCAGAAGAAGACATTCAGCTGTGTAGTCCTAAGAGACTGAACCGTGCATTTGATGGAGATGAGGTAGTTGTAGAACTGGACACAGAGCAAAATGACGAGAGCTCTACTGGAGACACCGCAAAGAAAGAACAAGCTGGAAGAGCCGGGAGCGTCATTGGAGTACTGCGCCCCGCCGTCCCACGCGAAGAGCTACAATTCGTTTGCTATGTCGACGATCATGATCCAAACGTCCTCATCCCTGTACAAAAAGGTGCTCCTAAATTTCAGAACGTGGTCCCACAGGACATAAAAGGCCCTATTGACTTTATCCAAGTCTATAGCATTACGGATGACGGGACGCTTAAATCCAGAAAGCGTGTTCCACACCATCGTGTTGCCAAACGCCGAGGTCTCTTTGTCACACGTTTCCTGAAATGGGAGCCACACTTTATCTACCCACTCGGAGCTGCGACCAGACTGATCGAGCCAGGTGACACCGAGGAACATGCCGTGAACGCTCTGATGGCCGATCACATGATACAAGAAACCTTCCCCAAGCAGGTGCTAGACCATGTTGACCGGATGTTTCCAAAGGACCTTGCTGCAATCGACAGCTATCCCAACCGCCACGACCTGACAGATCTTGTAGCAGTAACTATTGACCCGCTGGGAGCACGTGATCTCGACGACGCTCTGAGTGTGTGTCAACTCAAGAATGGGAAGTATGAAGTAAGCATTCACATTGCAGATGTGTCTAACTTCATCAAGAAAGGCGACCCTGTTGATCGTGAAGCTCTCGCACGAGGTACATCCTATTACCCCCACACCGCTGCGAAAGAGATGGTGCCCATGCTTCCGCCACAGCTATGTACCAACCTGCTGAGTTTGATACCAACGGGAGAGAAATACGCCATCACTGTTTGTGTGGAAATTGACGAGAAAAGTGGCAACATCAGCAAACGACGATTTTTCCCGAGCAAGATCAGGCCTAAAGTACAACTGACGTATCATCAGGCGCAGAGCATTCTCAATGGAGACAAGGTGACAGGAGAAGGCATTGACCGAGATGTTGTTCTCAGCATCCAACGACTTGGACGAATATCAAAGATGCTGCGTACCGAAAGGCTCCGTGAACTTGCATTCCTGCGCAATAACGTAGATGAGGACATGCCATGTTCTGATGCGCATTATCTGGTGGAGGAGTTCATGATAATGGCCAACAACTTCGTAGCGGAGCACGTGATGGAGCACTTCCCATACTGCACCTTGCTTCGACGCCAGCTTCCGCCAAAGGATCACAGGATGATAGAATGGAAAGAGACCCATGGAGACACAGCTGAAGAGTCTCTTTTGCTGTCAAAAGAAATGGACAGGTACAACAGCATAGGCCGCATCACTGGCATTAAAGGGAGCGATGACCAGCACTTGAGGGTCATCATCATCCGAGAGGTAATCTGGACCGAAATCAGCCGAGCGGCAGAAAATGGTGACATCCAGAAGCTGCAGATGCTGGTACTTTTCGATGACAATCATCCACAGCTAGCCGTCGCCAAGGGCCACTACCGCCGTATCCAGAGTCGCGCCGTGTATGTCAGCTCCGGACAGTACCAGGATCATCCGGAAATGTACGGTCATTTCTCGCTCAACATCCCTGCTTACACTCACTTCACATCACCCATCCGAAGGTACGCTGACATTGTCGTACACAGGCTTCTGGTTGCCGCCATGACTGGGAGCACGTGTCCATATGAGCAGGACGAAATGGAAGATCTGTGCGCTCACCTTACACAGAAAGCGTGGAATTCAAAGGCGTTCGATAAGAGAGTATCCTTGATCAAGATGGCTTTCGAGATTCAAAAAATGGTAAAAATGGTACAACAGCCATTCATTGAAAGCATTGATGGAAGACGAATCCATCTCAACTTCCCAGACTGCCCTGACATCCCAGCTTCCAACAGAACCATCAGTATGGCGCACCTGCAGCCTGACCAGCAGCCTACCTGGATTGAGGGGACGGTGACGTTTGTCTGGAGGCCACGCATATACGACCTTTCCAGGTTCAATCAAGAGAGCTACAGTTCGAACCGAAGCTTGTTGCCCGATGACAATGCTGTGAAGATTTGCACATACACCAAGAGGATTTCATCCTCGACATGGAAAGCAATGATTGAAGCCATCAGAGATAATGACATGGGGTCCCTAAAGCAGGTTGTGGATCATGCAAATCAAATGGAGGTCCATAATGATAGCGAACAGAAGCGTCTGTTGGAGATAAGCAGGGCCGAAACGAGCGCGGCTACAGGAAGTCTCCAAAGGCATAGAACACAAGGTGTGAAAGAGGACCACGAAGATGAACTTCTCGCTGAAGAGGAAGGCAACTCAACTGGTGCCTCAGATCAATGCAGTGGTGAGAAGAGCGCAGCTGGTGAGCTCCGAAGATACAACAAAACAATTGAAGTGGCCTACTCACCTTATGACGTCGTACAGGTCAGTATTATCAAAGCTGGTAAGAATAATCTACTTTCCTGTACCTTGATCTGTTTAATGACTCTTTAAATTCATTAGTGAATTGTCACTGATTCATTCTCCTCTTGTATTCTCTTTGTCTTATTCTGTCTTATTCTCTTTGTCCTTCCTTGTGTCCACTAGTGACTACAGCAAATCACAAGGACATCTTTGTCTACACATGGCAAGTAAACCTAAACTAATCCAGTGTTCGATCAGAATTCGATCAGAATTTGATCAGAATCCGATCAGAATTCAATCAGAACTCGATCAGAATTCGATCAGATACCATGATCATGTATTGGTAGATGATAGATCCTTTTCACTTCTCAGCAATTTTGAATGACCTTCAATATCCCAGATCAGACTTTGAAACTTTTTTTCCTTCTAGTTTTTAGATGGATCAATGATATGCTATTTGGCAAACGTTCAGTCTGTATCATTCGGTCGTCGTCTTCCTCATTAACGCTCATTTCTGAATATACTTTTTCACAGGTACAACTGACAACAGAGATGTACCGTGGACTTCGAACACCAACCATTCAGCTGCTGAAGCTGACACCAGCTGTAGACATATGCCTAGAACATCGCCGCGACCCGGTTGGAGTGTTCACCACTCGCACAGGTGAAATGGCCTCAAAAGGTAGGCTGGCTACGTTTGAAAAGACGTTTTCTACAGAGATCACATTATTCTCCAAGCAGGGGTTTTGGTCGAGTGGGCTAGGAGTGTAAGGGATTTTTAACATTTCTCTCGTGGAGGAGGAGGAACGTGAAAAATTCCGTTCACTCCTAGCCCACTCCACGGAAACCTCTGCTCGGAGAAATATAACTATAACACATTACATATTTTATATTCATTGATTGATTGGTTGGTTGGTTGGTTGGTTGGTTGGTTGGTGGGTATGTGGGTGGGTGGCTGGGTGGTTGGTTTGTTTGTTTGTTGGTTGGTTGGTTCGATGGTTGGTTGGTTGGTTGGTTGGTTGGTTGGCACACAAACGTTCGACAGGGTTCACAACACAATAAAGAGCCTGTGTGGTGCCGATACATACTTGAATTTATATCCTCAAGAAGCGCTTATTTCATTTATAATTAAACCAGAAATCCCGTATGTTACAGAGAGGTATGACTCCATGAAGCAGTACGTACAACTGTGGCGTCCAGTTGTGGAGATGGAAGCAGCGAACAGCAGTAATAAGGACGAAAAAGAAGTCACTATCATGGGGATCAAGGTAGGTCGAACTTTGTGTTTAGGATTTTTCCAGCTTTCAAAATGTTGGGTAATCATAAAATGCTGTTGCGGGGTCCATTTACAGATGTACCATCACTATTACAAAAAAAAAGAGTGGCGTCGCGGTGGCCCATGGCCAGTGCAGGGTGTTTGGCCCCAGAACCCAGAGGTCCTGGGTTCAAATCCGGGTCCCCTGATTTGTGTCGTTAACGTTGGACCCTTGGAAAAGGCACTTGACACGACTTTCCTCACTTCAGTCAGGTGGAAATGAGTACCTAACTTTGGTTAGTGACGTCCCTCGGATAGGACGTTAAATGGAGGTCCCGTGTTTGAGGAGAGCCACATCTCGAGCACGTAAAAGAACTCACCGCGCTTATCGAAAAGAGTAGGGTCCTTCCCGGTGTGAGTGGATCAATGTCCGGATATACAGCTTGTTACGCCATAAGGCAGTTTACCGGGTATGCAATACGCACAACATTCTAAAAGAATGGACGAATAAGAAAGAAAAGGCTAGGTAATTTAGTAACTCACAGATTCTATGTATTTTTTTCTCTCAGATTCAATGGAGAAAGAAGCGGGGCAAGATCCATGGGACGTTCCAGATCCCCGGGCAGTTTGCACGAGCCTGCTGCTTCCTCATCAGACCAGGCGATCAGCTGTGCGTCAGATATGCAAATATAGACAGCACCAGTGACGTCATCAACACCAGGGAGAGTGAGGATTCATCAACAGAGGAGAGTGATGACACTTTCTCAGAGGACAGGTATCTCAAAATTCTTTACCTTTTTTCTGGATATACCATATCATTGTCACTGTGTGACAGAGTTTCTTTTAAAAAGTGCCATCACTCTATAAGCCAGTCACAGTCTTACGTCAACGTCGTTACATTTGTGGTCGGTTTTTCATCTGTTTCCATACAGCTTTGAGTCAGCATACTCTGCTGTTGAGGAGCCTTTGGAAGATCCACTTACCAAGAAGGACAAGAAAGGGCCAACATGGGTCGCACACTGTATTGTGCACGAGGTCACACCACGTCCTGTTCGTGTCAGGGAACGAGTTGACAAGTACAGGATTGCCGTTCGACTTCATCACCATAGTGCAGACTTACCGAAATGCTTGTTGGAGCCAGCATTTGGTGCTAGACGGTCTTGCACTGTGGAGCATATTCAAGTTCCTGTTCCAATAAGGTATTTTTGAATAAGGTCCTTGACTTACTTTGAGACCATTTTGTAATTCCGTATAATGATACTAATTTAAAATGAAGTCCTAATATATAGAAGACACAGCAAATATAGATTTTCTTCATTAATGATGCAAATCAAGTCCTAATTTACGTAATGTGCTTTTCATTATGTACATCTTTGTCCAAGCTACATGCATACTGAATATAATGGAAATCCATAGTTCTTTTGCTAAGTCATTCTCCTTTAAATATTTTGATAAAAATGTCCCTGCAGTTAGATAAAGCTGCTAGGGGGCAGTGCTTACACCACTTCTTTTATTGCATTACAAGCAATCTGCCACCAATAAAGATTAAGACTACAGCACGTCCAGGACAAAAAATTAAAAAAACGGAAATTCTGCAGCAATACCAAGGTCATATACCAGGAGGCTCAAAACTGACATTGACCTTCGTCTTTCCACATACTACATATAATCGTAATCCATCCAGAGGTTTTTAAGTTATGCTGACTCCAAACCCGTAAATACACACAGACACACCGACACGCCAAAACTTTACCCCCATTTTCATGTCGGTAATAACGCTTATTATTTGGTTCAAGGCGAATGCGGGGTGCAGTGGAAGGACTTGTGGACAAAAGCAAAGAATATGCGATTCTAGAAGAAATCTGCATCAACCAACATCCTGAACGTCTTCAGATGACAGGTAAGTCCAAACAAATATCACTTCAATTGATTTTCAGTGTTGCACGCTGCTTATCAGATTATAACGGAGTTCCTGTGAAACTTAAGCTGCTCGCTCTTGTGCAGATCCAGACTTAAAATCAAGATCCAGAGATGACTACTTGGGCACCATGCATCAAGGATTGTATCTGAATGACTACCAGAAGGCAGCAGTGCAGAGGGCTCTCTGCTGCCCCTTCTACGTCATACAAGGACCGCCAGGTACAACTCTCCTTTATTTTGTTTTCAAACAGATAATACTGTCGCATGCCTCTGTAGATTTGTTAAAGTCACTCAAAGACAATTTTGATGTTTCTTGGAACCAATCCTTTACAATGTTTGAACGCATGTCATCCCGAACGGAAAGGGGGAGGGAGTAATTGACACCGGCGTGAACAATCCTTCTAATATTCAAGATCAGTAAAAATGACGCCATGTTAGATGTCCACAACCAAGTGCCAGCAAAGATAAACTCTCCAGAAAACAGGTAGAATATGTGAAAAAAAAGGTGTTTTTCTCCTGATACGGGGAAAGGGGCCCGACCACGCGGGTTTGAAGTAAAAACATGCAATGACCGCAGGTGACCCCAAATCGCGCGTCCGGATCGAATTACATCATTTAGAACATCGTGGAACAGCGTTCGAAATCGGCTGGACATGAGCATGAATCTAACCACCGTGTTCATCAATAACTTAATCCAAATATGATCTATATTGCAGGCACAGGGAAGACCGTTACAGGCGCACACTTGGCTTACAAGATGGCCAAAAGGAATCGAAATGCCCGAAACGGAAACATTGTCACGTACTGCGGACCTTCAAACAAATCCGTTGACGTGGTTGCAGGTACTTACAGCAATTCTGACTTCCAAAGGTTTTGTCATATATATTGGTACATTAGAAATATTCCTGATTTCGGTTACAATGTTCATTTTTTTTTCTCTGGCATTATGTTGAAGGAAATATACTAACAATGTGTTTCTGTTTTGCTTTTATTGATATTCTTCTATTCCTCACAGAGTTACTGATGAAATACGAGTTGAAAGTCCTACGTGTCTACAGCAAGAGGATCGAGGAGACAGACTATCCTATCCCAAACTATCCACGATCGTCTCAAAAGAAGACATCGAACGAGAAACTCCGGAACATTACCCTACATCACAGGATACGACAGCCCGGGACTCCATACGGACAACAACTCCGTGAGATGGAAGAGACATTCCGGAGAAAACAGCAGGATCATGAGCTCATAACAGACAATGAGACCGACAGTTACCTTAACCTTATCTACGAGGCATCCAGTGAAGTGATCAAAGGTATAGCTCATATCACATTATTGCAAGGACCATTTTTTACAATGATTATAAACTGATAAGGAGCCTACTGTTAAAGGAAACCCAAGCTGCAAGCAATATTAGAGCCCGAAAATCGGATTTTGAAAGTCAATTTATTTAGTCATTTTCTATACATGATAAAACAACACTATCACAATGTATAGCGACGTCCATTAGGCAAAGATATGACGTAGTTATGTGAGAACTCGCTGAAAATCGTCGCCAGGGTTTTTGTATACTCGTGAAACTAAATTAATCATCATATAGCACGTTTTTGCGCGGTTTTGAAATGCTTGTAGTATGAAGATATTACGCAAATGTTGCTGAATAGTGTAAGTAAATGTCACTACTATAAAGATTTTACCCTTAAAGCATTTTTTTCATTTCCATATTTTAGGCCCTAATATTGTTTTGGTTACTTAAAATGCATTTGATATACATGTAGTTCTCAGAATTACCTGAGTGTTCAGAATCCGAACACTATGTTTTGTTATGTTTACCTTGCCAAACTCAAGGTAGCTTCTTGTGTGTTTAAATATTGTGTTCATATAATGCACATTTAATTGTATAACCACATGGTCCAACCTTTCGTAGATGATCAATCTGTACAATTATCTAACAGGAGCGGAGGTCCTTTTGTCCACCTGTATAATGGGCGGCGACCCGAAGATCTCTGCTGCTCCTGTTAAACAGTGCATCATTGACGAGGCTGGGATGTGTATGGAACCCGAGTCTCTCATCCCCATTTCAAACTTTGCTCTGGAGCAGGTAAGGGATGCTGATCGTTGTTTGTTACTGGTATCGATCGTAGATCATAATCTAGTGGCACTACATGAATCTGATTCTGTAATACCTTGCTAATTTCTTTCATCACAATAAGACAATTCCGCCAGATTGAACCATGCATGGCAGCTGAAACTTTTGCACTACCACAGTCATGTGTATCAAAGTACAATGAAAATGTTATCCCGTTATCCATAGCTGCTTACTCGAGCACTTCGAACCACTTCCTTTGAACATGTGGCGCTTGAAACCTATTGATAAAATGGCGGAACTATTGCGGGTATACATTAAATGCATCTTACTATCGTATCAACATGGACGTCAAGTTTCTAAAACCTTGTCCAAAAAACTTGATGTGTCCTGACCTTTGCACTTTGGAAAGTCTAACTTCTCAGCTATGTTGTCATGTGTCCTCTCATCATGTGCAATTTAAAAATCACAAAAAAATGTCCAAGCTGTGTTGCCAAACTTAAGTGACACATGTTTTCGATTAACTTAACTTAATGTGCTCTGGTCAACAGGTTGTTCTGATCGGTGATCACAAGCAGCTGCAGCCCGTAGTCAGCCAGCCTGATGCCAGGGACCTCGGACTGGGGGTGTCCCTGTTCGAACGACATGCCAAGAAGGCCTACATGTTAAAGATTCAGTACAGAATGGTAAGTAGCTCGATCAGAGTTTCAATACTAACAATGATCATTCCAACATGTTTCAAAATTCCCAGAAAAATACAGTGTTTTCTCTTATTTTATGATTGACATGTATCTTTGAATTATAACATTTTGACATATCAGTCATCAATCACATGGATGATTAACAAAATATTTTGTCACGTGTGTTTCTAATTTTGTGCACTATTATACAGAATTGTAAACCGTGGCGAAGATGTTAAGTCTGGAGACTTTAAATGCTGCCTAGTGTCTTTATCGTAAAGGCATTCAGTTCACTGTATGTTTTGTGATTCTTTTTTATTTTCAATCTTTGAAAGCATGAGAAGATATGTGAGTTTCCATCACATAAGTTCTATGGGGACAAGCTGGAGACAGCTGAATCTGTTAAGAGGCGTCGTCCAGACATGGTGCCTGCGAGCTTCTGGCCCTCCAGAGGTAAGACCTCTCTGGGGTTTTTTCGTCTTTATCACAATAGTCTAAAGTACGAAAACAGGAATATAGCCTGGGCCAGACACACAAATTGTATGTGGTTTAAATCCTCCAGAGACCCTACTTATGGTGTTAGATTGTTTCTGACAAGATCTCTACTGAAGAAACAGCTTAACTTAATTATTAAACTGAGGTCAGATCTTACAATAAGTATTTGAGTCCATTTTTGTACCAAGAAAGGAAAACACACACAAAAAAAAATGCTGTAACAACCAACACGCCTTTCACTATTGCACTCAAAATATAGAGATCGTATTGACTATAGATACAAATGAAACAGAAATCTGTGTCAGAAATGGTCACCTAAGGCATGCAACGATCCCACTTACTATTATATGTCACCTTAACGGAAAATGCTATTCACATGAACATTGCCTTCATAACAAAAAGTGCCTTATTCCCACCAACTTGTAATAACAAACCAATTCATTCATCAGTTAGTTATCATTACCAATTGAACAAACTACAAGGTATTTTGAGAGAACCTCGGTATGTCCTATCTTGTGTTCTAATTTGGGATATTTAACCGTGTTCTGTAGGTAATCCAGTTGTTTTCTGCCACGTGGAGGGTGTTGAAGAGGCCCTGCCTGTGGCATCAGCAGAGGGAGGTGTCATGTCACAGAGCAACCAGCAGGAAGTGCAGAAAGTAGTGAGTTTATTGGTCTAGAGCATCGGTATATAGAGTACTGCACAAGAAAAGGCATCTCTGTATGTGAGTTATTTGAAGCTCCCGAAACATTCGCCAAAAATAATTACTCCAGCAACTGGATAAGATTTTGAAACAGTCAGACGTTTCAGACAGCATCCGCTATCTTTCGTCAGTGACTAAAGAAGGATCTGGTAGAACCAGGTTTTATACCAAAACTCTGAATAGATATGTTAATGAATGGAAGACAATTTCAGATGGTTCAATAGGATAGTAAGTTAAGATAAGGTTGTATGCTAATGAATCAAACTTGTTGTTTTAGGAGCTAAATGTTGTTTGTCTGGGGTTGTCTCCCGAAACATTGTTACAATAAGATTACGGTACCGTCTGTCCAACACCTTTGATGATCATTGAACCTTTATCTATCACAATGCCGCCAGTTGTAACAAAGTGAATGTTGTGGACTGCTGTATTGGATGCTCAAGTTTTATATAAATCTGATGTAATATCATAAATATACATCCTTTAGGGACTGATTGCTAATAATTCTACTAGGTATGAGCGTCAATCAATGTCAAAAGGATGATATACTTAACTGATATCCAGTTCCATTTAGACTTATATTAGCAGTATATTGTAAAGTAAGGAATGACTCTCTAGAACCGAGAAATACAGTTATTTGATTACACTTGGTGTTTTTTTCTCACTCAGGTTCAGATTGTGAGTGACCTAGTAGTCCGCTACCAGGTCAAGACTACACGGATCACAGTGCTGTCCCCATACAGAGCCCAGATGCACCAGATCACCGAGTCTCTGAAGGAGAGGAAACTGGACTCTGTTTCTGTTAGAACAATTGTAGACAGTCAAGGTACAGTAATGACATTTCAGATACCGACTCTTATCACCAAAGTGATCAAACACATTTCAACAATTGTTTCTAGTTGTAAGAAGTAAAATTTGATATGAATAATGGAAGAAAATCATAACTATTTACATTGTTCTGACACAAAAATTCCTGCACAATTTCGAGTAATCAGTCTTTCCAGAACTTTGTTTTCTGCTTTCACAGTAAGTCATGAATAGATCAACATTGCACGAAGAAAGTTGTAATCATTAACAGTAACTCAAGAGTCTATACCTTCCTAGTTCTTGGATTTTTAGTTTTGTTAGCGCAAATGTACATCTGTATTCTAAAAACATTTGAGTTTTCTATATATATATTGCAGGAAGTGAGTGGGACTACGTTGTCCTGTCCACGGTACGTTCCCTCCCCCAGGCGGAGATCCCGGCCCAACCCTCCCGCCGGTGGATGACGGACCAGCTGGGCTTCCTGACAGATGACCACCAGATCAACGTCGGACTGACCAGGGCCAGGAGGGGCTTCATTATCGTCGGTAAGGAGAACTCTGAATCTCTTTCTATCCTCCGTGAATAGTTTCATCAGGTTGGTAAGTCACTGAATAAAAACTCTTTTTACACAACCAAGAGATTTATTCCACCGACGTTTCGGTGACCATCTGTCACTTTCTTCAAGGCAATTCTGACTTTGTGTAAAAAGAGTATTTTCATTCTCTTTCTATCCTCTTTCATCAAGCCCACAGTAGTAGTGACAAAGAAGGATGCTTGGTCTAGTGGCCAGTTACTCTGCCTCTGGACCTGGAGGTCAAGAGGTTGATCCCAAATGTTATCGCTTACTGGCCAGGACTTGCGTGCTATTGGAGAGGTCTTTTATGTTGGATAACAGATAGAGGTCATGGGTTGAACTGATTTGGAGGAGAGCCACTCCTCAAGCAGCGTCAGTTAAAGAACCTACTACATTTATTAAGAAGTGTAGGGTATAATGCCCTGATATGAGTTTGATCAAACCTGTCAACCACTTCTTATGCAGCTTCGATATGAACCTTGACCTGTAAGCAAAGTTAGCTACCGATCCACTGTATAGTTCGGATCCATAGATGAAATGATACATCAACACCAGATGGATATGAAGAACAACAACGACGGACCCATGCCCGTAGCCAGGATTTTGATTTGGGGGGTTCTTTTTAATGTTTGAGGGACCAGAGAGCGGCGTAGGTGCGAGACGAGCGCCGCAGGTGCGAGACGAGCGCCGCAGGCGCGAGCTTCCTAGGGGGGTCCGGGGGTATGAGACCGAAGCTTTATACTATGCGGATGAAAAATGACATTTTGGCTCGCTAAACTCACGTTTGCTCCCTTAACAACTTGGTGAAAATGGCGGTTGCCCTTACGTCACATGCGGACTTATCACGTGCGGTCTTGAAGTGCTAGATAATTTTGAATAACCTTCAAACTTATGTCGACTTGCATTCAACTTCTATAAATCCCTTGGCATTGAAGTTTATTTAAGAACCGAGGAAATGGGGGAGGGATAAAATACATGCTCACCGAGCCATGCTGGTTAGCGGTTTAGCCCTATTCATACCGGCCTTTTTTGGTCATCCTGGGGGGTGGGGGTGGTTGAGGCCCTCCTGTTCAGTAATTTTTTTATTCATCTATTTATTCAAGCTTTGTTACAAGAGGTAACTGGACAGGGGTATACAGAACCAGATAAGTTCTTTCTCTAGACTCCTGTCCAAAATAAAAGCATGGTAAATATATACAAGAAGAACAATTCAATTTAATAAATACAATCACAAAAAAAATAAAAATATCTTGTAGAATATGACAACTTTGGTGTTATACAGACGTAATGTTTCGTAATTATGACTTAGTTCATTATAGAATGTAAGAATGCTTTTTAGATTGTGCAGCTGCTGCAGATGTCTTATTTACAATTTTACCTTGCACCCTGTTCCACATGTACAGGTAACAAGAACCTGTTGCAAACCCACAGCACCTGGAGCGACCTGGTGAACTTCTATGAGGATAGGGGCTACCTGGTGGATGCTACACAATTCCCCTGAACCAGCTGTACATTACTCTCCAAGCAGAGAAGGGGTTCCGGCTTCTTTTTTTTACCATAAACCCCATAGAGACAAAAAAAAGTAGAAAGCCCGACAAAAACGCCTAAAAACACGTCAAAAACCAGCCAGAACCACTCCTCTGCTTGGAGTCGCTGTACATATTCATACGGTTGTCTGTACATACACTATGTAAATCATTGTAGTAGGGAGAACTAATTGTAAATACGTTTAAAGGACTTTAAACATTTTCAGAGTGAGGCATGTAACATAAACTCAACGATGGAAAAATCTAAGAAAAAATGTTGGTCTATGCAAAATATTGAGCCAATTGGATCATTCAGCATGTTGTTTTTAAAGCCTCAATTTGTTGTTCAATATCTAAGAAGTACATTAACTTGTATTCTTGAAAGGTTTTAAGCAGTGTGAGTTTGAATGTGTGCGTGCTTGTGACAGTGTGGAATACGTACTGTAAATACAGAAATGTTCTCGGTGGTTTTATCTTCGCGTTTTTTGCGGTGAACTCTTTACCGCAAACTTAAAACCACGAAAGGTCGTTCCATTGTGTGACTGTCGCACAACTATTGTTTCAGACGCAAACTCAAAACCACTGTGAACGCTCCGTTTTCTCCCTACCGCAAAAGCGAATCCCCGCAAACATTTCTGCATTTACAGTATTTTTACCTTGCTGTGTTTGCTGATGATGTGGTCAATGTTTAGTGATATCTTTGAAGTGATGTCAAGTTAGCATATGGGTACAATATTTTTTAATCACTATTGAGTGGAAACGCAAACAACCATTAACTCTCTTAGTTGATGTATTTTCAAATACCCATTGCATGTTCAGTTAATCAAGATCTTTGTGCCCTTGGCTTTTTAAAAATCATTGATGAACAACAATGTAGGCGCATACAATAGCTGAATTCATTCTTTCAAGTAGTTGACTTCGACAAGTCTGATGAAATATGCATGCTTAGTAGATACGTTTGTACAGGATTGAAGGAAATCAAGTAAAAGGAGTTCAAGTATAAATCATAACTCATGTATCATTTTAGATCTACACAGGTGTGTACTTTATCTTTGTAAGATGTTGGATTTTATCAATGACTTAGACCTTGAAGTTAAGGTTTAGCTTGTAGTTTTCTTATATGCACTGTGTGAATGTGAAAGTCCAGACTTTTATAATAAACAGGATTAACCAAACTTTGGTACATACATCATTTATTTACAACAACTTATTAAGATACTAAGGTACATGTAGATGTGATATATGGTTTGAATGATTCACTCCCAGCAAAGCTTTACTTATCTCCTCACAAGCTTATCACAGACTTTGAATTTTGTCACAAAATTTGACTCTAAACTAAAGGGCTATTAAAGCTGCTACAATAGCTGCTTCTTCTCATCACAGTGTTGATATTGTTATGAACCAAAGATCCCAACTATAAAACATTCTCCAGGATAATTGTGCAATCTAATATAAAAGACTGCAACAAAATATGATGTACTGTTGCGTTCACAGCTACTGTGTCATCTGAAAATACCCTACCTTCTCCTAAGGGCCCTATCATACTTGTGCATATATTCAAGTCCGTATGAGTTGCGTATCAACATTTTTTAGTTTTAAGTAAAGTTTGCGGGAAAGAATTCAAAGTTGTTTTCTACTTTGACCCTCCGTTGGGCAGCCTAGTTATCGAACAAAAGAAATGACTTCTTAGGCTGAAAATTTCAATAAACCAAAAACATGTTGGATATTTGGAGTTTCTTTTTTCACAACCAGGAATCTCATGCACCTGCTGACGCTTTGGTGTCTGTCAGACACCTTCTTCAGAGCTTCTGACTGGAGTACTGCTTCTCGCCGGGATAAGTAGCCGATGTAGGTGGCGCTTTTGCGGCAAGAACGCAATCAAAAACATATTAATCTGCAACTCATGCAGACTTGTATGTACCCACAAGTGTGACAGGGGCTAAGAATCAAACTACTGGAGAAGCCCTATAACAAGTAACTACAACATAAAGACGTAATGTGCCACTGTTAGTGTTAGTGTTACTTTTTAAAGAAAATCCAGAGTACTTGTTTCGTTTTGTTCATCCCAGACACGACAAGACATTCAGCAAAGATGTGACATGATGTCCAGCGTTAGCTTTCTGGGTTTTTTCACAGTTCATCTGGGTCCACTTGGCCCTGGGCCTTTAGACATGAGCATGGGTCCGAGAGGGTTGTACTGTTTGGCTGTGATTTTACCGTACCCACCACGGCCTGCATCATAGTCTTTCCTGTACTCGTCCCTTACCTGCAAAAGATAGGAGAATTTCTAAACACATTGCAGAGAGTAATACTGTAAATGCAGAAATATTTGCGGTGGTTTTATGTTTGTGGTTTTCACGGGGAACTTTCGGCGCAAACTTAAAACCACCGCGAAACTACTTGCCCACCTATGACTGTAGAGCTACTATTGTTTCAAACGCGAACTTAAAACCACAGCAAACAATCCATTTTCTCCATACCGCAAAATAAAAACCATGCAAACTTACTAGTAAATGCATTTAGAGTAGTCCATTTTAATCATAGTCTATTTCAATCAAAACAAAAGCTGGTAGCACATTTATCATGGAAAGAGGTTTCGAAACATGACCTACTGTCAATATATTCAAGTTTGTGGTGGTTTTCTGTTCATGGTTTTTGAGCTCTGCACCTCGAACTTAAAACATTTTGTTCGGTCTTCTGTTCGCCTACCCCTTGTCTAAGCCTACATGTACATACAGTCAAACCTGTATTAGCGGTCACCTTTGCATAGCGGCCACCTGCCCATAGTGGTCACTTTTTGTCGGTCCCTTGGATTTTTCCCATTGACATAAGCATTAAGAATTAGGCTATAGCGGTCACTTGTCCAACGCGGTCGCGGCCACACGATTTTCGGTCCCGCGGGTCTGGAAACACTGCCGATAACGGTCACGGCGCATGGTCGCCGCAAGATTCGGGAGCCTTCTTTCAAATCCCCGCGGAAAAAATGTCATTATAGCTGTAGTGTTACCCATGAAAATGTTGTACAAGGTTTTATTTTGCTCCTGGTGTTGGTTTTGAATTTCCAAAACCGCTAAGACGCCAGAAATAAGAGCCTCTTGGTGCGCGGTCCTAGCGGGACGCTTTGCTTACTTGGGTTACTTCACTCAAGTAGTACCATGGGGGAGCAGTTTGTTAAAAAAAAGACAGACGCCTTTTATCCTCTAAAAAAGGTTATAACGCCATCCATTCTTTGCATACTCTGTTCTCTTTATTCAAAGAACTTCTTTGACGAAATAAGTTTACATATTGTACTATCTGATGTAGAGTAAAACCATAACTCACAAATGCAGATGCACCCACATTACAGTAGACTATCCCATGACCCTATGACCTCAAGCGCCATCTTGCAGCTGTTGTTTTTCCTCCCGGCAAGGAATCCGACCCAAACAGGCTGATTTTACCGTGAAATTCCGCAATTATTTGCTGATAAATGATGTCGCCCCGCAATTGAAAATGACACGGTTGTCTTTGGCAACATTTTGGTCGCATGTGCTCCGGATTGGGGGCGGATCGATGGATCGACTTGGACTTAAATTTGCTTGTGGAAAAATCCGGACCTACCGAAAGCAGTCATCTTGAGCCGATGGTCGTCTTGTGGAAGTGGTCGGTAGACCAAGTTTGACTGTGCATGCATGTGAATAAATGTTTCTCAGTGGGTACAGAAAACATGTGCCACTTATTGCTGCTTATCAACTGTTTCTATAGAGCGGCCACCTGTCCATAGCGGTCGATTTTGGCCAGTCCCTTGAGTGACCGCTATAGGCAGGTTTGACTGTACTATATATTGTACGGTATTATGATGTGTTGGAAACAACTGCTATGTCCATCTGTAGCACCCTTGCTAAGTCGCAAGTAGGTGGTTTCCGACTGGCTGTCTGTAAAAGCGTCGATTTTTCATTACTGGAAAAAGGTAAAGTGCTATAGCAAACTAGAAACCGCCGTGAACGCTTCATTTTTGAAATAAAATGACCACATTTACAGTAGTCCTACTCAATAGTGCTTTTGTTTTAAGGATATTTCTATACTTAGTAGCTAACTTAAGTGTCAATTTGCAGAAAAATTTTGACTTAAATGACGCTTGTATAAACTTCAAAAGACCTACTTGAATCTTGACAAATGAGTTTTTAATGAGATCAACATATGGGAAAGGTGCCGACATCGATTGTTTTCAAGCATAACAATACCAAATAAAACAAAGGAGTGTCATTTTCTGACAGTGGAGGGTGTCCTTACGCCCGCAGCTTTAGTGGAAAACGCAAAATGCCCCTGAAAGTTTTAAAAATTAATTTTCTACCAACTTCTCTGCAAAATGTGTGTCAGAATTTTTGGACGGCTTTGTTATCTTTCAACGGCCTGAATGCAGACAGATGCCATCCAAAAATTCTGGCCGTCATTTGGCGGGAGGGCGCCCCTCTGGCGGAAACACTGAGTGTCATACCTGTCCTCCACTCTTGCCCCTGCCGTACTGTCTGCCCTCCTTGAACCCTGCGTCCCAGTCACAGCGGATGATCCTGTCGTCCAGCCGGGTGCCTGTGGTGTACCGCATGCAGTTCTCTGCATCACCTCTGGTGTAGTATCTTATACAGGGGTGTGGGTCAAGGAACCTCACACTCACAGCATATACCAGACTTGACTAACTTCACTCATGTCTATAGTGCTAGACTACTTCCTGCACTCAAACCACTATGTCAGCCCAGAATCGTCTGTCCTCTATTGCCTTCTCTAATGCCTTAGCAAAATGTTACGAGTATCAACCAATATCAATTATCATCGATAAACTTAACCTTCCAAGGGGCCTGCTGAGGTAGTTGTTTTGGCCGTCTCTGTGCTGATTACAAGGTAACCTGTGTTAAACAACCTCTAATTATAACTCTCAGGGGCTGATTGGTTCTCCTCTGCAACCAGTGGGAGGGCTGCTACAAGCTTGATGTACATCTATTGTATTGTCAGACTAGCTACAGGTTACTAGTAGGTCAAAGAGGTTACAAAAGCAGAGAGCATGTCTTTACTCTAACCTCCAACCAAGGCAGGGATCTTCCTAAACAATGGAACAGTGGCACTCCTCCATCCTGTTTTAATCTGGGCTTGAACTCCATCCTGTTGGTTTTCAAAGATATGGTACTTCTTCCAATGTTTCCCAAGCCAAGCCTATAATTTTGCTCAAAACTCATAATTTCATTAATTGTAGACAAAATGAAAAGCTGAAGTTGTAGAAAATGACTTCCATACTTATGTCTAGTATCTGTGTCTGGAAAAGGCAAAATGCAACAGTTGCTCTCCTCTTGATGGGTGCAGGACCCCCTCCAGACCTTCCTCCTCGCGGCATGCATCCTGTGCTTGGCACCCTCCCCCCATATGCATCCTGCTCTATATATTTCTGGTGAGATCCCTGCAAGCAGGGTTCTTCCCAGACAACGGAACAACGGCGTGCCGCCGGGATACTCCTAGCTCGGCGCCGGTATACTCATTTTCAAATTTAGGGTGTTTCTTCCATATTTTCCTGGATAATTTGGCAAAAAAATCATGAAAATACGTAGAATTCTGGGCCGAGCGGCGTCACTTTTTCCGTGGCATTGTCTGTAAAAACTTGTGAATGGATCGGATACTCGAAAAACAATGGACCATTTCGCTACAACGCCAGTGACAAAAGAATCTCATTATTGGTTCAGCATCCGACTCCGAATCCTATTTTCATGCAAACAACGCTAATTGTCTGTATTTACTTCATGAATCCAAGGACACAATGTCCTTGATGAATCACAGCCAACGGGTCAGAAAGAAGTTTATTTGGAGCTACACGTTTGTGAAAATCAGCTTACCGCCAGTGCGTCATGGTCTCTGCAACATTCCTCAAAAAACGGCAAGCAGCAGAAAAAAATGCCTGGTTCATTGTAGCACAACTACATTTAAAAACATCGTGTGGGGTTTGCTTCACATTCGGTTGAGTATTTTTTAGTCCCAAAACCGATTTAAAAAAGGCAGAACTTTGTTTGTTGACAGCACTCTACTATACTCTACTCTCAGAGCACATGGCATTTTTTTTAAACAAAATCGGCCATCCAGTCGAAAAATGGCGGCTTCATTTTAGCAATATTAACCATGAAAATACCGAAAATGGTGTTATTTCGCTTTTGGTGTTGGTTATTAAGTCCTAAACCCGGCGAATCGCTGATATTCTTCAGGAAATCGCTGCTACAATGCAGGAGGCTCTCATCCGGGCCGCCATTTTGTTTTTTTCTGTTTACTACATTAGGCTAGACAGAAAATAGCCTCACATTTCACTGCAGATTACGGGCTTTAAAATTTGATGTCATAAGCATGAAAAAAGTATAAATCTTTTAGGAAACTGCATGATAGAAGGATTTGATATTTATTTGAAAGTTCAAAGGATCATGTTTATTTTCTTTTATTCAGATGTGGTTTTTGAGGTCAATATTTTCTTTGAATCTGCGGCTTGGAATGTCAGTTATATGCTGTAGTGGAACGTTCCATTTTCTCAGACTAAAAGGGGCCAATTCAAGCACTTGGACCTAGAGGTTTTGCAGGAAACTTTTTGAGTGTATGTTGGGATTTCGGTGTGTGAAATGCTTAAAAAAATTCATAACAGTCTATATAAGAAAATGCACAGGCTTCTGTTGTCTTTTTTTTTTTATAGTTTTTGATGTGTTATTTTAAGTTTAAAAAAATTAACGTTATTTATCAATACATGTAACTTGATGAGAAGGTTTTTCCAAATGTTTTCCATTGTGATTTGCCTCAAGTTCCAAGTAGAAAATACATGACTTGGAGTTGTGTATACTATTTCTCTTGTTGAATTTGAAGGCACCGTTGGCCCCCGGTAAGGGGTCATAGCGGGGAACCTATGCCCATTTTTTTTTAAATTCAGAAATTTTGTCAGTTTATATCCTAAATGAGGGTTATTTGCATTTTTCTGTATATGTGACAGGGCCGAATGTAGTGTCCTTTGCCTACCTGATTGCATCTTCTTTCCCAAGAGAAGACGATGAAGATTAAGCAAAAGCCAGCAAGATGATGTCAGAAAGATATGTAATAAAAGTGTATGTGTTTTCAAAATAGTGTTGTCTTGATGATTTTTGCCTCTTTTGTTTGTGATTGTAGGTAAAAAGTAAACCTGAAGTTGCAGGAAATGGCCTCCAATTGTACTTGAAACAGCCCAAATGCTAAAGCTTCCTCCTCCGGAGGGGGGGGCACCCCCCCTCCGGGCCACCCCCCCAGCGCCGCGCCAAGGCGCGTCGCCTCGGGTGCTTCGCACCCTCCTCCGGTATACTCTAAATTTCTGGGGAGAACCCTGCTGCAAGGGTATATTTAGTAGGTGGTACTACACCTATCTTCTAAAAGGATACTCTACGAAGCAGAACCCACAGGGTGTTCTCTGCATCTTGTCCAGCCCCATGATGATGCGTTTGATGTCGCCACACTTGCCGAAGAGTTCGTAGATCTGTTCCTCGGTGGTGTAGAAGGACAGGTTCCCCACGTACAGGGTGGTGCTCTCCAGCAGGTTACGCTCCTGGTCAGTACGGCTGCCCTAGGGGGTGGGGTACAATGGATGAAAAAATTAAGCAATGTCGCATATTATGGCATATTTCTCACATATGATATTGGAATGGTGGTTGACTGGCAGCGTGAGTGAACTATACTGTACATGTATTTCATATCATACCCATAACCTTCCATACAGCTGCAGGCCAAGGTGTTTGGACCGGTCTGTACTGTACGGTGTAGCCAAGGCTTCCCTAGCTTGATAGGAACGTTTTGAGTTTGAACTCACTTTGAGTGCGCCGGTTGTGCCACTGTTGAAAATTCAAACACCACATGTATGTATGTATTCGGGTGTAACAATCGATGTTGTTAGGATTTTTTCTTTGGAGGACACAAAACTCTCCCAACTTCTGGCGCATTTCACATCGAAATGTGTCTTTTTTTCTGTTCGACATGAATTATGACATAATCAAAATACAACAAGGTGTATTCCGCATCACCATCGGTACTGGCCCTCCCGGGGATCAGTACCTTGGGCAACATGGAATACACCTTGTTGTATAAGCCCATTTGTAATTCCGACTACGCATGTGCATTGTCAAAGGTAAAGGCGCCTAAGACGTAAACAAAACCCGTCTGGGCGTTGTTATGCAAATCTAGACAATGTCGAGACGAGAACTATTTACAAGCCAGGGCCTTCACCTTTCACACTGCACATGCATAGTCGGAATTATGAATGGGCTTATTCTATATGTACTCTGTAAAGTTTGAAACATTTGTGTTTATTTTTGCAGTGATGTCTCCAACGCAAATAATTTCATAATGCTGCAAACATGCATTTAGTTTGCAATGCAATACATCATCTTAACCATGAATTCAAATAATGCGAAAACCTCACTCCCCTTTCAACTATATGTACTTGTTACCACAAAATTAAGCTCCCGCGAAAAATCATTAAAATGAATATTATTATTAAGATCATTCTATATGACTTAATGATACATGAGCAACATTAAAATCATATACTGTACATAGTTCATAATTATACACAACATGAACATATCATAATACTTTTGCCGCGAAACGTGGTGGAGAATTCTTACAGAAACAGGTCTTTGTCATTTCTGTAGTGTAAAAAGTATCGTATGCCCCCCTCCCTCACCAGATCAAGCTTTCAGTTCTAAAACTGGTGCTGCTGCCACTAAATCCCGCCCCAAACAAGTCTACTTGGTGTCATACCTTATAATGTTGGTCTCTGTATGCGCCAAGCTCTTTGGCTGGGTCTCGAATCGGCATTTTGTGAAGAAATGTGCGGAAAACAACAACAACGAAATGTACAAACACGCCAAAAAATCTCCTCTGGACTTCTCGTTGAGCTAAACATAGCTACTCATTCGACGACACGATTCGATGAACTTATAAAAGAGTTTGTTGCTCTTTTTCTTCGATTTAAAGGTACTTAAAAAGTCCAAATTAAAGCGAATAATCTTTTAAAAAGTTAAAAATGATAAGTTATTCATAACTAGTAAATATTTTTTTCTTTTCTACTAGTTACTCTTTAAAGAATCTATGGACGCATATCAGATGCTAGACTCATTGTTAGTGCTGTGACCTTTAACCTGTAGCACCACATGGTCGGAAAATCTGAAAAATGGCGAGGCCACCAAACTTTCCTCTGCCTTTGGGGCACTTTCCAGGCGGAATGTTTCCCTCCCCGGGTCCCTTCCCGCCCGGACTCATGTTTCCAGCAGTCCCTGGCCCTGCCATGATCCCAGGGATGGGAAATTCCGTACCCAGACACGGGTTCAGGTCACCGTTCCTTCAACCGGCTTCGTTCGGGCCGGGTGCCCTCCCTCCCCGAGGACCTCCACCCCGACACGCCGGCCCCATGGTACCGGGACAGGGCCGTGGGACACCGACGGGACCTCGGCCCAGGGGCCCATGGGGACAGGACCGAAGGCAGGGCAACTTTGCTCAAGGGAACAGACAGCAAAGAAAGGTTGAACAATATAATAGTTATTTATTTACATATTTGTATAATAGTTCAGATGATGATGATGATATTTTGCTTGCATGATCGATATTTTTATGATTTGAGGAGGAGGAAGAAAAGAATTATTGGATAATATACTATAATGATAATGATATACGATGTAACTACTAGTATGATATATATTGTATACTTTACCATAATGGAAATGATATACTCCGTGAATAGTTTCATCAGGTTGGTAAGTCACTGAAGAAAAAGACTCTTTTTTTCACAACCAAGGGATTTATTCAACCGACGTTTCGGTGACCCTCTGTCACCTTCTTCAAGGCAATTCTGACTGGTTCACATTGCAATACAGCACAGGTGTTGCTGCTTATACATATTAATGAGATGCAAACGCAAAATATTTACATATGTACAAACACAGGGGATGACATAACTATGCGGTCCCAAACATACAGAAGTGTTGTGTATGTGTTACACTTCTGTATGTTTGGGACCGCATAGTGATGTCATCCCCTGTGTTTGTACATATGTAAATATTTTGCGTTTGCATCTCATTAATATGTATAAGCAGCAACACCTGTGCTGTATTGCTATGTGAACCAGTCAGAATTGCCTTGAAGAAGGTGACAGAGGGTCACCGAAACGTCGGTTGAATAAATCCCTTGGTTGTGAAAAAAAGAGTCTTTTTCTTCGGAAATGATATACTGTTATATTATTGTATACTGTAACGTTACCAATATTTTTATTACTGCCCAGGCTTTTGCTTTAAAATTATCCTTTCTTTGTTGCCTTTAATGCCCATGGTCTTCATGACGACCATTCTGGCATGTTGGGAAAGTCGTGTTAAGTGCCTTTCCTATGAGGGCACAAGATCGGTGACATGGCAGGATTCGAACCCGGGACCACTTGATTCAGAGCCGAACACGCTGCCGTTTTACCACACGACCACACACGAATCCACAGTGCTATTATGATATAAGAAATTTAAAATTCTGTATGGGAAGCCTGTTACAGTATATTTTAATATGTTCCCTATTCTTCTTGAAACAGAAGACCCAGCTAAGTAAAGATGACACCCCATTCTACTGTGATTCGTGTGACAGAGGCTTCAAGACTGACGAGTTGCTCAAGAAACACTGTGAGACGCATATAAAGGTACTGAACACAACCTGTACGTACATGCAACCTGTACATTCATGCACAACACACATAAGATCATCTCAAAGTCACAAATACTTTGGACTTCAGTATGTCAAATGTACATGTATGTTTGACATAGTCCCAAGAATTTAAATTTGCTTGAGAAAAGTTTAGTAGCTACCTATGGTCTCTTAAGCTTCCACATGGAATGTTGAGACTTGTCTATGAAAGTTCAAACATCTGCACATAAAAAGTTAATAAGAAGAGAAGGGATAACATGGTGTGCTTTGCCAAAAAACGTGAGGCGTAGCAAAGCTGCATTGCGCTACCATTAGCTACTTGAAAAAGTATTATGCTTTAACTTCCTTAAGTTTGTACAAGCACAATAATCATGGCAGCTGCAAAAATCCTCAGTTTGCAGGAAATTCGTCTGTTCTACACCCAGTTTTCCAGTCAAACTTTGCATCATCCTTGATATAATAATGACATGTTTTTCTGTTTCATATCAGTGTTTCCATGAAGGATGTCCGTATGTAGCAGCAGAAAAACTAGTCAAGCTCCACCATAAGCTGGTAAGTGTTAGATATTAGAGAGTTCTAAGACTTAGTTAAAACTTACGTAGTACAGCGGAGATTCTGAATCAGGCCTGGTGGCCTTCTCAAAACTTGACCAAACTCATTCTCTAATCAAGTAATTGTTTATTAATGTTTGTACATATATTTCTGTATTCACAAGTTGTAAAATCAGAGATATTCAGTTTGTTTTTATACCGACTGGGAGCTGACTGCTTTTCTGAATAAACTGAAGTAAACAGGCTCAGTTCTCCTGGTGTATTTTTAAAACAAATTTTTATGATGGCTACATACCATGTTTCTTGTTTGGCTCTTTTGTATATGTTTTTTTTGTGTTGTCTTATATATGGTGCATGTTACTACAATCATGTACTAAGAATACTTTCCACTTTTCAGACACATCTTTCCAGGTTTTCTAAAGCCCTGAGTAAACTGGACACACCTGAAGCCATCGCTAAGTGGCGTGAGGAGAGAAGGAAGTAAGACGCTTGGACATGCTATAACTTACGTACATCTTATAGTTTTACCAACAAGCTTTTGATCATACCTCTGATTCATCTCAAGTTAAGAGATCAACTTCAGAAGGACCAGAGAGCTGATTGAAAACTTGTTAGTAAGCACTTGAATTTGTGTATAGCACAGCTGTGTACCTAAACAAATTTTAGGTACAGGTACACTGGTTTAGGTACAGGTCCGGACCTGAACCTGTACCTAAACTACCAATGGATCTGTATATGTACCTAATTGATTGTATCCATACTGTATCGGTACACTGTACCGGTACACAGCTCTAGTGTATAGCATATAAAATCTTTATGTTATTAATTACCATCACAGGTGAACTTTCATTCAGCTAACATATTTTATTCTTCAATTTTAAAACAGAGATACAAATCTAATAGTTTACACTCTGGATTTAATACAGATCTTTTAAATGCCAAGTTACTATTATACCAGTGCATATAGCACCTCTTAACCTTCTCCCTGCTGCCTAGAATAGAAAACCAATAGAAAATGTGATGCCAAACAGCTACTTCAGTGTGCTTAAGTTTAAGGAAAATATTAATATATTGTTTTTATGTTTTTAAGAATGCAAACCAAACCTGTTTTCTTTCTGCTACAGAAACTACCCTACTGTTGCCAATGTTGCAAAGAAGGTGGAAGACATGAAGAAAAGAAGAGAGAGAGGAGAAGTACTGGACACTAGAGAGTTTGGGTAAGAAGTACACTAGTCTTGAAGAGATAGGGTTCCTTTCAGATTTATAATCACTTGATAAACAGGTTATGTGTGGATTTTTAGAAAAATAGCTGTTATATTGATAATAATTGTCATGGCTGTGTACTTAATAGTTGGGTGTACTTCTACTTGTAGTTGTAGGTACATTTTTTTCATTTCAATTTATACTGTAATTCTTGATTCGTTAACGGTAACAGTAGCTACTTCAACAGTCACTAGTCAACCGCTAGAGTTTCATCATCAGAAATATTTGATTGCTAGCATTTGAGACAGTGATCTTTGTTCCCACCATTAAAATTAGATGCAGCGAACTACTCACTTTTCCCCAAACCGCTAAGATTACTAACCGCAATATTAAATTGATTTACAGTAGATATCTTGTTTTTTTCAGGGCTTTTTAATTCTAAATGACAAATCTCTTATATTTTTTCAGGAAAATGCGAGGGAGGGGGCGAGGTAGAGGTAGAGGAAGGGGCAGGGGGAGGGGGTTTGGACGAGGGGGGAGGGGAAGTTACCACCACCACCACCAGCAGAACTTTGACCAATCCCCAGGCAGAAAGAGGGGACAACCAGATGTGGAGCATCATGGGAGTCCTCAGCAGGTGGCAAGGCATGCTGGGTCTGATGTCACACCTGGTGAAAAGTCACATGACCCTTCAGCTGACCCCATGGCTTATCTGATAGACGAAGGGAGCTCCTCTGGTGAGAACTATAGCACACACAACACGGTGTATTCCATATCATCCGAGGTACCGGCCCAATAGCGGTTCGTATCGCCTGAATGCCAGAGGGCTATGTGACCCACGGGAGGGCCAAGACCGAGGGTGATGCGAAATACACTGTGTTGTATTTATCTATGTCATGCCCACCCGAAGAAACAGACATTTCAATGCGAAATACGCCAGAAGTTGAGAGTGTTTTGTGTCCTTGAACAAAAAATCTGTAACAACATCGATTCCAACCTCCTAATCAGGTATTCAAAGTTTTCCACAGTGGCGCAACTGGCGCATTCGAAATGCATTCTAAATATTCTATCAAAGCTTGTGTGATAAAACGAGAACCCCGTGTAATAACGAAAGTCATTGCCCGGTTCGGAACATAAAGATTGTTACAAGAGTTGTTAACCCTTGTTATCCATTTGACTTTGTGGCACAAAACTGTTTTGACCACCACTATGTGATGGTGTACAAAGCTTGCAATTACCGAATCAGAGCGATTGTGATAATGTCACAGTGACACAGTGGCAGGCAAAAAGCAGGTGGTAGATGAAATATCAATTTACTTATCGATCTATAACTTGATTGGCTAATTTATGTATTAATTAGTAATTTAATCAGTTGACTTCCTGGTATGCACCAGTTATAAAAAAAAAACCCAGAATGATGTAACGTTAAACAAAAACAGCGATTGCTTGAATGTATAGGTCATCACTTTTGCTAGTTGATTTGGTTATGAATAATGTCATGCATGTACATTCTTTTAACAAGAATATTGATATGAGGGTACTGTAGGGTAAATCATGCTGTATATGTCATATTTGCACAGATTCCGAGCCAGCTGAGGTACCTTCCCATCCTGCCCTGAGTGCTGCCACCCCCCCTGCAGCAGTGGTCGTGCCCCGACAGGTGACATCAGGACTGGGTAGCCTGGTGGCGGCGTACGGGGGCAGCTCGGAGAGTGAAGAGGAGGAGGGGGAGATCAGAGGTAAAACTTTGTGTGGTTTTTATTTCGCGAAGGCGAAAATGGATTGTTCGCGGTGGTTTAAAGATCGCGGCAGTGCTATAGTTACAACCTGCTACAGTATTGGACAAAAATGTTCGCGGTGGTTTTAAGACCACCAACATAAAACCACCGCAAACATTTCTGCATTTGCAGCAAGTTAGTAAGGATGGCAGACAATTTGGACCATTGCCAACTCGGACCATGGCTAATCAGGCCAGGTCTGACTACTCTCCAAGCAGAGGACTGGGGCTGACATGTTTTCAGGCGTTTTTTGTCAGGCTTTCTATTTTGTCCCGTTTTCTTTATGTGGGTTGGCTTGGCGACATAAAGAAAACGGGACAAAATAGAAAGCTCAACAAAAAGCCTAAAACATGTCAAAAAACAGCCAGGCCCATTCCTCTGCTTGGAGAGTAAAGTGTGACCAACACCTAGGTTGAGTCCGAACCCCAACCCTAGACCTAGGTCAAGTCCTTACCCTAACCTACACCTAGGTTAAGTCCTAACCGTAACCATAACGGTTGTCAATGATGTTGGTCCTAGTTGACTTGTCCTACCATGTAATGTAGCTGATAATGTTATTAAGTTTAACATTGCTGTTTAAAAGTTACCTGATGTTAGGAAGGAAACATTACACCAGACCTATTGTTTAATCTGAGGACAAGATTTGCTTGCTGAATATTTAGTCACCCCATTTTCCAATGTTTTTGGTGGCACTGCCATCAAGACATTTGTTCCTTTTGTTTCTTACTTTGACCTTTGGTTGCCATCATTCATTTTGGATACATTGTACTACTCTTGAAGAGTTTAAGGACAGTGTCATCCCCTGTGATTGTACATAATATGTAAATACTTTGCGTTTGGGAATGCATCTCATTATTATGTATAAGCAGCAACACCTGTGCTGCATTACTATGTGAACCAGTCAGAATTGCCTCGAAGAAGATGGCCACCGAAACATCGGTGGAATAAATCTCTTGGTTGTGTAAAAAGTCATTATTCAGAGTTATTTAATTGATGAAATCTTGTCTTTTCTACAGATTCCCCTGTTCCAAAGCTGATACAGTCATCCCAACTATCTACACAACAACCTTGGCGATCTACAGACTCGCATACTGGCAGTCAAGATAGACGATGGTCGCATCCAGATGGAAGGAGAGGTGCACCATGGGAAAGGGGAAGGGGCAGAGGTCGTGGCAGGGGCAGGGGTAGAGGTCAAGGTCGCGGTGGCGGCAGTGGGAGGGGACGTGTAGCGCCTGATCAGCAGCACCTGAGGAAAAGACGGGCGACACTGTTGGAAATGGTGAGTCATAACGGACTGTACATTTGTACGTAGTACATGTACATGTAGTAGTATGAAGTGGTATCTAGAAGTAGAACATTGACTTCTGTGTGTACATGTGTGTGTACATGTGTGTAAGTGTGTGTGTGTGTACATGTGTGTGTGTTTTTGTTAATCACTTAATATGAATGTGTATGGTATCAAACTTAAGATTCTTGTGTTGTTAGAAATTGAATAGATCTTTTGGTAAAGACACCTTTAAAAAGTACCTATCTGCCATAATGTGTTGGATCTCAGCATTCAACTACAATGTACCGGTAATGGAAAAGCTGTAAATTTATTTTAAACAATACATTTGTATATTAAGAATAGAGAAGAAGCATCTAGATTTTAGGTATAAAGCATAGCGAAGTTCTCTGATTATTCTCACGGTAATGGTATTCTAACTTACTGCATTTACTGCAAGTATGCAATAAACTTCATTGTCGCTGTTATATTTGTTGTTACTTTCCAGCTGCTAGCCCCGGACGTCAGACATGAGCGTAACGTGGTGTTACAATGCGTGCGATATGTCGTCAGGAACAAGTTTTTTGGGATCGGGAGTACGAAACCTGCTCCCGTTACCTCACAAACCGATGTCTCAACACAAGAAGACTCTATGATTGAAATAAAGGAATTCAAAACTGATGATGAAGCCAGTACCCTGGTGGATAAACAAATACAGAACACTGAGGATCTTTAAGTTCACCTTTGGTATCTTCTCAGACATACATGTTGTCTTGAGAACCACAATGTCTTCCAACCATCTTTTGAGTTATCTTAAGTTTTAAGTTTAAGAAAAGCCTCGTACATGTATACATGTAAAAGGTACAATATTTTTAAGTTCTGATACGTGTGTATTAGCGATTTGTACTGTACGGTCAGGGTGCTACATGTAGTAACCTCTGCTTGGAGAATAATTTGCATGAGCACAATGTAGACTGAGGCTTAACAAATTTTCGTGAGATGACAGTGATGTATCATGTACATGTACAGTTGGGACCAACTCTACTCTTGGTGTCACAGGTTTTTGTATGATGACACTGTAAATTTCATCTCAACTACCCTTATTGGTGATTGCATCCAGAAAAGCTATTAGATGCACTAATTCCATGTTGCATAGGAGTTATTAATTTTTCTGAAACTTATTTCACAATTAACAGGTTTATTTCGTAATATGACAGGCAGCATTCATGGTTAAAGAAATTGAAGGTGAAACCTTTGACAATCCTGAAATGTAGCAAAGTCAGTATAACAAACGTAAAGCTAAAGCTGAGAGACAAGATTTGCTGTGTGATGCACAGTCATCTTTGGAGTTTTAAGCAATATGAAACAAAGAACAAATAAAAAACATGTTATTGTACAGTGCTCTCTTTTTATCACTAATTTTTGTGTGTCTGGTAAGTTTTCTTTGGCATTTTCTCTTGATTTCTCCTATGTTATATTTTGTAGTTGCACTTTATCTACCCCACCTAGATTTAGGTTTTATCAAAAAGGGCCTCTCTGTCCTAAGTCCTGAATTACCAGTAGTAAGTCCTGAATTACCAGTAGTAAGAAAGCAAAATGCCTTTACGTGAATGGTGGGGCTACAGGTGAAAAAGCAAATGTCTTCTGTATGAGAACAAGACTCCTCATGGATTCAATCATGGTACTGAAGCGCCGACTAGTAATCGGTGACGGTACTGCAGGCTAGGAGCTGTCGAAATGCCCAGCGACAGTTTCAAGCTTGCAGTACCGTCAAGGATCACTAGCTTGTGCTTCAGTACCATGATTGAACCCAGTTTATTTTACAAAAACACTGCTATTAGCACAGTAGACACTCATTAATTATCTCCATGAGTGTGTTTGCGTGTGTGTTTGCGTGTTTTTTGGACAGATTGTGTATGTTTGTGTCACCGGATGCTTAAGGTCAGCATAACTGTAGAACGTGCACATGGATTGTAATGATATTTGGTACATGTATGTGGGTAGGTGTTGGGAGGAGAAAAGTTAAGGTCGATTTTGGGAAATGTTATAAACCCATGGCCACTCCATTCAATGGTACGACGATTCAGAAATATGTAACTTAGAAATAACATAACATTTCTAAGTAACTTAGTAACATATGTAACATAATGTAACTTAGAAATAAAGGGACATTGATAAATAAAAGTTATGCAAATGAAGATCTAATTTGCATAATCAATTAGAAAACACTGTGATTTCATATACTTGTTGTACTAAGAAAGGAACAGGACGCTTGTCTTGACTGTTAACCCTCAAACCACCGTAGCTTTTTTACGACTAATCTTACCGTATGGGGTCAAAACTGACCCCACAATGTTTTCTACAAATATAGCTTTATAGGTGACTATTTTTGTGGTTTGTATATATGTATAGTTTAAGTAATCTATAAGGGACAGTTTGACATGATTAGGTGTGAATAATTTCTGCTCATTATCATAATTTATGCAAAAATAGGGAACATCGTCTTTTGCAACTTACGCCATTCAGACAAGCGGGCTCTTTTGAGGCCTGCGCCAACACTTGATGTCATATAGCATCTGTATGGCTTACGCTAGAACAACCAAACTTGGTCACCTTTGCTAAAATTTCGTTGGCAACAATTTCAATTTAATGAAATATCTCATCAATATTTTCATGTTGCTATGGCAACCGGTTTCTTAGAGCCATATTTGGAAAAAGTCGCTAATTTTGGATTTTACAATTTAATTCTAGGGCTGTCTTTTCAAACTGCACTTATTTTCTTACATCAATACCAACCAATCTAATTCACTATCACTTTTATGATTTAACATTCATAATTTATGCATATTTGATTACGTAATCGGTCAAAATCTAAGATGGCGGACGATATAATTAGATTAGCTATAATCGGCTATTTCAACCTCGAATTTCATCATTACCATGTTTACTCAAACAGAAACAATCTTAATATAAACGTTTTGGTCCATTTTTATTGTGTTATTAGGTTATATTATGAAAAAATGCATTTGAAATAATTCAAGATGGCGGAACCAAGATGGCGGATTTCGCTAGTGTAACTTGATATGAATATAATTTTTATGACGTCATTTTGACGTCGTTCCTGTTGCCCATCTACCAATAACGTCTTTGGATATATTGTGATTTATCATACATAAATTCTAGTTAAGTTTTATCGTGTACCTTTGAATTATATGGAAATACCCAATTTGTTGGTTTTCGTCAATAAAATCACATAAATGACGTCATAATATGTCGCAACGTCATTAATCTTTACGTTCATTCAAAAAAATTGTTTTTTTCACGTTTCTAAAAAGTTATATTTTGTAACTATGATCATAGTAACCCTTATCATACATGTTACTAGACGACAAGTATCAAACAATAGGGAATATGAGTGCAGATTTCGCTGGGGTCAGTTTTGACCCCACTGGACCACGCGTAAACTTTCTAGGATAACTTAATCAACAATGAGCCAATCTCGGTAAAAAGTTGTGAGAAGTTATGAGACATATATACAAACAAATTCATAGAAGAAATTTTGTTTTCGACTCGAAATGTCAAAATGGCACATGTTGATATACGACTGGGGTCAGTTTTGACCCCATACGGTGGTTTGAGGGTTAATGGTACCTTTTTTCCAAATAATAAGGCTTATATTTTATGTGCATGTGCTCAAGAACCTTCTTACCTCTGTCATGTAAACCTGGCCTTGATCGAAGTGGTTTCGATACACGAGTGACATTCAACTGTGCTCCAGAATCATTTCAATTTCTTTCTTTTGTCAAGTGAACAATTTTGTCCACATCATTTTCTTTAAGGGCTTCCTGATAGTTGATAAAGACTACTTGGTTAATGGATAATATGGAATGGTGATAAGATTTGTAAAGTAAGAATCAGATGACCTTATGTTACATCTGTTCATCGATAAAGTAATTTTTCTTCTATTCTTGTTCCACACAATGGGATCTAAATCATAAATGTACAACTAACATGTACTGTGCAAAAATACAGGCGGTTGATAGATGGATAAATCTTAAGATATGAAGATATTAGATCGAGAGTCAACGTTTAGTTCAACAAATATCACACGAAAGCTGAACAAGTGAAAAGTAATGCAACCGATCTAGATCCGGGTTGTTATTTACAGATTAATTATATATATATCACATATAACAATGATATTCTATCAACCGCACTCTCAATTCTTTTTTCTTTTATACTGTTTTGATATCAAATGCAAGTTTGAAAGCATTCAGAGATTGCAAACTTCAATCAACTTTACACCATAACTATATATTATGATCTGTCACATCTTGAAATTGTTTCAAACTATCCGAGGTTATCGATAAGTGTTGCGAGTTCCTTAATCTTCGTCCGATGAGCTGCTGTAACGAAAAAAAGAAACCTAACTCAAAGGTCAAAATCATGCGATCATGTTGCAGTACGATTTTTAGAAAATGATTGTATTTTAAACCCTACTGAAATATATTTTCTATGAATTTCGTCTTTGGATGATTGCGATATAGCGACTGCGTCTCAATGAAGGATTTTGAGCCTGAAGATCTTAAGTCTCTACTATCTTGTGCATCTTGAGTCCAATGTCTTTTTTAGTGCAAAGATTGTCTGAAGGCTTTGTAAAATCGCATTTCTCGTGAGCAAATAAGAAAATAGATTTATCAAAAATCAAAATGTGACTTGTTTTTGCGATACTCCATATTCCACTGTGCAAAAAAAGTACTTAGATTACTCAGATCTGCATAAATCAGACTATATCTATCACACCTCTTTATCATCAACATGGACCATCTAGCACTCACCTGTCGTCGGAGTCTGACTCTTGCGCCTGACGATGCTTTTTGCCACCGACTTCATCTGTCCCTGTTATGGACATTTTGTAAGTTATAATGGTTGAGAAAATGGTTCATAACGTTAAAATGAATAGAAGACACACTTATCCAGATGGGACATACGATTTCATCAGATAATAATAAATGTACAATTTTCTTTTATTTCTCTTGATGACAAGATGTATTGCAACTTAAGTATGGTTTCCAACAGTTATGAAGCGCTCATGACAAAACACATGAATTATACCAACGTTTCGATATTCAGCAGATTATCAAGCATGCAGCAAAACAAGAAAGAAGCATCAATGAAAACCCACAGAGGTAAGTATTATGTTTACCTGAAAACTTTCGCTTTCTGGAGCCGCCGTTGTAAGCTATGTTGAAAAAGAAGATATCAGTTTTTTTGTTTCATATTTCACATTAAGGTATAAATGATAGCATTCTGATTACCCTATTTGGCAATATACAATTAACTCGCCATGACCAAAGCTACAAAAATGAACATACTTAGAAATCCACGAAATGCGGAAAATGCACTGACATATCTATGCATTGTGTTCATTTGTTGATGACGACAAAAAAAGGCATCACCTTCGGCCGCACGCCTTCCCTCCCCTCCAGAAGCTGCAACAGCAAAGTGAGGTTACGTTAGCCATTGTTTAAGGCAAATATGTGAAATTGATTCCGAGTAAGCTTATCACGCAGATTTAGCAAGAAGGTGTTAATGGAGTATTAGTTCCACAGTATATTGCACCAATCCTCTAATGTAAACAATTCGGTAGCGAGACAATGTGAATAAAACAATGGGCATATTAGACCTATTTTACATACTAGTACATTTCATTTCATTCATTCCTTAAATAACAAATAGAAACATGGTGCCATCTTGGCGATTTTCATTGTGCCCTTCCCTGTACAAACCGCTTGAAACAAAACGCACTTATTCACTAACAGGAAGTCAACTAGAAAACAGAAATATCTTAGGTCTATGGTACAGCAAAAGTAAATAAGATTAAAATAACACTAAATAAGCGCATAAATACAAACAGTTGCATACATAGAGAAAAATAATGGGAATTGCGTAGCAATGCGACATTCGTGTAAATGAAAACATATAAGGGATGATATGAAATTATAAAGATTCACAAAATCTAGTGTTCCTTTGTATAGGCAGCCTTGTGTTGTGCTGTGTGTATTAGTATCGGCAGATGTGGTAAATAATTGAAAGATGTGTGGATGAGCTATGCCATCAAGTGTCTTAAACATAAAAACATTTAGCTCTTCATGTTGAGGTGCCGTTCTAAAAAGGTCCAGCCTGGTGAGTTCAAAACGGCTTATGTATATATATTCTTTCACTCATCTATTGATATAATTTCACATTATGTCAACATTGATATGAAAATTCAAATCCTGATTTCAACTTGATTTCATTCCATTATGTTTTGTTATTAGTATATTATGTCAAGGCACTCATTTGGTTATATGATATAATGTTTCTGTTAACTAAGTTACGCCGTTTTTATATCAATTTGTAGTTGTTTATATATATTGTTTTGTTATCTATTGTAACCTTGTTTTGTAATTTCTTGCAATCTTGTTGGAATTTTATGTAAACAACTTTGTTTGGGGTTTCCCCCCAAGGCTCATTGAAAATCGTCCATTGGCGATATGATTCTCCTGGTGAAATAGAAATGAACCAACAAACAAACAAATAAACAAACAAACTTCACCGGGAGTGTAGCGGTCGTACCCAAAATACTAGCCTGCCTGCCCTATTTTGGAACTGTCGACAAACTTGTCTTAACTCTTCTGTCCCCTACAGTGCTACAATATTAGATGTTGGGGAGGAATAACTGATTGACATAAGAAAGAAAATCTCCCCTACCTACTGCTCTGGCTGTATTCGAGGCTGCAACAAAAACGTGTAAAATAGAGTTATGTTAATGTCGATCAGTGTACCGTAACATAGACCGTAAGATAAACATAGTCGACTTTCTTTGTTTCATGATGATGTACATAAATGAAGGTCATTTCAATCTGAAGATAGTTCCTTCTCTCATACCTGCTGCTCCGAACAATCCCGCCACTGTAGAACGAAAAAGAATATTTTCGAGTAAGATAGTTACTAAACTCATCCTTCTAGCAACGAAAAAAAATGGAAAATGGAAATTCAAAGCCAAGACATTGATGAAGTGATGTATATATTGTCTCCCCATCACAAAACACCAAATGTCATTTGTACTTCTGGCATCCTCGTCTGTTGATTCTCTCACAATCACATTTCAAATAATAAAATTAATAAAAGAATAATGATAGATATGAGCGAGATGATGTCTCCTCAAATGGAATGACTATAAATCAGCTCAAAGCTACTTCAATGGGCCTCACTTTATTAGAATTAAACTGGACACTCTTGTCGCATAGACAAATCATTTGCACATGTTGAAACGATTCCAATGAAACTTAAATGTAAATTGTTGCTCACCCAAAAGTGCACCACCTGAAATATAAGAGACAAATATTTTACATGAAAATATCATCAGATACCATGTTATTTTATCATTATGTTGACTTGAAGTGAAGTGAAGGATCAAGACAATTTTATGCTTGTATAGACGATTTTATATGCTTTGCTGGCATGAACCCTAAAACTTGGTGGAGCGTCAGAAATTAATGTCGTAATCATATCAATGCAGAGCCATTTTTTTTTAATGAAAGAGTTAAATTTGGCGCAAATGTAAAGGCACATAACTCTGAAATATCTTAATTTGTTGTTCTGGTTTTCAGTAGTCTTTTTTGTATATTTGTTGTCTTTATCTTGCCACATATTCTAATTTTAACAACAAGGGTCAAAACAAATCCAATGTTGGTTTCTGTAGGGTCGTTAAGAGACCGCCGTCTTGATTTCTGAAGTATGGGATCTAACTATCGTGATGCTATGGTGAGTTGATAAAACTAAACAAACAAGAAGCAATCCTTTGGTCTTCCAGCTTATCTACATATTGACCATCTAAGGTCTATTATACAAAAAGTCAATACAAATTACAAAGCGAGATGAAATAGCAATGTAATGTAAAAAAAGAGACATACCCATCTGGACATATTCTTTAAGTTGAGAAAGTCGGGAAAAAGGAACAACACATTTCTGTCAGTATGAATTATTTCAAGCATAATATCAGCAAACCAGTTGAAAGTTGATAATGTTACCGGCACGTATTCGTATTCATATCGTGAAAAATTCAAACACATCTGTATTTTGATAAATCACTGTTTTTAAAATCCTTACCCCCTTAGGTTTCTGATTGACTCAAATTGAACACAACAAGATGTAAACTATGATAGGGAACTCCTGCTCCAAGAATCGGTTCTTCAAAGCAAAAATGACCCCTATGGTACCCGTAGAGATACTCGTTGTCAAATGTGCACACCGTATATCACATCAGCTGCAACTACCAAGGCTAAGGAGGGTCCAAAAATGTTTGATATCACAGGTGCTGAGAATTTAGAAAAGGTAAATTATTTGTTCTGTAGCTTCGTTCATTTCTTTAAATGCACAAAGTCTGGTGTCCGTAACAGTGTTAAAGAGAAGTGATTATATTGATTGAAAAAAATTGTATGGTAAATGATTTTTGTAACTTTTCAATTTAACAACACAGGATTATTTCCTTCAAAAAGGCGTTAACAGAATCTTGCCTTTTATTTAGATGTCATGGTTTTAGTCATGTAAATATATATAGCTGACATGGTTTACCTTTTTTTCACACTTATGGGCTTAATCTAAAATATAGTTGAAAACTCCTCACCCCAAAAATTAGAGTCGGCGTTCTCCCCACTATCATCTCCTGTGTCTCGTTCTGCATCTGAATGTATGATATTATTGATATATTTTTGCTAATGATCTCCTGTCTACATGCATCATTACCAAAAAACAAAAACAATTACATATACACCGCTTTTCCGTTGCCAGCAGAAAAATGACATACATTGTGATTGAATAAAGTAGAATAGAATAAAATAACATAAACGACTGAATGATATGTTTTCATACAATAGACCTGGTGGAGTGCCACACTCAAATTGATGCCGTATAAGCAGTGATTCTAACAATTATTACATCGGAAGATATAATACTATTACACTACTTTGTAGTAAAGGATTGGATATTTATGGGCCATTTACTTCTTACTTACAATGCATGCCAAAAGCATTAAGCATATTGATTCAATCTTGACCTGACATGGACATGCCCCCTTTGTCAGCTTTATTAATTCCTAGTATTATTGTACTGCTCACATCAAAATGGACAGCTTTAAAAGGAAGACGGACAGCGGTCTATTTGGAGGGCGCTAGTAGCTACTTACTTGTCCTTTGTGTCGTTGTCCTTGGCTCGCTGGTCTTCCCTCCACTGACAGTTGTAACACTGAAGGTGTACTCTGTTCCTGCTCTCAGATCATTGAAGGTGTATTCTAGTGTGTCCCCGGTATTCACACTTCCTGTAGGGTTGATAACATCAGTGTCAGGGGAGATACTGACCGTGTAGCTGTCCACATCTCCATATGCCGCTGTCCAGGCGATCCTGATGCTGTTCTCTGTCACTTCGATAACGGTGATTGCTCCTGGCTGGGCTAGCACTACAAAATGTAAATGGCAACACTTAAGTTGAATACCATCGATTTAGTAGTGACAGAGTGTGTTCATAGGAAATTGCGATCGAGCAGGTTAAAAAGAGAAATGCCTACAGAGAGCACATAAAACCTTTCCATTCTAACGTTTCCACAGAGCACTGCTGTGTCCTGGCTACACAACAAGTCATAATCATACTGAAAGAAGCGCTTAGGCAAGTTTCAACATGATATAGTTCAGAAGTGTTGTGGAGGAAGTCAATGCTACATTTCATTCGCACCAAGGCATGGCGCAAAGACAAAAGTAGGCATAAGCAACAGCGGCTCCGATTATGTGTCGTTCGTATGTTTGATATTGACATTGAAACTGGGTGAAAGGTGCACATCTAACCCATAAGCACCCCGACGGAGTCCATTTATATTAGCCCTGGCTATTGTCCTAGGCGTATATTTTGAAATACCCTTTTGATCCGACAAAAATTCCTTCGTGACTTTGTCAATTGATATCTACTATTACCTCAGAATCTGTCATCTTTTTAAGGAGTTTTGGAAACTACTGTTGAAATTATTGCGGAGAGTTTGTGTTGCGTCCAGAAAATGTGCAGTTTTCAGCACATGGGATGTTTGGTTGTCTTCAATGTGTATTGGTTAAAGCATAGTTATCTCTATCATGCTAGTCGTCATAATTGCATGAGTATTTAGAAGAAAAGTAAGCTTAAGGGCCAAAATTGTAGGAAATGAAGATAGTCATCATGATCGATCGGCTGCTGCTGCCTATAAAGTACAGTAGATACTGAAGATAGTACCGCAATTGCAAATCATGATAAAGGGAAGTAATCATTCAGGCATAGATCATATTGAAGCAATGATGAAGCAATGTATGTATATACATTGTGATAAAAGATAACAAAATGTAAAAAAAAAATATTCCTGAACAAGCTATAATTGGGTCGTTTGGATGTGGGGGTGTTTTAGGACTATATAGATATATACTAAATGTGTCAGCTCCTCGACTAGACGGTTACACTACTGAAATATATATATATAGTGATATGTATATGTGTACAGTGTTGTTAACATCCCCACCTTTTCTCTCCTCTTCTGCAGCCTGCTTCACTTCCTCGGCCAAATCGGATCTACCAATCTTTTCCAAGAGTTCTACCAAAAGTTTTAGTTTTCCTGCGCGAAGCTTCCTCATCTTTTCTAACTTGTTAAAGATCTGCATCGGACCCATTTCTTCGAGATCCCTTGCTGGTAAAAGATCACTCATTACCACGTAGTTGCGAAGGTCGTCGATTTCGCGTTTATCAAGCCTTTGAGAGATCCATAGGTACAGATCGGCGCGAGCTCGAGAGAACTGCGCGGCGCGAGCTCGAGACAACTGCGCCATCTTTTCAACCTACGACGTCAACATGTTTTGGTTGGCAATGAGGTTACTATTTAACCTACTTGGCTTTGGACAGGTGGGAAGAAAGTCCCTAGCACGTCACGTTCTATTCTGGTTTGGGGAATTCCAGATCCGTATTTGGATATGTCTGTTTTCAATTCTTAATCCTACATAAGATTCATCCTGTAGATATTGACTGCAAAGGTGCACATTCAGATACCGTGCCATCGCATGTTCGTAATTTTGGATTAGGTAGGTATGCGTTTATCTGTAGTTAACTTCAGAGCATTTATTAGCTCCTACGGAAAGGTTAAATGGAAACATGTCCACGTACACCTTATAATGTGCCACGATAAACATAAAAGGCTGGTGACACCTTGTTTACAAAAGCCAGCAGCCAACCTTTCACAAATTGCAAAGCACGACGGTTCTAGCCGACTTAAAGCAAACAAGACTGGCTTTCAGGCTAGTAAAAATACCATGTTGACAACCTTCTACCATTGAGCTATACTGGGAACAAAGTGGGTGTTGAGTCTACGGAATTATGGACAGTACAACAGTACAACAGTACATCAGTACAACAGTACAACAGTACAGCAGTACATCAGCACAACAGTACATCAGTACATCAGTACAACAGTACAACAGTACAACATGAGAAGTTGTGGATGGAATTTTATGCTTTTGTTATGTTCGTAGATGTCGGTTAATGATGGACCAGCTTAGTATTGTTGTAACCTTAATGGGCTCTGTACGGATTAAAGATTCAATGTTCTGCACACGCGATCGACGGTCTTGATGTTCTGTAGACAGCTCACCGGGTTGACGGCTTTCAAAAATGGACTGTAGTGAGATATTTCTACTGATGTTTTTAGCTTATTTATAATGTAATATGTGTAATACTATGTTCTTATTGTATGTGTACGTGTCCAGGGACGCCTGAAAAACAGGCCGCAGGCCTGAGCTCTGATTTTTCCCTGGTAAAACAAATAAATGAAATAAATGAGCTCTTTTTCTCAGAAATAAGTGGTTTTTGTTTAGTGCCCTATCATAATTTTCTAGAACTGGTGGAAACTGAAAATTGACATAAGCAAATCACCACCCGATCTTTATAATAATTAAGTATATCAAGAAATCATGTAAGAGCCGCAATCAATAGCAAGAAGGTTAAAAATACCCTTTCCATAATTGATAGACTACATGTAAAACAATTATATCAATATATTTTTTTTCTGGCAAGTACTCTGAATCCATACTTGCAATGTTAGGAAAAGATCAATACGTAAAGATTATAGAATGCACCATTCACAAGGACGGATGGGTGGAAATGTTCAAGCCTGGTTAATTCGTGTATTTCATGTCAACGCTTAGGCACTGAAAGCATCTTTTGATCTTTTAGACTTTAACCGTCAGGATGGCTTTAGGGTGTGTCCTTGCTTTAACCTTGCGTCTTGTGGAGTGAGCCCTTCCAATGATAATTGTACAGGCAGTACCGACTGAACAGAACCGACTGGAGAGCTTCGGCGGAAAACAGAACACCCTAAATGTCTGCAGCCGCCATGCATCTGCCTTGATGACTGCGGTTGATTGTAGTACAAGCGTACCACACAAGCAATAACAGTTTATCTCTGACTTAGGGGATATCTATCTCCATGAAAAATTGAGATATAGTTTGAGGTATGTCTGTTTGTCTGTCTGTGTGTCTGTCTGTTTGTGTTTCCGGACTCCTATAGTCAGCATAACTCAAGAATCTCTTGACGGATTACGATGGTATTTGGTACGTGGGGAGGTGTTGTAAAGCCGAAGGTCAAGGTCGATATTGGGCCCCCTGGTATGTGACCTTGGTACTGCAACAGAACTTCCGTTTTTGTATCTTTTGACATGGACGTACTATGGTATTGATTTTCAGGTTGCTGATAGCTTGTGATGTAATAAAGAAGTAATGTAGGTTCGGGCCCCCTAGCAGCTTGCTCTGGAACTGCAAGGGCGTTATTGTGAAAATCTTCTAAGGAGAATAACGGAACAAAGGAACGACAAATTTCTATGATACTTAGTATGCAGGTAGCTTAGACAGAGCTGTATACAATAATGTGCAAATTATGCTAATTTGGACTTAGTTTGCATAACTAATAAGGAAAATTTATATTTGCAGCGTTTTCTATTATATGACTCAAATGCATGTAACATAAAATTATGTAGTTTATGGCAAGTATGACATCAACAGATACCAATTATGCAAATAAATTCATTTTGCATAATTAATGCAAGAGCGCTATAATTCATGTAAGTGGAAAATAATAGGAGTCAATATTTCAACATGTGTAAGCTAGATAAAGGTGTTTATGACCAAGCATATATTATGTAAATGTATAAGTCATTTGCATAAACAGGATAGCTCATGGAGATATGAGGTCTACGAACTCGTTATTTTAAGGAAATTCTAGCGATGTAGGACAGATTTAACAATAAAGATTTATTCAAAAGCCAGACTCTCCTAGCTAACTCTTTGTAATTATAGTAACAATAATAATAATAATAATAGCCTTAAGCTGCAGTAGTTGGTTAACCCTGGCTGTTCCTTTTTTTTCTCCTCCTGTATTTTGAGGCTTACTTCAGTCTATACTGCAATATTTCTTCAATGATTGGATGGGGAAAATACCCTTGTTGGAGGGTACTGACTGACCGACTAGGATAACAGTAGGCTCAAGTAAATAGTTCACACATAAATAAAAACAAGAGACTTTCAGCAAATAAAGCCCACATTATTTAATGAACACATCATAAAGAATGGTGCCAGATATACTAGACATACTGTGCAAATGTGAAATTTCATGCAAAGTGAAAAGACCACATTTTACATCACAAAGAAAAATTCAAGATGCATGTAATAGGAATTTTTGGATTTATACTTGATACGTGTTAGTGGAAGGGTATAAATCAGTTGGGTGCAAAAATGCATCAATATTACTGTACTTAGTCTTGTAGATTATGATAATTATAGTTATTCAAGGCAGTTGATAACAATCATAAAGACAGTTCTTGATAACATTTAATCTACTTGATTATCCTCCAAATGTTGTTCCATTAGTATACAAATTTAGTGCAAAATAAGCTGATAAACACTAGCGTACAAGTATGCAACAACGGCTTTACAAACTAAAAAGTGACGATGCGATGAATGCATACGTGTAAATTTTCACATTAACACAAAATTGTATTTGTTGTTTACCATGTGCATTTATTGACCTACATCTAAATGTGTCAAAATATCAAAATCCACATAAAGACTCAACAATTCTACAATCATACAGAATATCGTCTAACAGTTAACTACCAAATAAACATGAGCACACATACATATACTGTGTTTTTCCTTTTTTTTAAATCTCTAAAATATTCATTCACTTTCTGAAAGCTACCAATCTAAAAACACCTTAGTTTAGGTTCAGTTTCAACCTAGAATTTAATTAAAAATACAGAAAAAAAGGAGGCATTAGCGTGAAATCTAATGAATCTTAATACTAGACCCAATGTAGATCTTACACAATGGTATCTTATGATCAGGGTTTCCCCATTCTATTAGTAGCATTATACATGTACTCAGTATACCAATGGAGAGAGATTGCAAAACATTCAACAGTTACTGTAGAGATACCTGTTAAATTACAAATGTGTCAATAGTACGTAAATGCTAACTATTGTCACCAGAAAAGGTACAAAGCCTGCAAAAATAGAGCGATTCTCTCTTCTTCAATTTCTAAATTCTTTGCCGAAATGACAATCTTTCATGCAACCCTTGGAATGTCTAGTTTTCCACAACAACAGCAATAAATCATTCTGTTTCTTTCATAATTCCTTAGTAATACTTATTTTCATACCAACACCACACAACAACCTTTATGAACTTAGTCTTATCAAAATGTAGTTACGTGCATTTTCATTTCCACTGCCATAAGGCAACACCAATTTAATTTCTTGGTTAACGGAATTTTAAAAAAAAATGTTAGATTGGAAAATCAACATGAAAACAGCATCTCAGAGGAAAGTTTGTACTTTGGTGCAAACAGTTTCAGGGAGTGAACATGGTCAGGTGCAAGTTTTCACCCCAGCCTTCTGTTTTAATGATGACCGCGTGCTAAAAATATTTTAAAAATCTGTTAACAAAGAAAATAAATTGGTGTGGCCCTATTATTAAATAAACTTAAAGTCAAACTTTTTTGATTGGAGGGTCTTTTGCAACATTTTTCAAATTCAAACCAGTTGGGTTCATGCAGTCAAATCAATAATCAAAACAATTTTTTTAAACAGCATTATTTTCAATTTTGTAGGCTTCCATGATTGAAAGTTTTCTTTTTACACATCCGTTTCTCTCAACAAAAATCAAAGTCAAGACAATACACATCTTCAATTCGCAAATTGCCCTAAAACATTTTACAATTCTGATTTGATAGACATCTTTGGAATCACAGCCAAACGTAGCTTTGGTGCAAGCAGTAGAGGTGAAAGACTGCAAGGTATAGAGCATCTTATTCATGTAGTTCTATAGCTTGTAATAGTTTCAAGGCATTACATTATATATTGCTTATAATGAAAATATTTTGTTAGCATAGTTGCGCAGTTTTAGTAGAGATTCAGTGATTCTGCCATGCAAGATTTTCCGAAGTTCGGGGGAAGAACTTTTGCAACAACTTCACAACTACATACATGTATCTTTTCTACAGGTATGCAATATCTTTCAAATAAGAAAATTTTGTAAAAGACATCTACATGCATACATCTAGCTAAAATCATTAAAAATTAAAATAGTCATAACAGCTAATATGAGATTAGACTAAATAGCCAGCATGTCTGCTTGTAGCTTCTCCGTACAAAACTATGCTACAACATAAAAGGGATATGAACGACATAAAAGATATAAAGGAATTCAAATACCAATAAGACCACTAAGACAAAAAAGATCACAAGATAACACAACATACTGCAAAAAAACATAAAAGTGACAATAAAAGATCAAACTTTGAAAGTGGCTTTAAAGTACATTTCCTAAAGCCCCCCTCTCACTGGACCTGCGGAACGCTGGTAGCGTCGCTGCGGCTGATTGAATTGACAAAGCACTCAATGAATTTCATCGACAAAAAATGAATCATTTAAAACTTTTCTTTTTTTTGTCTTTTTGGTCATACTTGTACGGTTAGAATGAATTTTTGATATTCCCATTATAAAGTCAAGGGTAATACAAATCCAGTCTAGAATTCAGCTACGCAGCCAGTGTGCTGCGGGTCCAGTGAGAGGGGGGCTTAAGTGGAGGTTACTATATAATAAAGTGGACGTTCGCTATGTCGCTACACCATCTTAGTGAGCTTAGTGAGTCGTTGTGATATCTAGATTGCCGTCAGGTCGTCGTGACTGGTGACGGAGACGCTGAGACTCCCCGTCGCACCCACTCCCCCGTCCTTGTCTTCCAGGTGCACCACGTGCTGCTTGGTGGAGTTGTTGACCTCGCACATCATGGTTGCTTCACCCAGCAGGTCGTCCCTAATCAGATCCTTCTTCCAAATCTGGTAACAAAGTAGTCAAATTGAGTTAAGCGATTGGAGAAAACTACAGTTTGTACATTTATTTATTTATTGGTTCGACATGTTGCCAGGGTTACCCAACTAGCCAGAGGCTATTACTAAGGGCGAACTCACGTGCGGCCAACTGTAGGTTTTTGGACCATCGCACACCGGGGCATGCCCCTACTCTTTTTTGAAAGGTGTGGTGGGCACTTTATGTGCGCGGGGTGTGGCTCTCCCCAAACACGGGACATCCATTTAACGTCCTATCCGAGGGACGTCCCTAACCCTAGACGAGCTAGGTACTCATTTACACCTGAGTGAAGTGAGGAAAGTCGTGTTAAGTGCCCTTCCCAAGGGCACAACGTCAGGACGCAAGTTCGGACATGTCTCTGGGCACAACCCGGGATTAGATCCTGGGTTCCATTGTTTGACAGCCGCGCGCTCTACCACTTGCGCCACACGACGCCACCGCAGTGTACATTTACTGCTGTCAGTTCACAATATTACTACAAAAAGTAAACATCTGCAATCATTCGTTGATCCTTTCAACTTTAATTTTGACTACATCTAAATTTGACAGGGTCAAAATGTCAACATATTTGTTGACTACACTTTGCAAATAACAACTCACAGTAGATGCATCAGACGTTTTTGCTTGGTCATAGAAACTAAGCACTTGGTGGACAAAGACACAAAACACTGTCATCTCAGGAGATAGATACTGAACAGAGCAAATTATGTATAAGTCAAGGGTATAAAATTAAATATAGAATAAAACATGCTATCGGGCTGAAACCTATTGGGAGATATGGAATACACCATGTTGTATCTTATCTACAATTGTCTGTCAAACCCATGCGAGAAAACACACATTTTAATGCATAATGTGCCAGAGCTACATGTAAAGGCAGAAATTGAGAAAATTTTGTCTCCTCAAACAAAACTTGTTCAGTTCTAAAATCTAACGTCCAAATCCAGAATTCAAATTTTCAAGAGCGGCATACAAGAAGTCCATTGGAATGAGTCCATGATAGTCAGTGTACATTCATACATGTCTGATTAAAGTAGAACCTTGTGTGATCACCCAAAATATCAGCTGGTCCGAAACATGTTGAAAGTTTATGACATAAATAGTTGACATACCTGGATCTTGATGGGGTTTCTGGGGTCCTTGCGGTAGAAGATAGCTTCTTCATCATACTCAGGGCTGCTGCTGTCCTCGACAACCCTTGTTTTCGCTGACTTGTTTCCAGACTTGATCACTGCATAAGTGTCTGCAGTCAGTGTTGAAACAAAAACACTTTCAGTACTACTAGTATAAACATTATAATAATTGTAAATCTACTATACAGTAACTTTAATATGTAAGCATGTAACATACAAGTTACAAGGGAAACAACAGTAGTGACCAATCAGCACCAAGGACGAAGACAGTAGTAACCAATTAGCACCAAGGTCAGCAACAGCAGTGACCAATCAGCATCATGAAGAGCAACAAAATTGACCAATCAGTACCAAGGACAGACACTGCCCCCCTTGTTCTACACTTACCGTCACAACTTGAAGGTACACATGTAGATTGCTGCACCTACTTTGAATCTTAAGAAGGGCGCCAGTTGTTTTTTCTTAAAATTTAGGTTCAAGCACTATGTAAAGAAAATGTCATTTTTTAGAAAGTATAAAATCTCTACAAGTTATCATTCAAGGTAACAAGGTGTTGATAAAAGAAATCTGTGTTGTGTTGTGAAAAACTGACCTATTTTCTTGTAAAAAGTTCCTTTAACAGAGAGAGAGAGAGAGAGAGAGAGAGAGAGACACAGACACAGAAAGACAGAGACACAGAGATAGAGACACAGAGACAGTTTAATTGATTCACGTTCCAAGACTCCCAAATATCTGTTTCAGAAAGAATCAAATTAGTAACACCAGAAAGAATCAAATTTGTTAACTCCGCTAACATCTACTGAACATAATTCCCACCAGGGTACATAAATCCGCCACCCTGAAAAAGATATGTCCAAACAGATCTCCAACCCAACGTCCATGAGTAAAATGCACTCAACAGTGCAGTGTATATCTAAACTCTGCATACTTGGGGGATGCTGCACTAGGGATCTATCAGCCCTACAGTTTTTCAAAGTGGCAGATTTATGTAACCCAGTGGATAGAGCTGTGTACCTAAACAAATTTTAGGTACAGGTCCGGATCTGAACCTGTACCTAAAATACTTGTTCAGAAAATGGTAGATTTTCAATATTAGGACAAAAGCATGTTCAAACTGGAAACAACATATCATTAATATCTAATTGTGCACTACAAAAAAAGACATTATTGTTTTTACTTGTTTTTTCTTTGTTGAAGAAAAATTATCTTCCAGAAAGAAAATTATTCTGTGTGCAAGAATAAGAACGAATAAGGAAATGTCAGTGAGGACGTAACAAATATAAACTTTTTCTTAGAATATTTTTCTCTGACCAAGTTGTTTTTTCTCACACATATCGACTAGAAACCTCGAAATAAATTTTCTTGTTGTTATGATTCTTCTATGGCACAGAATTTTTATCTAAGATATAATAAATTCAGATAAAAATATTCTAAGAAAAAGTTTATATTTGTTACGTCCTCACTGACATTTCCTTATTTCTTCTGTCCTCAAGAATAAATTTCTTACACTTAAAATGAGTTTCTTGCACTAAGAGTGAGGTTCTTGAAATAGGAATACCTTTCTGTCCTCAAGAATGAATTTCTTACATCTAGAATGAGTTTCTTCCACTGAGAGCGAGGTTCTTGAAATAGGAATACCTTTCTGACCTCAAGAATGAATTTCTTACACCTAGAATGAGTTTCTTGCACTAAGAGTGAGGTTCTTGAAATAGGAATACCTTTCTGTCCTCAAGAATGAATTTCTTACATCTAGAATGAGTTTCTTCCACTGAGAGCGAGGTTCTTGTAATAGGAATACCTTTCTGTCCTCAATAATGAATTTCTTACACCTAGAATGAGTTTCTTGCACTAAGAGTGAGGTTCTTGTTGTAGGAATACCTTTCTGTCCTCAAGAATACATTCCTTAAACCTAGAAACAGTTTCTTGAACTAAGATGGGGGTCTTGAATCAAGAATACCATTTAATAAATCAATGATAATATAATGTAAACATGTTCCAATCATATTTATTATTATTGATCTAATTGTTTAATACACGGTTTTGGATTTTTCTTTGTAAAGCCCATTCTTAATAACCAAGGATTGCAAAGATTAACCAGTTTGCAATACAATTGTTTCGATAAATGTTTCACATTTGATGCTGTGATAAAAGCACATTTTCTCTGTGCTCATACAAATAACTAATTGTCCTTCTAAAAATGTCAGTTCTGCCGTGTTGTAGCTGGCCTTCTTATAATCAATGACTTGTAATTGTTGAAAGATTTTCCAAACTTGAGACGGGGGCATCTTCTTTGGTCCAACAGGTTTCCAAGTCTAGAAAAACAGACAAAAACAGATGACGATGACTGTCATTTTCCTACATCGCCCCCCTCCCCCTTATACATGCATGGGGATGGGGGCCTGTGCATTTGCTTGAAAATGATATACTTTATATACATTTTAGTACCTTGTAGGTATTACTGCACTTAACGTACATCTTCTGCAATTACTTGTTGGCATGCAACCACAAACACAACAAAGGTTTCTAAGCCTAGAAAAACACACAAAGACTTAGTGACTGTCATTTCTTATATCGCCCCCCTCCCCCGTATTCATGCATGGGGGAGGGGGGGGCTTGTGCATTTGCTTGAAAATGATATACTTTAACTTTTTTAGTACCTTTTAGGTATAACTGCACTAAACGTACATGTTCTGCAATTACTGGTTGGCTGTATCATGCAACCACAAACACAAAACCAAGAGTATCTACTTGGGAAATAACTTATTTTCATGCAAGACAGGCTATAACATACCTGGAGCATATCTGTTGATGGCGTTGGCCTGAGGAAGCATTTTGGAACTTAAAACAAGTCATCTACGTTGTGTAGTGAGTCCCACATGATACCAAAAAGTGTCCTCACGAATCTCAAAAGCCACATCTTTCCCTATTATTGTAAGATCTAAAGCGCACATCAGGCAAATACAGCCGGAGCCCAAACTCAACGGTCCACATTCAAACTGTCTTCAAACAGCAAAGGATGATGGGAGTATCAAATTAGCATAATTTATTTTCTTCTTGCAAGAAAAACAATGATTATCTTCTTGAACTTCACAATTTTAAGAACATAAAGGAAATCATGTGAATTTGAACTTTCATTTTACTTTCCATCTTTAGATAACACAGAAAAGCAGGAATCATCTTTCTTTAACTTTGTGGAAAAGGAATTCGAACAGAAAAAACGCTTGGAAATTACTTGTTTTACAGTTTCTTGATTTTCTCATTTTTCTTAACTGTATTTGGTCAAGAAAATAACTATATTTCGTCAAGAAAACCCTTACATCTTCTTAGATATTACTAAGAATTGCAATAATCATATTTCTCAGACTTCCTAAATTAAGAAAACAAGAAATGTCAAGAATGTTTTCCTAGTGAAATGAAAGTCTAAAGAAAAATTCATGTATGGCAAGAATAAAAATCTTAAGAGTAGATTCTGTAAAATACTCCATTTGACCAAACAAGAAGCAAATATTGTGTGAAGAATAAGGAAGAAAGATTGACTAGAATTTCTAGAATATTCTTGCTGATAAAAAATCATACTAGAAATCCCATCTTCACCTAAGAAAAACGAGAATAAAACTCTTAATGTAAGATTTAACATTCAAAGGTTTTGCGTAAGGTTTCTTGATTTTCTTGAAATTCTTTATGGAAGAAAATCTTTCTCTCAATAAGAAAAATAAAGAAAACAAGAAAAATAAGAAAAAGCATTTTTGGTAGTGTGCTAGGTTTTATTCTTATAAAAACACAGATGGAAATTTGGCCGTCCCAAGTCAGGCTTGACCTGATTAGTACCAGTACACCAGGGTTCAGGTATTTTGGACCTGTACCTAATTGATTGTATCTGGTACTGTATCGATACAGTGTACCGGTACACAGCTCTACCAATGGACTAATGTCAATGAAGGAAAGTGTAATATGGATAGCGTGAGAAACTGACCATGTTTCTTGGAGAGACCAGTAGCTGACAGGAGATGAACACTTGTGACAGCCTGCGGGTAACCGAGGAGTCCTGAGAAACAGGAAGCAGTGGGCTGGTCCTTACACAGCTCCCTATGTGGGAAAAATTATCTTAGTCTTGGCAGTAAACATAAAATACAACATTGTCCTCATACAAAAAAACTGTTAACAACATTGATTCCAATCTCCATGGACAGTATTTAAATTTTCAACAGTGCCGCAACAGGTGCACTCGAAATGCATTCAAATTTTCTACGGATGCCTGCATGTTTGATAAAAGTAGAGCCCCGTGTGATAACGACAGTTTAATTGCCCAGTCTGAAACACCCGTATCTAACGTTTTTGCGGCACAGGTTTTGTAAATTCGTTAGTACAGGTGTCATAGAATATAACAGACATATTTTCTGCTAACCACAACAAACAAGGGTCACTAGCAGGGTTGAAAAGACACAACAAGATTGTCACCACTCAATATGTTTTTTTTACTGTATACTCAACTGACTATCAAAGTATAACTGAATCTTACTGAGTGTTACAACAGGACTGAGTTTGCTTAAGTTACAGAATGATGTACATTGTAAGTTCAGTGTGAATGCATACATGCACATTTTCACATCAATAATGTGCACCATGGAACCATTTTAAAACTAAATTGTGTCAAGTAGTCCTATATTGGACAGTTATTTAGCAATAGCCAGTGCTGTGGGGCAATTTAAAGTAACTTATTATAATGGCAAAAAATGACAGATGGAAGCCATATACCGTCATGTACATGATGTCATGATTGTGAAGTTTTTCACTCACAATCACTCTCTATATGAACGTCTATATTAGAATAAGTTTGACTTTTCATTTTGTCAACATCAACCACAAGTACCTGGCTTCATACATATAATTCATCTATTTCCTACTAATGAGATTTTAATCTTTTCAGATCTAGAAAGACATGTACATGAACACAAGAAGTAGGTCTTGTTTTACCTTTGATCATGTTTGCAGTTACAAATTACAATCACTAGGGGGCATGACGGCAACACCTTTGTACTTTAATACTTGAAGTTTATTTTCAAAAGAAGTAGGACTCGTTTTACCTTTGATATCTGCAGTTACAAATGACAATCACTAGGGGGCATGACAGCAACACTTGTACTTACTTGAAGTTGTTGTCAAAAGAAGTAGGACTCGTTTTACCTTGATATCTGCAGTTACAAATGACAATCACTAGGGGGCATGACAGCAACACCACTGTACTTACTTGCAGTTGTTGTCAGTGTCGGTGAAGATCCTCAGCATCATGTCGCCCTCCTCGTTCTTGTCGAACGTCGTGGGGATGACGACGTAGCGGCCGCGGCGCAGCTCGGTGCGGACGAAGTTGCTGCGAGTGTTGATGTAGACTGAGTCCGCAACTTTCTCCTTCATCGTGTGCAGACGGTATTTCCTGTTCAGTTCAACCTACAGAAGAAAGGGTTCCATTTGAAAAAGAAACGTGTCTGAGAAGTTATCGCATATGGTATCTGGACTACATGACAGAATTCTATTGCACAAATTGAGAATGGTATTTAGAATTGCTCTTATGATTAATCAATGAAACAGAGCACTTTGTGTCAGCCAGGTTTCAGTGGTCTTAAAAGTGATTTCAGAAAGTTTAAAGTCTGTCTTTCCAATCCCCCTTCTCACAAGAACTGGCTGTAATCTTATGTGTTCATACCATGGATGTTTTTGAATGTAAACTTTCAAGTTATATAAAGGATAACTATAAGTTAGAGTGCTATGTTAAATCCAACATGTTGAATTACCCATTGACAAATATTAGTATGTCTACTAGTTAAATTCTTTTGTATCAAATTGTTTGTTTGTTTGCACGTATAGTTGTACTTTTGTTGTGTCAACAAAGATTGTGTCATCAAGTCAATCTTTTTTTCACAAACTTAGCTCAGCTACCTGATTGTGACAGTTGCCATACTTAAGCTTTAATACATATACCCGTGAATAGTTTCATCAGGTTGGTATAAGTCACTGAATAACAAAACTCAACCTAGTCTTTTATTCATAACGGGGGGTGCCTAACCATTGGACGTTTTTTTACGCGCTGGAACTGACGGCGCTCCATTGCTGGTTGCCAGAGAGTGGTCAGGTTTTAATGAATGAATTTTGAACACATTCATCTAAAGACCATACTTGGACAAGAAATGTATTCATACTGTTCATGGGCCCTTCATGCTCCGCGTTACATGCGGAAGACGCTGTGAGACATTTTCACGAATGTACCTTCTGATTTAGTGCTACGCCAGATAGTGTGCCTAACTTAGTACGCTTTGGTAATTTTGCTCTCTTCGGAAGTTGGTGATGAAGTTAGGGAAATGTAAATAAGGCTTGAAGTCTGCTATATTCTAGCTTTCTTTTGACCGGAAAATTTTGACTGTGTGCACTTCTAACGTCATGTGAGAAGGGCTATATCTAGCGCATCCCAGCTCATGTTCCCACGGGAAATAGGCTACTACGCGGCCCGACGTACGTATTGAATGCGGCCCGACTTACGAAATCATTACGAAAAAACGACACCGCTTACATCAACAATACTCAGTCTACTTATTGAGAAACATCTTCGCCATCTCTGTATTCAGTTTCCTTTTCATAGACCGTACCAATCACATGTTAGAGCGTTACAAAACTGTGCGTTGAATCGTTTCGCCACCATCGCGGCCCAAAAAAATGGCGGGAAAACAACGTCGTCAGACGACAGCAATGTTTACGTTGTTTTTCTTTGGTCGGTTTTCTTCTCAACAAACACTTAAAGACCCAAATTTTTAGTGTTTTATGAAATCATTTTTCTTATGTGTATGATAGCTGTGTGACTTATGTATCTGCTTGGCACAGGTCGTATATTTAGGTGCCGGGCCGTCTAGCTACGCAGTGACCCTCTACTCAGCGTTGCCATCATTATTGTCAAAATACTACTTTTCGACAAAACAAGACATGAATATGTACACATATGTTTTGAATGTAAATGACAATTATGTGCATGAACTTGGGTTACTTACCTTCCATATCAGCATAGTCATTGGACACAAATACGGCATACTTATGCAAAATAAGATCAGTAAAAATCCGTGCGATGTTCGGGCGCGTGCGATGTTCGGGCGGCCCCCGTTACCAACATTTTGGTCTGTCAGTGTAATTTAGACTGGTTCACATTGCACTGCAACTACATGACATTGTATACTATAGGTGCTGCTGCTTATAGATGTGATACATGTGAATGAAAAATAAAATACAAAGAGAGTTGCCCACCCTGTAGACAGCAAAGCCGAGGGTCAGGTTCCCCTGTTTCCCCTCCTTGCGAGACTGTCGTGTGTCCGGTTGGGACAGGGAGATCAGAACTGTGTCCTCATCCTTCTCCACATCAAACAGGACCTGTGGGGAGGGGGGCACAAACACACACATCATAGATTAAAACTTAACCTAGACAGCCTCTTCTTCTTGCAACCATTACAGTACTATATACTACATGTTTGTATTATAATGATACTGACTTGAATTTGGAAATAAAAATGGTCATCGTAGCTTAGTTACTCAAAATAAAGTTGTATCTCCGCTTGACAGAAATTTTTACTCTTTTACAGGAATGTGTAGAAATACATTTACATATAAAAGGCCTACAATAGTCTGTTTCCTTTAATTATTACAGCAATATGCTGTTTCCAAAACACAATCCAATTTCTATAACAGCACAGAACATTTCTCTTATCACTAATATTCTATCATTTGACAGTAATAAATTTATAGATTTTAATGAACGGTTGAACTACTTTGAGAACATACACAACATTGACTAACTAAAGAACAAATCATTAAAGAAAATGTGTTTTTGTGTAAAGCCATGCACTGTGCAGTTGACTGTGACTTTTCTACAAAATTTAGTGATTACAAAATAGTATTATAAAAGATCAGGTATTGATTTATAGATGACCACTTTCTAAAACAATTTGTTTGCTTCCAAAAAAATTCAAGTTTCTTGATTCAAGGTGCCTTTGACGATGAAATTGATTGATAATTTTTTTGTGCAGTTTTTTTTTTAGTACAAGAGAAAATGTGCAGTAGAAGCACCAGGCATGACGCATCACAAATACAGAATAAACATAATCATCTACTTATTAATAAACATACATGTGTACATAAACCATGTTCATAACAATAACTCTACACTAAGGCTGTGCACCTAAATCTACAACATAACCCAGCACAATCCACCATGTTGCTCACCCCTGCATGTGACTTCACCTTGGTCTCCAACTTTCTTACTAAAAATAAAGACTTTTCTCAGTTGGCCGGTTAGTCCTGATATTTGTGCAGCTTAAAGGAGCCTAAAGCTATTTCAGCCCGTTGGAAGTTGGATTTTCAAATTCAATTCTCTAGTCCTTTCTATATTTACAAATATATAAAAATCACTACATGCATTTAAGTTCGCATCGTTTTTATTTCACGCTAAGGGGAAAATGGAGTGTTCAAGGTGGTTTTAAGTTTGCGGCAGCGCTATAGTCACATACTGCTACCGTAACAGTATTGGACAAAAATGTTTGTGGTGGTTTTAAGGCCGCGGTGAGACGGACGCCTCGAAAACCGCGAACATAAAACCACCCTGAACATTTCTGCATCTACAGTAATGTATCATATTTCATATCGACCTTTATGTAGCAAAGATGTCATCATCATCACAGCTGTTGTGTGGTGAGGACTCATTGAAAATCTGTGCGCTGAAATTTTGGTGGTCCCAAAATAAAGGACATCATACAGTGATATCATACAGATCGCTATATCCAGAATATTTCCAGTTTTAACATTCTGAAATAGCTTTGAGCTCCTTTAACAAATAAAAGACGTAATGTTTGCAGATTTGTGCAAAAGCCCCCAATATTGAACCTAAAACCCTAAAATAAGCCATGCATGCCACCCCACATCCACATTTTATTGTTGATTAAAACCTTCTTGGTTTTCTGCGTGGTCTTTCTCGGCACAACGTCGAACACAAACTAGAAAGACAGACAGAGACCTCACAAGTCAGTTAAACAGACAAGACAGACATGGAGGGAAAATGTAGGTTAAAAACTTCAGCAGCTGGAATTTATGAGGGAAATCATTAGACAGTAAAAACAGTAAAATAAACATTTAAAACAATTCTGAACAAATTTGTATAGTTTTATAGTCTATATTGAAATGAGGCAGAAAAAGATTCTTCCGCATTCAATTCAAATTAATTTTGTAAACGGCATGTATCACTTATAACACACTTTAAGTTTAACAGCAAAATTTAAGCTTACTAAAAAAGAATAGCTGTTAAATAGTTATTTAATTTACATTATTTACTTTCTGCTTACAATAGATATCTTTTATATTTACAATTATATTTAGACTATGGTATACTATTATATCCTATTCTTCATCAGCAGTACATGACTATTACATGTTATGATTTAATGCTTCAGAACTACGTTTTAGTACGTCATGTATTTCCAATGCCTTGGACACTTGACAGTTTTTTGGCGGGGAATTACTTTACTAAAGACTTGCTTATGATGCCTTAAAAGAGAGCAATTACAGTTCAATTACATGATATCAATTGATTATATAAAATCCAGTACTTTTTGGGCTTTCATTATAACATAGTGACATAATGATTTTGTTGCAGTCTGTCACTATATCAAAAATAATGAACTGGAGAGCTCTTTTTCAACTTACTTGCATTTTATTCTTTCCTTTCAGAATCTATAAAAGGTTTTCCCTCCAAAAAAACAATCTCAATCCTAAAGCCTGTACACGTAGTTCCAATAAGAATAAGAAGTTTCTGAATCAGACCTGTGGGTTCTGTAGGTAGGTGTCCCTGTTGTTCATACACCCGCCGGCGCGGTTATGGGCGGGGTCTCCGGGAGCGCTCCTCCAACGGGAGAAGACGCGGGACTCCACCCACGTCTTGTGGATGCTGAGGAGGGACGTGTTGATCAGGCGACAGATTCCCGCGTCCGAGAAATGCGTGATCCAGTCGTCAAAACTCATCCTGGGGAAGACAGTACAAAATGTGTAACCATTAATATAATACTGTCCCATTCTATTTACACCATTACTATGAAGCGAGAAGAAGCCAATTTAAGTAATCATTAGACTAGTGCTAGCTTGTCATTATAATAATTATGTATTGATTTTTGTAAACTGTGATGTTTTTTGTTGTGACCTGTACTGAACCCAGTGGGAATAAAGGTCATCATTCTTTCATGAATCCGCTGGGTTACATACAATGTCATGTAATTCCGCCACTTTGAAAAACAGTGTGTTTGAGAGATCTCTAGTGCAGCACCCCCCAGGTATGCACAGTTTAGATGCAGGAGTGCATTATACTGGGGGACGTACGCGTAGGGTTGGTTGGACGTATCTTTTCAGGGTGGCGGAATTATGTACCCTGGTGGAATTAGGTATAAATTACATTAAGTAGATGTTACACATTGAAACTCCTTGTATTTGCTCAATCATCTGTACAGTTGTTAAGACTCAGACCACTAGTTAGTAAAGAGAAAGCTCAGCAATCCATACAGCTGTATAGTACAAGCTTATAAAGAGGATATTTGGAGTTTCTTTTAACTCAGGAAGTCATCACCAGTGATGAACCGAGACGAGGGGGGATACAAGCTCAGCCATATTTGGGATTACGCTCTTGCCGCAAAAGCGCCACCTACATCGGCTACTTATAGCGGTGAGAAGCAGTACTCCAGTCAGAAGCTCTGAAGAAGGTGTCTGACAGACACCGAAACGTCAGCAGGTGAGATTACCTGGTTGTGTTAAAAGAAACTCCAAATATCCTATGTTCTACCAACCTGATGAAATTATTTTCGGAAGCTTATAAAGAGTTGTAAACAGATTTTCCAGAATGTTAACACAAAAGATTGAACACTGACCAGAACTCGCCATCATCATCTTTAACCAGCCCAAGCTTTTCCTTCTCAGAACTGCTAACCTGCTGCCACTCGGGAGAACTGTGGGGGGAACACATCAAGAAAACTATTACAAACTTATTCATTATCTTCAGTCACACTGTATAATCTTCTACTAGACAAAAGTATGAAACATGTCTGGTTGCACATTCTACAAATAAAGGTAATACTAAGAGGTAAAGGTAGCCTTTTTGAGGCTGTAGGGACAGTGGGTTGTTATTTTCTGTGTCTAGGGGACGGTATTTGAAGGCGGAGCCCAACCCTCTGTTTCCACCACCTTTTACCTGGCCCAAACAAAAGTGAGGTACCCATTTTTACACCTGGGCGGAGCGAGGAACATTGTGTTAAGTGCCTTTCCCAAGGGCACAACATCGGTGACGTGACAGGATTTGAACCCAGGAATTTTGGGTTCTGGGCCCAACACCTTGCTGTTATGCCAAACGACCCCATTATACTACAAATAAATAGTTTACCTCCAGTCAACCTGGCCTTTGGCTGGCATACACTCTGACAAGTGAACTCTGTCTTAGACCTTTGAACTCTGACACTACTTACTCATCACTCCATATGGTCCTCTCCACTCATTCTGTGTATAAATACTAACACTGCTGTGTTCTTATACTTCTGTGTACTAATACTGACACGCAAACTCTGTCCTGAGACCTTTGAACTCTGACCCTACTTACTCATATGGTCCTCTCCACTCTTCTGTGTTTTTAAATAATAACACTGCTATGTACTAAATCTGTGCAGTCAGACTAGTCTTTTGGCTGGCATACATTCTGGCACGTGAACTCTGTCCTAAGACCTTTGACCTCTGACCCTACTTACTCATCACTCCAGGGTCCCCTCCACTCCTTCTGACCCCAGGGGTTCCTCATCCTGATCATGTAGATCTTCTCCTGGTTACCCAGGAGCCCACTCAGCATGCCGGAGTCCCCGACCTTGACCTTCTTGACTGCTGTGACACTGTAGGCATGACCTTTGACCAGGCCCATCTCTGTACTTGCCTCCATTTCATCTCTAGAGGTCACCTAGAGGACAAAGGTTGTTGATAGTTGACCCTTTACTCGAAAATACACTAAGGACTAACACTTTTTATTCTATATGGCTATTCCATTGCAGAAAATTTTGATATATCCTCAGTTTGGGAAATGTTGTAACGTTATAATTGACTTTTAAGAAACAAATAACATTCAATTTCAAAGGAAGTGTACAGATTTTTGTTCATAAAATGAGTACAACATTCCTTGACAAAGACTGGAGCGGATCAAGAAAAAATTTGGGTAAGTCCAATTTTTGTGTTGGCAATTTGCAGTTCAACTTTGGTTCAGAATGACTTCTACAAACACGATGAACTTCCAAGAGAGTCTAACAGAAATGTCATGTTCCTGTGCCAATGTAGCAAACCTGAAGGTGTATTTGGTTTATTGGTCAGACATTACCCGTGCAATGGCAGCCAGTGCTGAATTGCTGCAGGTTTTACAATCACATGTAATACACAACAGATACATAATTTGCTCCACACTTGCACTTTGTGGAACTGTCGCAAGGGTCTGGGCGGCTGCCATTCGGCGCCAGCAGGTGACCTCAATACGACCTTCCCCAACCAAAGTCAGGTACACATTCACACCTGGGTGGAGTGAGGAAAGTCGTGTAAAGTGCCTTCCCAAGGGCACAACATCGGGGCATAGCAGTGGTTTCGAACCCGGGACCTCTCGGTTCTGGGCGAAACACCCTACCGATTGCGCCACAAGATGCCACTAATACTTTGTATAGTCTTTAACAAAATTGAAAAACAAAGACAACGTACCCTGATACTACAGGTGAGAAGCGACCCTCTCTCAGCCGCCTTGTGCATGACCTTGAAGAGTTTTTCCTTCTTCTCCTCGTCCTCCCGATACCCCCCCTTGTCCAGAGCGATGGGCTCCGCCACCCCCCCTGTGAAGTCCACCAGGGCATCCAACGTGTTCCCACCCTGCAGGGCCTCATAACATCCAGCAAGCCTGGTGGAAATAAGTACATTGAATTTCATATTATAAAATGTCATACATGAAATCTTTATTGACACAACAAGTACTGTGATTGTGAATTTTGCAAGGTCTTCTACAACTACACATTGATCAAATAACATTTTGATGATACTATAATATCATAGAAACCACTTCATGTCTGAGTAAAAAATTGTAGCTGTATCATTCATATTCCAAAAACATTCCTGTTGACTCTTGAAGCTGACATATGAAATATATTTCACGTATGCTAAGAAGTACAGTATAGGAGCATCTTCTGTCAGTAGATAGCTTTGAACAATACAGTTAGATGTGCAAAGGTTAGGTATGACAGGTTGTTCAGTGTAATATAATAAAATGTTGCTGCGCCGCGTGCCTGCGAAGCTGGTGTGTTACGCTGAAAGGCGTTTATACCTGCTATGTATAATACAGAATTCAGTAGATCAGGTGGCACATACAATTTTACCACCTAGTTTCATCATTAAATTTAGTTGAGGATTAATGTTGATTTCATTGTTTTAATAATCAAACATCTCCCTATCATGTTTTACAACTGTAATAAATTAGAATGTAAGGGGCTGGGACAAAATACAAAGTCCAAATTAAATGTCTGCCTGCTGTTTTAGAGAAATAAACAATAAACAAACAATACTTACTTGGCATAAGCCTTCTCCAGCAGTGAGCTCCACAGCTCATTCTGGTCCTTAGACCTGTTGTAGACCAGCTGACCATTGATCGTTGGAAGGAGATCATCGACTACGACCTCCGTCCAGGTTCCGAAGCGCCAGAAACGGAAGCGGAAGATGCCCTGGTAATTCTCAGGATGTTCAGGGTCCCACTCTTGGTCCTTATAGTCGGGGATGACCTGAAATATGCATTTATTATAATTATGTATCATTTATGGTGAAATGATGTCAATTCAATCACTGGTCATTTGGAAAACTGTATCCAACTTTTGAACATATAACATATTATGTTACATTAATTTTACAGTTATCATTGTCATCTTTCTTTTGAAGCTACACGTCGTCTACATATTTATAACAGTAATTCTTGAAATTTTTGCAGTCACGTGCACTGTGGTTTAATATGTGTTCTCAGTTTTTGCAATGACCACTACATGTAAAACTACTCGAAAAATGTTTGTTTCCATTACTGTAGAGTATACACATGTATGACTATATGTTTGTATAATTAGTGCAAATTCAAAGGTTGACATTGTGAATGCTCCATTTTTTACTTTATTATAATACCACGAATTCAAAGTGAATCAACCCAAAATTACAGATATTTACAGTACACTGTATGTAATACTATCAATGTTTTATAAGCTTGTCATTTTGTGCTCTGGTCACATGACACTGATTAACATCCAATAACTGACCTCCTTCCAAAGATCTTTCTCTAGAGTGAGGCTGGCGACGGCAGCCACGAACCAGCAGTTTCCCAGCTGCCCCTGGTTCAGGTCATGTGCCGACACGCCCTCCACAAACAGGCGTGGGTTGTCGCACAGCTCCTGCAAACATACCGCATGTTACAACTTCAACCCAGCAACGATATTTTGTACATTCACAATGTCATCATTGTTTGTAGTTAAACATCATGATGTATGTGTGTGTGCGTTCTTATTCTGACAACTTGCTAAATTCTGTGTGCATGTTACTGTACAGCATGTATTACAATGACAAGAATTCCACCATGCCAACTCATAATATCTATCCAAAAGGCCTATCAAACCTTAGTTGTTGCTGTGACGGCTTCTGGTTCATACCCTTATAAGCTAAAAAACCTATTTTCTCGAATAAAGTTCGTACCCCTGATTGGTGGCAAGTTGCAGACTGGATTGAAACGTAAAATGAGAAAACTCAAATAAATGTATAATGCATCCCTTCACCACAGATCTTTAACATTAATGTTAATTTACTATCTAATATTGATATTATAAAGTATTCATTATGAAAATACTATCATGATATAATATCTTCTTGACTAAACATAATGGATCTTCTTGTGCTGTCCCAAACTACATGTGCTAGTGTTCCGGGGGGTCCTGGCTGATTTCTACAAACATCTGTCCCAGCAATTAACCTCAAATAAAGCTTGCCAAGTACCAACCTGTCTTTGGCAATGACTTGTGACACCATTTGGATTTTTACAAGTTTAATATATGCATACTTAAGTCGAAAAAAAATATGGTACGACTGAAATTTGTTGCAGGTACATTCCTACGAGTAGGTTATAGGGAAACTACTAGTAACTGTTCCAGTCCTGATTTAACCAAATGCAATCGTCTGCCAATCATCCCCTGACTTCAAGTGACATTAATAAGATTCCAGCATTGTCTCTGTGCACATAAACATGATTTATGAGTCTGGCAGCCCTTGGTAATGAAATTGTATCCAGGAAACAGACCAGACTGCATCCAAGTGGGACCAGGGTGTCCAAAATAATTCAATCAACAACCCATTTGGAACAAGACTGGCAATGATAAAAAGACATTGCCATGGCGACGGTGGTTGTTGTTTTAATTTTTACTGTACCCTACTTAGGGAACAGTGATAGGTGGTGCTGTTCATACAGGATTTCTAACGAAAAGGGCTGACGGGTACCTGTTCTACTGGACAAATACACACACAGACACGCACACACACAGACAGCGACAGTTCCACTAGATTCTACCAGACAACATCGATTTCATCACAGTCTGATCATGACAACTGAAAACAGCCCACGGACCAGGTTCCCACCATACAAAATGACTATTTTACTCTGATAGGACTGCTGTTTACATGAACAACATGTTAGGCCAAATCTACACATATTTTAACATCATAGTCCACTTACCAACAGACACAGCATACACCATGCAACAGCTTGTACACTTATGTTCCCTGAACTATAGAACTAAGTCCTCTAGAGCGTGAATGGCCGCGGATGTTAGCTAAGGATGGAATGCCAGGATGGAATGCCAGAATGGAATGCCAGAATGGAATCCCAGGATGGAATCCCGGGATGGAATGCCAGGATGGAATGCCAGGATGGAATTCGAGTCCCACTGGAATACCAGGAACACCAGTCATAAAGGAATTTGCCAGTAATTCCTGGAGCCCTGAATGAAATGCCAGCCTGGGAATCTTAATCCACAGAAATGTTGTTGTGTAAAAATGTGTCCCATGTGTTCTTGGAAGTGTACAGGATTATATCACCAAGAAAGTGGCATCTTATCAGCAGGATAATCATCTAGTACTAGTACAACTGGCTTGCTAAATTTCCTTGCGACAGTGAAATTTTCCATTGATCGATCTGGCTTGGACATGTTCCCAATGTCATGAATGAGGTTAATGCCCTTTAATTAATCTGCTTGTATAGGTAACTGAAGCAGCGTGTGCACAATCGTTATCAGTACAGAGTTGATGCAGTTATGACCTGTTCCCCGAAGAAAGACATTAAATCTTACAGTTGTAAGGACCAGCATTAGGGCGTCCAAAAACATTGTAACAGCCACACATTGCTTTAGAAAAGAGCAATATTACTGTACAGCTGAGGTCTTAAATGGGTCATGTATACATAAGCCTGGCACATCTGGTAGACAGATGTAGCTTCCTGTCTAGGTTATCATTCCTAACATTCTTATTGTCTTAATATGCCTATGGACACATGCCTATACAATTCCTAGAATAGTTGCAATCTGCACACAATACTATATCATTTGGCTCGCCCCTGAGGCGTCGCCAAAAATCTCAGGAAATGAAAATAAGAACCAGCCATATACATGTAACTGTTACTGCTTAACCATGATCATCGTAATATACAATTTGTAGTGGAAGTGGAAGGAAGACTGAATGTGGCTGCAGGATGTTTCAACTACTGCAGCAGCAGAAAACAGTGGACTACTACTACAATTTGTAAGCTAGTGCATTGATGAAGAACGTTGTAACAAGATTTACCCAATTGAAATTTGTCATGCTTTTGATCAGCATAATTTTCAAGGCTAAAATTATGTTTTGACACATGCAAAGACATTAAGTTGATACATACATATGTATTTTGAATTAAATTTTATATTAAAAGTCCATAACGGCTAAACTTTCAAATATCATGAATATGCTTGTGAAAATAAGGGACTCTTCCTAAATCCATTGATGTCTGGTCAAGCTCCGTCAACTCAAATGAGCAAACATTACATTTAATAACAGCTGGGCACACTAATTTTCCGACTGTATACTATTAGCAGGCCTCGAAATAGTGGGTGCATGTGCACCTGCATGTGTGCACCCAAAATTGGAGCTGTGCACCTAATTTTTGACTGTGGGTGCACCAGTACCAGTAGATATTTTTTGTAGGCTATAAGGTAAGGGTACTATTGTACTTAGTAATATACAGAAAATACTCTTGAAATGTAAGTATCTTGACTTACTTTCAAGACTTTTAGACAGAATAGCTAAAATTACCCTTCGTTGTATTCTACTTGATGTATCTAGTTAGCTATACAATGTAGAATTACAGATTGTAGTTCTCAAGAGCGTTAAACTTGGTAATTTTGTTTTGCTGACATTCAACTTTATTTTGTGTGGTGCACCCAAAATTTTTTCTGTGCACCTAATTTTTTTGGTCGGGTGCACCAGTGCACCTATTTCCAAAAATGAATTTCGAGCCCTGATTAGTATTATCAATCTCAATCTGTCTACACTATAGTTGAAGTGTGTCTTATTTGAACAGGACATTGATCTTTCAACTAAATGTCTTTCATACAGTCAGAAATGTAATCATTTGGTGCCGGCTGTGTTTATAGAACAAAATAACAAATAGGCAACAGTTGGATCACATATTCTGTGGTATCCTGTCTCTCTTTCCAGAGCAGTTGAAGGAAAAAAGTTTGTACTTTTTTCTCATTCATCTCTCATACAATAGCTAGTACATGTGCATGTAATACATATTTAGTTCCTTAAGCTACTAGTTTGCCTGTCAAATATGTCGTCATGACGTGTGTATTGTACAAATTAGTGCTAGAATTTCTTTCACTTGTCAATGGCGAAGATCGTATACTTTTTTGTGGTAATTTTTGTATATGATTAGTATATCGAAGTTATTATATTATGTTTATCATTATGATTACCTTTGTTTATATTTATGTTCAGTTCATTCAATTGTGTTAAACAATTTTTGGTATTACCTCTAGGTTTCCTTATAAACATTATCTATACAATGATTCCGTTTTTTGATGTTGACCTCTGACCTCTCCACTCATTTTTAGTTCATCATGTTTGATTTTGTATGATTTACTATCTAACAATTGTTTTTCGTTCTTCCTGTATTTGAATTAATTGTATTGTTCCTGTTTTGATAATATTGTATATAATTAGGCGGACTCCAGGAAGATTAGTGTATTAATTGTTAGATTGTACACTAATGGAGATCTGAATAAAACAAACAAACAAACAAACAAACAAACAAACAAACAAACTCACTCTTGGCCTCTTCCATTCTATACGAGCGGGGATGGCCTGGTCGTACCACAGACTCTCCTCTGTGGCAGGGAACTCCGGATCTTTAAACAGTTCTCCTTTCTCCTCACATTCTTTCTTCAAGTCAGAGTAGCTCTGATTCTTGAAGTGCTTGATCGTAGGTCCAAACACCATGTTGTCTTGTACCCAGGTGTTTTCTAACTCTTCCTCGGGATTCTCTAGATCTGGGTAGGAGATACATGTATGATCTTCAGGACCTCTCACACGTCTGAAATAGGAGGAATTTCAATTTATCATGCACTTTCAGCGCTCGTGAGTGCGACTCGCATACAACATGTATGCGACCAGTTTTTTGAGAATGCGACTAGATTTAAAATCAAGGTCACACGGTGCGACTATCAAAAATTAAGACCTGCACCTAGATAATAGGTGCAGAACTAAGCGGTAAGCTGAAAAATAAACATTAGGTATTCAAACGCTACCGCGAAAATCGTTGGTGAATTTTCCATCTTGTTCCCACACCCGCGGTACAAAAAATGTCCGTTCCAAGTAGGTATTCCAACGACGCTACCGCGAAAATCGGCTAAATACCGCATGGCGATCGGTAAATTTTCTACCATCTTCCTACACCCGCGATACAAAAACTATTCGTTTCTACAGGCAAAGTCACAAAATTAATGAAAATAAAGAATATAACTTTCTCTTTCTCGTGATGTGTTTGTTTATCTTGTAAAATGTTTCAAACGCCAGAAATTTGACGATGAAAACGGCGCGGCGTAGCGCGCGCGGCCGTGATCTAAAACATGGCCAATTTCACTTCCGCCTGCGTCTTAGACCGCAGCAGAATGAGCCGATTACGAGCTTTAAATTGGTACCTGGAACAAAGGGAAAATTTATTTTTTGAGCATTAAAATTCGATTGTAACAAACTCTTTAATGATGAAAATTACCACCTTAATTTTTCTTGTTCTTGGTGTCAAAATGACGGCAAGAAACAGGGCTATGTTTTGATGTAATCGACATGTTTATATCATGCACACCGGCGAGGCGGCAAGCTCCTTTTCCCGATGGAGGTGGCCCTGTGATTGGATGGTCGCGCCGCGCGGTCCTGTCGCGCGAAATTTGGACTAGATATTTGACTGGGCTGGCACACACAGATCATTTTTGATACTATTGAGCAAGAATTTCAACGTTAGAATATTAGAACATTTTTTATTGTTTGTAGACAGAGGGTGGGGGTGAAAAAAAAATGCCAGTAAAAATGTTTTTAGGGTTGAACTTAATGCCAGCAGTGAAGTTTAAAATCATGGAATGGGACTTAATTTGTTTTGGTCATGAAACCAATAGCCAAGTAATAAAGTTATCTATTTATATATATTTATCATTCAAGCTTATGTGAACCATTGCTTGCCTTGTTCCAAGTAAAAAAAACATTGTGTATTTTTCAACTTGTTGAACTTGAGGCACCGTGGCCCCCGGATAGGGGCCAGCCGGGGAACCTATGCCCAATTTTTTTCGAAAATCCCAATACATCACTCAAGCTTATGCAATTTTTAATGTCATCGCAAATGGTCATGTGAATAATTGCTTGCCTTGTTCCAAGTTGAAAATACCATTGTGTATCTTTCTACTTGTTGAACTTGAGGCACCGTGGCCCCCGGATAGGGGCCAGCCGGGGAACCTATGCCCATTTTTTCTAAAAATCCCTCTACACCGGTATCATTCTTGCCCAAGAACTAATTAAATTATATACCACACTTTGCTAGTTGTTCTGCACCATGTAGGCTATATTTTTTATGATCTATTCAAATACATTATTCCAGGTTGTTAACATTGATTAATAGGAGTATTACTTGGTATGGCCAAGACTTTTCTTCTTCTTCCAACTTTTTGTAGTGGTGCTCTTAGATTTTTGCTGGTGCTCCTAACTTTTTGGGGTTAGGAGCACAGTGCTCCTAGGCCTAAAAGTTAGTCTGGAGCCCTGACTTTAAATCACTGCGTATTTACATACATGTGTCTGCACCCATATTTTGTTTAAATGATATTAAGGCCTGACTGACATTTTTTTTCAAATAAAAACATTTAAATTTACCATTTTCTGTCACACTCACATGCAGGTAGTTATCATTTTCAAAAATTATGGTCAAAAATAAGGTCCATTTTCAAACATGTCACTTGCACTTTCTAAACATAACACATCAGTACACAGTAAACTGTAAATTTATTTAAGTTTGTGGGGTTTTTTTTTAAATTTCATGGTAGGATAAAGGAGGCTTTCTCTAAGTTTTGAATTCAGGCCTAGGGTTGAAACAATTCTGTAGTATGGTCACCGTAGAAATAAATTGGAAACACATATTTATAGTATTTGCTAGCTATACATCATTACATGTGATGAATTTGTGATGGCAAAAATAAAACTAATGCAAAAATATTTAAGATTTAAAGCAGATAACTTTAATACTGACAGTGACAGAGACTACCATGCAATATATGCAGTATATCACCATGCCATATACACAATATATATCGATCTGTAATTCTGTATACCATTACAAGGTCCGTATATGTAATTTACTGACCTTGCAGAGTTCCTGTCTCTCCACTGATCCTGTTCGAACTGTTTCCCGTGTCCACGGTTACGTTTCCTCCTGCGTCTAACTCTGTCCTGCTCTCTTCTCGCCTCTTCCTCGTCCGAGTCCTCCCGCTGTAACTTGCCCTTGTTCAGCTGTTTTCTGACTCTATTCTCGAGCTCGGGAGGGACAAGTTTAGTCACCTTGTGTTCAAGTTCTGAGCCGAGCGCTTTTAACTTCCTACCGAACTTGAGCTTAGACCCAAGCTTCAATAGATCCCCTCCGATTATTCCTTCTGCTCCCTTCTTGTGCGAATGAGGGCTTGGAGATCTGTTGTCGGATCCAGATCCACTGTAGGAATCGGATCCACTATCGCTGTCACTGCTGCCCGACTGTCCTGAGTGCCTGAATGGACTCCTGTTGTGACGTCTGCGATGATGGCTCCTGAGAAACAAAAATGCAAAATGTTTATAAACTGAGTGAGCGGTCATCCCTCGACTACACAGCTCCCTTGGCTGCACAACTCCCTGCCGGCATTAGAGAACCTTGCCCACCCCCCCCCCCCCCCAATATATACCCCGCCGTTATAGGAAGTCTGAGAACTAGTCTTACAGATCGGTTCTTGCAAAAGCTGATTGACACGGTGCCTTGCACTGTCAACTTTGCCCAGTGGCTATTTGTCAACATTGCAAACATTCTAACTACTTCACTGTTAGCTGTGAACAAACATTGTCAGCATTCTACCAACACTTTAATTAATATAAACTGTACCAGCACTGTACATGTAGACTAACAGGTATATACAGTTTCAGTGTTGGTACAATGATGACAATGTAACTTGGTTCATGCAGAATCATAGTATCAACTAAAACATGTGTACTAAAGACTTTAAGAGTATATTGATTCTTTTAATTGTTTTGACTTATATTGTTACGACTATAAGGACTATTTGAAATCTCTGATACCCAAACAGACAAATTCAAAACTTAATCAAACCACTTTACGCTAGATCTAGTCTGATAGAAAATTTAATTGACCATCAATTTTCTTTGTTATTTTTGTTGAAAGCTAGAAAAAAATTCATTCTATCTCTACTTAGGCTTTGGAAATCCCAATGCAACTCTGTTTACCCAAGGGCATTGGAATTTGACCATGAACATGAGCCAAGTTGGACTGTCTAGACCTGACTTTCCTGTCCCTATGTGAAATGTTTTGTCTAGCTGACAATGGAATATTTGTAACAAAAATTGTCACCAGTGTGCAAAATTCACACATCCATACGTGTAACTTTAAGTGCTATTGATTGCATACCGGGGTAACATACTTGAATGTGACATACATGTAACATACATGTACTAGTAGTACTTGTACTAGTACCTGCATACACACATATAAACTAAACACTATTTGGCATACTAGCAAACAGGAGGAAAGGTAGATCTTTCTTGAAGATTCAACTGTAGCATACTTGAAAACCTCCTTGGTAACAGCTTTACAACTATGTATTATCTATTCTTATCTTATCATTCTTTGTTTTTCAGTTCATTTACATTTCTAGTGACACTGAAGAGTGATTGATGTCACTCAAAAACGTCCAGAAGTCTCCCAATTTCATCCAGTTGTAGAGTTGAATTGTCTTTATAATATATCGTATACCTGGATGTCTAACCTTCATAAACGTAACAGTTCTTATCATACTAATAACACCATTTAGAAACCATAAATATCTTCAAGCACCTACAATGAATACATGACTACTAGTATGCATAACTATAGTAACTGTTAACAGTTCACAGTCATGACTCAGTGTACATACTAGTAGATACCTCACGTCAACATACCACAATAAGCCAGCATTGCTATACATACACAACTGTAACAGCCACACCCATACTGCAAAATAATCAATGCACCTGTACATGTACATTGTAGATTTTACAAAGATTTTCATATTAAATCTTTCAGATTTACCTGTTAAAAAGTGTTATCATGATAACTACTACTAATAGTGATAGGACATGGTTGTCTTCCATGTAGGATTCATCAGAAAAACAAATAGCATTGCCATTAACACACACAATTTGTAACGGCCACACCCACACCACAAAATAATCAAATGCACCTGTAGATTTTACAGAGATTTGCATACTACAAGTAAATCTTTGATATTTACCTGTTATCATAATACTGATAGGACATGGTTGTTTTCAGCAGGATTCACCAGAAAAACAGAACAATGTGACCAATTTGGCAGTCGAGTGTGTACAAAATCACTGCTCCAACACGCACAGACAAACTCGCTGTTCGAAATTAGGGAAAGTAGTTTTTCTGGTTTGTCAACTCCTGGCAGCAACTCAACACGTAACAGTGCATACGTGTACATAAATAATACAGAGTATTTAAGGATAATTATGCTCTATTCAGGTTTGAAATATAAATTCTTTTGCATTTTACATAATATACAATAACACATGACTTTCAAGTTTTTAACAAAAATGATTTCTTTTTTTTTTTAAAGGCATTGCCACCTTCAAATCAGTGCTTGGTAACCAATGTTATTCTTTGTTCTTGAATTAGTGCCAGTAGGTTAAACCAGTAGAATTTTCTCCAAAAGAAAACAAACTACTAGTAAAATAATGCTTGAAGAACATTATTTGCATTGGCATTTGTAAGCATTGAGCATATTATATAATGCATTAATGTCTTAATATTCCCACACTTTAAATGGTAAAAGAATTTCCATTCAGAGAAACAGTCAAAGGTCAAGAACCCATTTAAATATAGGTCAACACGTAACTGTAATCTTCCCATACTGACACTCAGGTGAAAATGAAAAAAAAGTGACTATGAAAACAAAATAAAAGCTTCGCTTCCAACAATGATGTACCAAAAACACTAGAAAAGTAAGAGCCAAAACTTATAAACCAACTTCCCCTTGTGCTGGATAGAAAATTATGTGCATTAAAATTTCATGTTGTAAAATGGCCTAGCCTCAAGTATTTAGGGCAGAAAACCTGAATAATTCATAATGAATGAAAGACCTTTATCGTGCATTCATGCCCCGAGGGGCTAGGTACAGGTCGTCTAACTTAACACATGGAACATACAAGAATAATATAAATACAATAATACAAACTGTAAACATATAGAGTAGACAAACGTGTTATTAAACTAAGCTAGTCCAGTAGTGTCGACTTCTTCTCGCTTCTTTGTACATGTGTAAATGTATGAACAGACAGTATTTCTTATACAAGGATTATCCAGGCGTAATAAAAATATGAATTTGTCTGTTGCATTTAGATGTTCGAAATATGGGAATTTTTCTTTGATAAGGCTAAAAAGTACACTTCTTTCGCTATCGTATAATTTACAATCTAGGACGAAATGTTGATAATACACTCCACTTGTATGTGTGACACTGAGAGTAGAATGAATACTGTCTATATTGTTTAACATCACAAATGGTTGTTTTTGTCTACGAATTCTTTATCTTTTTCCTAATTCCTTTTTTACTAATTCTTTCACAAATGTAAATGGTGCTAAAATCCTGTAACAATCCAGATGAACAGACTTATAACTGCAGGATACCAAACAAAGCTCTATAAATTTGAATTTGACTTGATCAAGTTGATAAGATTTAAATCAACAGCTGGAAGCCTGGCCTGGAACCTCTCCATATTTCCACAGAGGCAAGAAGTACTGATTTCTTTTTCTGTACAACCCTTCAAATTTAATTTAAGTTTAAGCTCAGTTGGGACACAAGCAAATCAAGCTAAGTGCAAGTTTACAATTTACAGAGGAATGGAGCAGAATGATTCCACAACGAAATACTCTCAAAATAAACGTACCTGTACGTTTATTTCTTTAATTGCCTCAAAATCCGCCCGGTACATTCTTATTTTAGACGGTACGTTTGTTATTTTTTTTAAATCAGGGCTTTGCTAACCATGGATCCCTCTAAAATCAAAAGTTCAGGTTTTTCTGCCTATATTTCCCCAGTCTTTTTGGCTAGACATGATTCGCTATTTTTCGTAGTGGTAGTTAATACCCTTCCAAAGGTCTCATTGACAGTAGAAATAATGCCTGAGGGCTCTGTCTACATACTAAGTACTCGTAATCACAAGCAGCTGTCACTGTGCACAGATAATAAAATTCTATACTATGTACAGTATGCATTTGGAACATAAAAAAGCTTGTTCTGCCTTAGAAAATAACATTTGTAGTTTAATAAACACCTTTGTTTTCATTTAATGAAACATTTGACAGTCACATACCATCTTCTTTTTCATCAATAATCAAGAAGATTATTTTCATATAGTACATCATGTCACTGCTGTCAATACAGCAAAACACCGCTGGGCAGGACATATAACAAGGCTACAGGACAACAGGTGGACGCTAAGAACAACAAAATGGACACCAAGAGACTGGAAGAGACCAAGAGGGTGCCCCAAAATAAGATGGAGTGACAATCTAAGTCAACACCTGGGCCCTACATCGTAGTACATGGCCAAGAACTATTTTCTATCTATTAACATTCCTCTCTTTCTTAGTTACATATGTCACATATTTGAATAGTAATATCATGGAACACAGCAGGCTTGTCTCATTAGTTATGCAAATTAGAAAATCTGATTTGCATAATTATATCCAATCATACAAGGCATCATGTAAGCTATCTACATACCAAAAATCCATGATGCCCATCTTGAGTTATAGTATGTTCTCATTAATTATGCAAATGAGGTCTTCATTTGCATAGTTGATATCTATTAATATTTCTCTCCTCCTCAGTTACATATGTCACATTTTTGAGAGTCCTATCATGGAATTTGGCGGATGTATAAACTTTCCTCATTAATTATGCAAATTAGATACTTATTTGCATAATAAGTATCTAATCATGCACATCATCACTCAAGCTATCTACTTACCAAAAATCAAGACCATCCATCAAGTCCATCTTGAGTTTTAGTATTTTCTCATTTATTATGCAAATGAGGTCATCATTTGCATAGTTGATATCTATTAATATTTCTCTCCTCCTCAGTTACATATGTCACAAGTTTGAGAGTCCTATTATGGAATTTGGCGGCTGTAAAAACTTTCCTCATTAATTATGCAACTTAGATACTGATTTGCATAATAAGTATTAAATCATGTACATCATCACTCAAGCTATCTACTTACCAAAATTCATGACCATCCATCAAGCCCTTCTTGAGTTATTCCCTTTCAAAGCCTGAACCAAAACCTGCTTCTGCAGTTCCAAAAAAAGCCGCTAGGGGGCCCAAACCTAGACCACTTACTCCCTGTCTAAAGAGCTATCTACCACTCAAAAATCAGAACCATAGCATGTCCAGAGATATGAAAACAGGAAGTTCCACTGCAGTACCGTAACAAGCCGCTAGGGGACCCAAAATCTAATCATTTCCAAGTCTCATCAAGACCTACCCACCTACCAAATATCAAGACAATCCATCCAAGCCTTCTCGAGTTATGCTGTACATTACACACAAACAAACACACAAACGCTACCCTCTGCATAACCTTCTTGGCGAAGGTAATCATAGCCAACTCTCAGCATGTTACAAAATTATGAATTATTTCGAATCGTACATAATTTGTTCATTGTATAGAATGTTTTCTGATGGTTACAATATTAAAAATTCAAACGACATAGTTGGCACAACCTTGCTGGTTGTCTAATAATTATCATAGTACTCCTTTAATTTCTTGCAACTTGTTTATTCCACACAGCAATCAAATTGAGTCTCCTCTGATACCGATGATAAGAAAAAAAAGATACAAAATACTGTACAATTGCATGCTTTTTAGTATCAAAAAGAAGACACATGATGATTTTGTATCTAGGCCATGAACATGTTGATGTCCATGTAACCCCAGAACATACCTCTATAAATTTCCCCCAAATGAAGGGTGGGGTCACAGTGGCATGTGTTAGGGTGGGGTGGGGTCTTCACTTCGATTTGTATAAACAGTGTGATCACAACAGCAAATACACTAGAACATGGATACAACCTGCCTTCACAAACACACTAACAACTTATCATTTGCATAATCAACGCCAATATTTAACGGTACTGTCTGTGATAATTAGGTTATCCTACACCATCGGTATGGACAGATACTGTATAAAAATGCGTCGTGATCGTATACTTGACATTTCCTACCTTGAATTTCACCTTTCAGAGTCGCGAATCCCTCCTCGTGGCCTTCTCCACGTTCTTCCTGTGTTCTACCACACCCAGAAAGTCCACAGCCCCGCTAAATCCGGGGGCCAGGATGTGCAAATCAATGATTCACACCAAAAGCGTCGACAGCGTTGTGTTGTTTGGGTTTGTTGGAAGTGAACGCGGAAGTGTGGGAGCTTCCAAGATAAATAAAGGTAGATAAATTTTTATCTTTCGACATTCTGCCCGAAAATGCTTAAAAGTATTGTTAAAATATTGATTATTTAAATATTTAAATCTATATAGCAATTATTTTCCTTATTTAACTTGTTTTTATATATTTCTAGATATATTGATAATACCTTTAAAATAATGAACCCCCTTTTAAAATTGAAAAGTTCCAAATCTCAATTACATGTTTTGATTGGCTGTTGCGAACATATGACAAACAAAGATGGCGGCGCCCATGAAGATTTCAGCCGACGGGGAAATATTTTTGCTTTTCTAACTGTAGGTGAATGTCTTCGTTGATGTTTTAGCATTCAAAATTCATTTCATACATTGTACCTACGAGAATATAACACGAGAATGCATAATTTAGCTTTCCAAGCTGTACGTTTAAAAAAATTTGACGTTCAACTCGCCCCCCTCCCCCCTTGTGTCCGAGCTGTACAGCAATTGTACTCCCCATACAGATCTATCGGTGGCAAAGCAATATCTATAAAGGGTCAACCAGTATCCAAATGGATTTTCCACTGATAAATATGTTTGGAGACTAATTCAGGACCTCGGACAAATGAAGAAAGTCCTTTTTTGAAACTTAAATCAGTTGTGTTATAATTTTTTTTATGCAGAGGAAAGGTTTCAAAGTTGAAAACTTGAATGTCAGGAAATTTGTCCAATGTCCATAATGTTTCTATTAGTAAGAGGATATGTCAAGTCCTGGTTGTAAGATTACACAGCATGAATGTTGTTACTAGTAAGTGGATTTTTTCAACATGATTCATTGATGAATACCGTGTAATCTCATAATTTTTTTCATGCATTTCTTACTCTCCACAGAACTGCACCTGATGCCAGTGGGACGGGAGTGACCAGGTCAGAAAACAGAACTGAATTGCCCAGCTTTGAAAAGAAAATCTGCTAAAGACTAAAAGAGAAACTATGCCTCTGTCAGACTTCCTCGCCGGTTTGAAGGAAAACCCGTACTTCGGTGCTGGTTTTGGACTGGTCGGAGTCGGCGCTGGACTGGCTGTTCTCAGGAAGGGGTCCCAGTTCGGAATGGTGGCATTCCGACGCCACTGTATGATCACTCTGGAAATTCCTAGCAAGGACAAGGTAAGACATCATGGTCTAGGTAGTGGGCAAAAACTTGACCTTTGTCTTCCCAAGACCTACCCACATAGTCACATACAGACCAAATATCATCAGAATCCATCCACCTTTACCTTAAGGCTTAACTAGACCCATCCTCATGCCTGAGGGTCGGGTCCGACTATAATGTCATCCAGTATCAGCCTCTTCCATTCCCTCCTGTCTCTGTGAGAACACTAGATACCAGTGGTTTCCCATTCAGTCTCCGATATCCTCACCCCACATACAGTGTAAAGTGATACATTCCATTCTATAGATAAAATCAAATACATTCTAGAAGAGACATTTATTACCCTTACTGTGTACAAATAGGCAAATATATCAAAGAATGTTTAGGTCTTAGAATAAGTAGTGTAAGTGATACGTTAAACTCGACATGTTGAAGTATTCATATACTTGTACTTAGGTTAATCATTTTGTATACCATTGTTTGTTGTTTGCATGTATAGTTGTAGAAAACCTTACGAAAGTCGCTGTACTTTTGTCGTGTCAATAAAGATTTCTATATAAAGTTATGTGACTATGATTTAATAAATATCCCAAAACACAAACAAGCAAGCAAGGAAGCAAACACACACACACACATACAGACACACACACACACACACACAGACATGCCAAAAAGACCTTCCTTGATTCCATAGACGTAATGATACATGCATGATGTATGTATATATATCAATTCTGGTCAAGGGCCAACCAAGTGGCACAAATGTGTGGGGGAATGTTGAAACATGACAAACCCATCATAATACTTAATTTAGTACATATGACCACATAAACATATTTTATTGGATTTATCTATTATGTACATGATGTTGATGATGTACATGTAATAGCCTTGTGATGACTCTCATGATGAATACATTGTATGTCTGTTTATGACCACCTTGTAGAGCTACCATTGGCTGCTTCAGTGGATTACCCAGAATGCTGCAAGAACACAGCACCTGAGTGTAGATACCACATTCCAGCAGCACGACAGTGGGAAAATTAGCACCAGATTCGACTTCGTTCCCAGCCCAGGCACACACTTCTTCTGGTAGGTAACACTTTGTGTTAAAGTACATTTTGTTGCTAAACTATTTCCATTACTATATTTCCAAGCAAGTGGAAGAAAGTCTAAGAAGACTATAAAGAAAGTCTAACTCGACTCTAAGAAGACTAAGAAAGTCTAAGAAGACTAAGAAAGTCTAAGAAGACTAAGAAAGTCTAAGAAGACTTAGAAAGTCTAAGAAGACATGGATATCTAACCTCCATCGATGTATTACTGGATTTGTTTGCCTCTCTCTGTCAAGTCCAAATTAAATTTACCTAAACTACCTCTCTCATCTGCTTACCATTCTTCGTCAAAATTTAAAAGATTAATATGATACTTTCCTAATACTAGAAGTAATAGACATGAGGAAAAAGGAGACAGCAAAGTTTTGTATGTACATGTACACAATTGATTATAGAAATGTTAACCATCATATGTTGATCAGACTCGATTTGTCTATTCTCCAAGCAGAGGTTTTGGTCGGGGGGGTAGTAGTGGTCGGGGGGTTTTAACATTGCCGCCCGTTACGGGAGGCAATGTTAAAAAACCCCGGCCACTACTTTTTCCCCCCCGACCAAAACCTCTGCTTGGAAAAAAAATTTATCAACACTGCAGTACCTCTTTCAATGAAAATTCATCTGTGTTGGTAGAATCCATAGTTGTTCAATTTGAGCTTTGTTCCAACACTCACCATGTATTTTCAGTCAATCCTGTCGACCTTCATCAGATGTCTGATTCACTGCACGGACTTTCCGGAATCCGGAAGCGTGGTGACGTCAGGAGTCAATCCAAAAAACTGTCCTAGTGAAAATTCCTTTGTGTTGGAGCAAAACTCAAATTGTATATAATATGTACAACACTATACAATGTAGCTACCTCTTATTCATTTTCCAAACTCTCTCTTCCTCAGGTATAAGAACAACTGGATAAGAATAGAGAGAACGAGAGAGAAGCAGATGGTTGACCTGACCCACGGCACGCCCTGGGAAACTGTCCAGCTCACAGCACTTGGCAGGAATAGAGAAATGTTCTTCCAGATCTTAAACGAAGGTCAGCTAATATAAGATATAATAATAAAGTAGAGGTTGTATCATTTTGATTAACATATGATGATTTTGTTGTCTGACAGGCCACAAAATGTAATTACATTGTACATTGTATACTAAATATTCTTACATTATAATGAATCAAAGCTCATCTGTGTTGGTAGTAATCATAATACAATGCTAAACTTTCTTCCAACACAAAGGTATTCAGTGACCAAAAACACCAGTGATTGGTCGTTATTGATCCTGAAGAAGGCGACAGTGGTCGTCGAAAATTCGATCCGTGAATACCTTAGTGTTGGAAGAAAGTTTAGCATTGTATTATAAAATATTCTTACATTTCTGTGTATTCAACAAACTCTAACATGCATCCTTTATAAACTTGCAGTTTGGAGAGGGTTAGTAGAGGTATAAAGTGGTGCATCTAGCTCAGTGTGGGTTCAGTCAGAAAGAGGTTGTTGCTCTTGTGCTACTTAGATACAATGTATTTAAGCCCCAGTTAGATACTTAAACTCTAACGTGCATCTTCTGATTATCAACAGCAAGAGAACTAGCCTTACAAAGGACTGAGGGGAAAACCGTCATGTACACAGCGATGGGGCCGGAGTGGAGACAGTTTGGTTATCCCAGGAAGAGGAGACCTCTCAGCTCAGTTATCCTGCACGAGGGACAGGCTGACAAGATACTCCAGGACGTTAGAGAATTCATCAGTAATCCCAAGTGGTACACAGATAGGGGTAAAATGAGATCCCTTCTTTTGACAAACATTCAAACACTACATCAGGCTTTTAGCTAGGCATGCGTCTATGCATCATTTGGACGCATGATTCTTAAATAACAAGGAATATGTTGGACCCTTTGTCTATAAATCCTAGCTAAAAGCCTGCACTACATGCAGCAAGTTAAAAGAGTTTGCTAGCCTCTACCAGGCTCCGTGGATGGCTGGAAAAATACTATTCACTCTATTTGGCCAATTTCTACAGTAACTATTTTTCCAGCCATCCGCGAAGCCTGGTAGAGGCTTAGAGTTTGCTACTTATATGGTGAGCTTTTGTGACGAACTCTGTCTCTTCATCAACCCGGTAAAGTCAGATCTCGTCTTGGAGTTCTCTTGTCACGTGACTTGATGTTGCTTATCACGTGACAGGAGACAGTCATATACAGGCTGGAGATAGTGATGCCCCCTGTCTGTTAAGGTACCTTAAGGTACTGCGTCGTTTGGGGATCGCCTTGCGAGAACCCTCCTATATTAGACCAGGGCTTTAAATTTTGTTTCCGTCCCTATCAGTTTTTGGAAGCTCATATTGTTAATTTTCTTTGTTAAATGTGTTATTCTATGTGTTATATAGCCTATATATACGGGCAGGAATTTGCAATATACTTTCTCTAAGCTTAACAAAAATACTTTCATACAATCAATCTTATGTCATGAAGTTCCAATTTTTTGGGCAGACGTGGTGAAATTTTGTTCCATTTCAGCTAGCAAATTTCCATCCCAGGACAGAAGGAAGGGTCCTAGAGAAAGCCCTGCATTTGAGCACAGGCCTACTAGGACTCCTAGTTGTGTAGTTGTTTGAAATTCGCATAAGATCTAGATAGCCATTTCTGTTCCAAATATTTCATCAGAACTTAGTTTTTTTGTGACGTATATTCAGTGTATGATGTTATCTTTGCCCTTCAGGTATTCCATACAGAAGAGGTTACCTACTGTACGGGCCTCCAGGATGTGGCAAGAGCAGCTTCATGTGAGTAAAATAAAAAGATGGTGCATTTTGTTTCTTATCAAATGTAATCTAACTGGCAGCTCTGTTTCAGATCCAGGGCAGTTTCTGCAAAATAAATTGCATAGGGGTGCAAGGTAGTTGAGCAACAAAGCATGAGGTTTTAGAGAATCCTTAGTTTAAATAGGGTACTGTAAATGCAGAAATGTTCGTGGTGGTTTTATGTTCACGATTTTTGCGGTGAAGTATTTACCGCGAACTTAAAGTCACCGCAAAAACGTTCCATTTTGTGACTGTAGCGCTGCTATTGTTTCAAACGCGAACTCAAAACCACTCCATTTTCTCCCTACCGCAAAATTAAATCCCCGCAAACATTAAATCTGCAGTTACAGTATTCTTGGCTTCTTGGCTGGGCAAATATCTGTCAGACGGTTCCCAGTTGAAGACTGCAACCACATGTTACCTTTTAGCTTCCCTGGTCAATCAGAATTTCATGCTTGTCAGAGAATCTGCTCCATTGAGTAAGGGGGTGCATGGTGTGTTATGCCAAAAGGTGATTATGCCAGCTATACAAATACAGATGGTCAGAGCATGGGGATGCAGCAACCCTGTACCCTTCTTTAGAAAAAACCCTGACATTCAATTCCTGAATGATTGTAAATTTCAAAATATTCAAAGAATTAAAGCACTCCTTTTTTTTCCTCTCACAGTACAGCGCTTGCTGGAGAGCTTGAGTACAGCATCTGTCTGATGAACTTGAGTGAACGTGGGTTATCTGATGACAGACTGAACCACCTCCTGAGTGTGGCTCCTCAACAGAGCATCATCCTACTGGAGGATATAGATGCCGCATTTGTCAGTAGAGAGCTCACACCTGAAGGTACTGGTTCTATTCTCAAGTGCGTAAAGTATCGCTTTCATTTTGAAAAGCTCCCATCAAATATTGAAAATATCGGTGGTAATAAAGTAGTTGATTAGTGTGGGAATATAAGGGTTGCGGCAAGTAATGGAATATTATGAGTTATGATTGTTCTGAAAATTATCTTTCAGCACACATCATAAAAAGTAGTAAAGCAGCTAGCAGTCATCCTCAATTAAGGTGAAGCATGATGCTTTTTCAAGTAGTTAGCAGAATTACAAGCAAACTGGGTCACCTCTTCCCGATAAGTGTGTTGGGTTCTTTTACATGTAGAGGTTTGCCTGAAGCTCCCTCATACACGGGGCCACTGGCTTTACGTCACCATCCGAAATGACGAATGCATTTAGGAGTCGACCCAAGGATCGAACTCGGGCTCCAGGATCCACAGAATTTGACCTAGATGGCAAAGCAGCAGGGTTGCGTTACCACTTACGCCACGGGGACATGTATTATTAGAAAACAAAAGGATGGAAAAAGGGACAAACAAAAATGTGATGTTTCTTCCCAAGCTGTATGCACACAAGTGAAGTTTTCTCTACCCTTTCTACTTCCACAGAGAAGGTGGCATACCAAGGCATGGGGAGACTGACATTCAGTGGCCTACTGAACGCCTTGGATGGAGTGGCTTCAACAGAGGCTAGGATTGTGTTCATGACAACCAACTTTATCGACAGGTAGGTAACAACATTACCTCATAGTAAACATGGCAGCCAGTTTGGAACCTGGAACCGTGACTCGTAAAAAAATGTTCTCTCGAGAAACTTGAAAGCAAACATTATTAAAATTTCCAATTGTATGTACTTTATGATGATTATGCATTGTTTGCTTCTCAAAAGAATGTTCTTCACGAGTCATGGTTCCAGGTCCCGAATCATCTGTCGTATTTACTATGACAGCACAGGCTTAAATTAACTTGATTACCTGATAGTAAGTATCAAGCACTGGACATATGATATGTAAGATTCAATGTTAGATAACATCAGAAAGGTACATATTTAGGACAAACGTCTACAGTTGTTCACTGAATAATGCTTATGGTGGTTGCTTGTAATCAGGAACTGTTGCATATGTTTTAGTGTCACTGGTGACACAAGTACTTTAATTTGATTGTGTATCATGTACTATCATATGACCCTTACCTCTTCCCTCATGACCTCAATGTAAATCTGCCTGCATGCCTAAAATGCAGGCAGATTTACATTGAGGTCATTTGAGGTTCTCATGAATATACAGAGCTTCAAACAAACAAACAATCAAACATTTTTCTATTGAACCATCTGAAATTGTCTTTACTTCATTTAACATATCTATTCAGTTTGTAGATGACATTACCTTTGTGAGGCTGGTCTTTTGGATGGACCAGTTTTTGCCTGAGAGTTGAGTGAAGTTTGAAGTTAACATTCTATTCAGAGTTTTGGTATAAACCTTGTTTTGCCAGATCTTTCCCTAGTCACTGACGAAAGATAGCGGATGCTGTCTGAACCATCTGTTTCAAAATTGTATCAAGTTGCTTGTCTAATGAGTAACTATTTTCTGGCATATCTCTAAACTTCATCAATGAAAAAATTTACAGGTTAGACCCAGCTCTGATCCGACCCGGTCGTGTGGACATGAAGGAGTACATCGGTCACGCCAGCGAACACCAGCTTCAGGAGATGTTCCGCAGGTTCTATCCCGACCAACCAGAGTCAAGGTCACAGGAGTTTGCAAGCAAGGTCGTCGCACATGGCAAGGACATAAGTATAGCACTGGTAAGTTCCTTTTTCTTTGAAGTTAGGCCGTGTGGATTCGATTGTATGGATGACATCTGTGCTCGCACATCAATTTTTGTCCGTTTCCAAAATAATCATTTAAAGCAGCAGCAAAATGTGCAAATAAGTTGCAAAAAGATATTTGGGAAAAAGGATACTTATGTCAAAGAATTCCAAAGCCAAAGAAGTCAAAGAAGAAGATGTGAAAGAACAAAGATGAAGAATCTATTATTTGGTATATACCAAACTCAGTGTGTTAACTAAGTCGTTTGTTCAACCTTTCTGACCCCATAGATTTTATAATGAAGGCAATTTTTGCCAAACTGTTCTGTGTTATAATTAATTATTTGCATGCTCGCATCAGTTTTGGGGTTCCTAGAGGATGTCATTGATATAATCGAATCAACATAGCCTTGGAACCACTAACTGTTACCATGATTTTTATGTGAATTTCGATTTTAAAGAAAAAAATTCAATATCATTAAAAATGTCATGAGCATGATCACAGATATAATTTTATGCTAAACATTAGGCCACGCCAATTTAAGTTCTTGGTTAACGGATTTTTATTCTTAATTCTATTTCTAGCAACTAAAAAAATCATGAAAACAGAAGACTGGGGTGAAAACTTGCACCTGACCCTGGTCACTCCCTGATACTGTGTGCACCAAAGTAAAAACATTCCTGTAAGATTCTATTTTCATGTTGTTTTTCCAATCTAGCATCTTTCGTAAAATTTTTATTATTCGGTTAACCAAGAAAATAAATTGGTGTGCCTTAAGTAGTTCAGATAAAACTATTCTCAGACTGATAACTTGAAAATCTTCATGTCTTTTTTCTCCTTTATCCTGTAGGTTCAAGGCTTCTTCATGCTGAACAAGTCAGATCCTGATGCTGTTATAGAGAATATAGACCAGATGTGGACATAGAAACAAATAGAATTTTATTTCTATGTTGCTCATGACTTGTTCACATACCTGCAAGCAAAATGTTAGTTGATTTTTGCTCTGGCAAGTTGTTGCCACAGATGGAAGAGAATGAGCCATTTATTGCTACAAAATCAAAATATATTGTTCGCAGATTTATTAAGTATACATGTGACTTTAGGTATGATGAAAATCATAGGAAAAGATTTAAACTCGCTTTTTTAATAAATATGTTGCTCGCAGTTATTTATTTGTAGCATCTTTTGGTATTAAATATTGTTAACTTACCAGGTATAGATCACAGAAGGGTACTTTAGTATACTATTGATGGCTGTAATTTTGATACATCCCCACTACCACTCCTGCCCCAGTTCAGACTTGTCTTTAGATCGGTAACTTTATTAACTTGCTTGGTTGGGGGTCGATGTCTGTGTTCTGATTTGCGAAAGTGAGATTGTGTGTGTGTGCACGTGTGTGACGTAGAGTAGTAGAAGAGTAGAGCTTCCTTGGTCCAAATTTTCTACTTCGTGGAAATGATTACCGCAAATCGAGTTCTCAGGCCCAAAATTTAGGTAGTGCACTGCATAACTTGGGTTTACAAATAACTTGCACCAATCAAAACATCGTTGCACTGCACAACTGCGCAAGCGGGTATTTCGCACGCTGTTCAAGTTCAGAAATTATTTTTCCCAGCGACCGATCCCCAAAGAAACGGCTAGGGTCGGGTTTTTTTTGCTAGGGTTGGTCGGGTAACCGGAAACATAACATTTTCTTTACTAGGCCTTAGACATAATGGAATCTACACATTTTAAAGATTTTTCTATAGCTGAACTTTGCACTACATTATATTGTGTTATACTCTCAACATAGACATTAGAAGGATGTTGTGGCCTACTGGTCAGCAATCCCACCTGTAAGTCACAAGGTCGGGGGGTTCTATCCCAACCAACTGGTTGGTGTTATGTTCACCAATTTCTGCACTACTTTTAAGGGCACAGTTGGCATGGCAAACTGCATTTATCAGCCAGCCAACTCCTCTGTTATCCGTCTATTTGGCCAATTACTACTCTTTCTAGCCATATCTGGAGCCCGCTAGAGGCTATTTGGGATGGGGCCTTGAGCAGGAGGAATCTTGTATGACGAGAGCTAGCCTCCGTAGCAGGCTCAACCGGGCCTTTTGGGGCGCTTATAATACACTTTTTGCAGCCAGCCTGTAACCATCAGCCAGCCTGCAACCATTTTGCCCGTAGACCGCTGGCTGATGGTTATATACGGGCTGGCTGCAAAAAGTGTATTATAAGCCCCCAAAAAAGGCCCGGTAGAGCCTGCTATAGAGGCTAGACGAGAGCCACAGTTGAGCACTTATTAAGAAGACTGTATTGTCTTTTGGCCACACCATGGGCTATTTCTGTGGTGTCAAGGTCACCAATATTAGATGCAGACCCTCTCACTTTCAACTGTAAGCTCCTCATAGTTCAGCCCCTCGCTATTGAGAGAAAGTTGTCGGTCTAGCTGAGTACAATTAATACGTTACCATCAAGGACATTTTCGAATGCCAGCTTGGGAAGCTTTCTTTATCGATACAAATACATGCTGTATAGGTTTAAAAACACATCATTTCGAATCAATGTAGTATTAAGTACACAACAGATGGTCTAGCCACGGACTCCAGAATTTTTTTAAAAAGTTTTAGGGATGTCTTTAATACGTTTGCAAATCTATGGTCGAATCATGGCACCTTTATTCGATGATGAAAAGGGGATAACAGTATCTTTTCAAATGGAAATATAAGTAGACTAACACTCAATGTTGTCTTTTTATCCATTTTTTGGGACACTGTTTATTGTCTGCTTTTATTAGCTTTCTACAAAGGTAAAGTTTCTTGTTTGGTGTATCCATGGCAATGTTTGGACTTGAGGACTAGACGTTAATACCACAAAGAAATGTTCTGGATTTCCACCACAAAGACAGGTGCACGAAGATAGATATTCGGTCTGAATAAAAGTATTTTAAAATAATCTAACAGCCGTCTTGATAAACTTAAAAGCCTGTCTACTAGAGATGGTCAATAGACACTCCCAAAATAAAAAGGCCTCTTGCGCTGTACATGTATCTGAACATATCAATGCCACTTCTCACAAAGGAATTGTACATGATTCTAGGGCTTTCAATTACATATGACGAAGGTTATATTGTGTTACGTAAGTCTTTTCTGTTCTTTGTCCATATTTTATTGAATAGATAAAGCGATACACAGTTAACTGAATTCAAACATATTACAAAAGTGTAACCTTGAGGAAAATTAGGTCTTTACAAAATATTACAAAGGCAAAGCTGGGAATTTGTTGTTATAAACTAGCAGATTTGAAATCCGTATTCTCCATATTCTATTCAGAGCACAGTGCGTGACAAGAGCACTATGGACCAATAGAATTGCATTGAAAGTCTAACAGCGTTCAAATCCTTCCATTTTTTGGCCTGTCTGGTTTTGAAGATCTCCATGACATAAGTCCTGCTTACGATTTTACGTGTTGATCATTTTATATAGGGGAGCCATGGATATAAAATGTTAATGAAAATTGTTAAATTGCAGTGATGGCTTTATTATGTCATTTTTGATAAATGTGTCTATTGTCCTTGAAACGAAGAAATGGCTGTTAGGTTTAAGGAAACTATTGTTAAAAGTTTTATAGTTTTAGAATATTTCAATTCACCCACCAAATTCCAGATGGTACCGCCTTGAAGCACTTGAACGACTGATTTTGGTCCTCTGTGTCAGTTGAGCGTACGAATGTCGTTGCAAAATGACATTCACATCTGACCGTTAAATTATCCGAATTTTTCTTCGATTGTCGCAAGAAGAGGAGATTTTCGGGTCGGCTAGATGGGCTTTACTGCCCGGGTCGAGGTAGATCGGCCGCCTACATCTCGGCGGTGTGTCCGCTCGCATACTGACGGCGTCAAGATGACACGCGCCCGCCCAGTCAGCCGCCTCAGAGCCGTCGTCCTGATGTTTGTGGTGCTGACAGAGCCTGTGGTGGAGGCACAGCCTGTGTTTGCAGTGCCGCCGACAGCTACACCTGCAACTGCAACTACACCTGCAACTACACCTACACCTGCAGCTGGTATGTGTTGTTAGCCTACGTTACAGACTCCCCTCGGCTGTCTTCTTTTAAAATTCCGTTTTCTTACTACATTTCTTAAAATGATAAAACGGTATCTTGAAAGAAAACAGCAGATGGGGGTCTGTTAACGGATGTGTTGCTTTAAATTTGCTTAAATGTATTTAGGTTTATGGAATTGAATAAGCTTGTTGTAAATTCTTATGCGCATATGCATGTACATGTGGGGCAAAACGCTTTCTGCGTTGTCCTTAATAGAAGTGTCGTCATTATATTTGTACGTTCTTGCACTAGGGCTAATTGCAACATTAAACAATGTATACGAAACAATTTGATATAGATGAAACTATATGAAAAGAATACAGACAGCTCTAACTTAATGCAAGTTAACAATGTTGACAAGCGAAACAAGTGCCTATTCTAAAACTGCTACGGAAAATGATTTAAGCTCTTAATGATGCTATAGTGTTACACGATATAGGACGCACAATATATACTTTCAGATGACGTCTGAATTCATTCTCAAAATGTCTACTAGGCTGCTGTTGTGTTATTACCAGTATCAGATTCTGAAATGTTTGGTGGTCAAAGGTGTTTATTTTATGTCTATGTCCCATAATGTTCATGGTCTTTCAGTGGTCTTTCAGCGATTTCAATGGCTTTTGTCGCTGAGAGGTTTGAGTCCTTTATGGAAATTGGTCCTAAGCAACGGAAATCGCCTATTTTGATGTTTGACTTGTGTAAGCGTGCGTGCATGTATGTATAGGCAGTAAGAGCGAATTGTGCCATATTAATGCAACAATGCAGTGGTAGTGTGTTTGCTTTAATTTAAATGTAGACAGACGCGACAACAACAGCTTTGTAAGTGTTAACCACATAAGATACCCATTCATTCCGCCAGACATTAGAGACGCACACCTACATTGTACTGTGAGATCTTCTCCTAAACCACCGCTTATGTCGATATCTATTTCATTATCATAATTCACCTAAGCTTCAACGGTTTGCGTGACAGTTCTCTAAACGTATTTGATCCCGTAGTGCGAAAATAAAAAGAGAATACAATTTACAAATGATCTTATTGTGCAGGTTTGGCATTATCCATAGATGAATGTTAATAACCTACTATTCTGAAGCAATTTAAAGTGAGGATTTGTAAGTTATATCAAATTCATTCAATCTCTAAGCCCTACAGCCAGTTTATGTAAGCTTCATGTCCAATTTGATTCATCCAATTTGTGAATCACTTAGACAAACCGTGTTGGCTTTGTGACTTCTACCAGAAAGACCATGCTTTCTGTGTCTCAACAATACGGTACTTAAATCTATCCCTAGCCCTGGCTCTTACAACATGACAGGTGCAGCTATTGAAACGTTAGTAATGCAGTTATCCAACCATTTAACCAGATATTAGCGATGCGTGCTTGTTGTAAAGCCTCCGGCACAAAGACTGGGTTGGCTTTGTGACTTCTGCAAGAAAGACCATGTTTTCGCATCTCAGAAATACGGTGCTTAAATCTTTCGCATGGCCGTATAATACGACAGGTGCAGCTATTGAAAACGTTAGTAATAGTTATCCAACCATTAAACTAGACATTAGAGATGCGCGCTTGTTGTAACGCCTCCGGCACAAAGACTCATTGTGTAGACTTCTGGCACCCTTATGATGAATTTAAAAGTTAGTAATGCCTTTATCCAACCATTCAACCAGACATTAGAGATGCGCGCTTGTTGTAACGCCTCCGGTACAAAGACTCATTGTGTAGACTTCTGGCACCCTTATGATAAATTTAAAAGTTATTCATTACTTATCCAGCCATTCAACCAGACATTAGAGATGCGTGCTTTTTGTAACACCTTTGGTATAAAGACTTATATTGTACACACCTGGCACCCAGCAGATGAAAAGGCCTTTAGAGTTGTGTGGAATGTATATACTTACAATCTATGAACGAAAATCACATTATGACCATTGAAAACTAGGATTCATTTTGTTACTTTCAAAGGGATACAAACGAAAATACATTATGGAACGCACGTCTGTTGCGAGGAATCCACAATGATGTTATTATCCTTTAGTGTGGAATGGCTGTATGCAAGAGAGCCAGATTCTTTGTTATTTCTAAATGATAGGAATCTATTCATGTGTCACTAACGTGTTAATTCTCTGATAAGTACTCTGAATTATAAAATGCATAGCATGGTATACGTACTTTATCATTAAGTGGCTTTGGACAAGTAAACTATTACTAAGTGCTAACAGGAACTTGCATAATGGGGAACAAATGAGCTGTACCATAAGAAGATTGCAACCATTCCTCATCAATCATGCCAAGGGTACTATTCACATCTACCTGCATTATTTGATCCGTGCAATAAATGCAACAACAAACGTCCCTATATCTAGAAACGTGTTTTGTCCGAAGGCTAAAGGGGGTGGGGGTGTGGGGGCAAACGAATCACCATCTGGCAAGGAAACACAAGGGAGACGATACATTTCCCTACCTGCCAAGAGTTTCCCCGACAAGGCTCAAGAAGGCTAAATTGTCTTTAACGGAGTCTGCAGTAACATTCCAAACTATTTGATACATGGATATCTTAGTTGATTGCCTACCTAGCACTATGACAAGTTTTATGAACGTACTAAAAGCATTTTGGATACTGATACGTTTTTATATGACAGGTCTCAGCACGAATGTGTACATTTCAGCTCAATGTCGATTCTTTACCTGTTTAAGAGTCAATGCACGAAAAAACCAAGTAGAGGTGGGAAGATGGGGTCGGCCAAATCGACTCATACTTTGTGTGATAGGTATGTGGAACTATGAACAGCCATATGATTAAAACCCTCCAGGTATTTTTCGTTGTGTGGTTCTGGGGCCCCCCTTGGAGACCCCCAAAAATCTAACAATTTATGTTTAAAAATTACTGAAATTGCGATGGCCACCCTGATAATTACAATAAAGATACGGACATAAGTTTTATATTTGCATATAGCGTGGTTTCCAGAGTTTTATTGACCAAACGACATCTGCCTGGTTTTGCCTGGTTTTCCCGTGCAATGACTCATAGTATTCTATGGGTGGGAGACCTATCAGTATACTTATTTCCTTTTCCAGTAGTTGCTTTTCATGGATGTTCATGATTTTTGGTAGGTTGGTAGGTATCTGGGAGACGAAAGTCAAGTCCAAGAAAGGGCCTGGAGGCCAGCGGGCCTTCATACGGTACTTTCGAGGGTATTGTGTAATCGCCAAGCAGATCAAACGGTTGCAAAGACCGTATCCAACTGGCAGAAGGAGTTTTTGGTGCCTGACAACTTTCCTGGCTTCTCTGACTAGCTTGTACGATTTTAGCACAGTGGAGATATCTGCTTGGAGATAAGGTATTGTGTGTATTTTTGTATATTTGTTAATACTAGCAGCATAACTTGACAGGATGATGGACCTCCTATCGCAGCTCCCAAGGTTCTGCAGCAAAATTACGAAGTTTGAGAAGTAGTTTTCTGGATGTACGATGGTTGTAGTTGTTTTAAAACTGGATAGCTCTTGGGATAGGAATGAAGTGATGTACATGTAAGTCTGAGCCTTCTAGCGCCATGTTTGAAACTGCAGCGGGCCTTTTTGTTTTAAACTTTGGAGGAGGATATCTCAAACAGGGTTTGGTGGATTTTCATTGTTTTGGGCAGGTAGGTACCTTACCTGATGAGATGCATTTTATGCAATTCAGGACCTAATTTACATAATTGATAAGTTAAACTTGAAAGTCCCTTCAATGTGCTATTCATGTAAATTCTGTATTGAAGGACAACAACAAGACATGCTGTAACTGGTGTTTGAATTGTTAGGTCACCAGATCATGAAAATTGTCCCCGGCCCATAAAAAAGTATTCCCAATTAAAAACTGTCCCTCAAGTTAAAGTCTTTCGCGACGCAAGTGTCTCATAAGTAAAACTGTTTCACCACGTAGATATGTCCCTCATGAAAAATTGTCCCCATGAAAAATTGTCCACCATAAAAAATTGTCCCCCATGAAATATTGCCCCCCCCCCCTGAAAAATTGTCCTCCATGCAAAAGTGAGCCTTGTTTTGTGCTGACATTGAAATAAATAGAAACATGCAAGTTGGGACATGATTGGCCTAATTGCATAAAATTTAGTGGTGAATGACGGTGATTTATACCAGCGGCATTCGAAAGTTAGTTGCAGGTGAACATCATCAAACATTAACTATTGCAAACCAGGCCTTATTTGCATAATTGATAAGAAACACCGGAATCTTTGCTAAGATAGGACTTCTATCATCTACTAACTTGCACATGTGGTATCTGGGTAGAAAAGATCATCATCTGATATGGTCCAGAAAAAGAGGACATAATTTGTATAACCAATGAAAAACCTTAACAATGCATAATTCGTAAAGGTTAACTTCGGGTATAGGGTCGTTGAACTCTTGTTGCTGTTGTTGTTGTTGTCGTTGTTTTTGGTTGTTGTTGTTGAAAGCAGAATGACCGTATCACCACCTCCTTCCCCCTAACAGTGGGTCAAGACACCTGCGGACCAAACTGGCACAGCCACGGTTCCAGGTGCTTCCGTGCTTTCGACGTTGAAGTATCTTACGCAGATGCAAGAGCTCTGTGCCTTACCAACAAGTCCCATCTAGCTCTCCCAAAAGACCAAGCAACCAACGACTTCGTTGTCCAACTGCGCAACAGTGTCAACAACGGCATGGACGCCTGGATCGGGCTGAACGATATGGAACAAGAGGGAACCTTCGTGTGGGAGGATGGGGAAGTATTGGGCAGTTTCGACGACTTTGCGCAAGGCGATATGTCTGGAAACGACGCAGACTGTGTTCGTATCAAGAGAGGCGCAGCATCAACTAGACCCAATCGGTGGGCAGATAAGTCCTGTACTCGCCTGCTTGGTACCATCTGTGAAAAAGGTATGCTTTGTATTACGCCTGTCAAATTTGTGTCTAAATAACATTAACATGTTATATGATGATGATTATGACATTAACAAGACATTAAGAAAAGCAACAAAATGTTTTCTCAAGACAATGGTGTGGATTTATTTCTGTCATGATCTTTGTTGGGGTCTTTTCATTCTACTGTTTTCCCACTTAATGTTAAACTAATGTGTTATCCTTCAACCAAAAACACCAACTCCTTCATCTGTACTGTAAGTTCTGAACTTGCAAAATAAAGATTGTTTTTACCACTTCTCGAACTGCACTGGAAAGCACAAGTTGGATTGATTTTTTCCCTACCTGTCTATGCATATTTAGTGTACTTCATGAGCCGTTCCTTATATTTACGAAACTGCAATATCAAAGAATCTCGTAAATATGCTTTCGCTCCAATAAAAGTAACTTAGGGAAATATACTAAATGGTTTATCAGCCATATGATCTGGATGATATGGAACGGAAGCTTCCATGGACGTGGTTGTTGTGGCGTGGTGATTGTCACTGTCTATTACTACAATGTAAGTAAAAGTAACTATGAAGCTTTTGCAGTGTCAACAGTCGTTTCACCTATTAAGGGAATATATAATACTTCTTTCACCGACACAGTGGTAACTTGCGTCTTCTGTCTCTGCATCTGTATACAGGTTTGTATTGCCCAGATGGCTATACATCGCTTGCTGAGGCCTGTTACAAGGCATTTACTGAGGAAACTGAAACATACACTGACGCTAAGACCCACTGCGCCAACGAGGGCGGCCACCTGGCGATGCCCAAAGACAAAGCAACCAACCAGCTACTCGCCTACCTAACAGACCAAGCGTTTAGAGAGTATCCGACCGTTTCGTTTTACTTCTTTGGATTGACATTTGTGGACGACAAAAACGCGTACAGATGGAACGACGGAAGTGATTTGGTCGGCTTCAGTAACTGGGCATTAGGTGAACCAAATGGTTGGAACAATGAAGCTTGTGTAGTCTTTTGTTCCGGATATTGGTGTGATGCACCATGTACGTTTACCGCGGGATTCATCTGTCAAGTATTGGGTAAGCCTTTTAAACTATTTTCTGTAAAGGACTAGTAAATGTGCATATTCTAGGATATATACATATAAACCACAGTTTCAAGTTATAAAGTATGTATTCATCCGAAATCCACTTGGTGAAGAAAATATGATGTTGCTCTTCAAAACTCCATTGTTGCATTTCACTTGCTATTGTGGGTCAGTTCTCCTGTTTAACATCAAACTATTAAGCGACATTCCTGTTCGACCTTGATTATAATTTGGATCCTGGCTTTGTTTTTTTCTCTTTTACTATGTTTGCACCAAGTTTTCTGTCTCAGTCGCATTTAGGACATGCTAAAGGGACCTCAACACACCGTACCCCCAAATAAAATCACCAGACTAGACATCAATGCAGAAAAGCACGATAACCTTTGAACGATGGAACACTCAGGTTCCATACCAGCAGAATTATGTCACATCACGCGAGATTGGGGGAGAACATCTGCAGCAACCCGGATGGAGCACTGAGACCATGCATGATGTTCACGATAGACGCAGATAGATATAAGACGACAAAATTTTACTATTTCTACGAATGTATGACCCTTCATCACCTAATAAGTTTGAAAGTATCGTCGAAAATTTTCAAGTTGTAAAATATTCCACAAAACCGTCACTTGATATTCCCAGCTTACGGTGAATGCTACAAGGGTATCGGGAGCAGTTACCGTGGTCAAGCTTATTTTACAACATCAGGGCGCGTGTGCCAGCGTTGGGACTCCCAGACACCACACTCCCATAGCCGTACACCATCCAACTATCCGCAAGCTGGACTCGTAGAGAACTACTGTAGGAACCCAGACGGGTGGTCTTACCTTTGGTGTTACACTTTAGACCCTGACGTCAGATACGAAGCGTGCGTGGTCCAACGATGTGGTATGTTGCCCGTCCATCACGGGCAACATACCACATAAGTAAACCAGTGAAATTATGCCCATAGAAAAAATGTTTCCGGCCCGCGGAATAAATACTGATTTCATGCATCGCTTGACATTGCATGCATCGGTTAGTGAGGCTGGATGAAACACATATCTTGTGTGATTGTAAAATTTGTAAGATTGCACCACCATCTTACCGACGTGTACATCATCACCACGTGCGCAATCATCATCATCATCTTCATCACCATCGTTACCATCATCACTATCATCACCATCACAACCAACTCTTTGGTCAGGGTTTTGCGGTGTTTTACCATCTTGTGTAATAAAGTGTGGGTGTCGATAGACTCGGCCAATATGTCGCTTCAGAATCTACTCATGGCATCACAAGTTTGGCCTTGGCGTTAAAGATCTATTAATGACCATGTCGATACCATCGGCTGTTTGGTCATGAGCTGTCGTCGGTTGCTTGTGCCAGCTAGACGGAAGGGAACACATTTCAAAATGTCAAGCGTTTCTACACACATCCCTTCAAATAAGCATCCACTCCAAGCTGTACCCAAAGACGGAGTCCTATCACGTTAACAGCAGAAATCATCTGTAACATGTTAACGAAGAAAGGGACATGATTTCACTTACATGAACGTTCTTGCTTTCTATTGAAAATGTATCATCGGGAAAAAGCTAAATTTATATACACCTGAACCTCCAACGTTTACCAGATGAACGTTTTTCAGAGATCGAACGAGTCTGTACTAATCTTTTTTTTTGTTTTATGTCGAGTTATTCTGTTTGTATCGTTTCATTACGTCATTCATTACACTAACTATTTGCCATTTTACCACTAACTAACATATTTAACTTCTTATCCACCATTTGAATTTACTCACTTTTCATCATCATCGTCGTCACCATTTGTGTGAAATACATACCACGTAATGCGATGTTGTCATCTTGCTATATTTTGCCTGACAGTCCGTTTATTTCCTAACCTGAGTGTCTTCCTCTTTCAGTTCCAGGCTCTACCTTCGAAAGAAGAGCCTGGAAATGAAATAGGATGACACTCAGGCTATTCATTATCCGTCCGTACGAAATATCCAGTGCAGGGCAGGAATAACACTTACATACACAATGTTATTATTGTTAGCTGCAGAGGTTACGGACCTGCATGTGGAGATGGTAAGCGAGACTTGTATCGGCATCTCCTGGACGGCCCCTGCCTCGCAGGTTGATGGATACCAGGTTGTAGTTTTCAAAGGGAATATGGAGGCAGCACGCCAGGTGAGACTATTTTTTCACCACACAACATGGAGCTAATTGCAACCTGAATGCTTTTTTATTCAAAAACAAAGTGATTGCAATGTCAAAAGAATGATATTTCGACCTATATTGACAGCGTGGATCGGCCAGTTTGAATTTTTCAAAATACGTTTTTTTTTCACTTTTGACCCCCAGATTAGATTATTAGATTAGATATGATGTTGTTTACGTAGAAAAACTAGTGTGGTTGACCAAGAAAACCCTAGAAACATCAGTGTTTAAACCGAAATTAGTGAATTTTGTAAAAGAAATGCCTGTCAGAAACACGTTGCCATGGCAACACGAAAATGATGAAGTTTAACTATTATCATAGAATTGTTGCCAACTCAATTTAAGGAAAAGTCACCAAGTTTGGTATCACTAGCAGTTTGGCAGTTATACGATGCAAACAGGCACAACGATTAGCAATATGTAATGTTGATAAAGAAATACTGAAATGATTAATGCTTCTTTAAGATACATATTCATGTGACCAAAATTTGCTATATTGACTGCTTATAAAGAAAAATCTATAACACATTTCTCTCATTTAGAACATTGCTGGCGATGTGACGACCCACGAGCAGTGTTCCCTGACCCCTGGGTATCCATACACGTTCGAGGTTGCCAGCACACGTAACGGGAACAGGAGTTTAGCAGTCCAGATAACATCAGTTACATGTAAGTAATAAAGAAACAATTGGCGCAGGGATCGTACAGCATTCGTTCATTAGGTTCCCGTGAAGCGACTAAGATACCTGGATACTCGCAGGAGGTATAAATGAATATAGAGAAATATGTAAATATATGATTCTTTTATTTGCACATTGCCCGTAGGCTATTTGCAAGGATACAAATAGTAAAAAACGTAACAAGTGTATATTACATTTAAACTAATTTTCCACATACATCACTCAGGGGTTTGACTTCTTTTTTTGAGGCAGTGGCTTATGAAAAGTCCCACGATTCTAATCATTACTGTTTTTTAGTAGAAATGTACATTGGGTGAATGTAATATTTGAATTATGTGCATTTTATATTTATTTTGGCTCATGAATTGAAGTTTGCTCAGTCAGAACGATATCAACAGCTTATTTTAGTCACTCATTTTGCCATTCAGTATCTATTCTATCAAAGAACTTTCTTAACACAAATATGACAAAGCTGGTATCTGCAACTTCTTACATGAATGTGATTTTTGTGTTTGCACTTTAAAGATCCAACTAATCCAACCAATGTGACAACGACGAACGTGACAGAGAACAGCGTCACTATAACCTGGGAACGAGCTTGCTGTAACGTGGAGATATATCACTTCAAACGACCTAATGGCAAAATCACCAAGGTCGCAGGTAACAATTTCATTTCTGTTGTATTGAGGTACAAGAGCTTTGAAAAGCTGCCATTACAGCAGTACACACACACACACACACACACACACACACACACACACACACACACACACACACATACACATACATACATACGTACACACATACCCTTTGCAATTTTTAGGTTATGATCCCCACAAATTTTAGCATACTTGCAGTTCAGTCTCTGAGGCAGTAGTTATCCCACCCAAATACTGCATCAAGTGCCAACAAGGCCACGAGTATAGCAACGCTATTTTACCTAAGTACGATACATTTAAGGTAAGAGTCAATTGACACCAATCTGGCAAAAATCCTTTCTTCCTGTAACAAGCCGATACTATATTGACTACCGTTGTCACTTATGCCTTACTTGTTTTATTTTTTTCTCTAGTCCTGTTGTTCGAAAAACATTGCAATTCTAAAGGGCCAGCCGTGGTGTTCAGAACGGTGGCGCTTGTTTCTGTGTGTGTGTAAGGGGGTGGGGGGGGGGGGGTGAGAACATCATTCAAAATCATCTTCCCGCCAATGACTTTTTATACTTTTACTTTAACAGCTGTCAATTCTTAGCTTGAAAGGAGTTCTAAAGATATGCACTTGTCTAAGCAAAATAAATCGAGACAGAACGGCCGTTTTGGGCCACCAAATCATGTTGCAAGCTTCAGCCTTTCTTCAGTTGACCAACATTCTTGTTGACCAAACGACAGACAGATACACACACACACACACACACACACACACTCACATACGCGAGACACAAATGCACGCACGCACACGCATACACACACAAACGCTGCTGAAAATTCAACGTCTATTTTTATTTACATATAGAAGGTAATAAAGCAACTGTAGAAAATCAATAATAAAGTATAACTAGACTAAGACCTCGTAAAAAATCCACCCATATAATGTATTGCTCAAGCCGTATAGCCCCTTATACTTGTCACCCACAACCGTGCTCAACTTGTATCATTGTAACAACAATTTAGAAAGTAGAATTTGTATGTATATTGCACGGTTTGTCTTTGCCTTTGTTGACAGGTCTAAGTCATGTCATGGACGGCCTCCAGCCTGGTGAACGATACAGAGGAGTTTTGTACTCCAAAGTGACTATCAATGGAGAGGCAGTCTTCAGCACAGGAGTGAACATCACTGTAGAAGCCCGTAAGTATTAAAGTCCCCTACGAGGGTGGTACAAAAACAAACGCCACTGACGATTCCAAGGGTGTGGTTAACTTGAAGTCAACTCAGTTGCTGATAGAAATGTGAAAAATACAGTGACATACTTAAGTCTCAAGAAGAGATGTTTCTTTATATTTGTGCCACATTTCAACTAATGTTGTACAAAAACGAACCTGCTTTGATAAAAAATTGCGTTTGCTTTTGTACCACCCTCGTATGTAGCAACAATGAGCGCCTTCTAGATCCATGTACCTTTAGATGTGCACTGATCATTGTCTTAAAATATTCTAAGAATTGTATTTTTTCCAGAACAATTACCGGAAGAAACAGACGAACTTCTATTTTTACTTTCAACTTGTATCTTATTTTTGTGAAAACCGTGTTGTGAATATAAAATGCCGATATGCCAAGAATTGATGTGCCAAGAATTATGGTGTGGGAGGATTTGGAATTTTTAGCTTAACATTTCGTGGTTGATTCTCTGTGACGGAAAACCTTGAGGCATAATTATGACTTGGAAATATTTGTAGCATATTTGCTTGCTTACAATAAGGTCAATTGTCTTCTCTTTCAGTGCCGACGCCTCCAATGGATGTGTCTCTGGTATCCTCAGCTGATACCATCATCGTGACATGGGTACTGACAGGAGTTAGGAACTCTACATCGCTGGAAATCAGTCCGGCAGAAGCAAATAACAACATGGTATGTGCCCGGTTTCAGTATTAGTCACGGTTACAATTATCATTATGGTATTTGCTCAATAGACCCAATGGCATCTTTTGTTACTAATGTCCTAATGTCTCTTTACACTGTCTACGGTCCCAAGCTTACCTTATGTTCATACCTATTTATCTCTACTTGTTCACAACCATGCATATTTTCCTGTACGTCTAGTCATTTCCATTTTCTGTATCATTGTTTCAGTTGAGGCTGATGTACCTACACCATGTACCTACCTATATAGACCTCCAGATCATTGGGGGGCAAGCTAATAAGGTAGACATGTCAGACATGTCACCATTTATGTGTTTTAAAGATCATACGTGTGGAGTCGTGTGGCGTAATGGCAGAGCGTTCGGCTCAGAACCAAGAGGTCCCGGGTTCGAATCCTGTCCTGTCACCGATCTTATGCTCTTGGGAAAGGCACTTAACACGACTTTCCTCAATCTACCCACGTGTAGTTGGGTCCCTGACTTCGGTTGGGGAATGTCGTATTGAGGTCCCCTGGTGGCGCCGAATGGCAGCCGCCCAGACCCTTGCGACAGTTCCACAAAATGCAGGCGTGGACAAAATGTGTATATGTATGCTGTGTATTATGTAAAACCTGTAAACCCATCATCAATTCAGCGCTAGAAAGGCCGTCATTGCGGGTAATTTCTGACCAACACAAAAATACCAATAGAAAAGCATTACTTATCTGAACTGTTTTGTTTGCATTACAGATTGTAGTTGAGCCGGATGCAGTCAATGCCCAGTTTGAAGGACTGACCAGTGGCCGAAAATACACTGTTCTCATCACCACCTGGTCCAGAGAGAAGTTGTACCATGCTCAAGCTAATGCATCCATAGCCACAGGTAAGTGCTTATTTCAATTATGAGTTTGTTTATTTCATTCAGATCTCCATAAGAGTTCAATTATTATTATTATTATTATTAGACTTGTTTATGGATTAGAAAGAGTGGCAAAGACTTCAATTCTTGGAGGTCCCGTGTTGTCTGTGACTGTCATTTGGTGATTGTTCTTAAATAAGAGTGTGTTTCGAGATCACCCCCCCACCCTGACTGAGTAGAATTTTTGACAGTAAAGAACATTGACAGTCATCAAAGATAAAAATAGCAAATATTGCACAATTCTTTCTGGATTCCATTTACATTCAATACAATTGAAATTGAAAATTGAAGAAAATGTATGCAATTGATATACAGTAAATAAACAAAACCAAATGTGATGAAATTAAAATGAGCGTCATCTACTAGTCCATACAAATCTAATCATGTTGAGATCCCCCTGACATTGATAAGGTACACAGAATCCAGTCTGAAATCAATACATTGCTGTTGTTTTTTATCTTTCTTTATTCACGTTTTAACAAAAACAAAGAAAAGCATGACAGTTTACAAAACAAAGCACATGAAGTACCACAAATTCAAAACATAAAATCCGGAAACAAAATAGTTGGTACTGAAACCCTTATTGCCCATATATAATACATATATATATATATATATATATATATATATATATATATATATATATATATATATATATACATATAGATATATATATATACATATAAATATATATACAGAGAGATATACATACATACATACTATACACATACATAAACTTACATACATACAACATATATATATATATATATATATTCTATTGATTCACAACGAACAATTAAATTTCCATCATTTGTCAAAATTAGCCACTATTTGCAAGAAAAAACTGTATTGAATTTTCCCCACTTCCCCCTATGTTTATGTAATTTTCCTTGTCTGTTTGCAATATTCAATTCTAATTTATAAAAGAAGGAGACAAAGGATATAAAGGCTGGTAAATTCAATGAATAATTGCGATGTTTAAAGACAAATATCTTACCAAGCAGAATAATAACATTCGACAGAACCGGGCAACGATCACTTAAGATACCGAAAATTATACTAAGTGCATTAATATGCAAATGAATATCAGTGATTTCGAAGAACCAGTCGTCCACCTGTCTCCAAAAATGTGCAGTTTTATGACAGTTCCAAAATAGGTGGACAACTGTTTCTTCTTCCTCTTTACAGAGGCTACACAAGGGGGAGTCTATCAATCCCCATAGATATAGTGTTTTGTTACATGGTAAAAATTTGAATTTAAATTAGCGAAGCCAAGCCAACACATGGTAAAAATTTGAATAACAATTTGTACTGAAATATACGGGTATTGGAATCTATGGACATTTTATAGGGCAAACTGTACACATCACGCCATGGTAGCGGGGTGTCAAAATATTCTTCCCATGAAAATCTATTTTTTTCAGAAGTTCCCCATAAGCTGGCTTCATTCATGAAAAATAGGTAGAGACATTTATCAATTTTACAGTTTCGAAGCCAGCCCATGTTTCTACACACAGGGAGACATACAAACAAATTTGGAGACTTATGTTTCAGCATAGCCTTCCAAATAGAAGGGATAGCCGAAATAAGTTGGTTATATTTGAATTCGGAAAATACATCCCCAAATTTTTTTATCAGATCATTATATGATAAAAACCCATTTTCTAAGTCCAAGATGTCGTTTACAAACACGACACGACACGACACTAATCATGTTGAGATCCCCCTGACATGGATAAGGTACACAGAATCCAGTCTGAAATCATTACATTGTTTAGTATGGAAGAAGACCAGAATCTAACCTCATAGGCTAGTATGGCAACGTCCTGACAAAAGAAGGAAATCTAGTAATAGTTTGAAAGCTAGCTACATGTATGTATATTCTGACTACAGCGCCCGGGAAACCTCAAGATCTACAGATTTTGTCTCAGCACGGAAGCCTACAGGTCACGTGGGCCTCTCCAAGTGGTAATGTCAACAGATATTCACTAACATTGGCTGCTGTAACCGATGGAGTGGAGCAAACCAGGAACAACACCAGTTTGACTTCCTTCACGTTCCAGTAAGTCTGCGTCTTTTTGTTATTTGATCAATGACATGTATAAGTGACATAAGACCATCAGTTATCCGCTCCTTTGAAGTATTGGGAATATCAAGATACAGAAAATATGAATGAAACTAATCTTTGGCACGTGGAACTGGTACGATGTATCTCAAATGTCATCCAAATATATGTTATCACAAGCAATACTGTGGAAAATGTTGTAATGTAGAACTGTAGTTCATAAGCAACAATCTTATATATATATTTATCACAAGTAAATGTTGAAGCAGCATCATGACTTAGACGTGATCTTATCGTGCATGATAACCATACAGTTTGAAAAAAATATGACCATATGAAGTAAGGTGTATTTAACGTTCTGCGTTTAAGTCAATGGTTTCATACGCAGATTGTGAAACCCAAAATATGTAATTGCTCTATTATATAAGAACAATTTGCTAGATATATTGTATAATTTCTATGTCTATTCTAATCCTTATGGTAATTAAAACTTTGATACCAACAAAGTCAGTACGTGAAGATTGGGAACGTAATATCATAACCACAATTAAGGGTTGAAAAACATGTATCTTTCTTTCGACTGCTTCTGTAGGAATCTGGTCCCCGGAAGGCTTTACAACATCACCGTGTTCAGTGTGGCCCATTTTGTGTCCAGTGAACCAGTTTCTTCAACAGGCAGAGTGGGTGAGTGAGTGCAACCATCACCAAAAATCACCCTATACCTACCCAATTCTCGATAGTAACGCTGTTATAGGCAAAGCAATAAGTGCATAGCTATGGTATAGAATGACGTCCTTCTCTCCTCTGACCGAACTTCATTTACTATAGCTATAGGCAGCGCATTAATTGGCTTCCTCTGCGCACAAGCCGATGGAAAGGCCTTATATGAACACTTCTAAATAACGGCTTTTGTAGACAACTACTGCTTGCTGTGCTCACGCATTCCTGTCGAAATTGTTAAAGATGCTGTACTTTTTTGAGTGCTGACGATCTATGAATCTACCAGAGCGGTGGGTGCAGACTAATTTGGACAAGGTGTGGAAACCCACTAGGAGGCCTAATAACAAACTTGACCATCGTTTTCCAGATACCTACCACCTACACATCTATACTATTATCTGCTGAAGTGAGTTGGTCATCACAGAAGCAGCACCTAACATGACTTTCTTTATATTTCTTAATATTCTAAAGTTCAAACAGTAATATTAAACCTACAATACAGGGTAGCTGTAAACGACTTCAGTTTTCCTGTAAGTAAAACGGTAATAAAACGATTATTTCGTTCTCTATCAGGAACTACACACAGTAGACAAGGGTATATCCTGAATCGTTTAGAGCTTATAAAATCGTTTTGAAAAAAAAACGCGGGTAGAACATATTTTAAAAACCTACGAGCGAAATGTTCTCTCTCGATCGGGAACATTTTTTTCTCAGTTGCACATAACAGTTACCGCGGGGCCGCACGCACTTTCACAATACCTTGCGGTACTCCGTAGTTAGTTAAACAGGTTGTTAGTGTTTAATATGGGATCAGAACGTTTGTATGATGAAGACCCACAATTTTAGCAATTATTATAGCTAACTGTTTCGCGTCTTCTCGCTGCCAGTCCCTGCAGCCCCGCCATGGGTGACTACCCCAGCAAAGACTTCGTCGACGATTGATGCTCGGTGGGGCGCCTCAGAAGGCGACGTGGACACCTATAACATCACTATTGGGTCAAATAAGCAGGGCTGTGGTGAAAACATCACAATTTCAGTCGGACAGATCAAAACAGAGGTATGTTTTTTAAAGCAATGAATCCTGTGAATTTATTTGGTCTGCATGTTCACATTGTATAGCCTAGGTCATTTCTGTTTGTACTAGAACATTGTATGGCCTAGAACCGGCCTCTAGTTTGTACTAGATCTATGTAAGTAGATAGTAGTATTTTGCCTTACATTTTGCTTGTTGTTATTGTTGTGCAATAAACTTTGACTTGACTATCTGGATCGCACTGATGAGTTGATGAGCAACAGTGTGGTTGATGATCCTGCCTGAGAAGTAGATTTTCCTGACTAGCTCAATGAATATATGACAGGAAACAGTCAAGCTGGATCAACTTTCACGTCTGATTACATTATGCTAAGAAAACATCCTTGTCAGTTTGGTGGGCGCACTTGTACATGCAATGTTATATGTTTTGCTCATACAATGCAATGTGTTATTAGGGTGTTATAATTATTGGAAAGGCGGAATTAGGCACTGAGTGAGCCACCCTGGCTGATGAACACAGAAAGAAGTAAAGAAAGAAACACGAACTGATGTGTGTCTCAAAATCATGGAAGCTCATCTGTGTCGGTAGTAATCACAATACAATGCTAAACTTTCTTTCACCACTCAGGTATACACGGATCAAATTTTAAACGACCGCTGTCGCCTTATTCATGATCAATAATGACCAATCACTGCCGAACGTTAACTCGCGAAACATTATTGACACGTACCTTTACAGATACCTGACGTCATCAATTGGTCAAACGTGCCAGGAAGTTTATGACGCCCGCCGTCTCAGTTTAGTGATGGCTGGAGTGCCCTGATGTATATGGCCTCATTTGTACCTCTCATAAAGTAGTCCTGTTCAGTGTCCAGTATTCTGACTTTGTCGCTGAAAATTTGATCCGTGTATACCTTAGTGTTGAAGAAAGTTTAGCATTGTACTATGATGTTTGTCTCGTGTATGTAATCTTTATTTTTCTATATCATATATATCATGCATGTATATCATAGCAATTACTTCAATGGTGCCGGGACAGGATGTTTGTATCGAAAATATCCATCGTCATCTCTTCTCAGGCAACTTTCACAGGCTTGATTCCAGGATGTACATTTAGCCTGTCTATGGTTGCGGTTACTGGCAACTTGAAGAGTGAACCTGTATCTGTTGAACATCTGGCAATGACAAGTAAGTTCGACTATAAAAATTCAGTTGTGAAAATCTAACGTTCTTTGCGTAAAATAAATATGTTATGTCACGAAAATAACTTTAATCTAACAATAGCTGTCATCGTCGTAATGCTGGTTATCTGCCAGTTGATTGTCAATGAGCTGATGTAATGATCTAGCTTTCATTAGTATAGTTATATTGATGTTGAATTTTACAGTGCCTTTGCCCCCTACAAATGTATCCATCCCATATCGAGATGAGGATACAATCACGATACAGTGGGAGCCTCCATTTGGTCATGTTAGCTATTACGAGATAACACTCGTTCCCAGTCACGGCATGCCAATCACCTGGAAACGACGTCACCATGAACAACGAATGGTCAGTGGTTATGATTCACATGTCTGATATGATTATTTTTTATATATAAGGCCATGTTGATTTGATTATATGGATGGCTTATTCTGGGAACCCCAAAACTGATGCGAGCGCGCGAATAGGAGAAAAAGTTGCCTTTATTATGAAATCTACGTGGCTAGGAAGGTTGAACAAATGAACACACAGAAAATGGTAAACCAAATAATGGATTGTTCATTTCTGGTCTTTCACATCCTCTTCTTTGAGTTTGGCATTCTAGACATTAGTATCCGTTCTATGAAATATTTGTTTTTAACTTACGGTTAATAATTTGCTGCTTTGCACCATTTACAGTATGGTAAAACCTTTTTTTGTTTTAAATGGTTGAAAAGTGATGTCATACATTTCGTCAAATCGACATGACCTAAACATTTAACACCTCATTCACCTAATTTTGTTCTCGTTAACTATAAGGAACGTATACTCTATTTAAGAGATTTGCATAGCTAGATATGTATGGCGTATATGTCACAAATTACACAATCTTTTTATTTTATTTTAGCAATGCTGTAAACAGAACCAGATCACTGTAGTCTAGATATTTTAAAAAAAATGGTTGTTTTCAATTTCATCTAGGTCCAATTCACAAAATTGAACCAGGGGACGACCTACAAGATCATCCTTCGATGTTTTCACATGATATTCAGCAACGCAGTCAGCGTCACAACGTCCACAAGTGAGATACTTATTGTACTTTGAACAATGGCACCCTGCTCTGTCAAAAAGCAACAGGTTTTGTAAGCAAATTCGACACTTTTATGTCGTGTTATTATTTCATGTATACAGTTTCATGATTGCAATATGGTTTCCACTATACAAAAGAAAGCAGTTGCTATACTATAGACCAATGTGGTGCTGTCTTAAAGTCTGTGTATGGGTTACAAAAGGCCTAAACAATTTTGGTGACATCAAGTTAGTAGCCAATAACCGGCACCGCAACTTTTCTTTCAGAAAAACACATAGAGGCAAATATTTTCCAAGATAATAGAGTTCAGGCATCATTGAAAAAATTGTTTCTAAACGCAAAAAAATTTAAGAAACCGAATTTATCCGTGGTTGGCTACTTATGACAATAAGATCTAGTATATCTGATAACATCATACGTAAAACAATATGATTATTGTGTTCTTTCCCATTTTGGTCCACCATAGGAAATATGTACTCATTGCCAATGGACAGCATATCCTCTACGACAGTTGAGGGGTCGGTACCATTACAAATATATGGAAATGCAACAGTCGTAAAGGTGGGAAATTTTGTACTTTCTTCCACCAACTCTATCAATGCATAATAAACAAAAACAAACACTGATAGAAACATGTAGTGAAGCTGTGTTCGACTAACTCCTGCTAAGCTATTCCATTACCTCAAACTTCAACTCCCTTTTAACGATAGATTTATCTTAATACTCAAATCCTTAATGTGATCGAGTCTTTCTAAATAAGTATTCAACGTTCCCATTGCCACGTGCGAACGCTTTACCTACTTCAAACTTGGCCATTAAGATTTCTAGTACTCCAAGAATCTTTAAAATAAATGTTGGTTTTCATGATCTAGGGTGTTCGAAGGAACGCCATACGCCTGCCTGTGGGACTCACCGTTCTGAATGCCACACTAGACAACAGCACTAGAGAGACATGCATTCATGACGCCCAGTTTTGTGAAGATGGTCTAACCGCAGCCTTTTGGATCAACCCCGGAGACGTGTCCCGATTTACGCAGAACAGGTTTCTTAGACTCGTGGGGAACAATGCAGGTACAGAAAGTCTTAGCTTCTCTTTTCTTTTCTTTTCAGCGCCACTAGTTTTACAATTAGGTTATGTTAATGAAGTCATGACATCATATTTTGCGGTCACGTGGTTTCCCGGCCAATTCAGTCAGACCCTCAATGGCTCCTGAGCACGCCATGCGGTATTAAAGGCAATCAAAGCAATATCAGGGCCGATTTACGGTAGTGACATATTTATGGTATTTTCATTTACTAACATGGTACTAACAAGTTTCATTTACTAACATTTGCTAAATAACTTCATACTTTGGGCATTTTAAAGCCACGCAAAATCGTGCCGTACGATGAACCCTTAGTTTCGCGAGCCTACAAAAATTCCGGCCACAATTTTCATTCAGTTCTCGCATCACAACAGCATCATGTTTCTACATCATGGACGTTGCATACATGGTGATAGTGTTGTTTGAACTAATCATGTATAGACTAAGTAAATTGACTTTCAAAATCCGATTTTTTTACCCTAATATTGCTTGTTTTTTTTTTTAAATGCTAAATACTTGAGTTGTACATCAGCGTGTAGAGTCGCTCGTTCACGTCCCTTCCCCACTAAATTTCGCAGCAAATTTTGGGGAGGATGTATCTCTTGGACATAATGCTACATGTAAACAGCCCATTTGCATATGCTGCTGTGCTATGACATGCTTACATGCTATGCAGTGCGAGTCAATGAAGTTTCGTGTACGTCATGTTTTTTAGCATCCAGGACAAGGTTATGCTGTTACATTTTATATACTATTCAAAAGGGCAAGACCGGAAGATACGAGGAACATTTTGCAAAAATGCATCTCTCAAAAGTAAAATAAAAACGTAATCATAAACGTTTTACGTCTTTTGCCAACAAGGATTCAGGTTGAAGAGCCCAAGACGGGGAGACGGACTATTCCCAGCGTCTATAGCCAACGGCAGCATCTCTCACGGGCACATGCTGCACCTCCCGAGTCACTGGTGGACTCAGCTAACCTTTGTCTACTCTCCGAAAAGCACAGAAGCTTGGTAAGTCGATAATAAAGATATTCCTTTGTGCCTTGGGAAAGTGCTGAGGATACTATACATGTGCAGTATAGCTTCTCAAAAACTGTTACACGCCATTGCCTATTTTGTACCTTTGCTTTGTTTTCCTCCGTCTTGTCAACGTTTTTTGCACTTTAAAGGGTACAAACATGTAGCTAGCTGAATATGTCGGCCTGGCACACTCCCACCCGTACGAATTTCGATACCATTCCACGTAAGTAGGTCATCTGTTGGGAGACCTGTGTGCTAGATCTACTAACAGGGTGGTGACTGACAAGCGGGCGATTCCAGCTCCCTGAGGAGTCCACAGAGATTGCGCGTGCGGATTACGAACATTCTTGTGCCATTCCGGGAATTCCTGAAAATCGGACGTACAACTGAGCTCGCTGCTGAAACTTCGCCAAAATGTATGAGTATGACGTTTTTTCTGTTTTATCAGGTACGTAAATGGAGTACCAGTAACCGATGACTCAATCGACCAAGACGCTATTTCTAGTACCTCTCTGTACTTTGGCGGCGTCAAAGACATTACCATGGAGGAACCACCAGAAGTAGTATTTGACGACTTTATCTTCTATGAAAGGCCGCTAAGCCACATCGACATTCTTGGCAAATTCTGTGAGTATGAAGGGTTATACTGTTTTGTTTGTTTTTGGCTACACATTGATGAAAAAAGAGTTACATCATAACCATACTACTCGAAAGAAGAAAAGAAATATTATGGATACATGCTAATTTAATTTCACTCTTGAATTTTATAGTAAACCCGTATGCCTATGACTGCAAATGATGAATGATTGCCATATCTTATAACAACTTTTCAAATAAAAAAATGGATCTAATATCAAATTGCACCCCATATTGCGATTGCTCAAGATGCTTCGGCGCTCGCAACAAAACTTCAGCTTCATATGAACTCTTTTTCATACCTTTTATTGTAGATTTCATCCGTCACCACTTTCTGCTACCACAAGTGTCAAGGGATTCATGGGAAATAACTGAGCGATGTCAGCCTCGTGGTAACGTCACCTACATCAAGAGTCCAACAGTGGACGGCATACAGCTGAACCAAACCGATTGGCTGGACTGTGGGGACAGGTATGCTATGCTATTTTTTAATATATCACCTGCATTCGTATATAACATAAATTTGCCTGGCTTTCAAAATATGATATCATGTAAACATTGTGAGTTTCAAAAACATTATGTAATATTGATTATGGTTAGACATTCAGGCAATGAGATATACAAAGTAACAGTTACTCGGCAAGCAACTGGATGCAATTTGGAATTGACCGTTTCCAAATTTTATTTGTAAACATTATTCAGGGTAATATAGCATTGCATTAAATACGCAAACGTAATATTACAATTTTCTTTGCAACTTCGCGTTGATTTTACATTGATGCATCTGGTTCCTTTAACCTTGCTACGCAATGTGCACTTTTTACCAACAACCCTCTTCCCAAATGACCCCTCTTCCCAAAATATGTATTTGAATATCAATTCCTCTTTTATGTTCTGTTAAACTAAACGTCCCTTCAATGTTTAAATCTCATCATTAGGATGTGGTCATGCGTTGGGAGTATGGTCTTCTGCATTCGAGGTTTCACTGTATCCCTCTGGCTTATGGTCGATACCGACGACGACTGTAAACCGCGAACAGTCATAACAAACATCGACATGTCTTCCCTTGAAACCACTCGGGGATTCGACCTGACGTACGTGCCTGGTAACCACAGCCTCCAGCTCACCGTCGTCACTAAGATGGGTTCAGTCTTCACTACGTCGTCGGCAGTATCTACAGGACAATGGCAACTTATTCAGGTTTATCAACTGTTTATCAAATACATATCAATGTTCAAGGCGGTCTGTTGCTAGGTACAACTTTCCACTGTAAGGGATGGTATCAGGTTACCGGCACTCCCGCGCTTTCCACGGCGGAGCTGAACCATCTTAAAGATCATAATATTTAGAAAAACGATCTCTCGCACGTGTCTGGCCAATATCAATGATGCTAATGTGTGTTATGAATATTACTACATGAATTTTACAGATATCAGCAGACGAATCTGGGGCTAAACTGTATGCAGGAAGCAACATTCAAACAGCGAGTTTATCTGGCGCTAAGTCTCCTGTAACAAGCGACGACAATACAGAACTGTTTATTGGAGCTTCCTATGGTAGTAAATACATTTATGGTGTTAATTTCGATGAAGTTTGATATTTGTAGCTGTGTATCCCATACATATATGAACGCTATGTATATCCCTTCTAATCACGTTGGGTCAACATCTCGCATTGAGAGAGTAACATTTATATCACATACTATTAGGCTCTTCAGTCTATTTGTAGACTTGTATAAAAAAAAAACTAAAGCAATTTATTATTCATTTATCTATTAAAACTTCACACTCAGAATGAAATCTGAGAGGTGTTGGCAACAGGATCGATGCATCCTTTACAAGGCCAACACCTCCAGAGTACATTTAAAAACACATAAAAGAATCATCACTAATATATTCAAGAAATGACAATAATAACAATAATAACAAAAAAGACAATAATGGTGGTTATAACAAAGATATTGAAAAAGGACGGTTTGACTATCTTATGCATTTTTTTCAGACACATCAGAATCGTCCTGTGTCGGCCTGTCTTTGTCAAATGTAGTATTAATAGAAACGGCACTGAACCAGCAAGAACTTGGAGCGTTCGACCATTACGTAGGTAAGGAGGCTGTCATTTTGGTACAACCAGACTCCACCAAATAACAGAATGTGTACATTCTGTGACAATGATTGCATAGAAGATGAAATGAATTGTATCTTAGAATGCGCACTATACGCAGACATGCGCAGATCCCTTGTAAGCTCCATACAACTAAACAAAAAAATATCCGCATCTTACAAATAACGTGTATCATGTCATCTAAAAACTACGATGTAATTGAAAAACTATGTGAATTTGTGTACAAATGTTTCAAGAAGAGAGAAGAGACTCTGTAGATTTAGATGGAACATAGCACAATGTTCTTTTTCTTTTACTTCATGTCACCTAATGCATTTAGCTCAAGTTGGGCATGAATATGCAATAAAGTTCATTGTCATCATTTATTAGTAACGATAATGAAATATTTTCTCAGTCTTTCTTAAATCGTATTTATACGCTAACTCCTTTTTTTCTAAATATGAACCAGGGTCCAAGGTTTATCTACCAATGGACAGCACCGAGCCAGATAACCAGCATGTCGTTCATAGCTCTCTCTACACTGTCACCACCACAACAGGATGTAACGCTACTCTCGTGGACGGTGTTCATGGGTCAGCTCTGTCGATAGACGGTCAGAATTTAGTATTTGTTTCCATGTATTGCAATCACCATCGATATAGCAAGATTGGCTTTAGAAGGGCAGACAAACAAAGAGAGAAATAGAGCACGTTGAATTATTTTATATTATTGAATGGGGTTAACAATCATATCACTGATGTTTGAGCGGCCATGTTTAGACCTCTATAGATTTTAAAACCAATTTACACTTGTGAGTATATTACTTAAAGAGGTGATGAATAAAGTAAAGAGTAACAACTTGAAGTAACAGTGTGCCCTTATCCAGCAACTCTATGTACAAACAGGTGTTTTGTAGTAAAACGTGAAATTGTTTATATATAATATATAGAGAGAGATGGGGGAGAGAGAGATCTAGAGGGAGAGGGAGAGAGAGAGAGAGAAAGAGAGAGATAATTGTGCGTTTGTTAACATACATTGTGTGTAAACAAAAAAACCTAAACCATGTTAGTCGGCGTCATTTAAGAGCAAAATGCTTCTGTCATCAATGTGAAAATGTAACAACCACCATTCTTAAATGTAAAAATGTCGCTGTTTCTGGCTCTTACCAGCAGTCAACTGTTCCGCACTAACGGACATGAAATACGTCATCGCTGATTTCAGTCGAGCCTTCTCATTGGTGTTCTGGATAAAGTTTACGTCACCACTGCGTGGGGTGTATTTAGACTCAGGAGCAGTTTCCAATACATCCTGTGGAATCGCTTTACAGGTAAGAGGTGATGATATAGATAATACTTGATAAGAAACTGGTGTTACTTAACTGCGTTTTCTTCAGTTAGCAGTTGCAGAGAATATACCAACACTACCATAAGAGTTGCGCATCATTTTCGTACAACATTAGAAATCTTTTGCAATGTTTTGTAATGTTGTACAATCCTTTGTGTAATCATGTGATGGTACAACATTTCTTGAATTTGCACAGATCAACCGGTGGTTAGTCATAACGTAATTTTTTCATGAAATTGTAACTTGTGATCCGCCGTAAATGTAACTTGTTACAAATCATTAACGAGGGAGGATGACTGTTGTTTCCACCACTGCAGGCCAACAGCCAGACGACGGTAGAGTTTTTGGTCATGGCAGACGGCAATGTGTGGAAGTCGTTGTCGGAGGTACATCCCGACCAATGGACGCACCTTGCCTTCAGTTGGAGCCAACACGGGACACTAGAGACTTTCTTCAACGGCATCAAGCGCATTTGTATGTATCCAATGAGTCTTTATCCCTCTAAAAGAATGAAAAGAAATGACGGGCTTAAGATGCTAGCAGATATCTCAATAGTAAAGTGTATTCAGAAATGTTTATATTACTGTATCATAGATGTCTTCCTTGATTTTATCTCATCGGCGTAAATCCGGAAGCATGATGATGATGATGATGATGATGATATGTTTTAAAACTTCATCTCACATCAGACGTAGGGCAGGTATCGTACTATTGCATATCAGTGTTTTAGATATCCTAGTAGGGATATTGAAGGGGACTAACACCTGATTCTATGTTGACAGATTATTGATTCTTTGTCAGAATAATTTCTCAAGTATTTTGTCTCTTCAAGCGACATCGAGGGTGGCTGGAACCACAGGAAACAGTTCCAACTGTTTCTCAGAACTGGCCATTGGAAAAACATTGGATAATGAGCGTAGATCAACGTTCCTTATTGACGAGATCCGCTTCACTGACAGAGAGCTAACTGCGGAGGAAATTAAGATGCTTTACGGTATGATAATTAAGATTTTTTTATCGAATATTTTTTTTGTTATGAATGCTACTTTCTTTATGGTTCGATGCAGGTTGCTCATGAAACTACAAAAATGATGTTACCACGTTTTCCGTTAAAAGAAATACTTTTGAGCACATACAACATCATGATTGATCTCGACTATGTCATTCTGAGATAATATCAAGATATGTTAATCTGCGTCCTTCTTTTGCTTTGTCACGTGCACTGTGTGCATGTTTGTTTACTTGTGTGTACGCACGTTGACATTTGCTTCGTGTTTTCCCTAGCTTTGGGGACGTCTATCAAGCAGTACAACTTTTCAATGGAACTCACATCCCATGACGGTATTGCTGACAACCAAGAAACAGTTTTACTTCAGGCAACCAATCGGCTGGCATTAGAGCATGGCCTCGTGGGAAATGCTCTTGTAGTTGGTCAGCACAGTAGTCTTGTTGCTGGACTATTTCCAGGACAATGCTTGGGCAGTCCGATATACTGTGTGGAGGGGTTTACGGTTAGCATTTGGGTAAAGTCTGACAGTATTTCTAACGTTGATGAGACACTTTACCTTCTCTCAACTGGAGGTAAAGGTGATACACCCGGCTTTTCCGTAGCTTACGAGACTTTATATGGTCATTATACAGTCTCTGTACAATCAAACTACACTGATGAACAATCAGCAATTATCAAGCTAGCGCATGGTGTGTGGTCAAACATTCAATTTTCCTGGACAAGCCAGTTGAAATTGTACGTAAATGGTGTACCAAGCAATGTCCCAGTGGTGCAGACGTGGAGATCTGTAAACAGTGTTGGATACAACGACACAATGTTGCACATCGGGACAAAGGAACGGAATGGCAATGCTTCGGGAAGTGCCAAGCTGCTGCTGGACAATTTCTTCTTCACAGAGAAGATACTGCAACAATCAGACGCGCTGGAATTGTATGGTAGGTCCACAGGTTTAAAACTCGCCATAGCCACTAGAGCAGCATTTTTAAATCAACAAAACTTGCTGGAGTTTTGTCAGTTTTTTTAAGTGGTACCGGTAAGGATATAATTTGAAACATCCTACTATACCCTGAGGTTTTCCATATTATACCATGGACATGAAGGTTTCTCAGCGGTACTTTTGGTTATCGTGAGTTCGAGCGGCTGATATCTATATGCTTGATAATCAATTATTTCATTTCCTTCTTGCAGGATCCTATTCTCGACATAAAAGATACAGGCTGCCCATGCAGGTAATGGAACATGGTCGTGTTCGAGGAGACATAGATGCTTTAGTGAGCGGGACGGTATCTCTTACAAGTGGAGTCGTTGGAAATGCTGTGAAAGTTGACACCAAACCAGGTATGGTGTACAGCAGTAGCTTATTGCGGCTCTCCCTCTCTCTCTCTCTCTCTCTCTCTCTCTCTCTCTCTCTCTCTCTCTCTCTCTCTCTCTCTCTCTCTCTCTCTCTCTCTCTCTCTCTCTCTCTCTCTCTCTCTCTCTCTCTCTCACTCACTCACTCTCTCTCTCTCTCTCTCTCTCTCTCTCTCTCTCTCTCTTTCTCTCTCTCTCTCTCCCCTTAAATTTTTGGAAGATATACATTGATCTTTGAAGTAACACTGGACAAAGTTTGTTCAAACAGTTAATCTAATTTTCTTTTCTGGATTACTGCAGGTTACCTCCATGTTGGGGATTTTCCACATGACTGCCTAGGAAGCTCCACCTTCTGTGCCGTAGGGTTCACCCTTGCTGTTTGGATGAACGTCGAAAATGGCGGGGTTGGAACACAGACACTCATCTCCAACTCCGGCGACCACGACACAACCAGAGGGTTTGCAATCAAGTACGATTCGACGACAAAAGAGGGCATTGCCGAACTGTCAGACTCAAAAGAACTCGTTGCCATTAGATTTCCAGTCCTGGAAAACCGATGGATGCATGTAGCGCTCGTATGGGAACCAGGAGCTGGAGCTTTCAGTTTGTACCTAAATAGTCGTCTGGTTGTTAACGCAGCGGAAAGAACACCACTAGGGTACCTACAGCGTGATTTATATGCTGGGTTGTATGTCGGACGAGACAACAGTCACCTAAATCCTGGCGCGAGCTTTTCTTTGGACGAAGTGTTCTTTCAAGAGGACATCTTGTCGCAAGAAGACATTCAGCATCTCTATGGCAAGTAGCTCTTTATCCCTTTAAACATACGTTATGAAACTTATGATTGTTTGACAAGAGCATAGATAAAAAAAGAGAGATCTCCAATACGAGATCTGACTGTATTAGGGTTGAAGAAGAGACAGAGTGTTCGTCTCGAAAGCTTCCAAGAGCAAACTATTTACATGCATGTTGTGTGTAAGGTTTGAATATTTGTCAAAAACTTATAATTGTTTTTAACTATATTTCAGCTTTTTCTTCCATTTTGTACCCATAATTTGGTCTTAATGTTCTCATTGTTTTATCAATCAGTTGGCAAGCCCAAATACATGGGTTGCTACCAGACAGATCCGACAGAGATCATTTCCAGGAGTGCCATCACCTATGCTGACATGAGTGTTGAAATATGTTTGAGTCATTGTGCTGATGAGGGACACAACTTCGCAGGTATATTGCTTCGTCCTTCTATATCACGGTAGTTGTATTTGGCGTCTCATTTTTTGTTAACAAACCAAAGGACGTTTTTGGTTGAACTGTCATATATCCACCTATGTAGGCAAATTTTTGCAAAAACGAGACTATGTCATACGTTCCTGACACAACATACTGTTACCGACATACTGTAGCGTTAGCATGTACATTAATCTATAGATCGCTTTTACTGTTTGTCATAGATTAGATTAGTTCTCTATATTTGTCAACAATTAGCAATAGTTCAACTCTCATGTGCGTAAGTTGAACCAGTTACAATTGTCGGACAATAAAGTTCTTTGTCTTCTTCTTAAAATGTATACCGTGACAGCTGAAATGTAACAACTCTAACTGGATTGCTTTATTAAATGTGGCACCGCCCTTGAGCATCGATGTGTTCAAGCCATTACATTTACATTAATTAACATACAATCTTTTCTCTACCTACAGCCATAGGGGCTGGCACCGACTGTTATTGTGGCTCTACAGAGTACTTTTCCACGCCAGGGAGTTCCACCTTAAACTCCACCTATGACGCCCCGTGCCCGGGGAACCATGACCAGATCTGTGGGGGTGAAACGGCTCTGTCGGTATTCCGTCTCAATCAAGGTATGAAAATCAAGACAGCAACATTCTATTTGAAGCGTAACTGTAAAACGTGTGATGTTCAAGCTTCATTTTGAGGTAGTGATAGGTAAACCAAGGGGAAAGGTAGTCCTAATTCCTTTTTGAGACCGACGGGGTTGCGACCGAAGAGGTTGTGATTGTTTATCCATCGTGTCTAAGGCACGGTACTGGAAGCCGGGTCTCATTCTTCTCCTTCCACAGTCTTTTACCTCCCCAACTGAAGGCAGGTACCCATTCACACCTGGGTGGAGTGAGGAAAAAGTCATAAAGTATAAAGTGACAAAAAGTCTAGCAGATCGTATCCTTGCCACTCGGCCATCGGACGCTACTGAGTCAAAGATATCTTTGGATGATTCAGTATAAGAAAGGGTTTTTTTAATTGATCGCAACGTTTGATCTGCTTCATCACTGCTCATAATTGATAAATGTGACATTTACCAGGGAGGATATCCCGGAAATATGCCATCCCCATGACAACCCTCCGGGAAGCGTCTATCATTGACGGCAATCCATCGTGTGACATCGTCGGTGATGGCAGCATTGAGACCAGCGACTATCGCAATTATGTACACCTGGAGGCGGGATCTTTTTTGCACTGCGGGTCATTCTCAATAGAATGTCTGGCAGATCTCACGTGTTTCCAAGGAATGACGATGGCACTAAGGTAAATAATTCTTTTTCACCACTATTTAGTGAGAATGCATTTTTTTTCTCGTTCGTGGACCATGTCCCAACAATTTGAAAGTTTCGATAGACAAGCAGCGTAGGTAACAATGATATTTATGTAGTAATTTCTTCCTGTTTGTTTGTTTATTATTTACCTGACATAAAAGAAACAAGAGTCCGTAGGACACAATTCTCCGTGAAGTATTTATAGTATGTACAAGTATTGACCCACACAAATTGCATCTCTGCTCAGTCCAAGTAGTGTTTTAGAGCAAGTAAAGAAAAAGTGTTTGTTTATCTTTTTCTTTCAATACAGGAGTGGTCAACCTGCTGAAAAGTATGTTTTTACAGCATGGCACAGATGGGATCTAGAAATTCCGGGAAAAGTCACAAAGTTAGATCTAGATGGCCCCTTTTCAATTATCAACGAACCATTCAGCCTTACAACTAAGATGTATCAGAAATCACAAATATGCAGTAAATCCTCTTTCCACAATTTATTGCAGGCCAGCCTGATCTATAGCTATCAAGCTATTTGCAATAAAAAAGGCTAATTTATATTATCGTAACATTTCACGAAGGTCAAAGGTCACCGGATCTAACCACCCGGAAGTGACACTGGCGCGCGCACTTTTCTAAGAGATATTTCTCACCAATCTTTCATCCCCTGTGTAAACTTTTTACATTGTCACAGCCTCCGTATTATAAACTACAAGTGTGGTAAGTTTGAAGGTCCAGAGATTTGCCATTTTCACACTGTGCGTAAAAATACATCGTCCGTCCCGTGCGCACATACTGTATGCGAGTTGCGAGTGGACACGGCATACTTAATACACAGACTGGAGCACACTCGGCACATGTTCGCAGCTAAAACTCACAATTCCCGTTGCCGCATTGGTATGTAACTTGGTATATCGTTTCCTAGGTTGCGTGTGGTGATGCACGTTGTCTATTTTTCAATGTAACAGTGACTATACGATCACAGCAAGTAAGGAAGATTTATACCCCGTATCTGCCTGAAGTATTCCAGTCATGCATAACGGATTATAACATGGTCCCTATGGCAGGGCAGTGGGACATAGCATTAATTATAGGGGTGCAATTACGATATTGGATTGACGTTTAAAGTAGTTATGGTGTAACAAAGCTATTGTGCATCCCCACGCCGAACCAGGCACACTATATGCCAAGTTACACACCGATACGACGACGGGATCGTGAGTTATAGCTGCGAACGCGCAAGCAAAAGCAATCCCAATACCCCAGAAGGAGGTCACACCTCCTTCCCGGAGTAACAAGTCATTTGGTAATAGCAGGGAAACAGAAACCTATAAGATTTTTCGAGTGTCTTCCCCCAAACTGAGATTATACATGAATAACATTTACTGACCTCATTTTAGACTATATGGTGGATATGATCTTTGTTTTGAAATGTGATTGTTGTTACATTATAGGTTCATGTATGAAGGGGCTACGGAACTTAGGATTCTGAGCGTAGCACATTCCAACGATGCAACCGTTCTGCAGCTCACATGTGACCCAAGGACAGCAACATGTACATGGAACATTGGCAAATACTCCATCAACTTTACTGCCCCACCAGGAACATGGACATTTGCTCAGGTACTTAGATACACCAAACCGAAAGTCATCCTGTGCTTGTTACTGACTGGAATTTCAAGCCATGCTACATCCAACCTGACGTCTATGTTCTTTATTGCATGGAAAAGTAAAGCAATGACATATGTTTGAGCTTTCGATAGGGACGCATATATAGCATAATTCTCCTTCCCCTCAATAGAATAGGCATCAAATTATCAACTTGGAAAACTTAATAGCACTGTCTAATATAATGTTTTTAACCACATGTGCCCTGCATTTTGTCAGTTGCAACTTACAGAGACGAACAAGATAGAGGCTTATCTAAATGGGGAAATAGTAAAGTCGATGAACACCTCCATGACGTCAAAGTTATATGTCAACATTACCGAAGTGAGGGCTCCTATGTTGTATCTTGGGCCGAGGACAAGAGACGTCAATGATACGACAACTGGAACTGTGAGTTTAGGTGGATGGTGGTTTGAGAATTCCGACCTCGAGGGAAGTTTTATGACAACTGCTGATCCACTCTGGGGTATGTACATGACAACGTTAAACGTTATAGATCTATATGCATATCTATCTCCATTTATCTTTTGATAACTTAAACATTTATTCTATTTGGCATTTGCTCGAACTTTTCTTTGAAATTGTGTTCCTGAATTCAAAACATTTTTTAAGGATGTTTTAACAAGCCAGTCCAACAATATAACAATATAATTTTTTTCATTTTCTTAGGTGCAGCCGTGTTTTTCCCGATGGGAGACTCCAACCTTGCATTGGTGAATGGGCTGGTAGGGAAAGCGATAGACGCCAGCACAGGACCTTTGACAATCTGGAAACATCTGTTACATAGGTATGCCCCCATTGTAGATGTATAAATCGAAATTGCACTGTACCAAATTCCTTGGAATATGTCTACCCAAATAGCCAACGTATTTGACCTTACCTTGTTGCAATTGCAACACAATTGCCTGGTCTTGGCACATAGATAGGGAGGTACATGTAAGTACTAAAGAGAAAAAGACACAATTTTCTTCCAACGAGATCATTAGAAACAGATGCGGTCTTTTCAAGTCCATAACATGGGTCCTGTATCTGTTCATGTATAGGTGGTATAACCGCCCTTCGGCGTAACTCACCGGCTGGTTATTTATATTATATTAACATTATTCATTAATATCATTTCATATTATGTCCATTCCAGATGCGTCAGAGACATCTCCTACTGCTCGGATGGCTTCACCGTTTCGTTTTGGATGTACGTCACGTCCCTCCCTGAGACAGACAGGGCATACGTCATAGATTTCCATGGTGACCATCACAATGCGTGGGGTGTCGGTGTACATTATGATCCATTTGACGAAAACTTTGTAGTCATTTCGTCAACAAGAAAAGCTATCAGTCAGGTAGATACTTTCATAAACGTATTTACATTTACATTGATATATTGCTGTCTTATTTGTATTATGCCTATGTTTTTACAAAGTTTTACCATAAATACTATACTGTACTTTTTCATTGTAAATTTCATTTTAAATTCAGGAAGCTTCGAATTCCCCACACACTGTTTGGTTTTAACTCTCTTTCAGGTGACTATCCCTCCGTTTAAGCGTCGGTGGACTCACGTTGCGTTCACGTGGCATCCTCTGGAACCTTCGTTGGCTGTGTACCTGGACGGAAACCTGTACGCAGTGGATTCTTCGCCATCTCTACGAAACATATCAAGAACTGGCGATGCAGCACGAATGGTAGGAGTTTGCAAATAGCGCAGAGAGTTGATGACATTGTATGTTTAACTTGATTAACTGCAAAATGACAGTAACATATCACAGCATTTTCATTTCCTTAGCTGACTAATGAAATTTATATATATATATATATTAATCTATCATCATTTTATGCCTCAACTAGTGATCTTGTAAGTTGATATACTAAACTAGACTGAAGCTCCCCTGTCACTGGACCCGCGGCACGCTGGCGGCGTCGCTGCGGCCTATCAAATTGACAAAGAACTTAACGAATTTCATCGACAAAAAACGAATCTTTTTAAGATTTGTTTTATTGTCTTTTTGGTCATACTTGTACGTTATGAATGATATCCCCGTTGTTAAGTCAAGGGTAACACAAATCCAGTTTAGGACCCAGCAACGCCGATTTCATCGGAACCCAACCCGTCATGGAAGCGACCTAGAGGTCCCCTTTGAGAAAGATGGGAAGACCAGATCTTCAACACGCTCCAGGGACTGGGGATCACCAGAACCGACTGGAGGGTCTTTGCCGAGAGTAGACCAGCCTGGCGAGCCCTATGCATGTCTGCAGCCGCCATGCATCAGACACTGATGCCTGCGAACGATTGGACGCCGCCAGCGTGCCGCGGGTCCAGTGACAGGGGGGCTTTAGCCTCCTTCCCTAAGTAGTTACCCAATCGGGATATAATCGCTGAAGATGTCTGATGGCGTAATATTGATAGGTTGCATCTCCCTTTTTTCTGTCCGTAGATGGCCATCGGGATGCGTTTTGCGGGAGATGTACCTTCATATCCAGCTGATGTTGTTCTTGATGAGCTTCGTTGGATTCGACGGATACTCTCGATGGATGAGATTTCACAACTTTATGGTAAATCGACTATGTGTTAGATTAAAAGGTTACATAAAAACCATATATTGAAAGGAACCATCATGTACATCTGACGAAGAATCGCCAATTGCTGACATGTATCGGGTCAACCGAAAGTAAATCCAGTTTTGAACCATCGTACAATTGGGCATGCCCCCACTCTTTTTTTAAAAGGTGTGGTGGGTTCTTCAACGTCCGTGGGGTATGGCTCCCCCCTCCCCAAACGGGACATCCATTTACCGTCCTATCCGAGGGACGTCCCAAACCTAGCTATAGGCTAGGTACTAATCTACACCTGAGGAAGGTCGTATAAAGGGCCTTTCTCAAGGGCAAAAGATCGGTGGGTTTCGAACTCGGGATCACTTGGTTCAGAGCCGAACACTCTGCCGTTTCACCACACGACCCCACCCCCACGATCACATGCCAATAACTTTACTATTTTTTCTCTTTCACAGGCTCTACTTTTGCATCTATGACGCCGAGGTACTGCGTTTTCTGTGGGTCCCTAGGTCCCAAGGCTAAGATGAAGTCTGTATCTGATGTGGATCGAACGGTTGCTATGACACCCGCATTGAACAGTACCTTCTCCATTCGAAATGGCTCTCTTTACGTACATAACCGAGGAACACACATAGACCTTGCCAATGTATTTTATTCCTGCAATGTCAGCTCCTCTCCGTGTGCTAGTCTGACAGTAGGGTTCTGGATAACGGTGTATAGAGGTGTCAGTTCGTACACACCTGTTGTCACTACTAACGGGCTACAATCCAGAAGCGTGGCTGTGTTTGTGTCCAATAGTGACTGGGAAGAGCTTTCCTTGTCGGCAGCATTTTTTCATGAAAACAACGCTACCACGGTTGAAGTAGTGTTTGAATTCAACACACCTACATTCGTGGTTCTTCAGCTAAAGGATGGCGACCTGTGGTTGTATGTAAATGAAGTGTTAGTTGGAGTGGGTGATACTGTGGATGACGGAAGTTTTCTTGAAGAGGTTGCCCAAATATGGCAATCCGAGACACCTGCTAATGGACTCCTCTACTCAATTCGAAGACTGTGGCTAGAGGAAGCCGTGGTACCAGCAAGTACGATACTCGGTAAGTCAATTATGAACTTAAAACGAAGCCCGTTAGATATGGGATTAAGCTCTATTACATTTTTGTGAATACATTTTCTTAATCTTATAGGTAGCTAGGATGTATTATTTTGCCATGTTCTCCACATGGGAGAATCTAAGGAGATTGCTGACTATAGCTTACACAGCGGTGTTGATGAAATTTATTTTCTAGATTGCTTTTAATTAATTATCGGGTCTTTTTTGGCGGAGCTTCCATGTAAGACATCACGAAATCGCCGGCGAATACACCCGGATACACGGCGACATGCCGACCTGCGTGCCGATTACCGGCGCTACGAACGTCCCTTGCTCGCACGTAAATGTTGCCTGACTTGTGTGGGTCCACATCACGAAACCGTAGGCGAATGCACCCAGACACACGGCGACATGCCGACCTGTGTGCCGATTACCGGAGCTACGAACGTCCCTTGCTCGCACGTAAATGTTGCCCGACTTGTGTGGCATCGCTAATCTAAGGCTTGTGGTATAAGTGGTACACGGTGGTTTATGTGGTTTTCATACTGAGACGAGCGAAGGAATAGGCAGCGCTCTTCAAAGGCTTGTGGTATAAATGGTACACGGTGGTATAGGTGGTTTTCATACTGAGACGAGCGAAGGAATAGGCAGCGCTCTTCTAAGGCTTGTGGTATAAGTGGTACACGGTGGTATAGGTGGTTTTCATACTGAGACGAGCGAATGAAGAGGCATCGCTAATCTAAGGCTTGTGGTATAAGTGGTACACGGTGGTATAGGTGGTTTTCATACTGAGACGAGCGAAGGAATAGGCAGCGCTCTTCTAAGGCTTGTGGTATAAGTGGTACACGGTGGTATAGGTGGTTTTCATACTGAGACAAGCGAATGAAGAGGCATCGCTACTCTAAGGCTTGTGGTATAAGTGATACACGGTGGTATAGGTGGTTTTCATACTGAGACGAGCTAAGGAAGGGGCAGCGCTCTACCACCGGGTGCCAAATTAGACCCAGGCGGAAGAGAGCTCCGTCTGCCCAGAAGAAGGATTGGCCACCTGTACGGTGCCTTGGGCCTCACAAGAGCACTGCCCATTCCTTCGCTCGTCTCAGTATGAAAACCACCTATACCACCGTGTACCACTTATACCACAAGCCTTAGAGTAGCGATGCCTATTCCTTCGCTCGTCTCAGTATGAAAACCACCTATACCACCGTGTACCACTTATACCACAAGCCTTAGAGTAGCGATGCCTCTTCATTCGCTTGTCTCAGTATGAAAACCACCTATACCACCGTGTACCACTTATACCACAAGCCTTAGATTAGCGATGCCTCTTCATTCGCTTGTCTCAGTATGAAAACCACCTATACCACCGTGTAACACTTATACCACAAGCCTTAGATTAGCGATGCCTATTCATTCGCTCGTCTCAGTATGAAAACCACCTATACCACCGTGTACCACTTATACCACAAGCCTTGGAGTAGCGCTGCCTATTCCTTCGCTCGTCTCAGTATGAAAGCCACCTATACCACCGTGTACCACCGTGTACCACTTATACCACAAGCCTTAGAAGAGCGCTGCCTATTCCTTCGCTCGTCTCAGTATGAAAACCATCTATACCACCGTGTACCACTTATACCACAAGCCTTAGAGTAGCGCTGCCTATTCCTTCGCTCGTCTCAGTATGAAAACCACCTATACCACCGTGTACCACTTATACCACAAGCCTTAGAGTAGCGATGCCTCTTCATTCGCTTGTCTCAGTATGAAAACCACCTATACCACCGTGTACCACTTATACCACAAGCCTTAGATTAGCGATGCCTCTTCATTCGCTTGTCTCAGTATGAAAACCACCTATACCACCGTGTACCACTTATACCACAAGCCTTAGATTAGCGATGCCTATTCATTCGCTCGTCTCAGTATGAAAACCACCTATACCACCGTGTACCACTTATACCACAAGCCTTGGAGTAGCGCTGCCTATTCCTTCGCTCGTCTCAGTATGAAAGCCACCTATACCACCGTGTACCACCGTGTACCACTTATACCACAAGCCTTAGAAGAGCGCTGCCTATTCCTTCGCTCGTCTCAGTATGAAAACCATCTATACCACCGTGTACCACTTATACCACAAGCCTTAGAGTAGCGCTGCCTATTCCTTCGCTCGTCTCAGTATGAAAACCACCTATACCACCGTGTACCACTTATACCACAAGCCTTAGAGTAGCGATGCCTCTTCATTCGCTTGTCTCAGTATGAAAACCACCTATACCACCGTGTACCACTTATACCACAAGCCTTAGATTAGCGATGCCTCTTCATTCGCTTGTCTCAGTATGAAAACCACCTATACCACCGTGTACCACTTATACCACAAGCCTTAGATTAGCGATGCCTATTCATTCGCTCGTCTCAGTATGAAAACCACCTATACCACCGTGTACCACTTATACCACAAGCCTTGGAGTAGCGCTGCCTATTCCTTCGCTCGTCTCAGTATGAAAGCCACCTATACCACCGTGTACCACCGTGTACCACTTATACCACAAGCCTTAGAAGAGCGCTGCCTATTCCTTCGCTCGTCTCAGTATGAAAACCATCTATACCACCGTGTACCACTTATACCACAAGCCTTAGAGTAGCGCTGCCTATTCCTTCGCTCGTCTCAGTATGAAAACCACCGATACCACCGTGTACCACTTATACCACAAGCCTTAGAGTAGCGATGCCACACAAGTCGGGCAACATTTACGTGCGAGCAAGGGACGTTCGTAGTTCCGGTAATCGGCACACAGGTCGGCATGTCGCCGTGTGTCTGGGTGCATTCGCCTACGGTTTCCTGATGTGGACCAACACAAGTCAGGCAACATTTACGTGCGAGCAAGGGACGTTCGTAGCGCCGGTAATCGGCACGCAGGTCGGCATGTCGCCGTGTTTCCGGGTGCATTCGCCGGCGATTTCGTGATGTCTTACATGGAAGCTCCGCCCCTTTTTTGCCTTCCAGAACACATGACGGGGCCCATCAGGGAGAAGCAATGGATACTTGTCACCGAGAGTGATAACTTGAACCTTGGTGAATCAAGTGAACCGGAGAGTACCATCCGCCATCAACCAACAGCAAACGATTCTCTGATGTTCGATGACAAAAGTGTGTGAACAATGAAGCTGTTATGTAAATCGCTTTTCAAAAGATTTATCTATATGAGATTTTGTCTATATGTTCTCTTGTATGGTAAAAAGTATGAAAGTAATTTTTGTCCTTCCAGTCTGTACTGATCCGCTCGGGATGGAATCTGGTGCTATACCTGACGGCAGCATCACAGCGTCATCTGTCTATGGAAACCTATCAGTCTTCTCTCCCAGCTACGGACGGTTATACGAAATTGCTGGTGGAGGCGCTTGGGCAGCCCATGTCAACAACATCGGGGAATGGTTGCAGGTCGGTATAGAATTAGATATATTCAAACAGCCACCTTCTAATAGTTGATGTATTTTCTTTTCACTTCCTCTAGGGTCATCTGTTTATCGCAAACTGCATTGATACGGTATTAGTATCATCCAAAGTCATATTCCGTTACGTCAACAGTAGAGTGACGTATAATGACTTGAAACTGCACCATAAGATATTTTATATCTACTGGAGTGGCCATACATATCCCCTTAGTTTCCTCTAATGTGTTTCGCTATGAGACTAGATAGCTACAAATTCAGTCTCCAGTCGTATCTTTCAATGTTTTTTTTTTTTCTCAGCGAACATTGAATGTTGGAACTGGTATCGGTGCAGGTGGTTATCTCCTTCCATTTCACAAACACTGCTTCACGTGTCCCCATTGTAATGCAGTGTCAGAAATACTCAGCTTGCAATTGGCAACTCCGGTTAAAATGACTGAGGATGAAAATAGAATAAACAAAAACACTCTGAACGAAAACCAATTATTGCCTTTCAGGTTGATTTGGTGGAAATAAAGAGGATCAACGGCACCATCATTCAGGGCCGCAACTCTACAATCGAAAACCAATGGGTAACTTCCTACAAACTACAGTATAGTGCAGATGCGACTACTTGGACGACATACACAGGCGGCGATGGCACAGAAAAGGTATCTTAAAAATTCTAAATACTCTTATTCTTTGTGATTTCAGTAGTCTGCGATGTAAACTCTTCAAAGAAAAGCAATTAGTATTTGTTGGTCTCAGCATGTACCAACAATAAATTCCTAATTTGCCTAGATGATGCAAAAGCGCCATACTTCATCTAAGTGGTAAATGATAGGACTATCAATACTAAGACATTGAATTTAGTTAAAGGTGTTCATGCCTAAGCATAGGTTATGTAAATGTGGAAGTCATTTGCAGAAACAAAATAGCTAATTAGCGAACTATTTTTTTTTCTGTTTTTGTTTACCCGTAGACCTTCTTGGTCCCCATGGAGTCTGCTGAAAGAAGTTTTTTGTTCTCTGAATGTATGTTAAAGGATACAGATTTTGTTTGGTCGCTACTTGTGAAGGTAAGCCAAATACATTTATAAAAAGTCGAAATACCCCGATTAAACTTTAATCTGTTTATCTTCCAGGTTTTTCCAGGCAACAGTGACAAGAACACCCCTGTAACCAATCTACTGGACTATCCTGTTCATGCCCGTTATGTTCGTTTCGTGGTTCAGTCCTGGCATGGTCGCATCTCCATGAGATCAGAGATTCTAGGTTGCAGGGCTGAGAGTACGTTTCTATTGTTACATGCACATTAGTAGAGTTTGTCTCCTAATGTATTATCATTCCTGTAGTATGGACGTGCCCTATGTGTCCAATAGTATTCCGAAAGCCTGTGACGAATTCTGTTATACAGTCCAATCGCAACCTGAAATATCAAGCAGGTTTGGTAGTTGTATGCAGTTTTTGCCAGCTTTCCACGTGTCTAATGAAAACAAGATCCGGATTCGTATTCCATGGACTAATGATACAGTTGTGAATAGTGTTCAGGTTAGGTTTTCAGAACCATCAGCTACCAAGAAACAATTTATGGTTCGAAATTAAAAGTGTCTTGCAGTGGAGTTCATTTGTTTTATATTTTCTTAAAGACATATTTGGGTAAAATCAATAAGCGATAGTGCAATACATATTTTTTGTCCAGGCTATTTTCTCTATACCCTATTATCTGATTAGACAAATATTCTTATACCTTATCATGTTATGATTTGTAATTGTAATGTTGAGTGGTCCATTACATCAGCTTGTCTGCCTGGCGTTCCATTATATATTGTATTTTTGCAAGTTTTTAATAAAGATAAAGATAAAGAAAAATAACCATTTCCAGTTGGCTAATGACTTCTTCTTCAACAACATCCATACTAAACAAGTACGCAATTTTCTTGTCCTTCCAGTCTGCACTCATCCACTCGGGATGGAATCTGGTGCTGTACCCGATAGTAGCATCACAGCGTCATCGTTCTATTACAACGTTAGTGATCGAGCTCCCTACCATGGACGCTTAAACGGAGTTACAGGTTCAGGATCCTGGATACCACATACCAGAACCATCGGAGAATGGTTGCAGGTCTGTGTATATAGTATCAGATGGAGTAGACGTAGAGTAGATAGGTGCTGCAAGTTTGTGTATTTTCTGTTCACTTTCTCTGGAGTAGTCAATCAATTGCAACTGCGTTGATAGCTATAGAGTATCATTCTTGAAATGACAAATTTCTGTTATAGGTTATATATAATGACTAAAACTGCACAACACGACTTTCATACTCTTGGAGTGGCCGTCCACCCCGCCTTCTAAAATTAGTCTTCTCTTATATAATTGGCTCAGACACACCTCACTGCCAATTCAGTCTCCATTTGTATCCGTCAATTAACTTTCTTTAGCGAACAATGTATGTTGGAACTGTGGTCTGTAGTCGGTAAGTACCGACCCCATGTGCACAAACACTGCTTCGCATGGCCCCACTGCAATGCAGCGACAAAAAAACACTGAGGTAACTCAGGGTAAAAATGACTGAAGACTAAAACTAATCATAATGATTGCTTTTCAGGTGGATTTGGGAGAAAGAAAAACTGTCACGGGCACCATCATTCAGGGTCGCCATGCTATGTACACCAACTGGGTGACCTCCTACAAACTACAGTACAGTGCAGATTCGACTACTTGGACGACATACACCGGCGGCGATGTCTCAGAAAAGGTATCTTGAAAGAAAGTCTTCCTCTTAATCTTCTTTATTTCTTAATACCAGGAACACCTGCAAACTCCAAGACGAAAGGCTAACTATCGGTCGGTCAAGTACATGTAGGTCCAGCGCCACTACTCTCCAAGCAGAGGTTGGTGGGGAAGATCGTGACCGTTTTATCATATGCCCCGTTTTTCCCCGTCACGAAAAACGGGGCATATGATAAAACGGTCACGATCTTCCCCACCAACCTCTGCTTGGAGAGTACAGCGCCACGCCTTTTAAAGAGTTAAGGGTCAATGTCAGAATGAGACGAAAGAGCCCACGGGGCCTTGTTCAACTCAATGCTTCTCTTCTCACACGTAGAGATTCATTCAAGGTAGGTATATGTCAACATGACATTTATATTGTTTGTCTTTGAGGGATAAATGATGCAGAGATCGGTTATTGGTAGTGATGGCGAGTTGGACACATCATATAAAAGGGTCGAAAACACCATCAAATTCAAATCATCTGTTGCTATTCCAGGTCTTTCCAGGCAACAGCGACAAAAGCACCCCTGTAACCAACCTGCTGGACAATCCTGTCGATGCCCGCTATGTTCGTTTCCTGCCCCAATCCTGGCAGGATCGCCCGAGCATGAGAGTGGAGATTCTAGGCTGCAGTACTAACAGTATGTTCCTGTTGTTGTATTGGCAGAGTTTGACGTCTTTACGCCTATGGCACGTTTTTGTGCGGTTTAAAAATGCTCAAAGTATGAAGTTATTGCGCAAGTGTGTTAAATAGTGTTAGTAAATGTCACTACCATTTGGATTTCAGCATTTTTAGTTTCATATTTTGGGCCCTAATATTACTTTGGTTTACCATAGTCCTAGAGCCTGACAGCGATGGAAGTGAAACGCTTGGTGACTACCCGGACCAGTGCCTGTCGGATCCACAGCTGTGTGAATACGGCTTTACTCTGACGTTCTCCTTCAAACACAACGGATCGCTGACAGACCAGTACATCCTCTCTACAGGAGGGGAGAGTGAGATGTCCACAGGATTTTACTTTACATATATCGACAACATCTTCGAGGTAAGACCTATCTATCATCACTTCAACTCATATCATTTCAGGGTTAATCATCAAAAACAACACATGCACCTTCAAACCATTTTCCTAAAGACTTTAACCCTCAAACACCCGAACTGTTTTTTTTCGGATAGAATCACCTAAATTTACGTCATAATGACGTCATTTGACGTCATAATGACACAAAATTTGTTATAGTAATAGTACTTCACATGTTCATCATCCTCTAAAAAATTAGTGGTCATACAATAAGTAGTTTAGAAGTTACAGCGGGCAGGTCTCAAAAACAGCATATTTTTTTTGGCTGGGGTCATTAGAAAATTAGGAGAGGTTAGAATAGATGTCTACTGACAAAGTGGAGGGGGGATTTTTTTCCCGATCAAACATGTTCAAATGGCACATCAAAATCCACGCCTGGGGCCAAAAATAACCCCGTTCGGGTGTTTGAGGGTTAAACATGCAGAGTATCTCTGATCTGACCAGATGTAGACCGATTAAGTCAGTGTGGTGTCCGAAAAAGTAAAACAAGTCTATTTTTATATTGAGGGTTGGGTCTAGGCATCCAGGTATATAACATATCTTACAAAATAGATCATACAACTGGATAACCTCTCTAACAGCGCCAGATCATTTAGACAACATCTGCTTTCAATTAGTTCTTACAGTTCTGCTGAATATATTTAAAGAATGGTTTCACTACTTTTTGGAGCCGGACTCATTCACTGATGGAAGACAATTCTTTTACAGCCCTTATCCAACTGTATGGTTTATTTTGTAATATTCATTTAATCATTACCATATCTTTTTTTGTTCTAACCTAAAATGTTCAATGTTATAAACCTTTCCAATTGTTTCACCCCTGTCGTGGCCAGCGGTAGGAACGGCTGGTTCTCATCATAATCATATCTTTTATCATAAATGCACCCTCCTAAAAGCAGGACCCCTATCGCTTGCTTCGTTGGCTCGCTCGCGTAGGGGCCCTGCTCTTTAGCCCCGGTAGACACGGTTCTGGCGACGTTACTGACCTTTGCTCATAAATAATTAATGAGCTATCCTTATTTGGCACAATTTGGCGGTTAATTTGTTCTGAACATGAAGTAACGATGTGAGAAGTAACCTGATTGGTTGATAGCTTCCCAGTGTCCTTTGCGCTTTTTCTCTAGATAAGGTTTAACAAACGCTCTGATTTGCTGAAGCTGTTTTGGTGCCGACGTCGCCAGAACCTTGTCTATCGGGGCAAAAGAGCAGGGCCCCTACGTGAGTGAGCCAAAGAATCGAGAGATAGGGGTCCTGCTTTCAGGAGGGTGCATAAATGTTGTCTACATGCAACATAATCTGTAAAATGATGATGGTAAATTCTTGGAGGTGAAATGTTTTTCATCAATGATTTACAGGTAGGTGTGAACAATGGCTCCAGGATATGGAAGATCCCGTTTAACTTGTACCAGGAATGGGCACATATCACACTGAAGTGGTACCCTGAAGGCGGGCTGTTCCTATCCGTTGATGGTATACACACCTTATGGGATCAGATCGGTTAGTTGCTTCCATACATCTCTTTCTTTTGTTACCGCGGGAAACCAAAATCATTTTAGGTCTGACTGTACATGTTCTTTTGAGTTGGTGTGTGTCCGTTGTTATTTGAATACAGTAGACTGTAGATAGGGAAGATGTGAGGGGGAGATGGTGTAACCGGAGACTGGCAGGATGAGAAGGTTGAGTTAACCCGTTTCAAAATTGTTGGTCCCGCTGGCTGGCAGGAAGTGATTGTTGCTGTGCAATGATGTGCGAGATTTCCTACGCCTAGTTTTTGGTGTACCTGTCTGTGTTTGTGCTTCCACACATCCATGCTATGCATGTCCGGGACACTGACAAGAAGTTAGGTCAAAGATCCAAGAAAGGTCACAGTATATGATATGATATATGTATCTCACTTCCTGTCTTCAATTTTGTGCCGTACGCATTTTTATTGCATCATGTTAGCTAGTGGAAAAATGCATTGACAGAAATCAACAATAATTGATAAAATAAGAGATCCACACAAACGTGTTTCACGAAGGTATGAGATGTTTGATTTCTTGTTAAGTTCTGTAACGAAGTTATCATCTTTAATATTTAATATAATGTAGCACGTAAATACAAAATTATTCAAACTGAAAGCTCTTCCTTCATATTGGTATTCATTAAGCTCACAATCCGTCACTGATTAAATATTTTCTCTTTTTTTTTGTTCTGAAGGGTGGGACTGGCCTGGTATTGAGACCACCGAAGACGTCCACAGCACGTTTTACATCGGCAGGGGACTTATACCCACAGACCCACCTGCTGAAGTAGACATAAAATCCATCTACTTCTGGGAAGGGCTTCGTGACCTTGAAGATCTACAACAAAGTAAAGTTTAACACTAGAAAGGCAACATTTGCGAGCAAATACAGCATGTTTAGCCATACTCGTCGCCATGCAAAAAATGGACTCTCCCAAAATAACAATGGACCATTCTAAAATACTTGCACTAAAAAAATGAATCACCCCAGTCCAAAATTGAGTCTTCCAGTAGCACCTCAACACAATGTGGACCAGTCCACAACCATATCCACTTATTGATTAACAAATACACTTCTGCTAACAAATGGACTTTTTCATAATCATTCCAGCTCAAAATTGAAAGAAATAATTAAAGAATCCTCCCCTTGCAAGAATGGGATATTCCGTGCCATTTCCATGTAAACCAGTCGAAAAATATCCGCTGAAAATTACACTCTTGCGCATAATCAACCCAGTTCAAAATTGAATTAAGAAAGATCAACCCCAGGGAAGAATGAAGTTTTCCATAGTATACATATGAAGATTTGACAGGAGAAGAAGGAAATGACCAAAAACAACATATTTCAGCGATAGTATGGGTGAAATATAAAAATGTGACACCCCTTTGTTTGAATGTACTTTGGGTTGAAAATAACGAAACGAAAAAATTCTTTGTTTAAAAAATCGTTTTGAAAGGCTGTATGCCAAACATTTGAATGAGGGCCTGTGTACATGACCAAGGCAGTCACATACCAGATTTCACATTAGTTTGGTTTAATACATAGGAACCGGAGATGTGTATCTTTGTTAAAAAAAGAGTGAACAAAGCCATGTAATCACATGTCCTAGGAATTCCCATACCATATTTGGCATGAATACTAGCACACCTGCGCCAGGAATGCAAGATAATTAGATTAACCCAATTGACCAATTAGGTGGTCGCAAGGCTCACAGGCATGCAAGGCCAGGTGCAAGGCACTCGGGGTCAATGACCTGTAGGTCATATGTAGTATTGAAAGTGACAGAAGTGGCAAATATTGTCAAGAAAGCCCAAAATAAATCGTTTTGAATATATGTATGCCAAAAATGGGAATGTAGTCCTTTAAATATTTGTTCAAGCCACATATACAGCAAATTTCAGGTCATTCGGTTGAAATACCAGGGCGCAGGAGGCCAAGATATGCTAAAAATAGCCTAAAAACCTCAATAAAATCACTTTCAAGGTCAATATCAAAAAAAGGAAAAGAACGCACATTGGTTTTTGCCTACATTACCTCTGTACCAAATTTCAGGTCATTTGGTCAAAAAATGACAGAGATGAATCCATTTGAAGATTTGACAGGAGGAGGAGGAGAAGAAGAAGAAACATGAGAGAAAACAATATGTTTAGCCATACTTATGGCTAAACATAATAACTGTATTTGAAAATCCTTCGTATCAAGTATAATCATATAGAATTGTAACGAATGAATGAAGACCTTAATTGGATATTTTGCCAAACTGGGCTAGGTACAGGTCACAACAAAACAAAACATGTTGGGCAGATACAGTTAACAGATACAAAATAAAAGTAACTATCATTAGATGAATTCAACTTCTCCTCGCTTGTCAGTTATAGTTATAGACACTTAAAATGGCAAATTTGATGTTGATGATCTTTTATGTTGTTGCTTTTTTAAATTCTATTTAGTAAGGCGTTGATTTTTATCTTTTGGACATCTGCATTTGAATAATGAGTTTTTGTACAGTAACTTGTAAATTGGTGACATGTTTTAGGTAAAACTTTGCCACAACAACTGATTATTAATTTTTACTTATAGCTATGCCTGAAGAATGGATTCCTCAAAGTACCATCTCTGTAGCTGAGGAGGACCAAAGCGGTAACATTTACCGCTCTGCGAAGGTCACCATTGACAATAACGTAGGAGACCCGTGGTGGGTGCAAGGTCTCAACGAGTATTACATTGTGTATGATCTACAGGTAATAAATGCTAATTTGAACAAATATCATGATCCCATGCGCTAGAAGTACTTAGACCGATCAGGAAGATATACTTAGAATGATTAGAAAATTGCAATATGGCAATTTAGAATTGAATGAAAACAGTATACCCGTATCTCCTTATCACAAACTGGGAGTTGAACAAGTGCATACTTCAAATATATTTGTTCCAATGCACATTTGTTTCAATATTTGTTGCTATGGCCATACGTTTATCTGCTCGCATCTCAGGGAAATTTATATGGTTAATCATAAATGTGTCATTATGACAAAAAACTACATTAGAGATATTCTTATACATGCATATAGCAATACATTAACATCGAATTCCGCGGTTGGACAACAAGGTACTTGCAGGAAATATACAGATGCTTAGCCAAAGTGCTTTTATTCTAATTTTGCAGGAGTATTACACAGTTACAAAGTTAGCCATTCAAGGTGTCCCAAATTATCATAACCGTCAAGTGAAGACGTTTACCCTGATGACAGCCTCAGTGACCGAGACATGTGGGTGGATAGAAGTTTCGACTTTCACAGCTTTAAACAATACAAAAGCGCAAATATTTGACGGCTTCAATGCAAAAGGTAATTGATACATCATTAACCATAATAGATGTTGTCAGAGTAAAGAAACATAACAATACTTATGATACAAAGCGCTTGTGGATTCCAAACGCCGAAAAGGAAAACAATGCTGAATAACGAGTTACTGTGTAAATTTGATGCGCTATAATTGTAATTTTGTATTTTACATGAAAATATGATACACCTCTTTGCATTTTTCTATCAAATTCACTTAAACCGTGTAGTAACTTTTTTTACACTGATATATCCGTCTATTACAGGAAGAATTTGGAAGATTCTTTTTACCTCTACATACAGCCAGGCCGCCATCTCGCCCGCGTTAAGCGAACTTGCATTCTTTGGAACTCTGGGTAAGGTTAATATATATTCTTTTAGCATAGACTCCACAGGGTTAGAATTACTATTTCCTATAGATCTGAAACTAGCGCACTAGTAATGGGAAAGCCGTGGCAGTGCACTTTTTAATTTAAAGAAAGGGAAACCCCATAAATGTTGGTTTTGTGCTGATCTCGACCACATTGTCGTTACAGTAGGTAGCATCTTGATGACGTCGTAGACCATGGAATAGATAACGACACTCCTGACAACTGTCTCATCAAAAAACTTATCACTTTGCATCCACAGTCTATAGACTATTCAAACGCTTCTATGGTTCTTCGTAACAAATACGACTGTTTCATGGTACAAGTCAACCAGGAATGTCTTGCCACATAGAAACCGTTTTGTTTAATAGTCATTGATATGCAAATTCCACTATCCTCATTATTTACTTCATTTATCATATTTATGTTGCATGTTTTCTGTATTTCGCTAGTTTATCGAGTTTTTGACGTATTTCATCACTATCAAGCAATGTAAAAATATTGTATCATCATTGCCTTTAAGTTAATTTGTACCTTCGTTCTAAAGTTTGTTCTAAAAGGTATGTTTTGTTTATGTATGCATGCAGGGCACATTAAATCGCCGTAGCGGCGATATCTTGTCCTTGGGTAAATGAGATGAAAATGAAATGAATTGAAAACGCGATAAATAATGATCATTTTACAGATCCTTACATCATTGGATGCATCAGCGATGGCAACGCGTTAAACTTCACGTCAATCCGGGTTAGCAGGGATGAACTTACAGCTGCAGGGTGCAGAAAGGCTTGCGGAACTTTATTGTACCGCTATTCCAATGTCTTCCATGGGTCGACATGTCTTTGTGCAATGCATATCATTAGCTCAATCAACGAAAGCTGTAATACATTATCGGAACTTCAAGCATCGGTTCCACAAAACTGCAGCACACTCTACCGTACAACCGCTTTCCAAGAGCAAGTACAACCAGTATCTGGTCTACATGTAGATATCGATATACTGCACACGGAAACGGGGCTTGTATTTGTAAATGACACTGTGGAAATCAGCGTAACAGTAGATGAAGGCGACGATGTGATGTATGAACTTTGGGTCAATGGAGATTGGATGACAGTTGTAACATTCCCGTTGCACGTCTGGTTTGAAACATCAGGCACACAAGGCATCCGTGTGCGAGCAAGGAATGATGTATCCTCTCAGACTATTGAAGCAGTGGTCAATGTTACCGAGGATATTGGTTACTTCGATGGTCTTGAGCTTCATGCATCGCCAAAACTGACACAGGAGTCTACCATGTTTGAAATCCGTCCTCCGGTTCCTCCGGCCAAGGGGATTTGCACACTCGTGTTTGGAGATGGTGGAAGCGAATGCATCCATGTAGATTGGTTAGAAAATAATTATTCTGACCCCTACATTTTGACAAACCGAACTTACAACCATTTAGGAATATATTACGCTTCGCTGTTCTGCAGTAACGATCAAAGCAATATGAGTGCATTTGCTGTTGTGCAGGTTGAAGAACCAGTTGTAATTGACACCAACATCACTGGCAAGTCGTGCGTATTTGGAGATGACCAGGAACTCAGCTACACTTTGTTGAACGGGACACGTGTACGCTACATGTTATCGTTTGGTGCTAATGTATCTTTCCATGGTAACATGTCAGTACGTGACGACATCCCTGGGAACATCTCACATACCCTAACTTCTGACCAGTACTCAGACCAAGGTATTTATCTTGTCGAACTTATTGCAGAAAACTCGGTTAGTAAGGGAGTTGTCTACTCCTTCATCGACATCGGAGGGCAGATTGAAAATATAAAAGCAGAACCTTATCCTGGGTTTATAGAGAGAGGGTCAATTCTGGACGTCACAATGGATGTTGGGGAAGGGTATCGTTGGGACTTGATGTGGTACATCAACCACGAAGTATCTATCCTACAGAGCGGTGACACTGGACACGTCTTGACACATCTGAGTTTTAATGGTACATTGGACAACCTGGTTCTCCTCGAGGTTGCCACAAATTTTGAAAGATGGAGAGACCGCTTCTTCATCATCAGTGAAATCCCGGTTTCAAACCTTGGCGTTGACGTTGAGAGCCCCCCAGATACTTCTCACCCTATGAATATGACAATCAAGGTTAACAACGGAGACAAGCTGCCTGACAATGCATTTGTCGACATACACTTCGGTTATGGCTTGGTTTACAACGTTGAAGATGATCCTATTGAAGATTCGGTTGTGACATACCAGCGCTACTACAAACGCGGTGGGGACTACAACGTAACGGTGAACGTGTATAATGACATCAGCAACATCAACAGGACTGTTCCTGTCCGGGTGGGTCTGCCTATTACCAACCTGAGTTTGGAGTGTAGCGATCTTCATCTACGCACCAATGAAGACCCTCTTCACATCACGATTAAAACCACCGCCGGCTCAAGTGTCAAGTTTGAGGTTCATTTTGGAGACGTGACTGTCTCAGTAAATCGCAGTGCAGAATCGTGGGAAGACGACGTGACATCGTTAAGTCATACACATACGTACACAGGCCGATACAGGGTAAGAGTCGTAGCAACAAATGACTTCGGCACAGTAGAAGTATCTCTAGATGATCGAGTGATTTCCGAGCATCCTATCAGAGACATCGAGTTGCTCACGGAGGATTTCTTGCCTGCACCGCCAGGGGAACTTCTCTATACCTTTAGGCTGCCCGAAGATGTCCCTGCTCCAACAGATGTTTCATGTCAATACTACCTGGAGGACACTTTATTGTCACCTGTAGCCGATCAACTTGCGTTTCACAACAACTTTCATCGGTGGAGCTATACCTTTGGTTCCTTACTGGGAGTACATACTACCATAGTGATTTGCAAGAACCATGTGAGTGAAGTTAACTTCACCAGAAAATTTGCAATTCAGAAAAAGATATCGGACATGAATGTAGCTCTTTCTCTGGAACTAATTGCAGTGTATGATGACGTCAACGTAACGGTCACCCTTTCAGCTGCGAATATGGTGGTGTTTAACATCATGTATGGAGACGGAGAGACGGACGAGCATTACCGAGACGGCCTCGTCACGAGTTTAACATGGACACACACGTACCGACAACCAGGAAAGTACATAGTACGCGTTTCATTGACTAACAACGTTACAGGGTCATTGCAGTGGGAGACTTCCGAACCGGGCATTGTGGTGCAGTCACCTCTAGAAGAACTTCTTCTCAAAACTGATCGCATTGCTGCATTGCCACCACAAGGGTTCGCTGAGCACCCGTTCCAGATGGCATCCCCTAAGTCTGAATACATTCCTACAGACGTTTATGTAAATTTGACCCTGAGCAATGGCTACACTTACTCAACATACTCGACAAGTCTTTCCACTGGATACACACACGGTGGCATGTTTCCAATTAACAGGAAAGACGTAGGAATCATAAACGTTAGAATAGTAGCTTACAACCTCGTCAGCAATACAACACTAGAACGCTATATTGAAGTACAGGAGGAGCTTTCGGGCTTGTCTGCTACGATACTGCCTGGCAATGAGGTCGCTGTTGGAGAAGATGTGCTGTTCGTCGTGACATTGCTCACCGGCTCACACGCCACTTTCACAGTGAGTTATGGCGACGGTTTTACAGACGTCGTCAGTCCCCCAAGACTGTTCGTATCCGACGAGTCATTCCAGATTGTGCATCTTTACAATACATCCGGATCCTTTAGAGTAGATATCAAAGTGGAAAACAATGTGAGTATGTTGAATTACAGCTTTGTTGATAAGCTCCTGGTACAAGACCCCATCGTCAATCTTATTGTAACGGCAAACAACCCTGTTCCATTGCCGCCTGGGATTGCTGAGATCTCTCTTGATGTCGAGAAAGGGACAATTCCTCCTTCTAATGTCAGCATAACCTTTAGCTTTGGTGATGGGGTTATCGTTGCGCGGAAATCTGCTAATCTGTCCTCAGGGCTTGAAGACCACGAATTTCACCTTTACAGACCAACGTCTGCAACAGCTAGTTACGTATCGCACATCATGGTCGAGAATAGAATTAGTTTAAAGCGATTCAGGGTGGAGGTGTTCTTTGAAGAAGTCATATCGGGTCTACTCGTTACAGTTGACAAGACAAATGTCCCTATAGACGATGTTACTGAGTTTAACATCACTATTGAGCAAGGATCTGGCGTAACAATGAATATTGACTTTGGAGATGGCAATGAAACGTCGATTTCACAAAGTTACACAGAAACCATAGAGAGGATCTTTATAGTTGAACATGCATACGATACTGCTGGCAACTTTACCGTCTCCGTTATGGCATTCAATCAGATCAGTCAAGAGCAGTTTGTTTTACCAGAAACAATTGTTGTACAACGACCTGTTCCTGGCTTTGTACTGGTCGTTCCTGCAATAGTCGTCTTCCCGCCAGGGGACGCTGAATTTCGTGTTGATCTGAACGGCTCTCTGCCGACTGACGCCAGGTACAGCTGGGACTTTGGCGACGGATTCTCTCTTCAAAACCAAGTTGACGCTGTGACTATCAATGGAAGTCATGAACAGCATCACAAATACGCGCGAGAAGTTATTGGCACTCTGGTTGTGTCTGTCACATTTGTGAACCTGGTCAGTTCCATCACAGTAACAAAACAGGTAGAAATTCAGGAGAGCATAGTTGGACTTGACATTAGTACTGATGAAACAGAAATATCCGTTGGACAGTGTGTAAATTTCACCCTTACCACGACTGCCGGGTCCCATATCGTCTATACAGTTATATTCGATGACGGGAACCTGACAACAATTGCTCAGCCAACACCTTACAACATTCAGGTCCCATCAGTTGTAACGCACTCATACAACAATTACGGACAATACGTCGTTAGTGTAAAGGCGTATAACAACCTAAGTGAGGTAACCAGCCACCTTTCTGAACTTGTCATAGTGCAACATCCAATACTAAACGCCACGCTACTGTATGAGAAAGCCATTATCTATCCTCCCGGGGTATCGCTATATCAGCTAACGTGGCCAGACGATGTTGCTTCTCCAACAAACTTGACGGTCCATTGGTACTTTGGCGATGGTACTGATATTGTGCAAGTGGAGTACGACACTACCAACAGCAATCCCATTTCTGTTTCCCATCACTATAATATGACTGGAACTATCTTTGTACAAGTTCATTGCTTCAATCTTATCAGCAAGAGAACTTTCACTGTAAGAGTGGAAATCATTGAACGCATCAGTGGATTTAGGTCATCGATCAGCAGCAATGCTGTTACTGTTGGTGGAAAAGTCACAGTAAACGCAACAGTGGAGACTGGCTCAGACTTAACCTTTGATGTTCGATACGGTGATGATGATGAAAACGACATGTATACAAGCAAAGACCGACCAACACACGCTGTTCAGTTCTCATATATCTACACATCACCTGGACTCTACACCGTCTCTGTACGGGTCTTTAATGAGTTTCACGAATACAGCGAAAGTCACATCGTCACCGTGCAATACCCAGTGGCTAATGCCACATTGACCTGCAATGGCATTTTTGCGACTCCACCTGGAGTTGTTACATTCAAGCTCGAAATAGGAGAAGGCACTAATCTACCCACCGATCCGACTCTGTATTGGGACTTTGGAGACACGGTGACAGACACTATGACTCCAAACCTAGATAAGGTCACAACGTATGAGCACGTATATTTCACAGACGGCGTTTATACGTCACACCTCACCATATCTAACCTTGTCAGTCGAGTTGAGCTTTCAACTAAAGCTTATGTGTTTGGAATAATTGAAGATCTTACCATAATTCCGTTGTCTAGTGTTGACCCTGACTTGATCAGACAGCTTCACCCAACCGCGTCTTCTGTCTCATACCATAACATGTCCCAGCCTGTTAGTCTGCAAGCCGCCCACAAGGCCGCCAGTAACGTGATTTTCACATGGGATTTTGGGGACAATACTACTCTGGCTGTAACAACCGACAGTCAAGTTAAACATGAATACAACACTGTGGGAGACTATAACGTCACTCTGGTAGCCATAAACCCAGTGGCAAATACAACTGCCCATCTGACAATTGTGATACGCAAGGCAATCGTCTTGGAATCTCTGTTCAACACTGGACCTGTCATCAACAAAAGCTCCACGGTATCATTCATTCTGAAGATAACTCAGTTTGGTACAGACCCTTGTATTATTTTCGATATGGGAGACAACACCCCGAGGACAGTCTATGGATCGGAGAAGTGTCGTGGTATGGGAAACTTTGCCGGAGACAACATCGTAACTATACAGGAGACCAGCACCCTCGTTCACAATTACAGTTACGGAATTGATGAAATATTCACTGTCAATGTATTTGCTTTCAACGACATTTCTGTACAGCAGTTGGAAACAAAGGCAAGAATAGGATGGCCTTGTGAGAGGCCATTTGTAAAGGTTCTAGGTCCTGGAAGATACATGACCTCTCCCCGGATAGAGACCAGAAGTAGTAGGATCCGAGTTACCGCAAGTGTTAAGCTCAAATGTAAAGCAGAAACGTTTGCCAATATGACATGGAGAGCGTATCAAGCAAAAGACTTTACCAACACTACTCGGGGTGGCGTTGTGCCCAAGTTTGAGCCTTATCCTTCCGAAATTATACAGACGTTAATGACACCTGATATAGTTCTGGACCCCCTTGTGTTCGAAAGGGGACTGTACAGAATCGAGCTCATCGTGTCAATGCCGAATATGACATCTGTGGAGAGTAGCGACTTTGTTTTCATCGAAGTTGTGAAGTCCGATCTACGAGCAGGGATCAGGGGTGGTGTGGCCCGGCCGGCTGGGTACGGACGACCGATCGTCTTAAACGCCACTCACCTGTCATTCGATCCCGATGATCCGCACAGTTCCACAGGTGAGAGCATATTTCAATTATTTACAGGTTTGCGTACCAAAACCTCTGTTGGATCCGTTGGCATGTGTGGTGGCCGCCATTGTGAATTGTGACGTCACAGGGTCGCCATACCATTTTATTGAGAGGGGTGTTTTGGGGGGTCGCTAGCGTTCTCTCTATTTTAAACAAATCGCCACGCAACTATCACACATTCAACTCAAATAAAAAGAAAAATTCAATACCAATTCATATTGATAAAAAGACCCCGTAATCGCTAAACTAACATAGCAAACCTGAAGTATATGTAGCTCAAATACCTATACCTCTAGTTCAGTCTTTGATATCGACAACCTGCTTTTGATTAGTTCCTATGATTTGTTGTGCACGTGACATGAATGTAAACCATAAGTGTTGAGTGAAGCAAGTACAACTTTTTGTTCTTCTATGAACATTGGTCAGATTTCTACATTGTTATAAGCATGGCAAAGTGCTCGACGCTCATATCTTCGCAATCAATTCGTTTTGTTAAGCTGTGCCCGTTGTCTTTTTATGACAAATAGCATTTTTCCTTTTGTTTATCTATTCATAATTTTACTCTTTTAAAAAGATGTCCTCCAGTATTCTTTATCATATATTGTTTTGACTAGGCCCTTTACACATAAACATGTTTCAGTTTTAATAAGCATTTTGCCTTATTTTGAAGGGCTGTCCTTCACCTGGTTTTGTCGCAAAGCCGAAGACGATTTTACAGTAGCGTGTGGCAGGGCCTCGTCCGATTTGAATGGTGCTGGGTGCTTTGGGGAGGGCCAGCTGTTGGAGAATCTCACCGATGGCACCGTTGTAATCCAGGACACTTACCGTCTCCAGGTAATGATATTGCAAATGAAAAGTACAGCTGATAGTCTTGAACTTTTCCTGTTATGCTTCGGTCTCACTTGCACCGGTACTCGTAGGGGGGTGAAGCCCCGGTTGGGCCTCGAAGCCACAAATTTGTCCCCGACTGCCGAATACCGGGGTGTTCTCCGGATTAGCTTACGGCGTCTATTTGTCACCGGGTCCCGGGTTGGTTTTAACTCCGAGGTAAAAACATCCCGAGCCCGGCCGTGCCCCAAAATAGCCCGGTAGCCACAGGGTGTTCCACGGGTCCACATAAAAGCCTCGAACGCTACCCGGTGGGACCCCTTTTCCCAATTGTGTCCGAAACATTATCTAACACATCTGTGTTTCATGATGTGAACATATTACATCACTTTTGTCAGACATACTTAGTGTTACATACCCAGGACGCAATACACCCTATTTAAGACATTTTATTGCAGCAAAACGTTGTCCTGTACTACATCGACGATGTCTGTCTCTTTCAGGTCGATTCTGTGTACGTGTTCAGAGTAGAAGTACGGAAAGATACCAGATGCTCCTATTTCGACCAGTCTGTGACCATAGCAGAAGGTGAACCGCACGATATTGATATAAGGTGAGGCAAAAAGATTTTGTAAGTATGGATGACTTGTAAAGACCTATTCATGTAACCCGTAACCTGAAGTGGCCGTCAGGTCTTGTTACATGGTGACAATTGGGTGAAAAGAAATCTACTCTTATTCCCAGATGTGTGGAGAATTGCCGGTTGAAGACCAGCCCTAGGAGTGACATGACGGTTACCGCAAAGTGCACATCGTGTACAACTGGTGACGTCTCTTTGGACTGGGAACTGTCAATTCATAATGGTTCTCACTACCAACCCGTTCCAGCATGGAAACAAAACACCACCATAAGTATGTATTGTTGTTTAGGTGATCATTGGTGATATCTGAGAAAGCTATAGCCCTCTTCATGATATATTCAATAACTTTGTATTTATGAATTAATGTTGTGAAATATTCTAATAACTTTTATATTTGTTTTTGTGCATTGACGTATTTGAATGAGCAATGTAACAAATTGTACTGAAGTCAGGGGTAATGCAGTTATGTTCTCCATGCTCATGTACATTTGGTAAAGAATTGAGTAATAAACAATACATTATGATTTGGCGTCCTGAAATAACTCTTGAGTTATCAATCATTTAGAAGTGGCGATTGTCGTATCTTTATGCTAAACTATACAATTTTCCAACAGCAAACTTGGCAAGGTCTTCGATTCTGGTGTTGAAGAAGAACTCCCTGCGATACGGATCGATGTACCAGATTCGTGTGACAGGCATACAGCATGGTCGCTCACCGGGGATCTTTCACTTCCAGTTCGTGACAAACACGCCTCCTACCGGAGGTAACTGTACGGTGCAGCCATTAAATGGTAAGAAAATTTAACGTACACATGTCCTAAATGTAACGTTGGGAATCAGGCTGTACATGTGTTCACAGTTACTAATGTTATCTCTCTCTCATGAGGCATACGTCATACTAATCTGTATAACCCAAAATCCAGCTGTCCGGGGCTGTAATGGCCTGACCGGTTACAGGTGGATGCTATAAGCGCGATTGAATCAGGCTAAAATCATTCATGTCGAATCTATGTCACTTGAAGAATGCAATAGCTCTAACTGCTATTAATATCAAACAGTTTTTTTTACCTAATGATACGTTTTATGGTGTCGGTGTGGCACAACGGTTAGAGCGTTGGACTCAGTCCCGGGTTTGATGCTCACCACGCCTCGACGTTGTGGCCTTGGGAAAGGCACTTTACACCCCCTTCCCTGACGGCGAAGTGACGCACACCAAGCCTCTACGGCTAATCTGTAAAAAATTGTGCCGAATAACACACTACGGATTTCGTTACCGACATGCCAACATCTAGCACATTTGCCTTCAAGAACCATACAATTTCTGTTTGTTTGTTTCGTAGGCTATGCACTTACAACAGACTTCGAGATATCATGTGTAGGGTGGGTAGACGAAGAAGACGATGGGACAACGACGAACTCAGATGAGGCAACAGGATATGGTCTTACCTACAAATTCTGGGCCGGGCCATGGGGATCCACCGAGAGGTGAACCTAAAAAAAAAATATAAATTCACTGCGTTCTGTGTGCTGTATATCCCCTTGACCGTTGACTGCCAAAGCTGCTATACAAGCCTAGGATATTTCCCAGTACCTCCCATGTTCTATATGAAATAATGCAATGACAACCAGGGCGCATTACGTTATAGTAATCATTAGGTTACGTTTAATCCTTTTTTTCTTTTGGAATTTAAACACGACTGTTGCACATAGTGGAAGTGACTGAACAACAATTCATTACACCTGAATTCTATGCATAATTGTCATGATGTTACACAATGTTACGCCCTGTGATACATAGGACACTCCTTTCCTTTGGATCCGAAGCGCAACCTGATCCAATAACGCTGCCGCTCGGACCTCCGAAATACAACTACACAGTGGACATCATCGCGCAGATCATTGACAAATTTGGTGATTCTGCAGATGTCACCACAACAATTACGGTGATGATTTTCCTCATTCCTCTCCTAAAAAAATGCTTCACGTTTTGTATTTTTTTTTTCTGTACTACAAAGGACCAGCACAGTATAATGTTTGAATACACACAGACCTCCTCTACATCACATCCGCTGCCATGCAGGAGTACCGTAATGCATAACAGTTATACTTTCATACTTACATAATACTTTATACATACTTACTTGGTAATCGCAGAACATGTTTTTTTTTGTGCCTTTTAAGTCCATCATCCTAAATAAGGTTATGTTGGTTTGATTATGTGGATGACATCCTGTCACGCATCAATTTCCATCCATTTCCGACAAAAAAGTTTTCCGCCACACTATGAAACGTACAAAGCAGCTGCAAGATAGCAAATAGTATCTATTATTTTGCAGACCATGTACTCTATGTGTTTATTCATATTTTCATCATTCCTGACCACTTAGGTTTCATAATGAAGGTACCTTTTTTGCCATTTTTTTTATTCGCACGCTCGCATCAATTTCGGGGTCCCCAGAGGATGTCGTCCATTTGATCAAATCAACATGGCCTTACGTTACTTGTGTCTTATTTGAAGGTTCAAGAGGAGCCTGGCGTTGGTGGAGACAGTGTGGATGAAGTCCTCTTGGGGCTCACTGATCCATCCAACATCAATCAGCTGATCTACGCCAACAACCAGCAGGGCGTGGCACAGATAGGCACTCTGGTGGCATCAATGATGAATACGGTATCATTTTCAAGGATCTCATTGTTTAAAAGCATTTCTAGTTCTAACAATATGATACGCAATTTTCAAAAATGTGTACCCGGTAGAATGTTAGAATCTTGTAGAGAACGAAGGTTTGTCACCGGAAGTAGAATCAGGTGCTATGCTCCTGATGGGGTCATTTGGGGTTGCTAGCAAAGTTGAAGTCGAAGTTGAAGGTCGGATGTTACTGCAAACCCTTTGGTAAGATCACTACGTGCCAATCTGGTAGCCTCAATTATGAAGACGGTATCATTTTAATGTACTGTTAGTACCTCATTGTGTAAAAGCATTTGAACGTCTACCAAAAACGTGTTAAGCAATTTGTACATTGTAGCCTGTTAGAATATAAAAGTCTTCGGAAAGGACGCGTGTCATCGGAGAATCAGGGCAGGGTGTTACTTCAACCCGTCTTTTGACAAACCCATTCCTTCTAGGAAGACGCAAATGATGACAATGATGCATCAATAGAGGAGGACTTTGTACCAGATGATGAAGACTACGCGAACGAAATCAAGCAACAAGAAGAGAAAAGGCAACGGAGGGAGCAGGTATGGTTCAATAATCGAAGATACAGATTGGTTGATTGGTTGATAGATTGATTGAACGAGCGAACGAGTGAGTGTGTGAGTGTGTGAGTGAGTGAGTGAGTGAGTGAGTGAGTGAGTGATGGAGGGAGGGAGGTAGTGAGTGAGGGAGGGAAGGAGAGCGAGTGATCGAGTGAGCGAGCGATGCAAAAAAGGTATTTTGGTGTTGACGAATGAAATATGAGATAACGATGACTACTCTTAACAATGCAATATACTACTACGTTAACGACCAAAAAAGGTATTTTGCACGGCATATTGTGTTTTTTTTCAGATACGCGAAAACATCGTCAATGCTGTTTACCAGACTGCCAGTTTGGTCAACAGTGTCGAGGCAATCCAGCAATCCTGTCTCACTGTGAAAGCAATCACCGGAAATTCAGAAGAGGTTTCTCCTGATGCACAGGTGAATATATTTTCTAAACACAAACATCTACTTCTACAAATAGCCATCTGCAATATAAGCTGCCCTGGAAAATAGGCACAGTGTTTTGAATGATTCAGTTCAGTTCATTCTCTGTGAGGTGGCACCATTGTCTCCACAAGTCCCTGTCATAACAGCTCTATAGCGCAGTTCATCATCTTGTAGACCCATGTACATCATCTTCAAGTACCTTCTTGTATTGATTTAAACGATACGAAAATAGTAACGTTTATGAATTACATTCACTACTTACGAGCTGAGGAAGTCACATCTCAACGGTTTAATTTGTGACTTTTCCAGGTGACTGCAGTGTCCGCGGTTGAGAATATGGCAGAGCGACTACAGGGCCTGGATATCACAGAACAACCACCGGAAAGCCTGGAAGCAACTGCGAGCGGTACATGTTTTGTTAATGTTTTTGTACGTTTGCGATATGCCTGTCCTCATTAACGACATGAAAAATGGAGGTATGGTTTTTTGTCTGTGTGTCTGTCTCCGTCTGTGTTTTTCCGGATTTTGTATTCAACTCAAGAACCTCTGGATGGATTACGAGAATATTTGGTATGTGGGTGAAATCACGGAAGATAAAGGTCAATGTCGATTTCACCCCCCCCCCCCCCCACATCCCGAAATGTGACAGTGGTTCTGCAGCAGAACTTCCGTTTCTTATCTTTTGACCTGGACGTGCTATGGTCATGATGTTTTGGCGGCGGATAGCTTGTGATGTAAGGAAGAAATGGTGCACATTTGGGCCCCCTAGTAGCTTGTTTTGGAATTACAGGGGCCTTTTTCCAGATTTGCATTGAATCGGTTTTCATGGCAAAATTGTGCAAATCTTATTCCTAGAAATGGTGCAAAGTCTCAGTAATATCATAGAAGCAACAGATACGACCGTGGAAAAAACAAAAGCAGTGACGGCAACGGCAAGCAAAGACTCCATACAGGACGAGGACATCTTATCCATGACTCCTGATCAACTGGACCAAGTAAAAGCTGACAAACAAAGAGCGAAGGATGAAGCAGAGCAGCAAGAGCAAAGGGCTACTGATGCGGTGAGGGGATCACTTATGTGATTGTAACATTATATTTAAATCAACTTAGAAATTCCAGTAGACTCCACACCTATTCTAAAATAATAAACAAAACACTTGGAAAATATCTCACATCAATTCATAATCAACTGTTTGCAAATAGCATAACAAAACTGAGAATCAGTGAAATTGAGAAGGGTCGACACCACAACACTCAGATATTATGTCCCACATGTAATGAAGATGAATTTAAGTTTGTGATGAATTGTCCAACTTATATTAAGGAGAGAGATGCGTTGTTACAGACGATTTCTACTAAGACAAACTTCACCCTATCTAGTACACAAAGCTATATTTTCTATGTACTGTTGTCATGTTCGACTCCTATATCCACCTACAAAGGTCAATTTCTCTATAATTCATTCTGAAGCGAGACAGAATTACCCATACATGACTATATTGTAACCCATATACTGGTTTCGATGATATTTTGCACTGAAATTGTAGGATAGATTAGCCTTATAGTATTGTTGATTTAATGCCATACATGTAAAATTGTTGAGCAATAAAGTTCAATCATTCATTTGAAATAAAAACGTACTATTTGGTACCTACATGATAACTATCATTTGTTCACACAAGCTTTACATTTCATTCAAAATCGTACAGGCAAAACAGGTTTCAACGAAAACGTTCAAAGCTGCCAAGGCCGTTTCTACTTTCGTTTTGAAGACAAAAACCCCTGGATCACCCCCAGTGGTCATCAACTCGCCTAAACTGTCCATGACGCTAGAGAAGACTGAACCGAGCATGTTGGCAAACAAGACGGTGGGCACTCGTGAGGGGTTTTTCAAGATGCCGGATGCGATTGTAGCTGGACTACATGGCACTTCTGATGCCGTTAATATAGAGGTATGTTATTCATTTTGGTTTGGTTCCTCGCTTTTTTTTTTGCTTTGTTTCTTCATATTTGTTTACAATATGGCATCATTCATAACGGTTGACAAAAATTAATGTCTCGATAGCATATAGTATTCCTGAAACTGGTGAACAATAGTCGTTTAAGCGAAATAAATATTAGCACCCAAAATATTTGCAATGTGGCTGTGTCTCTGACGAATAGATTAAATCTATGGTTTGTGGAGATAATGTGTAGAAATTATAAAAATTATAAAACGATAACTCAGATAAGAATTAGTAGTCATAAGATGAAAATAAAGACGGGCAGATATTATAATGTAGCCCCTGACCAAAGGTTTTGCCCATCCTGTCCAATGAAAATTGAAGATGAATTTCACTTTGTCATGGAATGCTCTAGGTATGATGTTCTACGTCATAAGCTATTCAAACTTCTCGAAACAAGTACAAGTTTTAAGAGTCTCGATGCTACAGACCGCTTTGAGTACATATTTAAATGCAACAATCCCCACAATGCGAACAAAGGTAAATATCTAAACGACTGCTTTTTTCACATTAGAAAAATACTGAAACCAATGATTAAATCAATGATTATAACACAATATCGAAAAAGTATTCTAGCCCTAATTGCATTGTATTAGTAATTATGATGTTAAGTCTTATTCTATACTTCCATTTTGTTTTATAACGAATTCTTGCCATACTTTGTACCATGTACAATTGTCGTGCAATATAGTTCTTCTTGTGTAAAAATCATGTGTTTTCAGGTGGTTTCATCCCCGAATAATCCATTCAGTTGGGATCAAAGCGCAAACAACATCAACAGCCCGGTGATGTCCCTGACGTTACAAGGACCGGATAATGACGTCATCGAAGTGAATGGAATGGCAGAGCCAATAGAAATACGAATGGAGGTTAATCCACTTAAGGTGACGATACCTTTCTGTTCTTTAGCACTTCTGTCATGTACCTCTTAAAACGTATTTAGCATGGGTAAAAAATACATTCAAGGTTGCAGAACACAGTTGCAGACCCCCTATGACGTAGCGGAAAAAATAATGCGCCCTAATTCTTGCACAGTATGTGAAAAAATCAACGTGAAAGCCAGCAGCAAGGCACGAGCTTCATTCTAAGGTAGTATTATAAAAAGTCAGCTTTTAGATCTTACGAATGAGATTGTGAATTTAGCCAATTCGGCGTATAAATGCGCGTGGCCTTTACAACTGACTGCCTGGGAAATCGGTTGCAGTTCCACCTGACCCGGCATGACCCCATTTGAAATTAGTGGTAAAGATTTGAAAACAAAATCGATAGCTTGTTTTTGTTTTTGGTTATTTTGTACATTGTACCCACAACTTCTACATATTAGGTTGCTTCTCTAGGTTACCCTATTGTAATTCTATCCACGTCGATGTCGGTGACTTTGTGGCCCTTAACTATAGAAATCCCCATAGGCCGAAAACTGTGTTCTGCTACCTCAAAAAAGTAGACACCGTTGCCAATAGTACCACATCCTTCGGCCTGTATAGTACCACATCCTTCGGCCAGAAATGTATAGACTTATGGCACAATTTTAATATGGTGTATAAGTGGTATTTCTCCATCCGCAAGATAAAGTGTAGACAGTTGTATATCTAACAGGTGCCGGTCGCAGTGACGTATAAACCAGCCACGTCAACTCCAGAGGACCTCTATGACTACTACACGGATGTGGTGACTGACTATACGTACCATCGTATCGACGTCACCAACGTTGGCTATGAAATCCATGTTGTTATTCGACCGACGAGTCAAGGTGCTCAAAGGAACATTGCCTTTTGAAAAACTCTTAATTGTGGCTAACGCCATTGAGATGCATTGTACATTGTGCATTGTACATTGTACCAAGACAAATTGAAAGTTTATGCTGACAACCTCATGTATATTCGATATTTAGTTATTTTATGACTTAACATCTATCATTATGCAGAAGGTTCCTCTATAATATGATATTTCCTAATGTCACAAATAGATTCATTTGGTATTGTATGGATGTTCCCTGTTGTGCGGTTTATGCGAATCATTGTTAATTTGGAATAGTATGTAGGCTTACACGTTGATCCAGGTAATAAGATACGCCAAAAATAGTTACTCATTGACAAGCAACTGGATTAAATTTTGAAACAGTCAGACGTAACATACACATGTATATACAGAGTTTTACATGTATATTCAGAGTTTTGGCATAAAAAAGGGTTCTGTCAGATATTTCCTAAGTCACTGACGAAAGATACCGGTTGCTACAGCTGTCTGAAACGTCTGACTATTTCAAAATTTTGTCCAGTTGCATGCTTGAGTATTATTTTTGGCGTATGTAGGCTTATGTTATCGTCGAAGATTGTATCCATTTCCATGTCGTTATAATCAAACTCCTATTTCAGATGTTGAAACACTAGCCTATTTGAAGGAAGGAGGATATCCATCCTCTGATGATTACAATGTCAGTGCAGTCATCCCGCACGACGTGAGTGATGAGAGCGGTAAGTACTCCCCGGAAGAGCTGGAGGAGCTGCGCCACAGCATCACCGTACCTCAGGACATGATAACACGGGATGGTACCTGGTACCTTGCTCTACAGGAGACCGGTACGTTACTGTGTAGTTTTAATTCATCATATATCCGTGAGGCAATTGTCACTATCTTTAATCATTGACGATTTAGCTTCGTCCAAATTTAGATAAAACTTGACATGGTAATCCTTCATGTAAAAAAAAACAACAATGGCACTAATTTGAAATATTCTTTTTATTTATCTATTTGATGATGATTTATAATTTATTTACTGATTTAGCTGGCATGCAAATTCATGCAACATGTTGCCCAACTACCCATTAACTATTATCAAGGACTTTGGATATTATATATATACATTAGAGAGAAACGCAAGCCGTAGCGGAGCCACTAGTTACTTGAAAAAGCATCAAGCTTTACCTCCATTGAGGATGGCTTTTTAATCATGCTTCTAATGTCAAAGGAATACCTTTCAGATCCAGGCAGCGATGTTCCCTACGGACCAATGTCGTCCAACTACTCGCTACAGATCCTTTTCCTTGGCTGTCGCTATTGGGACGAAGCAGACGACAAATGGAAGGGGGATGGCTGCAAAGTGACAATTTTATTTCACTAATGTCTTTTGATATCATAACAATAATTGTTTAAATAGTCATCAACCTGTAATAAGTAGACATGCAATTCAAGGAAAGTATAAGAATCTTACTAGTCACATACTAGTCACGATGTTGTCATGTCCCACTCCTATATCCACCGACATAGGTCAATGTCTTTATACATCATTCCAAAAGCGAGACCAAATTACCATTAGATGACTATACTATAATCCATATACTGTTATATGATATTTATTTTTTTGTTAGAAATGTCGGTTAGCTTTGTAGTATTGTTTATTTACTGCCATGCGTTGTACCATGTACGATTGTTGAGCAATACATTAAATTCATTCACATACGGTATCGCTGTCAAAACTACTGAAAACTCCAAACTACTGATTATCTTTTGTATTTACAACATTAAAACAGGTGTCTGAGTACTCCACATCCCGGGCGACAATATGCCTCTGCACCCACCTGACGTCATTCGGCGCGGAGTTGTTCACTCCGCCAAACCTGATCGATTTCCGGACCGTCTTCAACAAAAACATTGGGGAGAATCCGTATGTTCTGTGCACCATCATAGCCCTGGTCGTGATTTACCTGGGTATGGCACTTCTGGCCAGGAGGGCTGATCAAAATGACGTTCTTAAGGTAAAATTTGTCTTGCTGATAGAGATACAATACATTAGATGTCTGCAAGATGCTACTGGAAACAGATCTTTATTTCAACAGTGTGTGTGTGTGTGGGGGGGGGGGGTGTCTGTACTAACTCTTTTAAGGCCCGTTCACACTTGTGTGTATGTCCGTATGAGTTACGTATCAACAATTTGGTTTAGTATCAAGTTTGCTGGGAAAAGCTTTTTTTTCTTCTACTTTGACCCACCCTTTTGCAGCCTGGTAATCGAAAAAAAGGACTTCTTCGGCCGCAAACCAACGAAATGTCAATACGGAAATCTATTATATAAGTGGACTCCAAGTAGCAAAGTGTTTCTTTATGTGACAGTTATGGACATCTTAATAAAACAAACAAACAAACAACCTTAAACGGACTTAGATATAGTTTTACGCACAAGTTTCATATTATTAATGACCAATTTTTCATCGTTAGTGGAGCGTCACTGCCCTCTCGGATAATCGGCTGATTGACTCCTACCACTACGAGGTCACGGTGTACACGGGACTGAGGAAAGGTGCCGGCACAAAGTCCAACATCTTCTTCATCCTGCACGGAGATAACGACAAAAGTCGGATCCGACGGTTGGCTGGTAAAGGAAAGGTAAAATGTCTGCGATGAATTGTGATATCATCTTTGAGCAGCGTTTCCTTAACTCCCAAACAATCTCCTGTCGATTTTTATTGCATCAGAGTAATGTGACAGAGTAAAAAAGCATGGAATTATTCTCAAATAATGTAAATGCAGAAACGTAAAACCACCGCGAAAATGTTTTGTCCAATACTGTAGCAGTATTTGACTATCGCACTGCCGCAAACTTAAAACCACCGCGAACACTCCATTTGCGCCTTATTGCGAAGTAAAAATCACACGAAATGAAATGAATTTACAGTATTCTTTAATGTTCTGTAATACTTCGCATGCATTTTCATATAAAAATGTTATCAGCAAATCCTTGGTTTTGAAAGGTTTGGTGTTTGCACTTTCATGCACTGTCTTCCAAGAAGGTTTTGGAAGACAGTTTCGTAACCTTTCTAGCTGCCGGTGTTTGTTTTACAAACGGCCTTCCTAACCTGGTTGAAGATTTACCTTTTGATCTGTCTGATTTGCTGTCCCAGGAGTTCAGCCGTGGAAGTGTGAACCAGTTCCTGATGAGTGAGATGAAAGATTTAGGCGGTTTGACGTCCCTTCAGATCTGGCACGACAACGGGGAAAGGGACATGGACGGATCGTGGTACCTGAACAGAGTACAAGTGCGAGATCTACAAACAAATGAAAGGTAGAATTTATGTTTGTATATTTGTTACATTGAACATGAAACGTATTCTTTTTCCCGTGAACCAGACTAGGGATCGGGCCGTTAGCCAGATCCTTCGGCAGCCCTAGGCAGTAAGCCCGTAAGCCTTTTTTCAGTTTTTGGCGCCAAACCTCTGTGCATTTACCGTTCAATCCATTTTGCTGACGGACCAATGTCAACTGGCTGCTTTGTTTCTGTCTTGACAGGGTGCGTATAGAAATGCAAAATATAGGAGGAGCAGTGGGAAGTGAAACTAGAGCAATTATCACCCAATTATAACCTCTCTACTCGCACCGTAGCTCATTTCAATACTATTACAATATTTAAATGAGCCTTTTGGAAGGCAAGGCCCGCCGAGTCTTATCATGCTGGAGCTAAATTAGCGCTACGGGGGGGGGGGGGATGGTAGCCTAATTTTGTTCGGCGGACTTACTGTATTGGGCCGCCGAAGGAACTGACTGAAAGGCCCGATCCCAGTCTGGTTCCCAGGGTACGTGTACTTGTGCACAATTGTGTTCAGATTGTGGATCCTAAACGCTGAAATTGGTGAAACATGTTCAATTCCGTGGTCACTGCCATTTTATGGATGAAAATCGTTTCAAAAGTATAACGTACTAATTCTTACACATGCATGATAAAACTTTCGTTAACAACTGTAGGTCGTACTTCATCTGCGATGATTGGCTGGCTGTCAATCTTGGCGACGGCCAGATCAAACGTACCCTGCCTGTCGCAACCGAGAAGGAAATGGTGCAATTCGACCAACTATTCCTCTCTACCGTAAGTAAGACTTTTAGTTCTGTTTTTCACAGCGTACTGTAAGCCTTACTGAGCATCGCACCATGTATTACCCCACGTTTTAGGCAAATAACGCTGCTACCTGTATGTCGTTGTTCATTTCCAAACCCGTTCGTCATTGATTGAATATGCTTTATGACAGAATGATCTGATGGACTTTTATTGGGTATTAGAGTTAAGAAGAAGAATGATGAATGATTATGATAGACAATGATATTTTACAGTACTCGTAATTATCTAAGCCAAACGAAAGGGAAATATTCTATGTGTGTTGACACGTATTAGTGAATACCATCCGATTACTACCGGGAATCCTACACTCGCTGCCCTAAATTGAAGAAAAAAATGCAGCGAGTGTAGGATCCCCGTAAGAAATCGGAAGACACCAAGGCTAGACATTTATATGATTGCTTAATTTTTACTGCCAATCTTTACATTGACATAACAGGTGAAGAAGGACTTCAGTGACGGTCACCTGTGGTTTTCTGTGTTCTCACGTCCGACCAGAAGTAACTTCACCCGAGTTCAGCGCGTCACGTGCTGCTTGTCTCTGCTCTTCTGCACCATGGTGTCCAACGCCATGTGGTCAGTACTGATAGTTAAGTTAAAAAGTTAAAATCTTCCCACACCATAAGGTGCATAGGGTGGTGCCCATCTCCGTTTCATAGCTCTGGGCCACACTGTGGTGCAATCACTGCAGCAGGGGGCTAGTCCTCTGGCAGTGGAGTGTGTTTAACTTCCATACTGTTTCAGAAGTATGTACCATTTTTATTAAGTCTTTGGTATGACTCAACTCTTGTCCAGAGGTGTCCTACCCGGGGCGTGAACCCAGATGTGGCTAGTAACAGAAGCGCAGACCACTACACCACTGAGACACCCCACTGATAGTAGCCCCAGTGGTATCATTCATTCTTTGACTCTTGTTGACTAATGTTGAAGTTAAAGATACTCGTGGAACAAAAGGGTCCACCGTTATTCAGTCGACGTGATGTTTTTGTTTTATTCAAAATACTTTTTTCAGTAATTTAATTATCAGGTAACATCATCACCTCATCATTTGTATGTATCAGATAACAGCATGCTATAGCATTGTCGATTTCAGCAGAATCTTGTTTTTTTTATGGTAAAATGTAAAGCATTATTCTCAACTGAAGTGAAGTATATCACTTTTTTAGGTAAGTTATTCTACGTGTTAGAGGTTTAACACCTTATGCTTTCTCCTAAAGACCTCCCATGAACTAGCCAACGGCTTTACTTCCCCATCCGAAATGACAAATGCAACCCCTCACATCGCGTCCAAGCAGGGTTCGAACCTACAATACTGCCTTGTAATTTTACCTGCAGGTACGAGACGGAGCAGAAGGTGAAGACGGTCCACGCCATCACTATCGGGTCACTGACCATCACGTGGCACCAGCTGTACGTCAGCATCATGAGCACCCTGATCATCTTCCCGGTCAACATTGGGCTCGTCACACTCTTCAGGTAACACTGAAAACCAGGAATCTGTTAACGTTGTATCACTCACATCAATACATACATGATTACTTAATAGTCCAGTAGGTACATGTAGGATCGACGTGTTTGGTGGAAGCTTACAAAGCTATTCACCATAAATCGCCAAAAATATAATATAGATATTTGATGCACGAAATAAAATGATCAATTCATAGTCACAAAGTTTTTGTTTCAATTGTCCTTTTATGAGAGAATACAATCTGTGTATACTAGCTTAGACTTAGCATTTTTGTACTACATTTTTCTCATAACTGCCATAAGTACAGTTTGAATGCTAAGTTGCGAGGATAAGCTAAAATAAGAAAGTCATTTACCGTTCTATATGTATCTCTGTATTATGCTTTGTGCATTTTATTACACTTTCTGTGATGGTGTCTTATACCTATTGTTGTACATCATTAGGAAAGTCCGCCCGAAAGAATCGACCCTCTACGGTGGACTCAATTCCAGTAAGAGAAAGAATAGCATGGTACTGACGCCTGATGACCACGGCAGTGCTAACAACGTTGACATCGAGTCTGCAGGGAACAATCCTGGCGAGGAACCCCCAGCAAAGAAACCCTTCATGTTTCCCCCCTGGATGGTTTATGTAGCGTGGATCGCCGCCTTTCTGGTGACTTTCACGTCGGCATTCTTCAGCGTGTTGTACAGTCTGGAATGGGGACCGAAGAAGTCCGTCAACTGGCTGACGTCGATGTTCCTGTCATTCTCTTTGTCACTGCTGGTGGTGGATCCAATTAAGGTACAAACATTTTCATTCCCTGAATAAAAAGACTATTTTTACACAACCAAGAGATTTGTTCCAGCGACGTTTCTGTGACCATCTGCCACCTTCTTCGAGGCAATTCTGACTGGTTCACATAGCAATGCAGCAGAGGAGTTGCTGCTTATACATAATAATGACATACATTGCCAAACGCAAAGATGTGAACCAGTCAAAATTGCCTTGAAGGTGACAGATGGTCACCGAAACGTCGGTGTGTCGTCTCTTGGTTGTGTAAAAAGAGTCTTTTTATTCAGTGACTTACCAACTGATTAATCTATTCACGGATTTGCATTTCCTATCTTTCATCTCATCATCATCATCATCATCATCATCATCATCATCATCATCATCATCATCATCATCATCATCATCATCATCTCATTGTGATAGTTTCACGGATATTCATGACCTTTCTCCTCCAGCCCTCACTATCCTCCACAGGTCTTGACGGGTCTTAGAAAGTGCAGCACGCATCATCATACAGTTAATAAACCTGTATGGTGTACTGTAGTTTAATGCATTAACGCTACGTATCATCAACCTATTGGATCTGGTCAGTAAGGCTGTACCGTATCAATGCACACTATAAGTACACCAAATGGACGTGTTATGATCAATAATCATGCTGGTAAACCTTCAAAGTTATCCTTTTAAATTGAAATTTGCTTTCTATAGATCTTTGCATACTTTTGAAACCTTAATAATATAATGTATTTTGAATGTTATGCTCTAGGTTCTGGTAATCGCCGCCATTCTTTCATGCATCCTTAAGAAGCCAGGTGATGACAGCATCGACTCTGACGAGGCAAAAGCAAAGACATTAGATCAGGATGACGAATGGATATATGAAATCCCACCCGACGACATCGAAGACGGTTCGTATTACTATTTTTTTTCAATACGTGGCTGGTTTTTATTTTCAAAGTTTTATAATCCGTCGGTTCTATTATATCCCCGCATGTATTTGACATATATATACTTTGTTAACTTGCGTTTCGCCTGGCCTACATTTTCAGGTCATGCGACTTGATCATACCCAAAGGTCGGAGACAATATCATCTTTTGTAAACCTGGCGAATGGAATCAGTACACTATCAACAATCGTTTTTCTTATTTTTCCTTGTACAAAAACATTTTTTTCTGTCTGCAAGAATATTATTCTGTATGTAAGAATCCCTGTTTCAACCACAAACAAGAATCCCTATTTTAATCACAAACAAGAATTGCATCTAAGATGTCTTTTTTCTTCAACCAAGAAAGTTCAAGATAATTATTCCAGTAGAATCAAATTTTCAAGAAAAAATGTATTAAGGAAAAAATCTGTAAGAATACCACATTTGACCAAACAAAAAGCAAATATTCTAGTAAGACTGAAAAAGAAAATTGTTCTTATCTTTCTAAAAAATTATTATTGGAGAACATCATATTAGAAATATTTTCTTAACTACAGAAAAAAACAGAATGAAATTCTTTGTGTAAGAATTGACCTACAAAGACTTTCGCAAAAGGTTTCTTGAATTTTCTTGTTTTTTTTGCATAAGAAAATCTTTCTCAACATAAGAAAACAAGAAAAATAAGAAAAAAAAGTTTTTTGGCAGTGTACGACGATTACTCTCCTACTTCTTAATTCTCCACATCTACACTTACCCACCCCAGTTCATCACTCAGTATCTTTCTTCTAAAGGTCCAGAGATCAACGACAAAAGTCTGTTTATCCGTGATGACTAGACTACTTCTAGCACGGATTCATAACTAATGGTTTATGTTTCAACGCAGATTACGAGGACGAAACGATTAAGGAGCCTGGCCCAGAGATGTTGGCTCTAGCAAGAGAAGAACTCGCCACACTTTTTCACCCCAGTTCATTAGTCAGTATCTTTCTGTCAAAAATCCGCTTCAACGACAAAAGTCTGTTTATCCGTGACTAGACTACCTCTAGAACAGGTTTATAACGATTGATTTTTCAACACAGAATACGAGGACGAAAAGATTAAGGAGCCTGACCCAGAGATGTTGGCACTAGCCAGAGAAGAACTCGCCACGCAGGCGAAGATGTCGGACCTTCTTCGAGAAATCGCCCGATATTTCCTATTGGTTCTGGTCCTGATGGTTATCGCCTACAGCAACAGGCATCCCAACGCTTACCATGCCATGAAGACGTTTCAAGACACGTTCGAAAACGTCGAGCTTTCTTTGAAACAGGTATGTCAATCGTGACCAAAATGCGCACTTACTTTGAAACTCCCACTATTCCCGACAATGAAAAAACAACTCTACTGTTAAAATCAAACAACCCACAAATTATAAAAGATGTGGGTAAATTTGTCTTCCACTGCCTCAAAAGAAGTCAAACCCAACAAAACTAGCACCATTAGAGATTTTAGAATGTTGATATCATTGTATTTGTATTTATCATTATTATATGTGTTGTTTGTAATTAGCCCTCAGCCATGTGTTTGCAATAAATGTTGTTAAACTTTGTTGTTTGTTCCAAAAATGATATTTCACAATATTCTGCAAGTCTTGTAGTTAGTAAGTCCTAGCGCATAGAAAATTAAACAACACTAGTATTCCACAACCCCATACCTTCACCAAATGATGCTAACCTTCACGATTGATGTATCATAAAGGTTTCTCATTGATTATGCAAATAATGTCCTCATTTGCATATGTTATATCAGTTGCTGATCTTGTCTACCCAAGTAACACAATTTGGTATGGTAAGGAAGTCCTATGTTAGCAAAGCCGGCTATTCTAGTATTGTCCTTCAGTTATGCATATAAGGCCCTGGTTTGCATAGTTAATGACGTTCAGGAGGCCTTTGTCTTCCCTAATCAGCAACCTACAAAAAATCATGGACATTTATCAACAGCTTCTTGAGTTAACGTTATGCTGTTCACACTCCACCATAGCCAAACCGAAAATACAACCTTCTGGCAAAGGTAAATTACGCCAAGTATGCGTTTCAATGACTTTCTCCCTCGATTCATGTTTTCTAGGTTCGAACCCCCGATGATTTCTGGACATGGTCCAACGACACTCTCATACCGGGCATCTATACCGAGTCGTGGTACAACGGCAAACCGACGACCATCCGGGAGCAGCAGTTCCTATCCGACAAACTGTCCTTCCGTGTTGGTCCTGCCAGGCTGAGACAGCTGCGAGTTCCACCAAGTATGTGCTATTCCTGACATTAATATTGTTACAATTAGACGCTCCTTCTCATTTAAATGCACATTTTGTAACTTCCGTTACCGTTTGAAGCAAGACATTCCTGACATTAAGATTTGCCACATATAAAGTTCCAAACTGTTGTTTTTATGACGACTTAAAACTTTTCTGGCTTTTAAAAACGACGGTTTGGCACCTTATATGTAACGATAACGAGCGTTACAAAATATGTACATTTAAATGAGAACGAGCGTAAAACCGTAAAAAGAAAAAAACCCTTAAAAAACAAAACCGCCCTGGAAGACTGTGTGGTTCTGAGTCGTATGTGAGTATAGTGTGACGTTAGTTTTGTGAAGTTTACTGATCTCACATATGGAAGGTAGATGTAATGCTTCATGTAAAGAAATCATTTAGATGCTTAGTGATAATTGAGCAAATATGATTGGTTGATTAATCCTTTTTTCGTCTTATAATTTTATTTGTATGTTTACCTTCTTTGAAGCCCCACCCACTAAAGAAAATTATGATATTGATACATTCTAAAGACCCGGCCGTTACTCTCTTGATCCATGATAACGAAGCTCCTCCAACTGCAAATGATTGCAGTTCTTGTATGGATTGCTAGGCGACGCTTTTGACCCATGAACATAAAACCAAAGCGTATTACACTTCGTGTTCCAGACTCCTGCAGCGTTGTAGAGGGCATGTTGGGGATCGTTGAAGGATGCAATGCTGAGTATCAGAAGAACCATGAGGAACAGAGAACTTTCTTGCCAGGCTGGAAGTATCACCCTAATGCCTCTTATCTCACAGGTTTACTTAATACCATATATTGCATTTTTTACTTTCACAGGGTAAATTTTAAAGCCAGTGTTGATTAAAAATCTTAATCTCCCTTACACGGATGACATGCGCGCGCATCAATTGTCAGATTTGGGGTTCCGAGAGGATGCCATCCATACAATTGAATCAACATGGCATAGCAGCAACTGGCAATAGGCAAAAAAGAATTGAATGTTTAATAGCAGTTGACATATTGCCTTTCGTATTTGTATCATGAAACACATTTATCATCGAGTTGAATTAACATAAAGGAAAGCTACACTTAAAATTGAAAAAGCTACAATACTATGCTAAATATACCCCAACTTTGGGGTTATATTCTGCTAAATAAACCCCAACGTTGGGGTAAGTTTAACATAGTATAGTAGGCTTTTGAACTTTTAAAGTCTGGCTTTCCGTTAGAATTGGTCGCTCACTTCTTCGTTTTGATCCTTATAGAAGGAAACTACTGGCGATACCAAAGAGCGGCAGAGCTCGGGTCCTTTATCTACCGCGGACGGCTATATACATACAGGTACGTGCAAGATGAATCATCCTAGTAACGTATATATTCGATATCATGATAAACGCTCAAAGCTGTTCAACTTCTTTCCGCTTGCTCAACAGAATCTGATTCATTCCATTCTATAGATAAATTCATTCTAGAAGGAGAAAACCCTACTGTGTACAAATAGGTAAATATATCAAAGAATGTTTAGATCTTAGAACTAGTAGTGTAAGTGATAGGTTAAACTCGACATGTTGAAATATCCATATACTTGTTATACTTGTACGTACTGGGTTAATCCTTTTGTATCCCATTGTTTGTTGTTGACATGTATAGTTGTAGAAGATCTTACGAAAGTCGCTGTACTTTTGTTGTGTCAATAAAGATTTCTGTATATTATGTGCCTTCATGGAGATTGTGTATTTTGGGCTCATATCCTTGATGGGTCCAATAAATTAGATACTATTAATCACACTATCTATCTAGAGTCCGTCGCTTCAATCGTCCCATTATTCACCTTACATGTGATGATTTTCTCATTTATTATTCCGCTCTTCCAGTGGAGGCGGATACGAAGCCGTTATGGGCATATCTAACCTAGAATCCAGACGAGTCTGCGGCTATCTACAACGAAACGGCTGGGTTGACCGACTCACGCGCGCCATTCTGGTCGAATTCACAACCTACAACGCAAACACCAACCTGTTCGGGACGGTGAAGTTCCTACTCGAGTTCGGGGCGATGGGCGCCGCTATGACTGGATATCACGACATCGACATTTTGCGGCTATTCAACTATGTGGGACCATTTGGTATATTGGCGATAGTGTTCGAGTTGGTGTACATCGGGTACCTCGCCTTCTCAATTTTCAAGGTATCCTGCTTTCTTAAGAATATCATATAGAATGTGACGACAATTTTAAGGCAAGAAAAAAGAATCATTAGCAGAATACATCACGATTTCTATTCCGATATATTGTACATAGACAAATCTCCAAGCAGATCTAACGGTGGCAAAGACCGTATCCAACTGGCAAAAGAAGTTTGTTTTTATCGCCATGGGGGGCTATGAAAACTCCTTTTGCCAGTTGAATACGGTCATTGACACCGTTAGATCTGCTTGGAGATTACATAGACTTCAACATACAGAAAGAAAGAAACTAGCAATGTTTGGACTCCATTCCATGACGTATCACAGTGACCTGTCCGATATGAATAGAGAAAGAAAGACTTGATACGTCGATGAAGGATAGACATCCAGGTAATAAGATACGCCAAATAGCAGTTACTCAAGCGGCTGAAGCTGGATAGAAATTTGAATAATTTCAAAATTTTATCCGGTTGCTTGAGTTACTCCTATATCTCATTACTGTAGTACATGTATTGTATCATTTGTACGTAGCTATAGGTGATGGTATGGACGTGTCCCATGTGCTATTGATGGATAATGAACACAATACTTCCAATTTAAATCCAGGAGACCAAGAAGTTGACTCAGCAGCGTTGCTCATACTTCAGCGACCCCTGGAATGTTCTGGAACTTCTCATCATCGTCGCGTCGCTGGTTGGAATCATTCTCTACATCGTGAAGGCGGTTTGCACCAGTTCAACTCTTTCTGCTCTAAAGGAAGAAGAAGGTATTAAAAGCCCACATAGCGTAGAGTTACATCATCAACTTTCATAACAAGTTTGGCGATGAAAAAGTATTGCCATGGCGAAGGTTTCTGGACTGATCTTATTTCATGTAACACAAGTACCATCGTAGCATTCTTAAACCTAGCATAATATTTGTTTGAAGCATTCTAAAACGTGCCAGTGTTTCATAACGTAATCCAAGTTGTGTAAGGCAAAAATGTATAGTCTGACACTTTTCCTTTTTGCTTCACAGATAAGTTTGTAAGCTTCCAAAGCGTGTCCATGATCCACAGTGCCTACAGCTTTGTTCTGTCCACGGTGGTGTTCCTGTCCACACTGAAGTTCATGAAGCTCCTCAGGTTCAACAAGAGGATCTCTCTCCTGTCCGCGACTCTACGGCACAGCAGCACCATGATGGTTCCCTTCGCGGTTCAGTTCATGCTGGTCTTCTTCGCCTTCGTCCACTTCGCCTTCATCGTATTTGGAGAAGGCTCTTTGAAGTCAGTCCTGTTTGCTTATTAATTTAAGTGCACAATGATTTCTGTTACCATGTATTTCGGAGACGTGTATATATCTAAGCCTACGTGCGAAAAACACCATACACCACTATTCAAGAGGCTTACCTACACAATGCACGAGGGTAAATCAGAAACATGGTATTAGTATCATAGCAGCTTCATTTTCATGAAATAAGTAGAACTTTGCTACAAATGTAAATGTAAATATCATTGAAATATCTAAATTTGTTGTTTAGATTTTTATGAGCGACGTTTCTTTCAAGTTGACCATTAAAAAATGAAGCTGCTATGATACAAATACTTTTGCTTTCTGACTCACCCTCTATCAGAAAGTTATGGTTCTATCTAGAACCATCATTAATTCTTTTTTTAGATGCACATGATAAATTGATATGTCGCTGCTGTGAGTACGTTTTCAATGACGACTTAATTCTGCTATGCTTGGGTTCTTTTTAATCTCCAATATACAGATACAACAACGTCATCAGCGCTGCTGAGACCATTTTCTCCATGACCATCGGGAAATTTGACCACCAGGAACTGACCGACATCCACATGATCCTGGGACCAGTCTTCTTCATCACCTTCATGTTGACCGTGTTCCTCGTCATCATTAACATATCTTTCACCATCATCAACGACAGTTTTGTTGAGGTAGGGCCCCTCTCGCTGATGCATAGCCTCTACCAGACTCCACGGATGGCTGGAAAAATAGTAGAAATTGGCCAAATAATGTAAATGGTATACTAAGGGATGCTAAGGGAGTCGGCTACGGAGAGAGGGTCCAATATGCCATTGGCAAACTGTACCCCTTTGGCTAACTAACTCCTCTTTCATGTTTTTATGTCTATTTTGCCAATTTCCACTCTTTCCAGCCTCCTCTGGAGCCTGGTAGAGGCTAGCTGATGCATAACTAACAACAAAAGTATCCATCAGTTTGGTCTATTCAAAATGTTCCTGGGATAATAAAAAAAGGATTAATGATATTTCATGATATTCTATAAGCAAGGCCGGCTTCTAAATTGAGAGTTAGCGGATACGAATATACAATAGATTCGGCTTTGATAACTCAAACTTCTCAACATCATTCCAGGGCGTTGTCGCTTCTTTACAGCCTCAAAACTTCCAAAATGAGAAAAAAATGTACTTTAATGTTATGGTGGGAAATAGTTTGCATGTTAAGAAACGGAACTTACAGGCAACAGCAGCGCCTCTTTCTGTTATGTCAATAGTCAATAGTCAATAGTCATGTTGAATTGTGAGGTACTATTCTTACCTACAGGTTCGCAGTGACATATCAAAGCAACCTAACGACTATGAAATAATGGACTTCCTGGCGGGTCGAGTGAAGAAAAGCCTGAAGGCTGTTGCTGGTATGGTCACAGGAGACGGTCAGGATAACAGCTATGGTACGTGGCCGGGTATATCTGGAGACCATGGTTTGATGAGTTCCACGGCCATGAATCTCATCCCTTTTGGTGATGAACAGTTCCGCGGCCTTGAAATTCATTACTTTTAGTGATGAAAAGTTCCATGGCCGTGGAATTCATTACTTGTAGTGATGAAAAGTTCCATGGCCGTGGAATTCATTACTTGTAGTGATAAACAGTTCTATGGCCGTGGAATTCATTACTTTTAGAGATGAAAAGTTCCATGGCCCTGAAATTCATTTCGTTTAGTGATGAACAGTTCAATGGCCGTGGAATTAATTACGTTTAGTGATGAACAGTTCCATGACCGTGGAATAAATTCCTTTTTATCATGAAAATTTCCATGGCCCTGAAATTCAGTACTTTTGGCAATAAACTGCAAGGCCGTGGGAGGGAATTCTGCTAATCTCGGGCCGTGGTCATGGAATTCATCGATTTAGCGATGAACTCCAAGACTAGTGGAGTATGCTAGTTCGGAGCCGTGGAATTAACTGAAATAGTGATGAACTCTTCGGCCTCGGTGTATACTAGTCTGGGGCCATGGAAATCATCGACCTTTACTGGTCTGGGCCGTGGGCTTGACCAATTCATCAATTGAATTCACATTGTCCTACACAATGATAGTGTGCTAATGATATTGTCCATGATATAACTGTGTTAATGATATTTTCCGCACTATAATGACAGTGTGTCAATGGTATAACCGTGTCAATGGTAAAACGGAGTGTTTGTCCTCCAGAGCCAGTGTACATTGAGTACACAACGGAGTGCATCGTGGACCGTGTGGACATGTTGTACCGACGGGCGTCTCATCTGTACGTACGGGATATCCTGGACGGGCAGGCGGAGTTCATCGTGGACGAGTATATACGGAGTAACTGGAGGAGGTACTTTTTTTATGTTGTTGATTCTGTGTGGTCTAACACCCTGTTCATATCTACTAATTTAAACTTCGCGTATCCGGATATATTCGGATTTGGGATAGATCCGGATATGTCCCTTTCGTTCTAACCAGGGTTAGTCGAATCCGGATCTGCATATTCCTGTCCAAAAACGGATCCGGATATCCGGATATACTAGTATCCGGATACGCGAAGCCTAGTATGAACGGGGTCATGTAGTATGTTTTCGGTGGATACGTTTGTGTTCGCCTGTGTCCGTAGTTATTTGAATTCACTGTCAGTAGCATGGGGTAGTGTGGTGTAACGGCAGGGTGTTCTACCCTAAACTCAGCGGTCCCGGGTTCGAATCCCATGTCACCACCGATGTTGTGCCCTTTGGAAAGACACTTTACATGACTGTCCTCTATCCACACAGGTGTGACATTGGGTATATTGTTCTCTGTAAAAATAAGTTTAAAAAAACTTGAGTGCAGTGCCACATCATCCTTGTCTGTCAAAAAGCAAAGTGAAAAGATAGGCATGAAGTGAGTGGGAAGATGGTCGCAAAGGTCAGACTTGTCAGAGTGGCAAGTAGTACAGGTTAGAGTCCATGGAAGAGGCCACCAATTCAAAGGGAGGCATTGTTTTTGGTCTGTCTTTTTGGCCTTGCAGTTACATATTTTCTATATGCTGGCCACGTTTACCGTAGAGTGGCAGGAAGTGACCGATGAGCACATCTAATGTTAATCAAAACATTATTTGCATAATTGAATACAGTCAAACAAGACAAGACTGTTGTTTTGTTCTTGATGTTTTTTTAAATTACTAGCTCATATTGCTGAAGACTAAATTTCTAATTGCATGTACACATGTGTAGGGCCGATTACAAAAAAAATCTAAATGTGAAAACATTTTTGCCACCAGATATAAGGCCAGATGATGGCTTAGCTTTTTTTCCTTATTTTTCACAGACGGCTCAGTATAGACGACGTTTTTGACACTCCCCACTGGGACCCCGACACCGTCAGCGTGAGGAGCTTTCACCACCAGCCCGGCCCAACAACGGCGAAGTCTGATGAAGGCTATGTGTACGTTGATCATCCACAACACAACAACTATTAAATTTCAAATAAGAAAATAAATATCTGTCCGGCCCTTTTAGCTCACCTTACGATTCTTACTGGTGCAACACCGTTCCATTTTAGAACGATGGCTTGATGTATTAATTGTAGGCCTAAGTATGATGAAATGAAAATGAAATAAAATGATAATGATAAATGCACAGCAAATTATGACAATACTTGTCATACATGCACTGCCAGCAGCAGTTAGAGAATATTGCAACTTTAATATAACCTGTTGTTTGAGATTTTTAAACATATTAGCTGGTGTGTTACGCCTAAGGGCGGTTATACCAGCTATATACATACAAATATTGATGAAATTTCTAACGCATGCGTCTCCCTTGAAACATCGCTTTAAACGTGTGGATTCAAATTGAAGTACTAGTAACTGTAACTGTATCTTAGGTTGATGAACAGTATATAGCTGAATATGTCCATCATTGTTGCTATCTGGAGCCATATATAAAAAATGTAGACCCGTGGCATTGTTATTATATGTGTGGAAATGTGTTTTTATTGTATTGACTGTTTTATCGCTATTCAAAAACTGTTCTGCATGTTCAACTTTTTATTTGATATAGATATGGCATACCATGCGAAAGTTTCTTAATTGTAACAGTATCGTAACCTACACAATATCAGTGTTTTGATTTTGAAATAGCTGCTACCCTGAATGGTGGAAAGATTTTTGGCATTTGTATTTTGTTATTCTTATGCATGCAGTACAAAACCGTGCGTTTTTATAATACAAGTAATACATACATGTTTGGTGTGCTGTTGTTGCAAGTAAAGATGGTGTGTTGAATTCCAATTGTGATGTTGGTTATATTCTAGTTCTGTGACCAAGGATAACATATTTGACGGTACATTTACATATTTTCTATCTATCGACAATCCTCTCTTCATCAGTTACAAATGTTAAATGCATGTATTTGAATATGCGAACGCAGCGGGTCAAGACCTACCAACATACCAAATATCAAAACAATCCATCCAGCCTTTTCGAGTTATGTTGTTCAATTACACATAAACGTACACACATACACACAAACGCTACCCAAAACATAATCTTCTTGGGGAAGATAATTACTTTTTGAAGTTAGGTAAAGGCACACGTGTGTGTATGTATATGTATCAGGGTGTGTATGTATGTGTGTGCGCGCGTGTGTGTGTGTAACTTATTATGTATCGCCCATACTATAGGTGTGGGCAGTACATATTGTGTTTGTAATGTTTCTTTCTCCTCCTCCTCCTGTCAAATCTTCAAATCGACTCATCTCGGTCGTCCCTGGGCGAAATAAGCTGACATTTGGCATGCAGGTATAAAAGTAAGTGCATACCACCAGAAGTTTTTTCTTTCTACATATTTTCGCTAAATGCCTTTTTATTGAGGTTTTTCTGACCAAAAACGGACATTTTGGCCTCCTGTGCTCTGGAAATGCATCCAAATGACCTGAAATTTGCTATGGGGGTACATTGAACAAATATTCAAAGAACCCCAGTCGCACTTTTGGCATACATTACTTCAAAATACGATTTTGGAGGGTATTTTTGGGAGAAGATTGGCTATTTTCCTCATATGACCATATATGGTGTTGTCATATATGGTCACGTCTTTATTCATATGGCCAGGTGGACTAATTTGGTCAGCCAATGAGAGAGCGTGTTTTAACACACACGGTGTTTTTCTTATATTAACCTCCTTGACGACTGGTAGCTTTGCATGGCGTTCAACTGCAGTAAGGTTTGAACGAGTGCACATTGAAGTGTTTTGTTGAATTGGCGAAGTGTTGATGGTATTAGTCGGTAAAGCTACGTCCACGGTGGTGTAAACACGGTCAAAAATATGTGCAACGTGCTGGCGGCGGGCGTACTGTATTCAAAGAAGAATGAAAATGCGTAAAATAGCTTGAGTAGGGCCTACGTACCGTAACAAACAATACGTCAGCGGCTGTACAACACTCAAAACTATGATAATTTGGCTGAAGGTACACGCAGCGGCGCTCGGCTGTCTGTAATTCCTCGACTAGGAGCTCTCACAATTACGAACGCCGAAACAACACAACCCTAAGGTCAGTGACCCCAAGTGCCACGTGCAGCTGGCCTGTGTGTTGTCTTGCAGGTGGCGCGTAATTATTGAACAGGGGGACTTTGGGAAGGAGATGGGAAAATATACTGTATCCTTTCTTTAGCAACATTTTTAAATGATGGTATGTGTCAGTGTTACAGTACAGGTCACGAAATATGCACCAGAAATTTGCGGTACGTTTAGCAGAAATTTGTGAAACTTTTGCAAAACCTGATTTGGTTCGAAGAACTGTTCGCTGCGTAATGAATTTTGTCTGGACTCTCGGATTGCGGAAATTCTTCCGCAGAAGAAATCTAGATCTTCAGCAAGATTCTTATTGTTTACATTCTGAAATTTGCATGGTACGTGTTGGTCCAAACATTCTTGCACTGCTGACAGGAAAAATCCTGTCAGCAGCGGAAAAATCTGCACTGCTGTCAGGATGATCCTGTCAGCAGTAGAAATTTTTGCACTGCAGACAGGATGATCCTGTCAGCAGCGGAAAAATCTGCGCTGCTGTCAGACTGATCCTGTCAGCAGTAGAAATTTTTGCACTGCAGACAGGATGATCCTGTCAGCAGTAGAAATTTTTGCACTGCACACAGGATGATCCTGACAGCAGTGCAGATTTTTCCGCTGCTGACAGGATCATCCTGTCTGCAGTGCAAAAATTTCTACTGCTGACAGGATCATCCTGACAGTAGCCACAACCTTACGTTCTTAGAATCTTACCTTCGCTCGCTAAGAAGAATTAACGCAAAATGGGCAGTACCGGGTTCTACGACACCCTGACGGTGCATCTTGGGAAGTGTGAAATCGGCGAATATAGGGAGGAAATATATTGTTCTTGCGGGCGTAGGCGTTCTCTGCTTTCTTCTTCTTCTTTTTCCTTCTGCCACAAAACCAAATAGATGTAAGGTAATTACTGATAATATAGAGACTGATATTTCCGTTACGGTAAATGCTACAGATGTGACATTGGAGGTGTAGGTACTATGCTAATGATGCCCTCATTTGTATAATGTATGCAGAAACTTGAAGTAGTTTCCTTACGTTGAATGGTACGAATGTTATATTGGACGTGTAGGTTTCTTTAGGCAGGGTTAATACACCTGAAGGTACATAATGCTATGAGGAAACCATTTGCATAATTCAGGCTGAAACTTCATATATGTTTTGTGGTCATTGGTAGGGATTTCCTATAAATACTAGTACTTGAGATAGGTACATGTAGCTTTAGGTATGGTGAATACAATGGAATGTATGTTATGCTAATGAAGACCTAATTTGTATTTTGCAGAAACTTCATATTTCATACTTCCTTTATTGATGTGAGAGAAATATCTTACATTTACTCTAAAATGCTGCCTTTCTAGGTTTTGGCTCTTGTGTTTGTTCGTCCTTTTCTGACCTACACTAAAGTGAAGTTTGCCATCCCTGTTGTCTTTCAAGCATTTCTTTTATCTGACAGTATATAGTAACTTCAACAGTCATTCAGTCTTGTAACAAAAATAAAATCGTTCTGTTTCTATTCAGATCAGTAACCATGGCAACCATCAGAGGAAAACCCGTTGCCCTGGTAACGGGAGGCGGGAGAGGCATCGGTCGTGCCACGGCCGTCAGGTTTGCTGAGCTGGGGTACAGCTGTGTGGTGGCTGATATCAACGAGCCGAGCGCGAAGGAGACACTGCGCATGCTCCAAACTCCGGCGATCGCCGTACAGGTGGACGGTACTATGGCGACAATCGTGGAAGCCATGGTAACCGCGGCGGTCCAGCACTTCGGACGGATCGACTGCGCCTTTAATTGTGCTGGGGTCGTGACTACGAACGCCACAATTGTGAACACGCCCGAATACGAGTTCGACCGCGTCATGGGCGTGAACGCCAAGGCGTGTGGCTGTGTCTCAAGTACGAGATCGCCCAAATGCTGCAGCAAGAGCCCGTAATGAGCGACCCGGCCAAGTGGGTGGACAAGCCGGACGTGTGCCGCTTTCGCGGGGTGCCGTGCAGTATCGTCAACGCCAGCAGCATCTCGGGCCTGCAAGCCAGACCTTGAGCTAACGCTTCCTACTGCGCGTCCAAGTTTGCCGTCCTGGGGCTCACCCAAACCGCTGCGGTGGAGTACGCCAAGAAAGGGATACGTGTGAACGCCATCTGTCCTTCTCTCACTGCTACACCTATAATTGATCGGTTGCTAGAAAAGAGTCCCCCGCCAGTCACTGAGGAGACACCGATTTCAAGGTGTCCTTTCGGTCGTATAGCAGCGCCCGAGGAGGTTGCAGAAGCCGTTTGCTGGCTTTGCAGCGACGCCTGTCCGTTCACCACGGGAGAGCACCTGAAAATGGCAGGGGGACAGTAAACATAGTGCCGCCAACAAAATATCAAATATCGGTAAATTCTAGCTGTTAATTTTGCAGGCTAGAATATATACAGACGAAGCCACTTAATTGCACCCCGCATAAACGCACCTTTCATTTAATTGTACCAAATCCCAAAATCCCAAACCGGTTCCCATTCACTGCATTGTTAGTGACTCCACATATCTGCACCACGCATTGTCAACAATTCCGGATAACTGCACCAAAATTTTGCAAAAATCCTCGACAACCTGACTTAAAAGGTGCGCTTAAAATCGGCAAACGCTGTACAAATGAGCCGATACCTGCCGGTGTAAAGACACAATACCGCCAATATTGTTTAAAACTGTTTTGAGTAACAAAAGATTATTTAGGCGGTCTCCATTGGCAGTTAAGTTGATAGGAATCGTATGGGAGGTCCCGGGCTGGTCACGGGGCGTGTAGGAACCATTAAGAAACACTCGCCTACCAAAGGCCGCATTACGCTTTGGCAGACAGCATGCTGCACTCAATAAAGATTGGTCTCTACCTGTATACTGTCTTATAACTGTGAATGCATTCAAGTTCGCGGGTATTCGATTTCGCGTTAAGGTGAGTGTCGACAGTCAAATCCATCCAGACATGAGGGGGGCACTGCTCTGGGCTCACCCGTAATCAGTAACCAAGTTTTAGTTTCAATTCCTAGTTTCATGGCGGTACATGAGTTACGTAAATTGACAACTGTACGTAATGTAACACAGAAACTGTTATCCCATGACGATGCTTCAGAATGCCTCCCCTGTAACCTTACGTGTGTTGTAAATGAATGCGGTAGATCGCATGGAAAAATGAAAGAATGCAAAATCAAAACAGCTTCGTAGTCAATTCTTTATTTTCAGCAAAGGGTCATGTTTTCTTTGTGCTAGTGTTTCTGACAAACAATACACCCCCCTCCCATTGCGGTGCGGTCCAGCTGGGCATTTCGCATAATTGCACCAGCCGGATAATTGCCAAAACGCTGACAAATGGGTGGTGCAGTTAAGCAGATTCTACTGCACTTCGATTTCTTTAATCATCCACAGCGAGAGACATGTCAACATCACCTACAGAACGTAACAAAGGTCAATCTCGGGTCAAGGGACATTCACTATCAACGCGGATGGATATCCGAAAATACGGCTTGGACCGAAATGCAATTTTCACAAAAACACACCAATTCATACTCTTTTCAGCCACGCTAGTATCTAATATCAGTTCGACGCACATTGTGAGAAACGTGAACTCAAACCCTGCCCCTCGAAACCCTTTCGTTACTTTTTTGTTGCGCACCATCTCGGAGAACTGGGGTGGGCAACGTTAACGGATCTTAACGCCTACATGAGATTGACCTGCTTTCTCACCGACTGGACTGACCCATTAGGACAGGGGATGAGATCCTGCTTGTGTAATGTCAATTTTCTGACTGCAGCTCTTTAAATTGTTGGAGTTGACCTCCCGCTGTTCTTTTATCTAAACAAACCTAACCAATCCAGTTTTGCAATAGAGGACTGGGTGTTTGAAATGTAGGTAAATATGTTTTGAGATGATTTTATTTCATGGCCGAACGTTAACCATGTGTTTCATTGGTGGTCCCTCCCCTAGATTAACCCCTAGTCAGTCAATAATCACATGCTAGTCGCATTAACAAGAAGACACAGTCCTGTACGTGACTATTCAGTGAAGTTTTGCAATACTTTTTGCTTTTTATCTAAGCTATTCAAAGGATAACGGCTTCAGGACGTTTTAAAATGTCCGGGTTTCTAGAAAATGTCCAAGGATCGCTAGTTGCCTTGTATGAGAGTCTCCAAGCTTCAGTCCTGCTGATGTTCACGGACCCAACCCAACTCCCTCTGGATCAGGCTGTTCTGGTCGGCGCCTCTGCGCTGTTCGTCGGGACAGTGCTGTGGACCGTCTGCGGTGGGCAGAGGCGAAACAAAGTCAAGTTACGGAAAGAGTTTACGCCAGGTATGAGTGCTGTTAAGTTACATTTGTGTAGGGCGTTTTTATAGAAGTGAGTTGGTACTGGTAATCTCAACAAAGGCTCTTATGCAATGGCTAAATGTTTATGTACATTGTATTTATAGCAAAAAGAATTCATAGAAAACACTCCTCTGTATTCGTTTTGTTGTTTTGCGTGTAACAAATATCAAATCGTGGGTACCGGGTGTGAGTTTGATGTTTTGGGGCGTGCAGCGCTCCGCCCCTGAACTGCGTAACAGAGGACCCTAGGAGTACACCGTAGGCTTCTTTCTTACTAAAAGAGCGGTTGTTCTAAGATTCTACTTCCACCGGTGACCGGTGACAGAAATTAGCCTCCATTCAAAATTTGGTTTAGACGCCCAGCTGAGTGCGTCCAAAGACGCAAGGACGCATGTCTGGCAGAAACGCTGCAAGCTTTAATGATTCATGACTGTCCCACATGCACCACATACGTTTATCTTTTACTTTAGACAGAGCTTTAGCTTAGAACAACAGTAAGAGATTAAATCAAAAACAGCCGAACAAAAAAAAATCACATCGACAGCACAACAATAACACAATACCACAGCAAATAAGTTTTATGAATGACATCCTCTGAGTACTCCACAGCTATTGCGATAGGTAGGCAAAAAAAAGACACCTTTATTTTCAAATTTGTATATAATTAGCCTTGAAGCAAGAAGCGAGATAAAGCTATGATAAATGGTATCACAACTGACACGTCTTTTATTTTTGTATTCAAAATATAGTAAGTGACTGTGTTGTAGCAGAATAAGATGCGTATTTCTGTGACAAAGAAAGCTAATAATAGAAAATTTGAATGTTTTCCCAACAGGTTTGAGGAAAGGACTGAAGCGCATTCAATGTTGCATGGCAACAAACCTGGCTTATATATAAAACACTAAACGATTGTCATCTCAAAAGTCATTTTAAGCTCAAAAGCTCCACTGCATTGTTATGTAATCTTATCAACTCCCGCCCTTATGAAGCAAACTGTTTAGTTGCTTGGCTAATTTAAAACCACTGTATTCTTCTACGCCTCTTCAAAACATCATTTTTTTTAGATTAACAATGACAGTGATTAACAATGACAAATATAACATGTGACGCTAGCAGTTACTAGGGTGTCGTATATAATAAACTCATTGACTCATATCCTACCTGTAGGTACCTGTGGATGAGTACATAGTTTTGCGTAGGGACATTCCTCGAATAAGACATAAAATGAGGTTTCGTGATTGAGGAGTAGCCTCCACCAGACCCTCTTACGGGCGTATGAATCGTAGAATTCGGCAGAAAAAGGAATAATTAGCCAGTAGAGTCAGTCCACAGTGACGATCATATTTCGCCCGTTTAGTGAAACCATGGCATAGTAAGTCTGGTATACGTATAGACTAATTGAGGATAACCATTACTTAGTCTCTAACTATGCCAGGGTTTTACTTGCAGGCTCCGTTACGGCAAAATGTGATCTACACTGACTCTACTGGCTAATTATTCCCTTTTCTGCCGAATTCTACGATTCATACGCCCGTAAGAGGGCCTGGTGGAGGCTACCATAACTCGCGCACGGTCCATCCCGGTGTGAGTGAATACAAGAATTTTCCGTCCGCATAAGTCATGCACGTTGTTACCATGAGAAGCTTTACGGGGTACGCAAAACAAAAACATGAATTATTATTCCCTGAAGGAGGTCAATGACCTCCGCCAGGAACTGATACATAGAATGAATCTCTATTCTACTGGATACACTGATATGTCAATAGGAAGAAATGATAAAATTCAGAAAGAGATAATGGTGCATTATCAGGTATCCTCCTGGTATGTACACTTTCAATAGCCATGTATTCAATATATTCTCAAGAAGGTCTTAAAATGACCACTTTTGAACTGTGGCAGTCTTAGTGTACATGTATATGGCAGAATCATTCCAAGAGGTGACATTACTTATATAAGATCGTTGCGTTAAATCTTAAAGGACATAAGACACCAAAATAAAACATTTTCTTGTTATCTGAAATAGGAGTAGCACCATTCAAGGAATATAAACGTTTAAAACAAATACACACCCTTCTGATGTTATTTAACATTGAACCATCAGAAACCATACCTCCATGGACCCAGCTCTTTATTCTTATCTGATCTTCTCACCAGGTGATTACATTAATCAATGACTAATGCCCAGTCACGACGTCACAATAAACACGGCAGCCGGTTCGGAACCTTACACCATTGCTTGCGAAAAACATTATTTGATGAGCAAACAGTTCTTGATTATGGTGGCAACATTCAATTAAAGGACATAACAATATATATTTTGATTGCTTGCAAAAATAACATTTTTCCAAGCCGCAGTGCAAAGTTCCAAATCGGCTGCCACGTTTATTGTGACGTCACGACTGGTCAAGTCACCGATTAATGTAATTACCTTGTGGGAAGAATCGGGAAGAATCAAAAGCTGGAGGTATGAAGTTTTGAGGGTTCGATGTTCAATACCATTCCGAAATGTGAATATTTTGTGAAAATTTCTATGTTATTAAAGAGTAGTATTATGTTTTATGTAATTTCAGGAAATCGTTAATGTTGATGTCATTGGTGTCTAATGCTCTTTAAAATCCCCTCAATTTCCACAGGAAAAGTATACGTCCATGGGCCAACACCTGTGAAGGCGATCCCGAATCTGACACCGTTTGGCATGAAGCTGGAGACATATCTGCGTATGGCTGATATCTCATACGAGCCCATGTATCAGATGAGCTTTTCCGGTCCAAAGGTTTGTGTGTACGCAGAAATCAGCGGCACGTTTGTAGTGTGACGTCACATATAGCATGTTAATGTTATGACGTAATAAAGATGTAATGGTCACGTGGTCTGCTGTCCGCCATCTTGGTTCTGTTCTGTCACCCTGTTTTTGAGAGCTCCTAATAAAGTCGCGTTCATCTCCGTCTCGGACTTTCTCCCGTGTCTTTAGCTGACGTGAGCTAAAACTGCCAAATTATGTCAGACTAGAGCTGTGTACCGGTACAGTGTACCGATACAGTACCGGGTGCAATCAATTAGGTACAGATCCAAAATATATGAACCGTGGTGGACTCGTATTGGACCTGTACTAATCAGGGGATGGCCACCTTGACAGATAAAATTACTATGAAATTACTGTGGCAGTTCTTTAAAGCCACATCTTAATTATACTCCAGCACATAAACTACGTTTGCAAGGCTGGAGTCAAATTTCCATCTGTGTTTTCATAGAATAATACAATTAAATATTATGCTGTTACCAGTTCAAACATGCTTTTGTCCTTATTGAAAATCTACCATTTTCTGAACAAGTAGTTTAGGTACAGGTTCGGGTCTGGACCTGTACCTAAACCAGTGTACCTGTACCTAAAACCACACTGACTTGGTTTTAAGAAGCATTGTGGATTATATTCAGGTGCATATCAAGTCTTTTCTACAAAGATTATGTCCTGTCGTAGTTAAATGCAAAGCTTTAGCTTTCCGTTTGTACCTACATGTGCAATAGCTGTGAAGATATAACTTTTCTAGCATTGAAATAACATTATTATCAATATTGTGTCTAATCTGAAATTATTCTTGCTCAAACATGTCTAGAAAGTTGAATACATTTTTGATCATGTCTCCGTTGTCAATGCATAGAATGTGATGTATAATATAATTAGAAAGCGTATTTATCAAAATGTACAATCATACCTATTTCAGCCTGTGTTACACAATGTCTTGCTGCCTGGGGCTGATTGTGTCTCCCGTAAGGAGAGTCAACTATAAATTTGATATTCTAAATGATATTGCTAAGTAGAAATCAATTGCAACGTCTAAATTTCTTTAATGATATTACAAAGAATATAAGTATCATTAATAACTAAGATTAAACTCCAATACTTTAAAAAAATGGGACTTACCCAAATTTTCGAGGAATGGACCCGTCTACTTCTGGAACGTCAAGTCAAAGACACGTGACCGTAGTAGCGGGCCATACGTGCCAGATAACTTTTGTCGCCCCCCGTCTCGGTCCATTCCGTGAACAAGGTTGACCGAAAATTTGAGTAAGTCCCAATTTCTGTACAGTGTTGGATGAAAAGTTTAATCTTAGTTAACAATGAATTCTACCAACACAGATGAAGTTCCATGCTAAGTATACGCATCCATTAACGATATAACATAACTTGAGATAAAACGTTTAAAACTTTCACAGGGGAAAATCCCATGGATTGAGTACAACGGTGAAGCCATGGGGGACTCTGGTCTCATCTTGGAGTTCCTGAATAGGGAGAAAGGTGTGGACCTGAACCAGTCCCTGAGTGATGCAGACAAGGCCGTCAGCAGGGCCTTCACTAAGATGGTGGAGGAGAACACATACTGGTGCGTACATGCTACCAGTTTTTTTTCTTATGTAGTGTAGAAGACTGATATTATTCTCTGTATATCACGTCTTTATTTTTATTTATTTCTAAGTTGTTTGTTTATTTCTTTGCTACATATAACTTATAAGTCACCTTCAGGTTCGACACAACATGTGTGTAATACAAGTACAAGCATAAGAAGCGTAAGATTGGATTGCAAGGTTTGATCCACTATTCTGGATCTGGAGCAAATATGTATCTGTTCTGTATTATATGATTGTAAACCCTGCATCAATTCAGCACTGGCTGCCATTGCACGGATACTTTCTGACCATTAAACCATTATCATCATTATTATTGCAACTCTTCAAACCATGTGTCTTGTTGTGTAGGGGCCTGATCCAGGAGAGGTGGATAGATAACTATGACAAGATACATGAGCTGATTGAGCTTCCGTGGATCTTCTTGTTCCTCCGGAGGTCAGCTGCCAAGGACAAGTTCAGACAGATGATGCGGGCTCACGGCATCGGTCGCCATTCCAAGGGTGAACTGGTAGGCATCATCGAGAAAGATCTCAAGGCCATCTCAAGTTTTCTGGGTAAGTTTTTATTTAAACCTTTTCATCGCAGCGATTCATTCAATAATAATATCAAAGACAGAGCCTCCGCATTACACCCCATCCAAGATACAACCCGTACTGAAAATAAGTACAATTTCAGGAGTCAAGAGGACTAGTATCAAGTGTTTTCCCTGTTGAACACAGCATTCAGACTCTAGCCACAAAAACCCATTGACAATTACTGCAGGGAGGGAAGTCTCAAAGCCCTCAGCCTTTCCTGGTAAGGTAGATCCTTGAGGGTCGAGGGGAGCTTTGTGGCCCTTCTCTGAACCTTCTCCAGCTCAAATTGATCCAACCGGAAGAGGGGTCCCCATATATAGTGTTAGCATATTCCAATTCTTGTTCTTGTTGCATTGGTCCAGGTTCTAAACCTTACCTGATGGGAGATGAGCCTACTGAGGTGGATGCAGCAGTGTTCGGTCAGCTGTCGGAGATAGTTTGGACAACGCCTGGTTCCTACCTACACAGGATTGTCACTGTGGACTGTCCTAACCTGCTGGCCTACTGCAACCGCATCAAGGACCGCTATTGGCCAGACTGGGACAAGCTGACTGGAAACAATGCTTAAAAAACTTATGAGAACATAGCTCTGTATTTATATTCCCCTCTCAGGAGGGAATATACTGTTTTTGCTTGCCTGTTCTTCTTCTTTCTTCTTCTTTTGCCAAAAACTAAGTAGATGTGGGGTGGTAGCTCTACTAATGGTATTGCAGAAAGTTATATGTACCGTATGTTACATGGTACGGATGTTATATTTGACATGTAGGTACCTTTAGGAAAGGTGAATACACCTGACAATAAATTATGCTAATGCGACCTAATTTGCATAATTTATGCATAAACTTGTATTTCCCTTACCGTAAAAGCTGCGGATGTCATCTTTGAGATGTAGGTACCTTTAGGAAAAGAGAATGCACCTGGACATAAATTATGCTAATGAGGGCCTTATTTGCATAATTTATGCAGAAACTTCATAATATCCGTACAGTCAATGCTAAGGATGTCATATTTGAGGTGTAGGTGATGGAAGGGGAATATCCTGCATTTCTAGTATTTCTTTTTTATTCCAGTGCTTGTCTTGGTAAAGACCAGGCCACACCTGTTACAGTCACGTTTGGTGGTATAATGGTTTAATGATTTTAATCAAAATTCATTTTTAAAAAAGTGTAATCCTACAACAATTGTTAGATGTTTATTTCATTAGATGCTATCGCAATAGGATATTTTGAACTAAACTATTGGCAAGTTGATAGTCATTGTGATTGTAAAATCCCATTGTCATCCTATACTACTACACCATATTGTATAAGATAGATTGATTAGCCTAATAGAATGTTATCTTATTATGCACCAGTGGATGCCATACTGTGTACCCTGGACAATTGTTGTGCAATAAAGCTATTATTATCATAGCAAAGACGGCAATTGTAGCATTTCTCATGTCTGATAATATCTACATTTACTTAATTCCGAATGCTGCAAGCATGAAATCCCCTTCATTTACGACAATGAAATTATAGTATTTTGCCATTACTTATGCCAATAAGGTATTCATTTGCATAATTCATATCTATTGAATATTCTGCTCTTTCTCAGTTGCATATGTCAATTGTTTGAGGGTCCTACAATGGAATGCAATGGATTTATAAACGTCATTCTTCATTAATTATGCAAATTAGCTCCAGGTTCGCATCATGTAAACCATAGATTTTTCATTTTAGAATTGCTTTGAAATGGGATTTAAAGACCTTCATATTTTTAATAAAAGCATGGTACTGAAAAACGCCACAGATTTATGGTCTTTGTAGGATGCTGTACCAGCATATAAATGTTTATGGAACAATGCTGATGTTCAAATGTTTGCCCCTCCCCTTAAATAAGACACTAGACGGGTTTTATTTCCGGGGTTCTAAATTCAACCACAGTGCTCCTGGGCCGAAATTGAGATGCCTCCATATCCAGATTGGTGCAGAATACGTTTCGTCAATAAACGTTTGGAAATCGTGGTGAGTTCTGGTGGCTTCTTTAGATACCTCTTCTCCTTCCTCGTCGTTAAAGGGACAGTTTGAGATGAAATGCATTTCGTCTTCCACCGTTTTTGACATACAGTAGTCACAAATCCCCCCCCCCCCCTCCCCAGGAAACTTTTTGTACCGACCTTTTTAAATTTCAAGAGGGTGGACGCTGACTCTAATTTGCTGATTGCTGATTTAAGCTCAAAGTTGTCTCGTAACAGTAAATAATTTGCCATGAGGTATTCTGATTTTGGTTTTAATACTAGTTGCTATTCACCAACGGAGTTTGACGACAGTCTCGGCATCGATCGAGTATTTACTTCGCGAGGAGGGCGCATTAAGGGAAACTGACGTCCTGTGGAATAGGGGGATTTATACAGCTGGTTGGAAAGTTATCTCCGGTTGAATCGAGATGACTTGTTACAGTCCTGGATCTCAGGTATTCGTCGCATTTGATGCAGAACTTTAAAGGTGGAACTTCAATGGACTCATCAAGTAGGGTCTTTTTTGACGCCGATGCCAGTTGGTCACCTGACACACGAGATCGCTTTCTGTTACGGTTAGCCCGACTTGGTAAGTATACTGTCCAGGTAAGTACAACTTACCCCGGACCATCATTGACCCCGTCCTCACCGCTACTATCTTATCCTGAGTTATAGGAGCCACCTCCATCCCCACAAGCTCCGCCCCAATTATCCCCCCTCCCTCCTCTTGAGTAACCACCCTCCTCCTCCGATCCCCTTTCTCCATGGCCATAACTCCCTCCTCAACCTCCAAACTCACCCTCTGCATTATAGTTCACACCCCTACCGCCGACTCCACCGTTTACAAAAGCTTTCCCATCCTCACCCCCATTACTCCCGTCAGTGCCACCAAAGTGAACTTTCCCGCTCGCGCCGTCCGTTAAGAGCCCCCCGCCTCCCCCACCGACATTGCCAGCATCCCCTTGTATGGCGTCTTTCCCGTCAGACCCTCCTGAAAAATTAGGAAGACCTCCTGAGCTGGACTGCCCCGCTGTCGCAGTTGTACCCTTCCCCATCCCCATCCCAAAACCTAGAACCTATGGGTGTATGAGAGTCGACATACTGTAGTCTGACTAGCTCAGATCATTCTTACTGTATTTGTGATTTATATCGTCTTTTATTATTATTATTGCAAGCATTGTGGCTGCTCCAGGTTGTATGTCTTGATTAACTGAAACCCATGGTTCTACGAAATTCGACATAGTCTGACTAGTCAGATGATTCATATCGTCTCATTGGTAATATCAGGCCAGGAAGTAATTACTATAATAGTATATGCTCTTCATACATATCACATTGTGGCTGCTACAGGCTATATAATGAACTGAAACCCATGGTTCTATGAGATTCGACATAGTCTAGCTAGTTTATAATAAGATAATTCTTACTAGTGATTCATATCGTTTCGGTAGCGGAAAGTAATTACTATCATATTTGCATTCCATACATATCACATTGTGGCTGCTCCAGGTTATATAATAAACTGATATAGGATATTTGACAATATACCCAGCAATTTGAAAGGCTAAACAATACTACTTAAAATATGTGATAATGCAGCAGCTGACATGTACAGCACGTATTACCCCCCTCCAAGGATTCAATTCAAATCTGTTTATTTCACCAGTAGATCACATTCAAGTCCATGAACTGTTTTTAGGTCTGTTTTTCAAGATACACAAATATATTGCAAAAATATATTAGAGCACTCAAAAATATAATAAGCTACATAAAAGATGAAAGTTAACTTTTGATTGACATGAGTTTGTTTTAAAACAACTATATATGTTTATGACAGAGGCTTTATCTTACATCGCCCTGGTAAGTACAACATACCCCGGACCGTCATTAGCCCCGCCCTCGCCGCTACTGTCTGATCCTGAGTTAAAGGAGCCACCTCCACCTCCACAGGCGCCGCGTGTATTATCCCCCCTCCCTCCTCCTGAATACCCTCCCCCTCCTCCTCCCCCACCTCCCCAGCCATGACTCCCTCCCCCTCCTCCAAACCCGCCCTCTGCATCGTTGTTCACCCCCCTCCCACCGACTCCACCGTTCACGAACGCTTTCCCACCCTCACCCCCATTATTCCCATCTGTGCCACCAAAGTTATTTTTCCCGCTCGCACCGTCCGTTAGGAACCCCCCGCCTCCCCCACCGACACTGTAGACAGCATCCCCTTGTGTGGCGCCTTTCCCGTCAGACCCTCCTGCAAAACCAGTGGTACCACCTGAGCTGGACTGCCCTCCTGTTGCGGTTGTACCGTCACTGTTGGGGTTCCTGTTAGTCAAGTTGTTACCTCCCCATGCACCCCCCGCCACGATCAGCGGCGTGTTGTCCGTCTTGGTGACGAAGGTCCCGCCTCCACCGCCGACCCCATTCAAAGACTTGTTCTCCAGTCCCTCTTGGCCAACAAGTATCTTCAACACTTCACCTGAAGTAGACAAAAAACAAAAACCTTTATTTGCGTGTGGATGTATTGAATATCTATTGCTGTCCAGATGATAACACTTGTGACTGTAGTTATGTCACCGAGAGCATTGATAAAATTCTATTTTTCGTATACCTGCGGAATTTTTATCTAACGCGTTTCAGTCAGCATCTACTATTGTCTATCAGTCACTCTTCAGAAAAGTCATCTGAATGATTTTTGGACATGGCTGAGTTGAATGTCTTTACCAAGGGGCGATTTACGAATAATACGTATCCTACCTTATTTAGAATCGTCAAATAGTTTTGTGTTAATAGCAAACAAATAGCAGAAATAATTGTCAATTTAGACATGTTGCTCAAAAGTATCCATACGGTTCTAGTAATCGTGCGTAGTTCAATATTGTGACTGTTGGCAGTCCTATAGCCTACCTTTCTTCAGTTGGAAGGCCCCTCTGACCACTGCACCGCGCCCTCTGGCGGACTTGGGGTCTTTCACACCCCAACCTGCAACTGAACCTACAAAGAACAGATTTGGATGAGAAACCAAGAACTCCTGTAACATGATTAGCTTATAGAAAGGACGTTGACACTGCTAATACAGTGACATTTACATATATTAACAGGGATATCACGATTGGAATCATTTCTTAGTTCCAATTTACCTGCCGCCTCTATCCTGTAGTTCCCTGTATCTGGTACAGTGAAGTACTGAATCCCGTCCTTCAGCTGCACCAGCTTCTCGTGGTCCTGTCCGCGGTAGTGGGTCCCCAGGCTGGTCGGGCCCAGACGGCCGGTGGTACCGAGGGTCGTGAAACGGGCCGTACGGAAACCTGAGTTTCAAGTTGTCATTAAGAAATTGTGTGTTATGGGATTTGTTGTAAGACATGAGAATGCCTTCTAAGTGCATTTCTTAACCGCTTAGTTAAGACGAATATAAACAAGTTAATGGGATGGTTTTAAATGTATCTTATTTAAAATTGAAATATTTTCTTTTTGTGAACTATAAATATTTACAGATCTTACCTTGCGTTGTCTTAACTTCTCCCAGGCGAGGCTTGGTCATGTCTGACGTCTTGTCTTCCTCAAAAGCAATGTAAGCGTTCTTAGGTAATTTGTCTGCAATATCAGCAAGCTCTACCTTTAACAGATCTCTCAGTCTACCGTTTACTTCTCCACTGACCGCCATGATGTCAAACTCAGACCCATGTTCTACAATGTTCCGTCCGAACTCTGCCGCACTCTCTAATGCTACAGTCGCCGTTTCTATCTCTTCTATAGCGGCGGAGAGCTCTTTACCCCGGGTCATTCTTACCGTGTTAACACAATCAAGTAACTCGGCCTCTTGTTGATTGACCAACGCAACTAACTCCCTCCTAGTTTGCTCTGCTTTCCTCTTGATTTTCTCGACAGTTTCTGTGGTATTTTTCTCTAACTCGGTCTTATGTGAATTCGCCTGTTGATCGGCTTTCTTAAGGTCACCCATCTTCTTCTCTGTTTTCGCCAGAAGAGCGAGTATGTCTTCTTTTGCCTTCACGGCTGTGTCGGCGAAGTACTCGTACATGTGGTCCTTGTGGGACAGCACGGGGCATAACTGACAAATAGCCTCGTTACAGTCGACGCAGTACAACTTCAGTGTCTCTTGTGAGTGGATTCTACACGGTGGCACGGGACGAGGCTTGATCTTAACGGTGTCGGATTCGGCCTTGAGCTGCTCGACGCCGATCACCTGGTGACCTCTGCTGACCTTTATTCGACGGTGAATCGCTACACATTCGTCACACAGAAAGTCGCCACATTCCGTACAGAAGGACTCCGCCCCTGACTTCGTCTCACAGCTACCACAGACGAGACTTTCTCCTTCGTTAGTGAGCTTCTTGTGGACGTCAACTGTGTCCTTCAAGCTCTCCACGAAGAAATTATATTTCAGTTCGGCGACCCCTCCACCCGGAAGTAAAGTCTTGCTGCGACAGGTGGGGCAATCTAGCTCAGTTTTGACCTTTTGTTTCTTCAGAAACTCTACAAGACACTGTTGGCAGAAGGAGTGAAGACACGACAGTACCTTTGGCCGGCGGTAGGGCTGCAGGCAGATCTGACACTCGAGGAAGTCTTCTGAGAGCCGATTCAGTAGTTTCGATTCCGCCATCTTGAAATGTTTGGACTGGAACGTTTTGACTGTGACCGAAACTAGTCCTCAGAAATGAAACGTTCGATGACTAAGATACACTGAACCTCCCAGAAGAGACAAATATCGAACTCTGATTCCCTTATTCTTGATATGCGGGAAAACATTGTAAATAAATGTCCTAGGGACCGACCTGTCTGCTAGTAACGCTAGCTACTGAGTACTATATGTGAATGACGTCACCCTTGCTTATGCGTCTGGTCACATGATGCGGTTGCATACCGTAAAAAAGCAAAGTTTTGTTCCCAATTAAGCAGTATTCTATCAGGCGTACATTTAGAACTATTTCTAGGCACACTGAAATATTTTCAAAGATACTGCATTAATATAATCTCACCGGCACACGATATCATCCTGACTAATTTAAAAAAAAACGATTAGAAAATATGCCATACAGGACAAACTTTAGACTTGAGGGTACCAGATATATTGCTAAAAGAGCAAAGCTAACAGAAAGTTAGCATATGAGTTAAAGGGTTTTATCATCTTAGAGACATTTTTTCTATAATTATATTTCTCTGCACACTGTCAGGAGGGAATATACTGTGTTTGCTTGCCTGTTCTTCTGTCTTTTTCTTCTTCTTCTTATCCTGCCAAAAAGTAAGTAGATGTGGGGTGGTAGCTCTACTAGTGGTATTGCAAAAACTTATATGTACCTTATGTTACATGGTACGGATGTTATATTTCAGATGTAGGTACCTTTAGAAAAGATAGATACACCTGACAATACATTATGCTAATGATGAGTCATTTGCATAATTTATGCATACACTTGTATTTTCCTTACACCCTAGAAGCTACAATATAACCGCCCTCCTGAGTACCTTCCCCCTCCCCTTTCCCACCATGAAGTGCTAAATATGTTTAACCAAATTATTACTTACTGACGAAATGTTACCTATGAGATTAAAAACTAGAGTTCCACGACCTCATATCTTCGCCAAATAATATGAATTGTACCGACAGATGCAAGTACCAAATTCCCGCCATTTACCAATATGACATTACATAGCCGTTTTTCTAAACAAGAATTAAATTCAAGTCTTTATTTGCTTAAATAATATCTATCAATGTTCCCCTCTTCCTCAGTGGCTTGATATGCCACAGGTCTGAAAGTCCTCTCATGGAATGTCAATGACGGTTAGACATCCAGGTAATAGGATACGCAATAAAACTGGATGGATTTTCGAAACGTAGTGAAGTAGTATAACTCTATCAAATATTAGACCCTGTTTGCATAATCAGCATCTTATTGTTGAACTTGGCTTGGCTTTGTCAATTATCAGATTCAGCTATTTTAAAATACCCAACATGAATATAAAAAGTCCTGTCATTTACGAGCAAAGTGTTATTATCTTAGTATAATCTCAGCAATAATTCAAATGAGGTCATTTGAATAATTGATATTTCGATTATAATCGATAATTACTAGCCTCTCTTTCTCAGTGAAGGATGACACAGTTTTCAAAGGTGATTTGTTTTTATTTGTTTCTTCGGCTGTAGATAAGTACAGCCAGGGCTACCAAAGGCTACGGCTATTACAAAGGCTAGGGTTAGCCCTGGTAACTGAAGAATATGCAGACCTTGATACAAGCTTTCACAAAGACTAAAATACGACTAAAATGCATATAAACGGGCACAAACATAGAACTCAGCGCATTTTAAAACATTTCATTAATCATGCAAATTAGGCCCTGTTTGGCATAATTACCATGTTACGTCCATCGTAAGATCCACTTTTAAATCATACCAAACATAACAGATACATTTTAGTCCTGTTTTTTTTTTTTCAATTGCCCAGCTAGTAAGCTAGCTGTTGACCTAGATTCAGGACGCCAGCTGTTGACCTAGATTCTGGACGCAAGCTGTTGACCTAGATTCTGGACGCCAGGTGAATACTAACACATGCCGCGTACTATGGTGCGGCAGTCCTATATATGCCAATTATTACGTCAAGTAGGTCATGATCTGCATAATGAGCATATCATTATGCTGATCATCACCTAAGGAACATATACACCAAATACAAGAATAATCCAACAACCCCTGCTTGAGTTATCCTCCTCAAAAGTTACAAACAAATAGGCCCACTGCAGTTAAAGGCAAGCCGCAAGGGGGCCCAAACGTACATCATTTACTCTCTGCCCCAAGATCTATCTACCACTAAAAAATCATAACCTTAGTACCTGCAAAAAATTCGACCACAAACTTTAAGCGGATTACTAAACTTTCTTCATTTATTATGCAAATTAGTTCCTGGTTTTCATCATATGTATTTGATTATGTAAAACATTACCCAAGCTATTTACATACCAAAAATCATGACGATCCGTCATCCCCTTCTGTACTTATTAGCCTCCAAAGGTTTCAGCAAAAACGCCAACTGCAGGTCCAAACAAGCTGCTAGGAGGGCCAAACTTACACCACCTATTCCCTGTTCTAGACCCTATGTATTGATGAAAAATCATGAACCTGGCACTTCCAGAAAATTCGACCACAAAATTTAAAACTCAGCTGCAGTACCTTAATTATTCGCTAGGAGGCCCATTATCGAACTTGACCTTCCTTTTTAACACTCCTACCTACCAACTGAATATCGTGCACAGCCGTCAACAGCACCTCGAGTTATGCTGGCGACATACAAATTCACACACATATAAAGCCCGCTGCAGTACCGACGGAAAATGCCAGGGAAACCATTTTTGAACTTGACCTCCGTTTTCACAACATCTACACACCTGCAAAAAATCATGAAGAGCCATTAACGTTTCACTTTTTTTTGCCTACATACAAACGCACAAAAATGCAAAGTCTGCTGCAGTACTGTTGGAAAACGCCAGGTAAGCCTTATTTGAACTTGACCTTCCTTTGCACAACTACTACACACCTACCAAAAATCATAAAGATTCATGGAAGTTTTCTTGAGTTATGCTCCTGACATACATAAAGACCCACCCAACAGATTTTTCAACCGAAAACATAATCTCCTCCGAGTACAAGTACTCGGCGAAGATATTAACGACTGTATATATACACTCAGCACAAAAAGTTTGGAAACTTAACGTTGGTCGATCATATCTCCCTTGTTTCTTGATCAATTTCAATGGTTTATGTATCTTTGGTTTATGCAACTTATTATGATTGTAAATTAATGCTTCGTTGGTGAGCTTCTTGTGGACGTCAACGGTTTCCTTCAAGCCTTCCACGAAGAAATTGTCCTTTAGTTCCGTGACCCCGCCACCCGGAAGTAAGCTCATACTGCGACAGGTGGGACAATCTAGCTGTTTTGATCTTCTGATTCTTTAGAAACTCTTCAAGACACTGCTGACAGAAGGAATTGAAGACAAGACAGGACCTTGGGCCGGCGGTTTTTTTACAATTGGCTGGAGTGGGGAAAGTTGTGTTAATTGTCTTTTTTTTCCCAAGGGCACAAAATCGGTAGCGTCAGGGGATTCGAACCCGGGACCCTTGGGTTCTGGGCCGAAAACACTGCCGTTACACCATACTGACTCCACGACTGGGAGTACCTTGCTGGGTATGCTACCTGAATGCAACGTCGCAAATAATGCAACATCTATGGAGATGCTGGTGGACAGGTTTCCTCTACGATATGACGTTTCTTATTCGGTGGTTGAAAATCAAGTACTCGGGCTCTCAATGAGATATGAATTTATTCTTTATCATCCTTCATCGATCCATATTTCATTGTTTTTAGGGGGATAGACATTTGTACACAATTAATGGGGTAAGTATCTATCCATATCATTTCTCAGCATCCAAATATTTGGGTTACCCCCTGCGCCCCTCAAAACCTCCATTCCAACACCCAGATACCCATGTGGCATATGCAGGCATAGTTTACATAGTTCTTAATTTCATAACTCTTACAAGATATTTGTACAGTCATAGGTAGGTACCATTAGATAGTAAGTAATCATTTGCTTGAATACATTAACACTCCATACATATTAATTTCACATTGTGGCTGATCCAGGTTATTTACTAAACTGAAATAGGATTGATGCAATGTAGACTCACAACAACAATACATCAGCAATGTTTGAAAATATCAAATATCAGCGATATCTAAAAGGTTACACAATACTAATTGGATGTGTGATAATGCAGCAGCTATCAACACGTAATCAATCTACCCCTCCAAGGATCCACTTTCAATTCATGACCTCTTTTTAGGTGTTCTTGAATACACAAATATATTACAGAGACATAACAGAGGACTCAAAAACATTACATGTTACACAAAATATTTAAGTTAACTTTTGACATGAGATGGTTTAAAAACAAGTATGTTTATGACAGAGTCTTCGTCTTACATCGCCCTGGTAACTACAACATACCCCGGACCATCATTAGCCCCGCTCTCACCGCTAGTGTCTGATCCTGAGTTATAGGATCCACCTCCTCCTCCACAGGCTCCAATAACACTATACCCCCTCCCTCCTCCTGAGTACCCACCCCCTCCTCCTCCCCCACCTCCTACCCCAGCCCAATGGCCCAAACTCCCTACCCTCCTCCAAACCCGCCCTCTGCGTTGTTGTTAACACCCCTCCCACCGACTCCACCGTTCACAAAAGCTTTCCCACCCTCACCTCCATTACTCGCGTTAGTGCCGCCAAAATGCCTTTCCCCGCTGGCGCCGTCCGTTAGTAGCCCCCCGCCTCCCCCACCAACACTGCCAGTATCCCCTTGTGTGGCGCCTTTCCCGTCAGACCCTCCTGCAAACTCAGTGGTACCACCTGAGCTGGACTGCCCTGCTGTCGCAGTTGTACCGTCACTGTTGGGGTTCCTTTTAGTCAAGATGATGCCTCCCCCTGCACCCCCCGCCACGATCAGCGGCGTGTTGTCCGTCTTGGTGACGAAGGTCCCGCCTCCACCGCCGACCCCAGAGACATGTTCTCCAATCCCTCTTGGCCAACAAGTATCTTCAACACTTCACCTGAAGTAGACAAAAACAAAAGCGTTTTTGCGTGTGCATGTATTGAATATCTATTGCTATCTAGATGACAACATTCATTCGTCATTTGTGACTATCGTTAAATGTCACCGAGAGCATTGATGAAATTCCATTTTTTAAATATCTGTGAAATATATTTAAAGTGGTTCAGACAGCATCCACTATCGTCCATCATTAAATCTTCAAAAAAAGTCATCTAACGTTATAACTGATTTGACATGGCCATGGCTTAGTTGAATGTTTACGAGGGTGCGATTTCGAATAATCTACAGTGTATATCCTGCCTTATTTAGACTAGTCTAATAGCTTTGTGGTAAAAGCAAGCTAATCGCAGAAAACAATCGCCATGACAGGACGCGCGTCGCATGAGCTCCGCCTGTAAGTGTACTTCAGAGCGGTTACTTGTGTAGCAGAGTGTTTTTATACGACAGATATTTATCCTAGTCCAAAGTTATTTATCATATACCAGTTTTAGCGATATTTTGTTGCTTGGACTAATCATGGGACGTGAAACGAGCGGAGACGATGGAACGCCTGAGCCCGAGACTACAAAGCGATACAGGACCAGGTCCGGGAACGCCAAGACCAAGCCATGGAACACACCGGCAAAGAGCATCCCAGAGTTTGAAACGATAGTCGAAGATCACACGGACGCCAACAAATCGAAGGTATGCAGTTTGAAATTCCGTACTTCTCAAGATCGTGTACCGATTTGGATAGACGCTAGCAAAGCCATACTCGACGAATCGTGTGAAACACAAACCGGCTACAAGTTCACATGGAAAGGCCCGCTGCTATCAGTTACAGAACCCACCAAGTCCGGAGATAACAAAATCGTAACCATCCACTTCTACCAAACCGGCACAATCCTCATTCATGGAAACGGCTCAAACTGGTACGCTCGGGAAGTTTTCCCGCAAGTGAAAGAAATCGTCAACAACAAGTCGATTGATGCATCCCGTGCTCAAGATGGCGGACATGACAATGAAGAACCAGTAGTCGACAGAACGGAAACAATAGACAACAACCTTGAAACAATAGGGACCAATCCTGAACATGAAGCGGCGGCCATGACAGCGTCTGACACCAGCTTGGACCAAACTACAACCCCACAGTCTATCAGATCAGACTTGACTCTGGAGAAGGAAAATCCATCAGAACACACAACTCCCAAGTCCCTTAAATCGCCAACTATCCGTAGAGTGCTGGGTGGCCTGGAGAATATACTTTTAAGTCCTTTCTCCAAAGTTCGCGATTCCACTGGGAAGGGTAAGCCACAACAGACTAGCCGACCGCGGCGCGCTCTACCAATCGACGACGACAAAGACAAATCACCACCAAGTGAAAAGTGCAGCTCAGCTCACGAAACATTGTATACATCTCTAGTAGATGAAGTGAACGAATTGAAGTCGCTTGTCTTCAGTAACAAAGTCACGATGGACAATCAAGCAAAATGTATCGACGACTTGAAGGCTAATCTGCAAAACAGGAAGAAAGAGGTGGAAAAACAGGCTCGACAGATTCAAGACCTAACTACCGAGCTACAGCATCAGCGCGACATTTCTGAACGATTGGAAGCTCTTCAAGCACAAGTAACATTACTGTCCAATCAATCTGCCAACACAACGACCAGTCCTGTACACGGTAACCCCCGACAGGACGTTTCCAGAATAGATCGGCTGTATGCAGAGGTAGTTTCTGGCCAAGAATGCTTTCCTCCCGCCATGAAGTTACCGGCGTCCCTGGGCCTAGAGGCACCGGTAACCGCTCATACACTACCGACGACAACCCCCGGGGACAGTACCCACCCACTGACAGTTCCACCGACACACGCAACGGCAAGTCCAGACATAAAGTCACCGGCGACACAGGTCCCAGCAGCTCCCAGAACACCGGCACCGGTGGCCCCCGGCACGGGACGGACGCCAACATCCACCACTACACAAACACGGACAACCCCCGCTACCCGCACCCGGACAACCTCAGACACGAGAACTCAGGTGAGAATTCTCTCTGACTCCCTGTGGAACGATGTAGACCACACTAGAATGTTTATGCACAAGAGCACAAACATAACAAAATCTAGCACTCTACAAAAAGCCAAAGAAAACGCCACCATGTTCCCGGATGACAACACAGAACTGGTTATCATCCATGTCGGGTCGAACGACATGGACAACACAAAAAACCAACCCGACAGCGTCAACATCTGTGTGGAACAGACGTACAAACTGATAGAATGTGCAAAAACATCTTACCCAACTGCAAAGATTGCTATGTCACAAGTCCTACCGCGAGGGAAGAACATGCTCTCCAAGTCCAACCTCAACAAGAACATAGCCGCCTATAACAGTACCATCGAGAAGTCCTGCCTAGAAGACCACAAACTAATCTACATCAGGCACCGACTTCTCTCGGAGGACCGGTCACTCTACAAACATGACGGTATCCACCTGAGACCTGACGCTGGCGTCAGGTTGTTGGGGGCAGACGTCAAACGCACCCTGAGACACCACCAGGACTCCACCAGACAGCACAGAGAAGCTGCTAGGGGACCAAACACACAGTTCAACATGCAGTCCAGTCAATACCCCCTACCCTTCTGGAAAACTCCACGGAACCCACCGCAGATGTACCCGAGGAACACAGCACGTCCACCGAGCCGTCAGGAGAACAACTGGAGACGACAGCCCGAGTGGACCAGCACGCAGGACAAGCGGCACACTGTAGAGCAACTGGTCAACATGCTGACAGACTTTCTGAAACAGTGAACTTGAAACATTGCTTAGTAGAAAATGGACAATAAATGAACACATCATACAGTTCACCGAGGATACTACCCAGGTAAAATTCTCATCTTTCTCAAATTATGAACACAGTTTGTTTTAATACTAGTACGTAGGTAATAATGCACTTATGTAAGATATGCTTACATATTAATTCATTTATATTGTGACCACTATTATGGTGGTAATTATTATGTATTGATTCACTCTGCTCACAATGTAGCCATGCTCGCCGTATCTTTGTTTGAATTAGCGTCACAATGCCAATTGGAAAGGTTGCGTTAAAATTTTGTTCTTGGAACATCCAAGGCGGCCTTAGGCGTAAGAGTCAAGATGAAGATTTTGTTTCCCACTTAGTTAAATATGACTTTGTTTGCTTATAAGAAACCTGGCTTAAGCCAGGGGATAGCTTTAGAATAGAATCTTTTAGTTTTCTTAGAAGCGATAGAAATGTTAAGAAGTCCTCCAGAAGAAATTCTGGCGGCGTAGTTATCATGTTTCGGAACAAACTTTCAAAAGGCGTTACAAAAATCTCAACGAGGCACCCAGATTTTCTCTGGTGCAAATTAGATAGAACATTCTTTGGCCTGGAGCGAGATTTGTATGTCGGGTGTGTCTATTTCTCCCCCGAAAAGTCAACATCTGTCGAAATGAAAAACAACCTTGTTTTTGAAATTTTGCAAGAAGATATCTCCAAATTTTCAAACCAAGGAGACATACTACTCTTAGGTGATTTAAATGCAAGAATAGCATCTGTTCAAGAATCCTTCATCCAGGATGACTGTTTAACCCATAATTTCATAGATATAAACAAAGATATACAGCGCAGGTCAAGCTGCGATAAAATTGTGAACAGGTACGGCAATCAACTCTTAGATCTTTGCTCAGCAGCCAACCTCGTAATTCTAAATGGACGGGTACCGGGTGAACTGTCAGGAAAATTTACATGTCACAAGTACAATGGCTCAAGCCTGGTAGACTATTACATTGTAAATTCAGAGTTCCTCCCCAAAGTTCAATATCTAAAAGTAAATGACCTATCCGTGTTTTCTGATCACTGCTCATTATCATGTTCAATATCCACAAGTTACTCTCCTTATATGAGACCAGCAAATACCCTGGCAAATCCACTGCCAACAAAATATATATGGGACGAGGACTCTAGTGAGAAATTTACAGAAGCACTACGAGCGCCCTCGACATTAACCGATTTACAAAACTTTATGAATATGACTTTCTCCAATGTGGACCATGCAGTAAAAGGAATTACAAACATCATTACTCATGTGGCCGATAAATCTCTCCGAAAGATAATTCACAGGAATAATAAGAATAAGAAAAAGAAAAAGAAAAGTAATCCATGGTACACATCATCTTGTGCCTCATTAAAACGCAAAGTTAGCCAACTAGCTGGCGAGTTCTCTAAATTTCTTTGGAAGCTCGACGTTCGTCATGCATATTATTGTAACCTTAAATTGTATAAGAAAAAAAATCAAGACAGAAAAAAGACTTTTCAAAGAGAGGCAATGGCATAATCTGAGCAAACTTAGTAAAGTAAATCCGCAGCAATTTTGGAGAGAAATTAAACAGCAAAAACTAAATGACAATGATAAACAACAAGAAGATGATAATATAACTCACGAAGATTGGAGAACTCACTTTAAAAATCTTAACAATCTGGTTGAAGATAGCCAGTCCGACAAAGACTTCCATCAACACGTAATTCAAGAAAGGCCTGATCTTCACAATATAATGAACAATTCTAGTAGCGCCATAAAAGATAAACACAATAAGGAACACACCGACGACATCTTTAACAGTCTTGAAAACATCACAGGAAATCCTCTAGACTCTGAAATCACAGAAAAGGAAATCATAGATGGATTACACAACCTAAAAAATAATAAAGCAAGCGGAATTGATTCAATTCTTAACGAAATGCTGAAATATGGAGACACGAAACTTATTCCACCACTAAGAAAACTTTTCAATATCATTCTCCAATCTGGAAATTTCCCACATACATGGAGTAAAAGTGTTTTAGTTCCAATATTCAAAAAGTGGCGATAAATCAAACCCATCAAACTACAGAGGGATAGCTATTTCCAGCTGCGTTGGGAAATTGTTCACATTTGTGCTTAACAGACGATTGCAGCGTTTCCTTGAAAACAAAAATTTACTATCCCCTTTTCAGTCCGGTTTCCGTAAAAACTTCCGAACAAGTGACAATTTATTTGTCCTCAAAACACTAATCGATAAACAGATATCCTCACCTGGGGAAAAATTATATGCTTGTTTTATAGACTTTAGAAAGGCTTTCGATTCGGTTTGGAGAAATGGGCTATTCTATAAAATTTTATCTTCTGGCATAGGTGGAAAGTTCTTTAGCATGATAAAATCCATGTATTCCAATATAGAATTCTGTGTAAAAACTTCAAGAGGTCTTTCAAATTACTTTAAATCAACCCGTGGAGTACGTCAGGGTTGTAACCTAAGTCCGCTTCTTTTCAATCTTTTTGTTAATGATCTTCCAACATTGTTAAATTCACCATTATGTGACCCAGTGTTTCTGAAAGATACTCCCATAAATAGTTTGCTCTGGGCAGACGACCTTGTAATTCTATCTAAGTCAGAAACACGTTTAAAAGAGTGTCTCAAAAGATTAGATAACTTCTGCTCCTTATGGAAGCTTTCCATTAACAGAGATAAAACCAAAGTGATGATTTTCTCAAAAAATGGACGTACAGGCAAAAACCAACGTTCTCCTTTCCAAGTACAAGGGCAGACCATAAATATCACAGACTCTTATACATATCTAGGTATAGACATTACCCCATCGGGATCTTTCAATCGTGCTACTAAACAAATCCGACTAAAAGCTCTCCGCGCATCCTTTAAACTGAAATCTCTATTGGCATCGAACTATAACCCATCTATTACCCTCTCATTGGATTTGTTTAACAGTTTAGTCAAACCCATCTTACTTTATTGTAGTGAAATTCTAGGAACTAATATTCGATGCAGGGATCTGATTTTAAATGGGGTACAGGAATGTCCCAATGAAAACATTAGGAAAACTGTATGCAACATTCTGTCTCCTATGTTAGGAACAAATATAAATGATTTTATTCTCAAGGTTGCCCGTACTGGGAAGAAATCTGATAATAGTGATATGTTAGCAAGTCGCCCTGTTCTTGTTCGTTTCAAGAAGTACAATGACAAGTTACATATTCTATACAACTCAAAAATGTTAGCTAATCGAAATATCATATTAGAGCAACCTACAGCGTCTTATGAAATACCTGACTTGGAATATGTTATTCTCAACTACTGCAAAATGCTACTCTGTGTCCCAAGAAAATCTGTAAACGCCGCAATAAGAGGAGAACTGGGAATGATTCCATTATATATTGACACACAAACACAACTTATTAAATACTGGCTTAGACTACATAGCTTACCCAATGATAGAATTGTTAAGAAAGCGTATGATACTGCAGTAGAACAAGAGCTAGACTGGATTGTTCATGTTCAAGATATTTTGTGTAGACATGGTTTCCAAAATGTTTGGCTAAACCCTGCGGTTGATGCTAAACATTTTCAAAGAACGTTTGAAGGATACGTTTCTCTCTGGTTGGCGACAAGAAATAAGGAGCTGCAATAAACTAAAAACGTATTCTCAAGTCAAGACTGACTTTACATTGGAAAAATACCTTTCATCAATTCATAATAAATCCTTTATAGTTAACATAACTAAATTAAGAATCAGTTCTCACTGCTTGGAAATAGAAAAAGGCCGTTATCGTAATATACCAGCCAACCAGAGACGATGCCCTTCATGTCAAGACAGTGTTGAAGACGAGTATCATTTCCTAATGACATACCCCGCATATACTGTAGATAGACGAAAGTTAATGGAAACGATCTCATGTACAACCAGCAAGCCCTTACCAAAGGCAAACACAGAAATTTTTAATCTACTTATGTCATGCCCCGATACCATATCTAAGCACTTAGGTCAATACATATGTAGCGCTTTACAAAAGAGAGAATATATTGTAACAAACAGAAACGTTTAACATACCAGTGCGCCATTTATGTACGTAGCCTTGTAGTAATAGCTCTCAAAATAGAATAGACTAGTTTAGTATCCATTGTATTGTTTTTCTTGTTATCATTGCCATACATTGTGCCATGTACAATTGTCGAGCAATAAAGTTCATTCATTCATTCATTTAGACATGCAAGTCGTAAATACCCATATGTGCCTAGTAACTGTGCAAAGTTCAACATTGTGACTGCCAGCAGTCCTATAGCCTACCTTTCTTTAGTTGGAAGGTCCCTCTGACCACTGCTCCGCGCCCTCTGGCGGACTTGGAGTCAAACGCACCCCAACCTGCAGCTGAACCTACAAAGCACAGATTTGAAGAAGGGACCAGAAACCGGCAACTCCTGCTGTTTAGAGCTCATGGATGGATTAGACAATGATAATGCTGTGCTATGTAAGTAAACAAGTTCTTACATAAGGCCACAGCAAGTAATTTTTATGGACGACATCAGCGCGCTCATTAATTTTCGCCTGATTTGAAAATAAAAAACAAGAAATTTCATTGCCCTCCGACGGTGGTCAACATGCCAACATGCAAAAATACCCAGTGTAGTTCATGCCCATGATGGTATAATTACAAACTGCTTTCTGCATTTGTTCTAGCAAGGACATTATATAGATGAGGGGGGGGGGGGATCTAGTTTATTGAGCTGTATACACAAGGTGTTTCATCGCATATGAATTCTCAGTGTAGTTGCTTCAGATGATGGTACAACAAGCTCTTTTCTGCATTTGTTCCAGTAAGTCTATTGAGATGTATACACATCTACAAGGACATGTTTACATTAAATCAAGGAGTTTTTATATTATATATGAAACCTCATTTGTTGAATACAGGAATTAAAGACCTGTTGGTCATGATATCATATTTCGTCGCCTCAATTCTTGTTTAACAAGACTTATGATCTCAAAATTTTAAAATATAGGAATCTTGTTTTTTTTGGCCTGCCTTGTTTTTTTTCCGCCCTATCTCATTAATTTTGGAGTCTGTGGAGGATGTCATCCATAAAATTTACTTGCTGTGGCCTAATAAACAAGACTGAAATTAGGCCTTGATGAAGCTCTAATCAAGATTACTATCATACAGATATCTGTCTATAGTTCTTCCACACCTGCCGCCTCTATACTGTAATGTCCGGTATCTGGTACAGTGAAGTACTGAATCCCGTCCTTCAGCTGCACCAGCTCCTCGTGGTCCTGTCCGCGGTAGTGGGTCCCCAGGCTGGTCGGGCCCAGACGGCCGGCAGTACCGAGGGTCGTAAAATGGGCTGTACGGAAGCCTGAGTCTGTTTGAGACATATGTGGATGATGTGATAGAATAATTATAATAATAATGATAATAACAATAATAACTGTATAAGTTGAATGACCCAAAACCAGAATAGTATACTGGTCGTTGTCTCTTTCTCCTAACTGATCATCGAACAGTGTTGACAATATTGAAAGAAGCCTACTAAACTATTTCAGGATATGAACAACAACAAAATTGTTCTTGTTTAATAGATTACATCGTTTGCATTGAATTCTCCCATTCTATAGTCACAATAAGTGTATTAGGTGTTTTTTTATAGACGGTTTAAACCTAATATATCGGATGCAAAAGTGTATATTTTTCATACATGTCTTACCCAGCTTACCTCCGAATTCCTCTGTCTTGACTTCCCCCAGGCGAGGCATGGCTATGTCTGACGTCTCGTTCTCCTCAAAAGCGATGTAGGCTTTGGCAGGTAAATCTTCTGTAATGCCGACAAGATCTACCTTTAACAGTTCTTCCAGTCTACCGTTCACTTCTCCACTGACCGCCATGATGTCAAACTCCGACCCATGTTCCACGATGTTCTGTCCGAACTCTGCCGCGCTCTCTAACGCCACAGTCGCCGTTTCTATCTCTTCTATAGCGGCGGAGAGCTCTTTACCCCGGGTCTTTCTCACCGTGTTAACACAATCAAGTAACTCGGCCTCCTTTTGATTGACAAGTGCGACCAACTGTTTCCTAGTTTGCTCTGCTTTCTTCTTAATCTTCTCCACAGTTTCGGTGACATTTTTCTCCAATTCAGTCTTCTGCGCGTGCACCTGTTGGTCAGCCTTCTTAAGGTCACCCATCTTCTTCTCTGTTTTCGCAAGAAGAGCAATTTTGCCTTCACGGCTGTGTAGGTGTAATACTCGTATTTGTGGTCCTTGTGGGACAGCACGGAGCAAAACTGACAAATAGCCTCGCTACAGTCGACGCAGTACAACTTCAGGGTCTCTTGTGAGTGGACCTTACACGGTGGCAGGGGACGAGGCTTGATTTTGACGGTGTCGGATTCGGCCTTCAGCTGCTCGACGCCGATCACCTGGTGACCTCTAGTGACCTTCATACGGCGGTGCATTGTTGCGCATTCGTCACACAGAAAGTCGCCACATTCCGAACAGAAGGACTCCGCCCCTGACTTCGTCTCACAGCTACCACAGACGAGACTTTCTCCTTCATTAGTGAGCTTCTTGTGGACGTCAACCGTGTCCTTCAAGCTCTACACGAAGAAATTATCTTTCAGTCCCGCTACCCCGCCACCCTGAAGTAAAGTCTTGCTGCGGCAGGTGGGGCAATCTAGCTCAGTTTTGACCTTTTGCTTCTTCAGAAACTCTACAAGACACTGTTGGCAGAAGGAGTGAAGACAAGACAGTACCTTGGGCCGACGGTAGGGCTGCAGGCAGATCTGACACTCGAGGAAGTCTTCTGAGAGCCGATTCAGTAGTTTCGATTCCGCCATCTTGAAATGTTTGGACTGGAACGTTTTGACTGTGACCGAAACTAGACCTCAGAAATGAAACGTTCGATGGCTAAATTACACTGAACCTCCCAGAAGAGGCAAATATCGAACTCTGATTCCCTTATTCTTGATATGCGGGAAAACATTGTAAATAAATGTCCTAGGGACCGACCTGTCTGCTAGTAACGCTAGCTACTGAGTATTATGTGAATGACGTCATCCTTGCTTAAGCGTCTGGTCACATGATGCGGTTGTATACCGTAAAAAAGCAAAGTTTTGTTCCCAATTAAGCAGTATTCTTCCAGGAGCACATTTAGAACTATTCCTAGGCACACTGAAATATTTTTAAAGATACTGCATTAATATAATCTCACCGGCACACGATATCATCCTGACTAATTAAAAAAAACGATTAAACAAATATACCATACAGGACAAATATTACATTTAAGGGTACCACGACACAGCTTCTACTAGTATTGACAGTTTTTGTGGTTCAACATTATATCCGTAAATGTATTGCTAAAAGAGCAAAACTAACAGAAATTTAGCATTTCATTTAAAGTGTACATTAAGTCTCCAATGAATTCAAAATAATCAAAAAGTGAAATTACATAAACCGTAATAATATTGTCCAATAACATAGACATTTGCACAAAATATACACTCTTTGGGTGTTCTGTATCTGTATCTATATAGCCGGTATAACTGCCATTAGGTGTAACACACCAGCTTGTGTTATTGAACATCGAACCATAAAAACATCGTACCTCCAGCTTTTGATTCTTCCCACCAGGTAATTACATTAATCAGTGACTTCTCTCCCGATGACGTCAAAATGAACATGACAGCCGGTTGTAACTTTGCACTGCGACTCGGAAAGAACGTTATTTTGACAAGCAAGCAAACTAAATATCAAAATGTCTTCCAATTGAATGTAATCACGATAATTTAGCACGGTTTGCTCATCAAATAATGTTTTTCACAAGCCGTGGTGCAAGGTTCCGAACCGGCTGCCGTGTTCATTGTGACGCGTGTGTATTTGTTTGAAACGTCTATATTCATTGAATGTTACTATTCATATTACAAATAAGAAAATGTTGTATTTTGGTGTCATAAATACTTTATTAAAGATTTCTATCATCTTTGAGACATCTTGCTATTGAAACGCTAAGGGGCCTAATTAAAACTTGTGACTTTTTAGACATTAAAAGCTCCATTGAATTATATGCATGAGATTTACGATAACAAGACGAGTACAATTTCCAGAACAAGGTATCTATATTACAGACATGGAATTGTGTATTAAGAATGTTGTTGGTATATTCTGAGATATAGGAGCCACCCCCTTCTTCAGAAGCTACAATATAACCACTACCCCCTCCTGAGTACCTACCCCTCCCCCTCCCCCCCCCCCCCAGCATGAAGTGCCATTATATTTAACGTAGTGATTACTTACTGACTTCATATTACCTATGAGACTAAAAAAAAGACTGTGTATATCTCTGTAGTGTCGTTTGTTTCGGTAAGTGTTGAGATGGATGGGGGGGGGGGGGGAGCTATAGGTGAACCCGATATTTGAATGCTGAGAAATGATAGGGGTAGACACCTCAGAAAAATGGTTGTACACCGTTTATTCATAATGTGTATCCATAAAGAGCACAAAAATGTATACATGAAGAATGATAAGGAAAATATCTATATCTCATTGAGAGCCCGAGTACTTAATCTTAACTCCCCCCCCCCCCTCCAATGAAAAACTTCACACAGTGCTCAGATACCGGCTGAAAAGCTGTCCAGCAACACATCGATGAAATATTTCATCGTTTGCGACATTGCATTAATTCAAGTAGCATACCCAGCAAAAAGTAAATATTAGTACTACATGCAGTTACCCTTGGTTAATACGACATGATTTAACAAATATCCAGTACCTTGGTCTTTTTATGCTCTGTTGGGTTAAGGCAGCCCATGCTCGAAAATTCGTTTTCGAGTTCGGCCGCCTGCCTGGCCAGCGGCGCGGCCGAACTCGAACACGGTTCGAAATGTTCCACTACGGAGCATTTCGGGGAGCGCAAGGTCTATAGTACTACACAATCATATATCTCATGTCAGGTGTACGTATGAGTACAAAATTGTTTTATAGGCCATGATTTGGATTGTATTACATTCTAAATGTTTCAATCAAATGGTTTGGAAGTTGTCTCCTCCACGAATGTTGCATGAGCCGCGCCGAGTCCTACTAGCGCTGTTTTGACGGAGGTGTTCAAAATAGAACAGGGGGTTCTATATGTTCGATATGGTGTTCGAAGGGAACGGCCGTTACGTCACAGCTATTGGATTTCGCGGGAGACAACGAGCTGCTTGTGTGGGATGTGGGTTATGACTTTTACGCAATTGCGCGCAGCTCAAAACAACAGATTTGATATTTGGAGTTATCAAATATTACTTATTATCGCTTTCTTATCAAAATAGTCCAAGGCTATTTTGCATAGGTTTTAATTTTTTTTAACTGGGGCGAATTGTCAACAAAAATATGACCCAAAATAGCCGTTTCTGATGTTTTTTGCCCCAAAAAACCAATGTAATCGTCATTTTAAACAAAATAGCCTCGGGCAAAAATTATTCGTATGGGGTTAGCTCTCATTTTGTAAAATATCACGAAGAAAAGTGGTGTTACCGCCTGCGCGCGTAAACCCATGAAATACCCAGCTTTTTTTTAACCAAAATGTGTTTTTCTAACCCAAAATCCAGCAGTTGAAAAACTAAAAAAACCTTTATTCAATGTGTTTTTAGTAGGTCTAAACCTCTGTGAAGTTTCGTCGTGGTGCGACAAGGCTATCAAAAGTTACAGGATATGTATTGATATGTATGAAATAATACTTCCTGGGCCGCCTTAACCCAACTGAGTGGTTTTTATACTGTAAAACCCATCCATGGTCACTTGGTAGTGTACTAAATAATGATGGTTATTGCTGGTTGACCTGGCTTATTATTTTTAAAAAGATCGCTATGGTCTGATGTGTAACCAACGATTTGTACAGAACTCATTATTCTTAGCATTGCAACTCCATGGTTGACAACTATGCCTTTCAGTCAGTCTAATTAATCGTCAGAGAGAAATCCGATATTTCGGTCATTCTAGCTATACTTCAATGGATATTCATTTTGCTTTACATGTTGGTAAATAATTACGGCCGAGATGACGTTGCCATTAGGTGTACTTTGTCCTGTTTTGTTTGTATAAGGTGGGTCATGTAAGTGTGCGCAAATACAGTATATCCATAAATTGTTGAGCGTGTCAAGAAATGTTTTACAAACTTAAGGCTGATCGAAGACCATTGTTCAAGGTGGGACAAACCTTTTGCTGTTCTACGGTAAAGCAACCGCGTCACAAGACCGACGTGTGAAAACAGCAACGCCACGTTTGCAAGCTCGTCATTTGTAAAACCGTTACAGTATACAAGTCGGTCCCTCCGAATTCTGCTCACAACGATCCTCCGAGTTTAGTAACGGTTTCAGATTTACAAACTTCCCGTTCGACATTTCTCAGTCGGGTCTTTGGAATAGAGGATTCGATTTGTTTGCGAAGCCTTGCCTTGGACGTTCAGCCAACCGGAAAATTTCAAGATGGCCGAATCGAAACTTCTGAATCGGCTCTCAGAAGACTTCCTCGAGTGTCAGATCTGTCTGCAGTCCTACCGCCAGCCCAAGGTACTGTCTTGTCTTCATTCCTTCTGCCAACAGTGTCTTGAAGAGTTTCTAAAGAATCAGAAGAATAAAACTGAGCTAGATTGTCCCACCTGTCGCAGCAAGACTTTACTTCCGGGTGGCGGGGTCACGGAACTAAAAGACAATTTCTTCGCGGAGAGCTTGAAGGACACAGTTGACGTCAACAAGAAGCTCGAAAATGAAGGAGACAGTCTCGGCTGTGGAAGCTGTGAGACGAAGTCAGGGGCGGAGTCCTTCTGTACGGAATGTGGCGACTTTCTGTGTGACGAATGCGCCACAATGCACCGTCGTATGAAGGTCACTAGAGGTCACCAGGTGATCGGCGTTGAGCAGCTCAAGGCCGAATCCGACACCGTTAAAATCAAGCCTCGTCCCGTGCCACCGTGTAGTATCCACTCCCAGGAGACCCTAAAGTTGTACTGCGTCGACTGTAACGAGGCTATTTGTCAGATATGTACCGTGCTGTCCCACAAGGACCACAAGTACGAGTATTTAGCCGACGCAGCCGTGAAGACAAAAGAAGACATACGCGATCTTCTAGTGAAAACAGAGAAGAAGGTGGGCGATCTTAAGAAAGCCGATCAACAGACTCACGCGCAGAAGACCAAACTGGAGAAAAATGTCACCGAAACTGTGGAGAAGATCAAGAAGAAAGCATGGCAAACTAGGAAGTGGTGGGTTTCACTGGTCAATCAGAAAGAGACCGAGCTACTGGATTATGTTGCCACTGTTAGCCAGACTCGGAGTAAGGACTTCTCCACTGCTATAGAAGAGATAAAAACGGCGACTGTGGCGTTAGAGAGCGCGGCAGAGTTCGGACGGAACATCGTGGAACACGGGTCAGAGTTTGACATCATGGCGGTTAGTGGAGAAGTGAACGGTAGACTAAAGAAACTGCTACAGGGAGAGCTTGCTGACATTACAGAGGGATTACCTGCGAAGGCCTACATCGCTTTTGAGGGGGCCAACGTCACATGCAAGACCAAGTTTCCCTTGGGAGAAGTGAAGATAACGCAAGGTAAATATACAAGTCACAAAAGTAAACTCGAGTTCCACTATCATGCCTGAATCAATTATAGTTTCAACAACCACGAAAAATATGCCAACATTTGCATAAATTTTGTTTTGGTGTTAACCTTTATCTAGATCATTTATGAAAAAATGAAATTCTTTCTTAATTTATTTGCAACCAGTTGATGTTATGGGCATTTTGAGTATGCAGATGAAGTCCTAATTTGCATAATCTATATTCATTGATGATCTTAGTCAATCAATTGCCCTCCAACAATAAAAACCCATGCAGTTAAAAAAAGGCAGCTAGAGGCCCAAAACATATGATTGTGTCTTTTTTCCTTGCCCAGGAGATTTTAACCACCGAAATATCAAATCCATAGCATGTCCAAAACACGACTATGAAGACCGGACGTTCTGCTGCAGTAACCTAGAAAGCCGCCAGGTCCAGGTCCAAAATGGAGCTTCGTGTTGCCAACACCTGCCCATATAACACATGTCACAAAGACCAATCAACAATCTTCTGAGTTATGCTCCCTGCAGAAAACCCCCAAATATACTCGACACACACCAACACACCAACAAACAGTAAACGGGCAAGCAATTGACCTCCAGCAAGTAATGAATAAATCAATGCTGCTGTTACTAACTCAAACCCACATTGGAAAACAAATAGAAATGTTTTACACTAATTGTACTCAGTCTGCTACACTCTTAGCTACCTCCATGAAAAATGGAGGTTTCATTTTAGGCTGCCCCACCCCCTAGCGGCTTTCCTAGGTACGGCAGCGGAAATTCCGGTTTTGGTATTTTGTTTTCTGGTTTGCAGATAGCCCATTTGCACAGGAGGAAGTGACATAAATTCGGATCACCTAGCATCGAATTTTGGAACTGCAGGGGCGTTAGTGTTCAAATTTTCAGAAAATGATAAATGAACAACGGATTTTCATGATCTGGGGCATGTAGGTTCCTTAGACAGAGATGTACATCACGAAATGCAACTAATGCAAAATTGGAGTTGTTGTGCTCTGTGGTCTATGGATGCTTACTATAGACACCAGATTCAGGAAGGATTGAGACTGTAGATGTGAGTGACTCCAGGTTTATTCTGTATTCCAGCATGGGAGCTGGGGGAGTGAGGCATCATGGGATACAAGGCCCCCTAGGTGCATTTCTACTAGTGATTTACATGAACATGTAACATCCCTCTTTCTAATAAAAGAAAAGATGAAATCTTTTTTTAATGTCCTGTGCACTTATTTCGGGATGTGTTATTGCTTATAGATATTATCCTTTTCTCCGGTGTTGCTCAGTGTTCATGTCTTGTCAGTTCTTTTTCCAATTGCTTCTAATGCTAATGATCTTTGTCAGTTCTTTTCTACAACGAACTTTGGTTACAGACTTTCTTGTTAACGTTGACAACTTTTACAGCAACATAATATTGGTTGATACATATAACAACAGTTTGATAACAACAGTTTGTTTAACTGGTTTCTATACTTTAGTAACATTGTTTGGAACTGTAACCTATTCTAGTGGATTACCAGAGCGAGGGTGGTAATCATATAGCAGAAACTCTGGGATTATTCTGCCCAGATGTATGGTTTTCTGCTTGCTAGTCTATTGCTATTAGTAAGTGGTTAATATAACTGTTCTCAGTTCATAATCAGTCCAGTTTCATAACTGTGCTCTTGGGGGTAGAATGTTGTCTCTGGATTTTGTAGATCTGTTACATTTTGCGCTGTGGCACGTGATGCTGGATTGTTCATTGTTGTTCGGATGACATGCTGTTTGCTGGTTGAATAGATGACTTGTCTGTTGTTCCTTGTTTTGCAAACTTTTGTTCTTCGAACTTCTCTTCTTTGTTCAGATTCTTTTGTCACTGGCTTGTTTCTTCTTTGATGAGGCTTTTTTCTTGTCACAGGCTTGTCCTGAGTTTCTTCTTTGTTGAGACTTTTTCTCGTCACAGGCTTGTCACTGTGTTTCTTCTTTGTTGAGACTTTTCTCGTCACAGGCTTGTCACTGTGTTTCTTCTTTGTTGAGACTTTTTCTTGTCACAGGCTTGTCAATGTGTTTCGTCTTTGTATCTCTGTGTCCTTTCTAATTATCCGATAGTCAGATATTCTTCCTCTGAGCTGCTATCTCTTCTCTCTTGGAGATGTATTCTCATCTGTTCTGTCTTACCATCATTTCTGTAGTAATGTGGCTTACCTCTGTCGGTGGTTGATCTGCTTCCCAGTCCATTGTCGCCATGTTTCCGTTTGTAGCCATCTTGAATATTTCTTGGAAATTTTTTTCAAGGACGAATGCCTATACCGGTCTTTCCACGGCTCCGAGGGCTTTCTAACTCACGATGTGAGGTCGTCAAATACCGTTGCCACCATGTTGTGCTCTGTGGTCTATAGATGCTTACTATAGACACCAGATTCAGGAAGGATTGAGACTGTAGATGTGAGTGACTCCAGGTTTATTCTGTATTCCAGCATGGGAGCTGGGGGAGTGAGGCATCATGGGATACAAGGCCCCCTAGGTGCATTTCTACTGCCTAGTGATTTACATGAACATGTAACAGGAGTACATTTGCATAATTGATGAGAATATTCTATCCAAGCAGTTTTTTTTCCAATTTATGTTTTGCTCCATACAAGCCATGGTCTCGACGTTTGGGTGGTACTGTAGATAGTTTTTGACGTCAGGATAATGTGGTGCAGCTTTGGGCCCCTAACATTCAATTTTGGAACTGAAACGGCGTTTTTGTCAAAATGTTCCAAAGATGATAACTGAGAGATGTAGAAAAGTATATGCAAGTTATGCAAATGAAAACTTAACAAGCATAATTGATGAGAAATCTTATAATTCCATTGAGTTCCATAACCAGACTTCAATAAATGTAAAACATGTAAGGTGTGGCAGATGGAACACGTGCAGATACCCAACATGCAAAGTAGAATCTGATTTGCATTATTAATACAAATATGGCGAGACCTCTAACGGTAAATAATGGCATTTCTGCTTGTGTCACGTGTCCGTTAGTTGGAGATTATCATCACGATGCATATATTATTAGGATGTGTTCATTTGCATGAAATTTACAAAAGCTTTAAATATTTCATGGAGGTATGAGGTCGGCAAAGCCTAGCATTAGTAGCTGTGTTTCTATAGGAAAGCATTTGTAAAACATGTTAAAAACGTGTCTCGAATCATCTTTTTCAGAGACATCGAGTTGAGTTTTTTTGTCACATGTTGGTTACATAAGGATATATTGCATACCTGTATGTGTGCAAAAGTGACAATCATGATGTTCATGTTTACTTGCTGGACATGAAAGTGATCAGCTTCTACGCCTGTTAAGGCACAGCTGGAAAACCTGTGGGTGCTGCTCAAACGGCAGACTCATGTGCGTTTAGCACCAGTAGCTATGGAGCCGCCGAGCAACCGGCAACGGGAGGGCCTTTTAGAGGCACTGCGGCAAACACTGGAAAAGTAACCTTTGAAGATATCAGCCTGGGTTTTGGCAGACTAACCACATCGACATCTACCTCTGACGGGTTCGGTAAAAGTACCTCCCAAACGGGAGGAGAGCTGTTTGGTACTTCAACACGTGCAGCCGGTACAGGGCTGTCGTAACGCCCCAGCAACAGACTTCACCGCTTGGGGCTGCTAACAAGACGGAGTTGGGAGGCTAGTTTCCTGTAGTGCATTGCAATGAATTTGTAACAGAATGTATTTGTTGTTTTGACAATCGTAAAAATTTTGAACACCATCCATGTTTACAACCACATGCAACTTTTGAAACCAGGATATAGCCAGTTTAGAATTATATTAAAGACACCTTGTGCTGCGTATTACCATCATCCTCACTCACACTCACTCCGTCAAGCTCACTCGCTCCCTCGAAATCTTCCCATGACAAGTTCAGTTCAGTTATCTGTCCTTCATCACTGCAGTAGTTGTAGCTCCAAACCTCTGTCAGCTTTGAGCTGTTTAATGTATGTCTTGGGTGGTCTTCCACGGCTTCTGTTTCCGTGATCTGGGTTGCACAGAAGAAGCTTGTGTGCTCATATTCGTACTTAGTAACGAACACAATTGAGTATTCCATTTTGTATTTGAAGGGACTGGACCGCTGACGTCTTCTACAGGGCTGTTTGGAGCCGCCCAGAAGAGCCCAAGTCTGATGGAAGGGAAGCCGACCACAAGTACAGGACTGTTTAGTACAGGTAAGAACATATGCATAGGTATTCTAGATGTCGACTAGTAACGAAGTCTTTTGTCCGATGTATATGTTCTACTTCTAACGTGTTAAGAAGACTTTCTTTGCTTTCCTTTCTTTACAGAAAAAAAAGATTTTTACAGCATGTATGTTGTTTAAAATTAGTAATTGTATATCAGTCATTGACATAGTTTTCCTGGCTATGGTATCGTATAGGAAGAGGTCAAATTTTTATCAAGTAAAATTTTACAATTTCTTGTAAGTTTTTGATTGTCTACGAATTAATATTTACACAATTGGTAGGGTAGTCTCTTGAGATATGATAACTAATTCCCTCACACAATCATTACAAATCAGGATAAAAGAAAAATAGAAAGGCAACATTTGCACAAGCAGATACAGCATATTTCATTTCCATCCCCCCCATGCAAAAATTGCCTGTTCCAAAGTCACAACTGAGCAAAAAAGAAATATTCCGAAAAACACACAAGCCAAAAAGTGATCTATTGCAAAGTCATCCCAGTCCGTAATGGAGGTTCCCAAATTTGACTTCCTATGCAAGAATGGACTAATCCACAGGCAATACTAAACATAACGGACTACTAAAAAAAATTTCTGCCAAAAAAAATGGATCAACCGAGTCCAAATTGAATTTTACAAGAAAAGTCCATCCATCCAGGAATGCACTCTATCAGAAGTATTCCCATGTAGAATGGACCAGTCCAAAAACATTAAAAAAATGTCCCTCTGTGCAAGAATGGACTCCCCAAGCGGTACCACCATGTAAAATGGACCAGTTCAAAAACACATTCACTGAAGAAATGGGCTTTTTAATAATGAGCTCAGTCCAAAATTGAATTTCAAAAAATGTGTCTACCCTATGCAGGAATGGTCTTTTCCAGCACCTTCCGGCACCTCGATGTAAAATGGGCCAGTCCAAAAAATGAATTTTGCGTAATCCCCCCTATCCAAAATTGAATTTGAAAATGTGACATCCCAAGTTTTATTGGGCTCTTTATGAGTATACATTTTTTTGTTAAGAAATAACGAAAAAGTTGTTTCAAAAATCATTTTAAAGGGCTGCATGACAAACATTTGAATGGGCGACTGAGAACATGGCCAAGGCAAACACATGCCAAATCTCACATCATTTTGGTTCCATAGTGACATAGGGACTGAAGATGTATATATTTGTTCTGAAAATGGCCAAAAATATAGAAAAGTAACTCTGAGGTAACGTATACTAAAAGGGTGGCCAAGTCCTGTGTCCATATGTCTTAGGTAGTCCCATACCATATTTGGTATAAAAAGTAGTTCACCTAAGCCAGGAATGTACGGTAAATTGATAAACCAAATTGGCCAATCAGGCCCTTGCATTTTGGAATGTAGTGCTCCCATTTGCTTCAAAGGCATTCCATGCCCCAATCTTTGCATTAAACTCTTGTGTACTTATACACGTGTATACACACGTATACACTTGTTTCTAATTATGTAATAGAAGTGTTAGAAAACATCGATGTGCCATACAGTACCAGATTCAAGTGTTTTCAGATAGATTTCCAGCAATGTTCATGACAATCACAGAAAGTATGGACTTTTTGGGAGGAAGGTACATTAAACAGTTCATTTTTTTAACACGTAGGTTCGACAGGATTTGATAGTCCCCCAAAAGGCACTGGCCTCTTTGGACAGACGCATACAACCCAACCCATATTTGCAGGCGTATTTGGTGACACTGCCACGACTACAACGGCCAGCCCAGGCTTCTTCAAGCCAGGGCTTTTTGGGCAAACTGAGCAAAAGGTGGGTGTATTACAAAGGAATAACAGAAAAAGCATTTATATGAAAGTTTTACGAGATCCGTCAGCAGCAAATTAGAGTGGGTAGGTTGCTTTGCGTATTATGTCACAGGCTGCCAATTGGTTCTCGACCAAACATATACCAAAGACATAAGAAACCACACATACTGCGCATGCTTCTCTGCTTGGTACTCAACACGTATGGAAAAAGCATGGTTGCCAATGGGTTCTCGAAAGAGTATATATCATAGACTTTAGAAGAAGTCATACATACTGCATCTTTGATCAGTAGAGTCCATTCCAAGTCACCGCAAGGGTTTAAGAATAATATTTCTAATGGTTTTGAATTATTTAGAAAAAAGAAAATCTGAGTGACAATGGTACTAAATTTTTCTACAATATTGAATATGACAATTTGAATTCATTTGAATTCATGAGATATTTCGGAAACGTTTTGAAAGTTACTGCACAAAAATTCCTATATTAAGAATAATTTCTAAACATCTATATGATTCTTCGCCTTAAAAAATTATTTACAAAAAAAACTGGTAGAAAATGGTTAAGAATGGTAGAATGGCCATGGCCCCCATAAAAGTAGGTGCTAAGTAGGTGCTTCTGTCTGCTTTTGTATATCTTTTAAATATCCACATAATGAATATTTCCACATTTTTAGAAAACCGGGAAAATATTTATAAATTTGAAATAACATTCAAAATTCAAAAGTATTAAATCTTTTACACGGGTGAATGTAAACATTTGTAAATTATGACAATAACAACCCTATTGGTGACTTTGAATGGACTCTACTCAACATTTATGGGAAATGATTTTCATACATTGTGCCGTCTAGGTTGTCCCCTTGCTGTAGTATCGTCTATGCTTCCAAAGCTGTGTGCCCAAGCGATAATGAAACAGAGACACGTGGTACTCCGATTTAACTTTTAAAGAATACTATTAGGTTATCATAAATGACTGCTTTTTGCCAGTTAATATGATTATTTCATTTGCTATTACATTGCTTTAGGACGGACATTTTGGGCAGCCTACCACACAGACCACTGAACTGTTTGGTGCACCAAGAAGAATAAGACTTCGAGCTCGGAGAAGTAACACCTCCATGAAATCTTAATAAAAGCTGTTGAAGCTTTTTTTTAGATTTTGTCTGCTTGATAATGCAAATGGTTGTTATTAGCATAATCTCTTTAGTTGATGGTTGTCTCTGACGACATTACATATATTGCATTTGTAAAAGGTCTATCCTTTGGTAGAATTTGATTGTAACATGTCAGTATCATTTAGGTCACCTTTACATAGATAATGAATTGTCATTTTTACAATCAACAAACTTACACATGGTAACAGTATTTTTGCTTTAACAGTTCGCTTTAACCATTCAAATCAGGCCCTTCTTTGCACATTTGGCATTTGTTTTCCACCTGCCATATATGAAGAATATGTCACACGCATTAAAGTCTAAGATTGGAAATTTGTAGGTAATAAGCTATTTTGGATCACTAAAGCAGGATGCGAGCGGCATCTTAAACGCCTTCTATTTCTCAGACTACGTTTCCAGCTTATACCTGACTGATTGTTAATATTAGTGTTTTGTGTCTTATTTTTCAGGGGGGTATTTAGGGGCAAACAAAGCTCCTACCTTTGCCATTGATGCAACTACTACAAATAGTACAACGAGTGGACTGTTCGTTAACACTGCAATTGACACTGGAGGGCTCCTGGGTCAAAACAAACCTGTTGGAGCAAGTACTACAACCACTACAACTACTACAACAAGTGGACTGTTCGTTAAAACTGCAACCAACACTGGCGGGCTCCTTGGTCAAGAAAAAGCTGGCTCAACTTTGTATCTAGGTAAGAAATACGTCTTTCCAAAATTGTATTCTCCTGGTCCAGACATGCATAATTATACTTGTGTATACTTGCAGGTTCTGCAGTGTACCAGCAATGCTGTAAAGAAAGTGTGAAGGGTTTTGTTACCCTCTATTGCCCTGTCTTCAATATCTTCCTACTACATGCGTGCCTTTTGGCTTGTGAGGGTCATTGGATTGTTTGGATAGAATCAGCGACAAATTTACAAAAAAAGTTAAAGGTACGTCAAGGGGGTGTAAGATCTTCGCTTTTTTGTGGTCAGCATATGTGATCGTGTTTTGCATCGCCAAGCTATAATTTTATGTTTTCAGTGACGTTAGTGATTATTGTGTGCGTGCTTGTGTGCGTGTGTGTGTGTGTGTGTGTGTGTGTGTGTGTGTGTTCGAGCGCGTTTCTGTGATTGCATGTTTGCATTTTTAGGACAGAATAAATCACTAATTGAAATCATTCTAACTTCTTATTCATAATCAATATCTTTAATCAATGAGGCAGGATAGAATTAGCAAAATCTCTAGATAACTCACGAAGGTGTTCTTACTCTTATTATGGGTTGATTTTGCTCACTCTTCATGACTATATTTATCACATCTCCCTCCCTTTTTCTACCAATCAGACTCAGGTTTCCGTACGGCCCGTTTCACGACCCTCGGTACCACCGGCCGTCTGGGCCCGACCAGCCTGGGGACCCACTACCGCGGACAGGACCACGGGGAGCTGGTGCAGCTGAAGGACGGGATTCAGTACTTCACTATACCAGATACTGGGAAGTACAGGATAGAGGCGGCAGGTATGGAGGGGATGATGACAAATATATGTATGATAGTAACCCTAATTAGGGCTTTTTAATTAGGCTAAAAGGCATATTTTGAACTTGTTGATTATGGAAGAACTCAGTTACTTACATAGCACAGTATTAACATCGTCTAATCCATCCATAGACTCTAAACAGGTTGCAGGCGTTCCCAAGTTTTCCTGATCTCAATTTCAAATATGTGCTTTCTAGGTTCTGCTGCAGGTTGGGGTGTGAAAGATCCCAAGTCCGCAAGAGGGCGCGGTGCAGTTTTGAGGGGGACCTTTCCACTGAAAAAAGGTACGACTATTGTTGATCGCCACATTGTACTGATCGCCACATTGTACCAACTGACACGTCTATTGGTACAATGTGGCGATCGACCATAGACAAATTGCAAAAGTCGATTGCCAATCGTTGTCGACAATGATTTACATCACAATCACTCAGAACACAAGGACACGACGTATATTTTGATATTTTTCAAGTCACCCTTGCTGTTAACAGGCCAAAACACGGGGGAGGGGGCTAACCACAGGCGCTTGTGAAATTAATGTCTTGCTCAAGAAGTAGAACATGAATAAACTTAACGTAAAGCGTTCCCTTCCTGCTCACGTTCCAAAACCATTTTATGACCTATATTATACCAGGTGAAGTGTTGAAAATACTTGTTGGCCAAGAGGGATTGGAGTACGGGGTCGGCGGTGGAGGCGGGACCTTCGTCACCAAGGCCGACAACACGCCGCTGGTTGTGGCGGGGGGTGCGGGGGGAGGTAACAGATTGACTAAAAGGAACCCCAACAGTGACGGTACAACAGCAGCATCTGGACAGTCCAGCTCAGGTGGTTATTCTAATTTTGCACGAGGTTCTAACGGGAAAGGCGCCACACATGAGGATACTGACTACAGTGTTGGTGGGGGAGGCGGGGGGCTCTTAACGGACGGCGCGAGCGGAAAAGTTCACTTTGGTGGCACCGATGGGAAAAATGGTGGAGAGGGTGGGAAAGCGTTCGTGAACGGTGGAGTCGGTGGGAGGGGTGTGTACAACGATGCAGAGGGCGGGTTTGGAGGAGGGGGAGGGAGTTATGGCGATGGGGGTGGGGGAGGAGGAGGGGGTGGGTACTCAGGAGGAGGGAGGGGTGGTGCTTATTTTGGAGCTTGTGGAGGAGGAGGTGGCTCCTATAACTCAGGATCAGACACTAGCGGTGAGAGCGGGGCTAATGACGGTCCGGGCTATGTTGCACTTACCAGGGCGATGTAAGATAATGTCTCTGTCCTAAACATAGTAACTGTTGTTTTCAAACCATCTCATGTCAATCAAAAGTTAACTTTCATCTTTTATGTAACTTGTTATATTTTAAGTGCGCTGGTATGTCACTGCAATTTTTTTTTTGTATTCAAGAACACCTAACAAACAGGTTATGACCTGAGCGTGATCTAGTACTGCTAGCTAAAGATAAACGGATTAGAATTGAATTCTTGGAGGGGGGTTATTTACATGCTGGCAGCTGCTGCATCATCACATATTTCAAGTAGTATTATTTAGCCTTCCAAATATCGCTGATTGTTTTGTATCGCATTAATTCTATATCGGAGCAGCCACGATGTGATATGAATAATGTGCAAATATAATGGTAACTACTTCCTAACCTTATATTAACTTTGAGACAATATGAATCACTAGAAGAATTATCTTAACTAGTCAGAATATGTCGAATCTCATAGAACCATGGGTTTCAGTTAATTATATAACCCGGATCTTTTCAAATGTCGCTGAATGTTGTGTATAAGATCAAATCGCATTGCACTATATCAATCCTATATCAGTTAATCATATAACCTGGAGCAGCCACAATGTGATATGTATGAAGTGAAAATATATAATTACTTCCTGGCCTAGTATTACCTATGATACGATATGAATCACTAGTTAGAATTACCTGAACTAGTCAGACTATGTCGAATCTCATAGAACCATGGGTTTCAGTTAATTATATAACCAGGAGCAGCCACAATGTGATATGTATGAAGTGCAAATATGATAGTAATATTACTCCCTTGCCTGATATAATTTATGAGACGATATGAATCAGTAGTACAGTAAGGATCATCTGAACTAGTCAGACTATGTCAACTCTCATAGACCCATAGGTTCTAGGTTTTTGGATGAGGAAGGGTGAAGTATTTCAATGCTAAGAAATCATACGAACAGACACCCACCCCAGAAACCATTTCATTGCGTTAACATGTCTATCTCACAAGAACAGTCAAGATGTATTTCATAAATGACAATAAAATTTAAATCATATCTCGATAACGAGCACTTGATTCCTTCATTTCCAACCCCAAAGTAAGAAATCTCATATCGCAGGCACCGGCAGAATACCTGGCCGCAAACTCGATAACGTATGCATTTTTATTTATTTATTTATTGGTTCGGCATGTTGCCAGGGTTACCCAACTAGCCAGAGGCTATTACTAAGGGCGAACCCATGTGCGGCCGACTGTAGGTTTTTGGACCATCGCACACTGGGGCATGCCCCTGCTCTTACGTGCGTGGGGTGTGGCTCTCCCCAAACACGGTACCTCCATTTAACGTCCTATCCGAGGGACGTCCCTAACCCTAGATGAGCTAGGTACTCATTTACACCTGGGTGAAGTGAGGAAAGTCGTGTTAAGTGCCTTTCCCAAGGTCACAACATCGGGGCGCAAGTTCGGACATGTCTCTGGGCACAACCCGGGATTAGATCCCGGGTCCCATTGTTTGACAGCCGCTTGCTCTACCACTTGCGCCACACGACGCCACATTATGTGCATTGTGTGCGACATTTAGGCAAGATATCATACCCAGTAGGAAGTAAAGATTATTACGACGTGCAGTTATTCAGCCACTTAAATCATGCAGAAAATAGTTCATTGTATAACAGACATCCAGTAACTAAACCTTTGGAAGGTTTATGAACTGAAGAGAAACCTATGTCCTCTTGGTCTACTGATACGCGCTACTTTTATGCATTCATAATCATTGCTGCCTTGTTGACTTACGGCTGAAAGTCCGACGTGGTCTAAAGGGGCCACTGGTTTGTACAGTACATATTCTTAGAGCTAGAGCTACATTGAGAGAGAGAGAGAGAGAGAGAGAGAGAGAGAGAGAGAGAGGGGGGGAGAGAGAGAGAGAGCTAGAGAGAGAGAATGAGAGAATGAGAGAATAAGAGAATGAGAGAATGAGAGAATGAGAGAGAGGGGGAGAGAGAGAAAGATGGTTAATTAATATTTACAATCTTTGCAGCAACAAGTTGAAATGCGGTTATGCACAGAAGATGATTAAGATAAAGGTGGTTTGAAATCATTTGATATTCAAACCTTACAAACATTCACAAATCAAACTAATTCTCAATACTCAAAACGGCAATATGGTAAATGACTATGTCCTCCGTCATTTTAGTCTGATTAATCGTTCGAAAGAAATCTGATTTTCATGTCATTTTAGCAATATTTCTATGGATTTTGTGTCACAGATTGGTAAACAATGACAGCGGAGGTGTTGATGCCACCAAGAGTACTTTGTCCTGTATTGTTTCTATAAGGTGGGTCATGTAAGAGTGCACAAATACAGTATCGCCATAAAATGTAGAGCGTGTCAAGGAAAGTTTTACAACAGCCGATCGAAGACCAAAGTTCAAAGTGAGACAAAAGTTTCGTTGTTTTACAGTACGCAAAGACATCACATGACTGACGCGCGAAAACAATAACGTCATGTTTGCAAGCTCGCCGTTTGCATTTCCGTTACAGTATAGAAGTCTGTCCCTCCGAAGTTTGTTCACAACGTTTTCCTCCTAGTTATCTCCATGAAAAATGGAGATATAGTTTTGGGTGTGTCTGTGTGTGTGTGTTTGTTTGTCTGTGTGTTTGTTTGTTTGTCTGTCTGTCTATTTGTCTGTTTGTGTCTCCGCACTACTGTAGTCAGCATAACTTAAGAACCTCTAGATGGATTACGATGATATTTGGTATGTGGGCAGGTGTTGTGAAGCCGAAGTTCAAGGTCGACTTTGGCCCCCCTGGTTTGTGACCTTGGTACTGCAGCAGAACTTCAATTTTTGTATCTTTTGACCTGGACGTGCTGTGGTCATGATTTTTGGGTGGCAGATAGCTTGTGATGTAATAAAGAAGTGGTGTAGGTTTGGACCCCTAGCAGCTTCCTCTGGAACTGCAGGGGCGTTTTTGTGAAAATCTTCTAAGGAGAATAACTGAACAAAGGAACAACGGATTTCCATGATATTTAGTATGCAGATAGCTTAGATAGAGATATAAACAATGAAGTGTAAATTATGCTAATTGGGACTTAATTTTCCCCACCTGTCGCAGCAAGACTTTACTTCCGGGTGGAGGGGTAGCGGAACTGAAAGATAATTTCTTCGTGGAGATCTTAAAGGACACAGTTGACGTCCACAAGAAGCTCACTAAAGAAGGAGAAAGTCTCGTCTGTGGTAGCTGTGAGACGAAGTCAGGGGCGGAGTCCTTCTGTACGGAATGTGGCGACTTTCTGTGTGACGAATGTGTAGCAATGCACCGCCGCATGAAGGTCACAAGAGGTCACCAGGTGATCGGCGTCAAGCAGCTCAAGGCCGAATCCGACACCGTTCAGATCAAGCCTCGTCCCCTGCCACCGTGTAAGGTGCACTCACAAGAGACACTTAAGTTGTGCTGCGTCGACTGTAGCAAGCCTATTTGTCAGTTTTGCTCCGTGCTGTCTCACAAGGACCACAAGTACGAGTATTTTACCGACACAGCTGTAAAGGCAAAGGAAGACATACTCGCTCTTCTAGCGGAAACAGAGAAGAAGGTGGGTGACCTTAAAAATGCCGATCAACAGGCGAATGCACAGAAGACCGAATTAGAGAACAATGCCACAAAAACTGTCGAGAAAATCAAGAGGAAAGCAGAGCAAACAAGAGTTCCACGACCTCATATCTCCATGAACAATTCTTTTCATGCAAAAGACTTACACATTTGCATAATATATGCTTGGTCATAAACACCTTTATCTAACTTACATGTTGCAATATTGACAGTCCTATAATTTTCCAATTAGATGAATTATGGTGTTTTGCATTACTTATGCAAAGTAGGAATTTATTTGCATAATTGGTATCTGTTGATGCTCCACTTTCCATGAACTACATATGTTACATGTATTTGAGTCTGATAATGGAAAACACTACAAATATAGATTTTCCTCATTAGCTATGCAAATTAGGTCACAATTAGCATAATTTGCACTTCATTATGTATATCTCTGTCTAAGCTACCTGCATACTAAGTATCATATTGACAGTCCTATAATATGGTGTTTTGCATTAATTATGCAAATTAGGAATTTATTTGCATAATTGGTATCTGTTGATGATCCATTTTCCATAAACTACGTATCTTACATGTATTGGAGTCTGATAATGGAAAACACTGCAAATATAGATTTTCCTCATTAGCTATGCAAATTAAGTCCCAATTAGCATAATTTGCACTTCATTGTGTTTATCTCTATCTAAGCTACCTGGATACTAAATATCATGGAAATCCGTTGTTCCTTTGTTCAGTTATTCTCCTTAGAAGGTTTTCACAAAAACACCCTTGCAGTTCCAGAGGAAGCTGCTAGGGGGCCCAAACCTACACCACTTCTTTATTACATCACAAGCTATCTGCAACCCAAAAATCAAGACCACAGCACGTCCAGGTCAAAAGATACAAAAATTGAAGTTCTGCTGCAGTACCAAGGTCACATACCAGGGGGCCCAAAATCGACCTTGAATTTCAGCTTCACAACACCTGCCCACATACCAAATATCATTGTTATCCATCAAGAGGCTCTTGAGTTATTCTGACTGGAGTGGTGCGGAAACACAAACATACACACATACATACACACACACAGACAGACACACCCAAAACAATATCTCCATTTTTCATGGAGATAACTAGGAGGGAGTTTGTTGCGCTGGTCAATCAACAAGAGGCCGAGTTACTGGATTGTGTAGACACGGTGAGAAAGACCCGGGGGAAAGAGTTCTCTACTGCTATAGAAGAGATAGAAACGGCGACTGTGGCGTTAGAGAGCGCGGCAGAGTTCGGACGGAACATCGTCGAACACGGTTCGGAGTTTGACATCATGGCGATAAGTGAAGAAGTGAACGGTCGACTGAAGGAACTGTTACAGGTAGAGATTGCTGACATTACAAGGGAGTTACATAAAAAGGCTTACGTCAACTTTGACGAGGACGAGACGTCAGACATGGCCAAGACCCGTTTGGGAGAAGTTAAGACAAAGGCATTCGAAGGTAAACTTTCATACACATTACACTTATTAAAACAATTGAATCAGAGTATTGAATGCGAATGATATCATCTTGCACCAAAGCCTATGATACAAAATTCTTTAGAAGGCGATCGATGTTTAATATTGTTATCAGTTTGGATTGTCAGTGAATAGGACAGAGAGACACAGACCAGAATTCAATATCATGGACTGTTTTCGTCTCTTCTTCATTATATTTTCCACATAATCTAATAAGACGTGTATTTCCACCCATACAGCCATTTTCACGGCCCTCGGTACTACCGGCCGTCTGGGCCCAACCAACCTGGGGACCCACTACCGCGGACAGGACCACGAGAAGCTGGTGCAGCTGAAGGACGGGATTCAGTACTTTACTGTACCAGATACCGGGAAGTACAGGATAGAGGCGGCAGGTATGGATCCGGAGGAACTAATTATGACAAACATTTGTATGATAGTAATCCTGATTAGAGTTTCAATGCCTATTTTGAGTCCTTTTGATAATGTAAGAACTTGGTTACTTACATAGCACAGTATTAACATTGTCTAATTCCGCCATTAGTTCTAAACAGGTTGCAGGAGTTCTTTGTTTCTGATCCCCAGTTCGAAATCTGTGCTTTGTAGGTTCAGCTGCAGGTTAGGGTGTGTATGACCCAAAGTCCGCCAGAGGGCGCGGTGCAGTGGTCAGAGGGACCTTCAAACTAAAGGAAGGTAGGCCAGAGGACTGCTGGCAGTCACAGTGTCGAACTATGCACAATTACTAGGCACATATGGTTATTTCCGACTTGCATGTCTACATTGACGAGTGTTTTCTGTGATAAGCTTGCTTTTATTAAAGAGCTAGCCTAAATAAGGTAGGATAAGCACTGTAGATTATTCGAAATTGCCCCTTCGTAAACATTCAACTAAGCCATGGCCATGTCAAATCAGCTAGATGACTTTTTCTGAAGATTTAATGATGGACGATATCGGATGCGCTGTCTAAAACGCTTTAGATATATTTCACAGGTATATGAAAAATTAAATTTCATCAATGCTCTCGGTGACATTTAACGATAGTCACAAATGATGTATCAATGTTGTCATCTGGACAGCAATAGATATTCAATACATGCAAACGCAAATAAAGGTTTCTGTTTTTGTCAACTTCAGATGAGGTGTTGAAAATACTTGTTGGCCAAGAGGGACTAGAGAACAAGTCCAGCTGCACTGTCGGTGCTGGAGGCGGGACCTTCGTCACCAAGGCCGACAACACGCCGCTGATCGTGGCGGGGGGTGCAGGGGGAGGTAACAACTTGAGTAAAAGGAATCCCAACAGTGACGGTACAACCGCGACAGCAGGGCAGTCCAGCTCAGGAGGTCGTCCTAATTTTGCAGGAGGGTCTGACGGGAAAGGCGCCACACAAGGGGATGCTAACAGTGTAGGTGGGGGAGGCGGGGGGCTCTTAACGGACGGCGCGAGCGGGAAAAATCACTTTGGTGGCACTGATGGGGATAATGGCGGAGAGGGTGGGAAAGCCTTCATGAACGGTGGAGTCGGTGGGAGGGGGGTGAAGTACAACGCAGAGGGTGGGTTTGGGGGAGGGGGAGGGAGTTCTGGTAATGGTGGTGGGGGAGGTGGAGGGGGTGGGTACTCAGGAGGAGGAAGGGGGGATAATATATATGAAGCGTGTGGAGGAGGAGGTGGCTCCTATAACCCAGGATCAGACACTAGCGGTGAGAGCGGGGCCAATGACTGCCCGGGCTATGTTGTACTTACCAGGGCTATGTAAGATAAAGCCTCTTTCATAAACATAGCTGTTTTAAAACCACCTGTTTTTAGTACGCTGTTACGTCACTGTAATATATCTGTGTATTCAAGAACACCTAAAAACAGGTTATGACCTGAGCGTGATTTACTGCTGAAATAAACGGATTAGAATTGAATCCTTGGAGGGGGGGTAATTAGTTTTGTCACCTGCTGCATTATCACGTATTTCAAGTTGTATTATTTAGCCTTTCAAATCTAGCTGATTGTTGTGTATATTGCCAAATATCGCATTGCACTATATCAATCCTATATCAGCTTAGGCCACAGCAAGTAATTTTTATGGATGACATCAGCGCGCTCATTAATTTTCGCCTGATTTCGAAATAAAAAACAAGAAATTTCATTGTCCTCCGACGGTGGTCAACATGCCAAAAATTGGCAAATATGTCGTAAACGTTGACAATCTAAGGTGTTTCATTGCAGTGTACCCAGTGTAGTTCCTGCCCATGATGGTATAATAACTGTTTTCTGTATTTGTTCTAGCGAGGACATTATATAAATAATGGGGGGGGGGGGGGAGACTAGTTAATTGAGCTCTATACACAAGGTGTTTCATCGCATATGAATACCCAGTGAAGTTGCTTCAGATGATGGTACAACAAGCTCTTTTCTGCATTTATTGTGGTTAGTCTATTGAGATGTATACACATCTACAAGGACATGTTTACTGTTGAATCAATGAGGTTTTATATTGTATATGAATGAATACAGGACTAATACATTGGTTGAATACAGGACTAAAAGACCTGTTGGTCATGATATTATATCTCGTCGCCTCAATTCTTGTTTAACAAGAATTATGATCTCAAAATGTGAAAATATAGGAATCTTGTTTTTTTTGGCCCGCCTTGTTTTTTTTTCGCCCTATCTCATTAATTTTGGAGTCTGTGGAGGATGTCATCCATAAAATTTACTTGCTGTGGCCTTATTATATAACATGGAGCAGCCACAATGTGATATGTATGAAGTGAAAATATGATAGTAGTTACTTCCTTGCCCGACATTACCTATGAGGCGATATGAATCAGAAGTAAGAATCAACTGGACTAGTCAGACTATGTCAACTCTCATAGACCCATAGGTTCTAGGTTTTGGATGGGGAAGGGTGAATTATTTGAATGCTAAGAAATTATGCAAACAGATAGTCACCACAGAAACCCTTTCATTGCGTTAACATTGTCCATCTCCCAAGAACAGTCAAGATGTATTTCATAAATGAAAATAAGAATTAAATCATATCTGATTGGGAGCACGTGCACTTGATTCCTTTATTTTCAACCACCGAATAAGAAATCTCATATCGCAGGCACCGGCAGAAAACCTGACCGGCAACTCGATAACTTGTTGCATTGTTTGCGACATTTAGGTAAGATATCATACCCAGTAGCAAGTAAAGACTAGTATTAGGTGCAGAGAGTGAACGAGAGAGATAGAAACAGAGAGAGAGAGAGAGAGACAGACAGAGAGAGAAAGAGAGAGATGGTTAATTAAAATACCAATCTTTGCAGCAACAAGTTGAAATGCGGTTATGTACAGAAGATGATAAAAATAAAAGGTGGTTTGAAAACATTTAATATTCAAACCTTACAAACATTCACAATTCAAACTAATTCTCACTTCTCAACTGAACGGTTAATGACTATGCCCTCCATCATTTTAGTCTAATTAATCGTTAGAAAGAAATCTGATTTTTTTTGGGTCATATTAGCAATGTTTATATTAGACATTGTATCACAGATTGGTAAACAGTGGCGGCGGAGGTGTTGTCACAATCAAGAGTACTTTGTCCTATATTGTTTGTATAAGGTGGGTCATGTAAGAATGCACAAATACAGTATCGCCATAAATTTTTGAGCTTGTCAAGGAAAGTTTTACAACAGCCGATCGAAGACCAAAGTTCAAAGTGAGACAAAAGTTTCGCTATTTTACAGTACACAAAGGCATCACATGACCGACGCGCGAAAACAATAACGTCCTGTTTGCAAGCTCGCTATTTGCATTTCCGTTACAGTATAGAAGTCGGTCCCTCCGAAGTCTGCCACACAACGTTTTCCTCCTAGTTTTGTAACGGTTTCAGATTTACAAACTTCCCGTTCGTCATTTCTCAGTCGGTATTTAGAGTTAATTTTGGAATAGAAGATCCGATTTGTTTGCGAAGCCTTGCTTTGGACGTTCAACCAACCAGAACATTTCAAGATGGCGGATTCGAAACTTCTGAATCGGCTCTCAGAAGACTTCCTCGAGTGTCAGATCTGCCTGCAGCCTTACCGCCAGCCCAAGGTATTGTCTTGTCTTCACTCCTTTTGTCAGCAGTGTTTAGAGGAGTTTCTGAAGAAACAAAAGGTCAAAACTGAGCTAGATTGCCCCACCTGTCGCAGTAAGACTTTACTTCCGGGTGGCAGGGTCGCCGAACTGAAAGATAATTTCTTCGTGGAGAGCTTGAAGGACACGGTTGACGTCCACAAGAAGCTCAATAATGAAGGAGAAAGTCTCGTCTGTGGTAGCTGTGAGACGAAGTCAGGGGCGGAGTCCTTCTGTACGGATTGTGGCGACTTTCTGTGTGACGAATGCGCCACAATGCACCGCCGTATGAAGGTCACAAGAGGTCACCAGGTGATCGGCGTCGAGCAGCTCAAGTCCGAATCTGACACCGTTAAGATCAAGCCTCGTCCTCTGCCATCGTGTAGGATCCATATCCAGGAGACCCTAAGGTTGTTCTGCGTCGATTGTAGCGAGACTATCTGTCCATTGTGTATCGTTATGTCCCACAAGAACCACAAATACGAGTACTTAGCCAACACAGCCGTGAAGGCAAAAGATGACATACTCGCTCTATTGGCGAAGACAGATAAGAAGTTGGTCGATCTGAAGAATGCTGATCAACAAGCGCATGCACATAAGATCGAGTTGGACAAAAATATCGCAAAAACTGTTGAGAAGATAAAGAGGAAAGCAGACCGAACTAGGAAGCAGTTGGTTGCGTTGGTTGATCAACAAGAGATCAAGCTACTAGATTATGTAAATACACTGAGAATGACTAGAAGTAAGGAGTTCTCTAGCGCTATAGAAGAGATAGAAACGGCAACTGTGGCGTTAGAGAGCGCGGCAGAGTTCGGACGGAACATCGCGGAACATGGGTCGGAGTTTGAGATGATGGCGATCAGTGGAGAAGTCAACGGTAGACTGAAAGAACTGCTACAGTTAGAGCTTCCAGACATAACAGATGACTTACATGCAAAGGCCTACATCGTTTTTGAGGAGGAAAAGACGTCAGATATGGCCAAGCCTCGCTTGGGGGAAGTACAGACAATGCAAGGTAATATATATATATATATATATATATATATATATATATATATAGATTTAGTCCCAAACGTAAGAGTCACAAAGTAAATATCCCCATTTTAGATGAGATACATTCGTCAACACTATTGTATTAACGTATTTAATTTTTTTTCTTCAATATCAAGGCGCACATGTTCTTCTTGGCAACCTGAAAGTAAAGTAGTAAACTCTTACAAACAGCAATATATAGACCCCTCCAGAAGACTATATCATGGACTGGTTTTCATCACAAGACATATCTATATGTGTTGTTTAGACATATCTTTCACATTCTTTTTTTTTTCACTCAGGTTTCGGTACAGCCCGTTTCACGGCCCTCGGTACCACCGGCCGTCTGGGCCCGACCAGCCTGGGGACCCACTACCGCGGACAGGACCACGAGGAGCTGGTGCAGCTGAAGGACGGGATTCAGTACTTCACTGTACCAGATACCGGGCAGTACAGGATAGAGGCGGCAGGTATTTGATAGGTTAATCAAACACCTTCTGTACGTCATGGTAGAACATTGGATAGTTAAACAACACCGTAGTAGCGTTGTCTAATCCTTGTATAGAATCTAAACAGGTTGTAGTTCCGGGTATCTGATCCTGATTTCAAATCTGTGCTTTGTAGGTTCTGCTGCAGGTTGGGGTCGATGGGCATTTGACGACAAGTCCGCCAGAGGGCGCGGTGCGGTTGTCAGAGGGACATTTCAACTGCAAAAAGGTAGGATCATGGTCGATCACAACATTGTACCTCTTTCCATTTGCGGTGGCCATATTGAATTTCCCGGGGTCAGCTCGGGGTCATGCACCAAAACGAGTCTTTAGCTGACTCATCATAGACTCATTTTACTCCCATATACAAGGTATACCATTATCGGTGGTACATTTCGCCCCTCTTAGATGAACTGCTCTAATATATGTGCCTTTCATATCTAGAGAATATTGTTGTGATCATTTGGACTTATTTTTGGCTAAATTTGTATTCATTTTTTACAGTTATTGACGGATAACTTGAAGACATTGTCTACATTTGTATATCCTCCATTTGTACTCTCCATCGGTAACCGAGCTATGATAGCTTTTCTAGTAGAATTAAACCATGCAATATATGGAAATACTAGACTTGCATCTTTGTGGGTAAAAAAATTAGAAGACATTTGGCATTTGTTCCAACAATCTGTATGAGTGGGAACCATGAACACAGAAAGGGGAGGCAACTACGGGCAGTTCTAAAAGTTAATATATTTTTCTAGTAGAACATGTTACTACGTTATATAAGTAATTCATATAAGTAATCTAAAAGCATTCTCTTCATACAACTCAAGTAAGCTATGTCCAACAATCATTTAGATGAAACTACTGCTTTTCCCCTTATGGAGAATGACAATTCATCAACGCATATCTTTTAGATGACATTAAGATGGTCTGAACAAGCGCATTGATGCTGTCACGTACACCACACGTATACAACATCATATGTACAACAGTCACATGTGCACAATGTCCTGCAAAAAAATTCATTTTTGTGGCCCACATCAGGTGAGGTGTTGAAGATACTTGTTGGCCAGGAGGGGTTGCAGAACAAGTCCCACCATGGGGTCGGCGGTGGAGGCGGGACCTTCGTCACCAAGACGGACAACACGCCGCTGATCGTGGCGGGGGGTGCTGGTGGAGGGGATGACATGTACGGTAGGAATCCCAGCAGTGACGGTACAACAGCATCAACAGCAAAGTGCAGCTCAGGTGGTCGCTCTTCTTTTGCCGGAGGATCTGATGGCAAAGGTGCAACACAAGGGGATAATGACAATGTCGGTGGGGGAGGCGGGGGGCTCTTAACGGACGGCGCGAGCGGGAAAGTGCACTTTGGTGGTACTGATGGAAATTTTGGGGGTGAGGGTGGGAGAGCGTTCGTGAACGGTGGATGCGGTGGTAAGGGTGTGCAAAGCAATGCAGGGGGTGGGTTCGGAGGAGGGGGAGGGAGTCATGGCTGTGGAGGTGGAGGAGGAGGAGGGGGTGGGTACTCAGGAGGGGGAAGGGGGGATAATTCACGCGGCGCCTGTGGGGGTGGAGGTGGCTCCTATAACTCAGGATCAGACACTAGCGGTGAGAGCGGGGCTAATGATGGCCCGGGGTTTGTTGTCATTACCCGGAAAATGTACTTACCCACCGGTAGGCAGAGTAGTCGGATCAGAAAGCGCTCTCGTGTGTCAGGTGAACAACTAACATCGGCGTCAAAAAGCACTCTAATTGCTGAGTCTACTCAAGATCCGCCATCGAAACTCTGCTTAACTTGTAACGAATCCCTGTCATCCCGGACAGTACATGTATCAAATCCTCTCCATCCTACCAAAGATGACGCTCAAACCAGTACAAATTCCCCTCGTTCCACAAGACGTCGGGTCCCCGTATTGCGCCCTACTCGCCGAGTAAACACTCGATCGATGACGAAACAGTCGTCAAACTCCGTTGGTAAATAGCAACTAGTATAATATATGCCTGGATCTCCTCATGTTCTGGTGTTCATAGGTTTTTTAATGGAAGGTATGATGTTCAGCATGTTTTTGTAATAATAGATCAACTGGGGTTGGTTGAAAACCCTTTTCAAAGCTAGACTGCTAACACACTCTCACCAGTACGAAATCGGACACCACGTAATTAAGTGCGTCATCTGTCACCGACCTGTGTGCCGGGATGCCGGACCTACTAACAAGGTATAGAGTGACAGGCGGGCGTTCCCCAGGGTTTTCACGGACGGATTGCAGAAATTCCTGTGGAATTATGGGAATTCTTGCAAATCTGGCGTAAAGTATACTATTAGGCTCGCTCCTAAAGCTTCGCTAAAATGGTCCAGCTCGGTCTCCTGAAACTTCGTTGCTCGACATGGATAGAATTGCTAACGTACTAAACATGTCTTTAGTTTCAACTGGTTAGAACCAAGTCTCTACAACATCATGTTGTCTATAACTCTAGAATTGTCATGATTATTCCCAAAAAGGATGTCGAATGCTGTGTAGTTTTTTTACAGAGATGGAGACAGATAATGCTGATGTTTTACTGAGAAATAATGTTAATAAACATATGCATTTTTCCACTTGAACACGTGTGCGATCCTGCAACGTGGAGATATTTGAGTTTGACTTTTATTTAGATCCACAATTAGCCTCATATATGAGGCTATTCGTCCTGTGGTCTACACATTCATATCTACACATTACAATTAAAACATTCAAAGGCATACAAATTAACAGTAAAGGACAAAAATAACATATTTCCTTAAGAGTAATAATTATAGTCCAATTATTTGCTAATTGCTGCCGGTGTTGTTCCACAACTGAGACATTCTGTACAGAAAGCGCTTTTTATATGAGATATTATGAGAGAACTATTTCACAATGAATGTAACCATCATGAAGAACGATAAATGAATGAGCTTTATTATACATTATAGTATAGCTCAAATCACTAATTATACGTATATTAATTATTCACACTCTACCTATATGCCACGTGGGTTTCTAGGTGTTGGAATGGGGGTTGGGGGGGCTGGAGTGAACCCATTTTTTTAATGTTAAGAAATAATGCGGACAAATAGAAAATACCCCAGAATATACGCCTTTACATTGTTGGTTCGTTGTATAAAACTGTTTTCCATTAATGATAATAAAGGATGAATTCATATCTCATTGAGAGTCCGTGTTCTTGATTTTCAACCTCCAATAGAAATATATATATATAGATAGATAGCTTCTAAAGTTACGCTGTTAACATACAAACACACTCAGACCATGCACTCCACCATGGCAGAACTCCTGGCGAAAGTAATAAACACAGAGTTTTATCTGAAGACTTAGCTAACAACCCCCCACCCACAGTTACCTAATCCAGCTTCTGCATACATTTTGTAGCTGGGACTTTCCGACATGTTATACCGCCCAGGACAATAGCCTGCCATGTCTTTCATTGGTCGATTGGAAACAAGACACCTGTTGATACAAACGTCACGGCCTGGTGAAAGGCTGTCTGTCCTCATCCGACGACAAACAACCCCGACTAGCCGTGTGTGACGGCCTGCGAGCGCACCTGGCTTCATGTGGTGAGTACTAACACTACGTTTAACTCTTATCTTATGTCCAAAACAATCTGAAGAGTGTTAAACAGCGAGTAAACAACCATTCTAGACAACAGTGTTTCATACAGTTTAGGTAAATTGGGAGTTCTGGCGCAGGTAGACATGTTTTGAACAGGTTGGTTTGGAAAACGTCCCACAAGGAAGTAAATTCCTTCAAAAGTCAAGTTTGTTACTGTATATAAGAGGTAGAAACTTAAGGTAGTTTGCATAATCTGTACATGGCACACACAGTGTATGGACTTGAGCACTGGTACAGACATTTGGAGTTGAACGGAGAAATGCGTCGTCTGGAAAGTGGATTTCTTTGAACGATACTTTCCTGTGGAAACACTTTTCCATATGATCGCTGGTATGACATTTTTCTTGCATGGAGACCTTAGTACATTTCCATAATCTTCGTTCTACATTTTGTAAGTATGTATCTTTGACATAGATGCTTCGTTTCAAGAGATACTCTGAACTTTATTCCGTAAATTTGTGGTCAAAACATTAAGTGGAGAACATCTTCCCCGCTATTATCCTATTCTTAAGGTCGCTTTTCTATATGGAATTGTAAATTTGCATTTTTAAGCGATAACCATGTTTACTCTAAACATTTTTATTTGATAGGCGGTTCCCTTCTTTGTGATATTACTTTTAGATGAGACGAAATATCGATTTATTCGATGTAAAACTCGCTTAATAATTGATAATATGTCAGTAGGTCGGTTATGTACTAAATTATTAATCAAAAGGAAACGTCTTTGTTTCTGTCATAAACGACAATTCTTAAAACAGAATAGACGGTCATGATTAGAAGTCTACACGTGTATGAGGAATATATGTCCGTGAAGTTAACTCAGACAAGGGTAAACGTGAAATTTACATATTACAGTTTTTTTTACAGATTCAAACGTTTTGAAACAGTGGTACAAATAGGTCACTAATCAAATCGTAACAAGCTCGCCCCTAAAGCTTCGCTAAAAATCTAATTCATTACATTCTAGCCAACAACACGTCTAAAACTAAAACAGTCTTCGTATCTCTAATCTTAAAAAAGTGACTACTTGAAGTTTTAAGTGGAAAGTATCTAACATTCTCAACGTGTAGTCTGATGGTACGACTTGTTTACGTTTACATATATAACGTTATATACTACGCGGTGGTCCGTTTGCTGTATATATGGGAGTCGATTGTCGCAAAAGTAAGCACGTTTAATAACAAAATCTACATAATTTCTCTTAAAATGTGATCAAAAGTATTCCTGTTGGGAAAGCAAGGTCTAGAATATGTGATTTAGTTGACAATTCGTCCAACATTTGGAGCGCAACAACGTATTTTTCTCGTCGATCGTTTCCTTCTTAGTATCGGGTTACCTTCGTCGAAATCATTTGCATACGTGCACAATAGACCGGATGACGTAACGTTACAGAGAGTGTGGGGAACATTGACCTTGTAACAGTAGAACCGTTGAAGAAACAAGTCGGCCTGTTTACACTAAGAAAATTTTAGAGATTATCAGTGTGGAGTCATGTGTTGAGAATCGCTGTCATGATTTGTTGATTTTACCAGATAACGTCCAGTGGTGACATTATTCTATTCTTTGCACAATTATACCTTTCTCTCAACAGGAAAAGAGCGGACGTTGACACTATGTTAGTGTTTGCTCAGTCCCCGGTTTTCCCAGAAAAAATACAAAGGCTTTCTCGGTCGGCAACACTGTGTACACTGGAGATATACCGCTGTGTGAGCACTGTTTATGTTACACCGGGCGCGGTAAAACCTTACCGTATCACAAATGCACCTGTTTACGGCGAAAGGACGATCTTATACGGGTTTATGGTATGATATTGCTCGGTAGAAATGTGAACTGTTTTGCGCTCACTACTGCAGTACTTGGCAACAAGAACTAGTAGAGTGAAGTTAAGAACTATACATGTACAGTTTTTTGGGTGGGGGAGGTCGAATTGTATTGTGCACTTGTACTGGTGGGACCACTGTCTTTGTTTGTCACTTATTCTTTTAACATGTTAACTGTCTTTTTTTTAAATTTCTCTATGCAGATTAACGCACACACTGAGACAGGATGAGGTATAAAGACGCACTCGTGTACCCTCTGCTGGTCATACTTCTACTAGCGCCAGGTAAGAACTGAATTTATACTAACGACTCATTGGGAACTTTGACAGAAACATGAAAAAGATAAGAATGAAATTCGGTCGATTTATTCAATTATCCTTGGCATAATAACATACTATCCCATATGCGAACTTTTCGTGATTTGTACTCGGTTTGAAGTGTGTTTTTTTTTTTATTGAACAAAGTCCACTGTGTTGCAGTTTTCTGTGAAGAGAGTGATGAACACAGTAGTGACGCAAGCAGTTCGGAGGACCACAGCAGTGACGAAAGTTCGGATGAACATGACAGTAGCGACAGTAGTTCAGAAGAAAACCGCCAGGAGGCGTTAGTGATATGGGCGGAGCAAAAGATCGGCCAGGGCGGCCCGTGGTTCCACGGACCTACCATCATCTCCTCGACCCTACAGTCCCTCCCGGCAGGGGCGGCTGGGGCAGACACGGACCCCGACGAACTTCTGACCCTCACCCCGCCACGGTGGGAAACTTACTTATATATAAAGGCATCCAGAGCATTTATGAGGCTGGAAACCTGAATCTAAAAAAACTCCAATTTCTAGTCATTCCTACACATAGTGATTTGCAATAACATTACATATCGACATTATAATATCAAAGGAGCAAAGATACAATGCCGTTTTGTGGTGAGAACTGATAGAAAATCCAAGCCCTAATAGACTGATCCTGACTGTCCATCACAATTAGCGGTTCGACCAATGAGAGAGAGACTGCATGTCCGTCAGATATTTATGTTACTATCTAATGTTGTCTCTCCGCTTTTCATAGGCAATTATCTAGATAATGATAAGAATTAACCTTTATTAACATTAATCAGCCAGGTTACATAAATCCGCCACTTTGAAAAACAGTGGGTTTCACAGATATGTCAAGCTAGTGCAGCACACCCAGGTATGCACAGCTAAGATATGCAGGAGTGCATTGTCCTATTACTGGGATTTGGGGTTGGAGATCTGTTAGGACGTATCTTTTTCAAAAGAGGTCGAACCCAACCATAGTTAACATAGAGCTTTCAAAGTAGAATAGATAACTATTTTGATTTCCGTGTATCTCCATGCACTTGTTTTTCTTCAATTAGCCTTTGGGCATAAACTTGCAATAAAGTTATTTATTATTTCATTGTGCTTGGCGGAATTATGTACCCTGGTGGAATTATGGATTCGAAGTAGATTTTATATTCCTTGCATGTAAACGTACATGTGTGAGTAAAACAATTGCAATTGCATTTAGTCAAAAGGAATCTGGTTTTGTGCTGTACCCTATAGGTCCATCCGGGTAGTGACAGGGAACCACAACCAGAGTGTTGTACTGTGGAGCGAAGTGGCCCAGAATATCGCAAAGACGACCATGGAGGAGGTATGTAGAAAACTCCAACACAAAAACATTTGAGTTTATTCAGATCCACAATCAGCTTAACAATACACAAGTACATTACAGCTACTCTTCCTGTGGTCCATATAGAGTCAAACACTGTAACAAACAAGTACACCCCAGTAAAGTTTCTCATTCTTTTAATATTTGTGTTGTCCTTTTTAAATTTGGATGCTTAAACGATGCACTCGGATAATCCTAACTAGAATGTAAATAGAACACATGCATGAACAATTCAGTTACCCTGTCTATGTTTCCATGCCATTGACTTTATACCGATATTTGTATTGACAACCGTAACAAAAGTACACAAAAGCTTATGCATATGTATTTACGTTTGCACAGATCAATGACATAAGCAGGAAGAAAATGGCAAATTGATATTCTAACATGTAGCGTATTACTCCGGGGTCCCTAGCGACGCCGTTGCTAAGGACGAGCTTCTTTCAGCACGGAAAGAAAAGACATATGCATAAAACTCTCTAAGTGGCGTAGCGGCTAAAACAAAAGCTAATACTATTACAATTCTGAACTTTCTTCCAACACAAGTAATTGGTCATCATCATATTGATCCTGAAGAACAAGACGACGACAGTGGTCGTCGAAAATTTGATCCGTGTATACCTTTGTGTTGGAAAAAAGTTTAGCATTGCAATATGGTTACTACCAACACAGATGAGCTTCCATCATCTAATACGTCTAACCTGTTCCCCAGACCGGTCGTCTAACGTCCCCTACTCGGGTGTTCGTGACCGGGACGTCCGGCCGTGTTGGCGGGCTGGCGGTTGACTGGCTCTCCGGGAACATCTACTGGTCGGACGCCTCCTACAACAGCCTCCTGGTGGCCACGTCTGACGGGACCAGGCGGAGAGTGCTGGTACAGACAGGCGCATACAGCTCTCCTTCTGGACTCGCCTTACACCCCGAGAAAGGGTAGGAGACGAATTTAAAGTGTGTCTAGAGGGGAGCGCTAGAGAAATGCCATTACAGGAATGATCGACCTCTCTGACGTGTTTTTCTTTGTGGTTAAAGTGTATTTGCATTAATAATTCTTTTTTTTTACGGATGGTCTAAAGCGATATCTACGACATTAAAAAACTAGGGGGCCAAAATTCTAATAATTAAACACCTAGTTCCCACACAACAAATATAAAGAGCATTCTCGATATACCAAACACAGACACACGTTTGCGAAAACTTAACTTAGCCTTCTTGGCAAAAGTAAAAGGTAGAGTAGGATAGGGGGACAGGGGCATTGATAGATATAGGATTCGGCTATAAAAAAACGTAACGTTACAGAAGGATTAGGATAGGAGCGCACATGAATAGAACGGGAGAAAATCAACCTGACTATAGCTTCTCGGAATAGCACTGAATCAGGTATATAACTGTATAAGAACCACAAGAAAAGCTGGTGTGTGAAATTTGAAAACACTAAATGCTTGACGAAGTTTCAAATGGTTGATGAAGAATGATATACATTGACACTTCTTTCTAGACTGATGTTCTGGGCTTCTCAAGGCTACCCGGGTATCGGCGGGAAAATCGAGCGGGCCACGATGACAGGACAGGGCCGAACAGCGCTGGCACACCGGCGGCTGGTGGACCCACGGGGACTGGCCTTGGACTACGTAGATAACAGGTCAGTCAATACAAACACTACATACAATATTACGAAATGCAAGTCAATCTGACAACAATGTAGAAGATTTCTTACAATACCGAGGCATCATTTAGATATACTTAAAAGTCCTTTTCGTACATATTTACGAGATAATTTTATTGAAAATCGATTGCAGTGTTGCTACTGAATCAAACCAAATGTACAATTATTAAAAACACTTGCAATTGACGGTGCAATATCGTCGGTTATCATACGTATCACGTTAAATCTGACATGTAAAATAATAGGACAGACGTTGTGTATAATTGACATTGGAGTATCATATTGATTACGTAAACTTGTAGAAAACAGGTCAATGTCCAATTACTTTTTATGTAAATTTAACAATAACGTTATATGTACACAGACATTACATAATCGAGAAAAATCCAAACAGGAAACTGCCATTAAGATGTAAACTATGTATCTTGCAGACTGTACTGGGCAGACGTCATAACCGGGATGATAGAGTCTGTGACCCTTGAGGGGGGAGACAGGAAACTCCTACTCTCTGTACCCGGAACCAGTATCAAAGGACTGGCCATGTACCAGGTAAATCTTTAAGTGTTATCGACGGTTGTTATCGTGTGTTTTAGTTTTAGTAGTATTTTTTCCCGAAAATCATGATTCCGTAAATATTTCAAACAATACAGAGTCGGGATCGCCGAGTCCTGAATAGAGAGCAGATACCAGTACACATTAGTAGTATCTTTATGTTTCGGTATCAACAATATAGATTAAATTAACTTGTGAATGTGTTAAAGGGTTTGTGGAAAGAGCGGTGCAGTCCGGACGGTGCATAATCACACGCCGATCAGGTTGAACCGTTTTCCACCCCTTTAGTAGGCTGCAACACATTTTCAACGCCTGGACTGTACCGCTCTTTCCAGCAACCAACCCAATTGTGAATGGAGAACATTGATCCAGCAAAAGTACTTGGCTGTTGTTGTTGTCTTTTTGCCTTCAATCCGTTTACAGAGATTTGTTAATGTAGTGGGGTCGTGTGGCGTAACGGCAGAGCGTTCGGCTCAGAACCAGAACCAAGTGGTCCCGGGTTCGAATCCTGTCATTTCACCGATCTTGTGCCCTTGGGAAAGGCGCTTTACACGCTTTGCTCTCCTCACTCTACCCCTAGGGTGTGAATGGGTACCTGACTTCGGTTGGGGAAAGTCGTATTGAGGTCACTTGGTGGCGCCGAATGGCAGTCGCCTTGACACTTGAGAAGTAATATGTATCTGTTGCCCATGTGTATTATGTAGTTGTAAACCCTGCAGCAATTCAGCACTAGAAAGGCTGCCATTGCACGGGTAATTTCTGACCAGTAAAAACCTATATTATGTATTTCAGGATTACCTTTACTACACGGACTGGGTGGCCCGTAAGGTCCACTGTGTGGAGACGTCTAACGGCAGGGAAGTCTTCACTGTAACCGCCAGGACCAGCGCAAGGCCTGTCGGGATCACGGTCTACAACAGCACCAATCAGATCGCACCTGCTAACAGAGGTATGATGGGAGATCACAGTTTGCTAATACTAGTATTCTAGAGTAGTAGCCCAAAAGGTATGCTGCTGTTTAAGTCTTTTCAGACTTTAGTCTATTCAGATCTCAACTGGTAATATCAACGAGAGAGTCTGTATGTCAATTGCTAAATTTATCTAGTATTACCTGTACCGAGATACAATAATATACAAAGGAATATGTTGAGGATTTTTCCCTGTTCCCCCAGTATACTGTATCCATGGTAACCACAGTTACTTTTCTGTTCCCACGGTGTCCTGTATCCATGGTAACCAGAGATATATTTTCTGTTCCTCCAGTGTCATGTATCCATGGTAACCAGATTTTTTTTTCTGTTCCCCCATTGCCCTGTATCCATGGAAACCACAGTTCTTTTTATGTTCCCCCAGTGTCCTGTATCCATGGTAACCACAGCTGTTCCCACCTGTGCCTGACGACGTCTGCTGGTTACCAGTGCGCCTGCGCTGATGGTTACGAACTTCAACAGGACAACCGCACCTGTAGACCAGGTGAGAAAAGTGACAGTGAACCTATTATTGTTTGGCTTAATGTTTTATGATTCATAAAAAAGTCAGAGTACAGGAAGTTCTAAATTGCCCAAGATGACCGTTCATGGGAACAATAAAATATATGTGACTTTAGACAGGATTCTTAACGATTGTGTCAATGGGAAAGGGACCACAAAAATTGTCATGTTGGCAAGGTGATTCTTATGTAGAGGTGGTCACTTGCATTGTACAGGTATGACTGTATTTACTTTAATGTATGAAATAAAGTGTTTTGCTATTAGTCTGAAGTAAATTTTACAATAATATCATTATAGAATTTCATAAGATTTTAATCAACCAGCATTCCTTAAACAAAGGATTGTGCTTGTTACCTTTCTAACAAATTTCCCTTCTCTCCTGTCACTGTCCAGTGGAGAAGCCAGGGGACTGTCCTGACCAGAGGACCCTGTGGCCGATATGTAGTGACCAGTGCACGACGGACGGACACTGCCCACATGACCGGAAGTGTTGCTTCAACGGATGTGGGCATACCTGTGCAGAACCAGGTGAGAATAAAGAAAACTCTACTCTACTCTACTCAACTCTACTCTACTCTACTCTACTCTACTCTACTCTACTCTACTCTACTCTACTCTACTCTACTCTACTCAACTCTACTCTACTCTATAGCTACTCTACTCTACTCTACTCTACTCAACTCTACTCTACTCTACTCTATAGCTACTCTACTCTACTCTACTCTACTCTACTCTACTCAACTCTACTCTACTCTACTCTATAGCTACTCTACTCTACTCTACTCTACTCTACTCTACTCTACTCTACTCTACTCAACTCTACTCTACTCTACTCTACTCTACTCTACTCTACTCTACTCTACTCTACTCTATAGCTACTCTACTCTACTCTACTCTACTCTACTCTACTCTACTCTACTCTACTCTACTCTACTCTACTCTAGAACTTGACTTTTAGGTATATTTAGCATAGTATAGTAGGCTTGTCAATTGTAAGTTTCGGTCCCTTTCAAAGATAAATATCTGTAAACACTCCATTTTGTTGACCAGACAAATTGGAATAGTTGGAAAACTGAATAATCAATTCATAACTTATTTTTTTTGTACACAGATATTGACCCTTGTAGTAGTGACCACAACCCGTGTGTTTCGGAGGCTCGGTGTGAGGACCACTTCTGGCTGGGGGCCGTGTGCATCTGTCCCGAGGGACAGGAGGGGGACGGACGGACACAGGGGACAGGCTGCCAAGGTACAGCACAGTCATTAACTTAAAATTTTAAAAGTGCAGCTTGTAAGCATATACATGTACATGATAGGAGGGAAAAACTTTACTTACTTAGACTTAGCGCCTCCCGTGGCAAGTGGCACATCGGGCAGCAAGCTTCCCCTTTTCAGTGTAGCCTCCGATGCAGACTCCTCCCGGCTGTTTTCTTTTGCAAGTTACTGTTTTTATACTATTACATTTTTTTTTCTTCTTATTGCTTCCCGGCCAGCAATAATAAGAAAAAAATGTAATAGTATTAAAAACAAGTATAAAAAAAAAACTTGCAAAAGAAAACAGCTGGGAGGAGTCTGCATCGGAGGCTACATTCAGTGCGGTTTTGGGCCAGGACTTTTGCTCATTTCATGGTAATCCCCAGTTGGTCAAGGTCCTTCTGTAGCATGTGTCTCCATGTAAGTTTGGGTCTTCCCCTTTTCATTTCCCTTTGTCGGGTTTCAATTTTAGCGCTGTTTTTGCGTGTCGTTCCACAGGCATTCTAAACAAATGACCTGTGTATTTGACTCTTCTTTCCGCGATGGTGGTACTAAGGGGTTCGGTCCCACTCCTGTTGTAAACTTCTTCATTTGTAATTCTATCTTTTTAGGTTTATTATGTGAAAATTGTATCAGGTGCAATGGACTTGTCAGTTCAGCTATTGTAATTGCTAATAACTTACACTAATTCACGGAACTAATCTACTTTAGAATTAACGGCTCTTGGTGGATGTCAATGTGTACATATTGGCACATTGGCGCACCAAATCCGTAGTGTATTTTTGGCACACATTTTGAGAGATTAGCCAAAGTGGCTCGGTGGGCGTCACTCCACCGTCCGGGAAGGTCGTGTAAAGTCCCAATGGCACAACGTCGGGGCATGGTGAGTATCAAACCCGGGACAGTAGAACAATAAAGTCTCACTCTAATAATGCATGCTCATACTCTGATAGTTCGTTAATATTATGTTGATTAAATCTATAATATTGTTTTCTCAGAGCCCCGCTGTCCTTCCTTGACATCCTGTACAAAGTTCTGCTCTCATGGATTTAGGCTGGATGATGAGGGATGTCCCATGTGCGAGTGCAGGGGTGAGTAAAATAATCTTTGCTCTGTTGTTGAATTTCGTAACAAAAGATACAGCATAGACTTTAACGTCTCTGTATATCAAGATAAAAACTCTCTGTTTTACATTTGACAATATTGACAGTTGACAATATTGACAGTTGACAACATTGACAGTTAACAATATTGACAATTGACAATATTGACAATTGACAATATTGACAGTTGACAATATTAACTGTTGACAATATTTTACAGTTGACCAAACGCCAGAAGTGCAGGTAATATTCATGTGTTGTCAGGGGAAACTGTCAAAGTCAACGATATGTTAGATTGTGAGTTATAAAACATATCAATCTAGACCATCTCATGGCACAAAAATCAGGAATTGCATATTTACATGATAATATACTTATATGATTTTTGAGGTGCCATTATGAAGGAAGCTTTTAAACTCAGCGACAAAGTTTGCCATCTCAGTTTATGTTTTTGTTGCTATGGTTACAGGAAGTGACAAGCCAGGCCAGTGCCCTGCACCAGACGATGACGATGATGATGACGACACAGGACCATGCTGGTGCCACTGCACGTCCGACCACCATTGCCATGGTAACCAGAAATGCTGCCGTGTGGGGTGCACCCTGAGGTGTGTGGACCCTGAGACGGACACCGGCGGTGGAAGCAGCGAGGACGTGTGCTCCCCTGATGATCCATGCGTTGCCATGGCAACCTGTGGTGACGCTGGCTGTCAGTGTGAGCCCGGTTACCTTGGCGATGGGAGGCGGGATGGTAGTGGATGCGCAGGTAACTTTTTGTTTATTGGAACTGGATTTGTACATGTACAATTCTTTCTAATAGTCTGTCTAAACCTTCTCCCTGCTGCCTAACTCTGTAACCAACAGAGAATGGGGTGCCAAATGGCTGCTTCAGTGTGCGAAAGGTTAAGGTTATGTCTTGCGGTAGGCGAATTGCAACTGCTGTCTTAAACAAAAGTAACTTGTGCATAAAGCAATTGATTTGAATGCACCTGAAATCGTCAATTTTAAGGGACAATGTGCATAACATTTCTCAACGCTGAAGATAGATCTCTAATTCTTTTTACCTATTTTAGATAGAGAAAATCCTGTTCAGCAATATTCAGATTTTTTTAAAATTTCATTTCAATAAATTAGCAGCTTCTCACAAGAAGTATGTCGATTCAAAGGAATGTAATATGTGACTTGGAAAAAAAAGCATAGGAAATCTAAAAATAAATACTATGTCAATAGTTTTATGATTCTTGAAGTCATTTTTTCATTAGCCGGCGGAAAAAGATGTTCCAACAGTTATAATCAGTTGATTTTTATTTCAATTTCTTTTTTCCACAGACATCAATGAATGCACTGATGATGCAACACTTTGTGATGACAATGCCATCTGTACCAACACCAACGGGTCGTACCAATGCACCTGTAGGGACGGCTTCGAGGGCAGTGGAGTCACGTGTTCAGGTACAGAGTCAGCATTACAAATGACAGTGCAAGAATGCCACCTAGCATATAGGAGTTGCATTGCATCTGCTGTTTGAGTAATTTTGATTACTGCTTGTAATGTCATATCAGCGTAGCAGTGAACACTTATGACTGATATGAATAAAACAAGTGTAAGAAACTACTGAACCACAGCATCTTAAAATCTTTTAAGGATAATGTATGATAAACAACAACTTGACAATGTGTTCAGGGACAAGTGAGGATACCAGGTGTCAAGTTACTGTAAACGCCTTTAAGTTCGCAGTGATTTTATTTCTTTTGCGGTAAAAAGAAAATTTAGTGCTTGCGTTAGCACTGTTGTCACATACTGTAACAGAAACACCGGTGGTTTTACATTTGCGTTGAAGGAGTCACTGCAAAAACGGCAAACATAAAGCCACCGCTAAAATTCCAAGAGTTACAGTAACATGCTACCATCATTATTTCCTGTTACAGATGTTAATGAGTGTTTAGATGGGTCAGCAGACTGCCATGACCACGCCCACTGTCACAACCAGCCTGGGTCGTACTTCTGCACATGCGCAGCTGGGTATGAGGGAGACGGCAGGACATGTGAAGGTGGGAAATGATCATGAACTTTTTGAAAAGTTTTTTGGTAGAGCTGTAACTGTGGTTCAGCAAAAGCAAAGAAGTGACAGAACTTTGTTGTACTCTAAAAAAAAGAAAACTTACCCTTTTTTGTTCTTTTCAAATCATGTCCTTTATTTATTAAAATCCTGTCCAATATCTGTTATGGAAATCAGAAAGTTTTTTAGCGAAGCTTTAGGAGCGAGCTTAGTAGTATATTTTACGCCCGTTTTGCAAGAATTCCCAGAATTCCACAGGAATTTCAGGAATCCGTCCACCCGCCTGTCACAGGAATTTCAGGAATCCGTCCGCCCGCCTGTCACTCTATACCTGGTTAGCACATGACAGATGACAGATTGCGTGTCGTCCGATTTCGTACTGGTGGGAATGTGTCAGGGAGTTCACCGGATCTATTATATATTCTAGCTTTGAAAAGGGTTTGCAACCTACCCCAGTTGAGCTATCATCACAAGAACGTGCTGAACATCATGCCTCCCACCAACTTGAAGAAACCTCTGTGAACACCAAAACTTGTTTTCATTGTTCAGGATTGCAGAAGGACCTTTTTGAATTATCATTTTTGTTTTGTTTCAAAACTTTTAACAGGTTGATTATATGGTGAAAAAATCTCATATAATGCTTTTTATATAGTTGAACAAGGAGAAATCCATTCGTACAAAATTAGTCATTGTTTTATTGCTATGTTTATTCAGATTTATGTATCACAAATTCCTACTGTCTGTTTTGTAGATACTGACGGTTGTCTGGAGGGCATCTGTGTACTGGAGGCTGTGTGTACGGATGTGCCTGCCCCAGGGGTGGGGGCTGTGTGCACCTGCCCCCCGGGGATGGACGGAGATGGCAAACAGGATGGAACAGCTTGTTCTGGTAAGTGCATGAGATGACATTATCATAGGATCACTAGAGATCTACCTGGTGCTTCACCCAAGTAAAGAATTGAAGAGGTATCATCATAATATAAAAATTCTGAGCTAATTTAGATACAAATGTTTGCACGATACAATACTTACTCAAGAAGCGGGATAAGTTTTGTAGATGTAATGGCGTCTGTGTGGCGCAGTGGCAGAGCATCCGGCCATGAACCAATAAGACCCAGGTTCAATCCCCAGTGGAGTACCCAGACATGTCCGGACATGCACCAAGACGTTGTGCCCTTGGAAAAGGTACTTAACACACATTTCCCATGTCCTTAGTAAGCCCAGTAGTAGGGTTTGGGTTGGTGTTAGGAAGGGCATCCAGCCGTAGCCTTGCTACAAAAATGACTTGCAGTTGATGAGGAGTTCTGGGGCTTCCCCATCCATGTGCAAGCACGTCCAACCCCCATATGATGGGGAATAAAAGACGTTAAATTGGATAGAGAGGGAGAGTCTGAGATGTTCAGATGATGGTGCCTGAAATATCAGACCGTTTACAAAACTTATCCAGTTGCTTGGTTCAAAATTTTGTATTGATATAAAACAGATGTTTTATACAATTCTGTGCCGTGTGTGCTTTTAATTTTCTGTCGCAAACTTCTGCTAGGATAACAGCACAATTCCCTTTCGAAAAGTATGTGATAGATACACTCTAGACAATGGTTTTCTGTTGACTGTTGCTATCACTGTTTTACAGAGACGGATGGCTGTGGTAGAGAGTGGAGCCCATGTGTGGACGACGCCTGGTGTGAGGATGTGCCTGCCCCAGGGGTGGGGGCTGTGTGCCACTGCCCTCCTGGGTCTGAGGGGAATGGGAGAAGGGAGGGGTCGGGTTGTTCAGGTAGGGCAATGTTATCCTGGTCTAGAGATTTTGAAGCCTTGTATGGTTAACCTGTTCATTTCATTCATTCATTTAGCCAGCGGACACACTCAGGTCTCTTGACCTGTTACTCAGGCTTCCTGGATACAAATACAATGCACAGATATAATACACAATGATCACAATTCTCGGTACCGGTCCTAAATCTAATCCTAAAGTCCATTTCTAAAAGTCGATACGGCTGTGAGCTTTCTTTTTTCTGTTAGCTATGTGTTAAATTCATTGTAAACAGTCAGGCAGTCTATAATTTCTTTTTAGAAAATATAGCTTTCTCATATGAGCCTGAAAAATTCCATGACTTTCACTTCAACTTTGACCCTTATTGATTTTGACCTTGGAACGGCTAAGATTTTGAGTTATGAACAATGATTTTGTTTAGACATATCAAGTTTCATTTGTTCTACTGAATGTCGTCCATCCGGTTTTGTCTCCTGACTGAATAAAACACGTTTTGACCTGTACATGGAAATCAGTGTTTACAAGTTGAAGGTTCAACCCAGCGGTCTTCTGCTGAAATAAATACATAAATACTGTAAATGCAGAAATGTTCTCTGTAGTTCAATGTTCGCGGTTTTCGCGGCGACCGCTTCACTGCGAACTTAAAACCACCGTGAAAATTTTTGTCCAATACTGTAGCAGTAACGTTATATGACTATAGCGCTGCCGCGAACTTAAAACCACCGCGCACACCCAATTTCGCCTTAGCGTGAAATAAAAACCACGCAAACTTAAATGCTTTTACAGTAGTCTTAAAAGCTGGTACAGACTGTTTGTTTTCCCTTCTCAAAGTCTGTTTCTTTGATATATAATTCAAGAGTGCACACGCGTACACGTGTTGTTATCCTTTTGCAGACCTAAGCACCTGCAGCTCTGCACACAACCCATGTGCGGCAAATGCCACCTGTAACGACCAGGTGAGCCCACCTGTGTGCACCTGTCCACCTGGCTGGCAGGGAGATGGCAGGAGAGATGGCTTCGGTTGTGAAGGTAGGGTTAAATACTACATCTGCATGTCATATAGCTCTACTTATAAATCTACAGAATAGATGAATGAAACTAAAGGATAGTGTTATATTTCCTTTCATAGTGAATTGCCATGCAAGACTGAAAGGTCGTACAGGGTTTTCTTAGTGGAATTCTTTGTTCTTTTATATCTTGGAAAAATGGGTACCCCAGAGCAGCTTACTAGGCCCTCTTTTAGATCACTAAAGCCTAAATGCTGATCACTGTAACTGACAATACTTTACCAACTTTTTCTGAGAAAGGTTTTCAATTTTTCACAATGTATCATTAATCAAACACGCAGAAATGTTATCAGATGCTCTGTACAAAATCAGGAACTTTATTGTTGAATTATTATACAGGACTTATCAAAGATTTCATATTATTGCGAAAGACTTAATTTTGCATTATCAGCATTGAAATAGTTGCAACTTACCCCAAGTTTCGGCTGACTCACGGACCCGACTACTAACACCTGGGACATGATGTTTAGCCGTTCATAATGTATTTTATCAACTCAGATGTACTTTCATGTTAAGAAAAGAGTTTTATATCATTTGTTTTCAGACATGGATGAGTGTGCAGATGACACAGCCATGTGTGAACAAACCTGCACCAACACACCTGGCAGCTTCAGCTGCGCATGTCTAAAAGGGTTCGTACTGAACGATAATGGCCGCACCTGCCAGGATGTGGACGAATGCACTATGGACAACGGGGGGTGTCAGCACCTCTGTGAGAACGAGTATGGGAGCTTCTACTGTGAATGCAGGGATGGTTTCCAGCTGAGAAGTGATAGGAAGTCATGCCAAGGTATGGGAAATTTTGCAGTCAGCCATTTGAAAAACTCTTTCAGAACCAAGGAGAGATGCTTTTTGGTAAATGGTTATTTTCTGATCAAACAAAAACGTCACAAAGCTTTAAACAGAGCAGAATATGTTGTACTATCTGAGCATCTGTTTGTATATGAATCATATAAGGATTATCTTGTATGTATTTCTTGAGATAAAAGTGAGTAACACTTTCAGCACTAAGGAGATATGCTGTTTGATAAATTGTACTTTGCTAATCAAACAAAACTATGTCATAAAGCTATTAACAGTGCAGAACATTTAATATGTACTAATTGAGCATCTATTGACATCTGTTCAAGTCCTTCTCTGTGCATGGAGCGATGCACATCTTTGTTTCAATAGCCCTTGGGTCACACAACTCTGTGCAATCACTAAAGCAGGGGGCTAGTCCACTTGTAGTGGTGTGTGTTCAAGTACCACACTCTTTCCCAAATACTGAGTGCTAAGCAGTATGCACCATTTCAAAGTCTTCTTCATGGCTCAACTGTGGTTCAAGCCCACGATCTACCACGAGCAAGGTAAACACTCTACCCACTTGGCAATTGCACTGGTTCAACGATGTACATGACGGTGTATGTCTGAATCAAACTGAAATGACAACTCGAACCAACTGTGACGAAGTTTGATCTTTGCATCAACACAAGAAAAAGTAGCTCACCTCAAATTTTCAGTCGTACTATGTCTACCTTCTTCAGGAGTGATTCAATTACTCTGAGCACGTGACTTTAGGGCCACGTGACTCGAGTAATGAATCGTAATTGCCTGGCAAGCGATATCTGCCGCCGTCTCTGTGACGTGTCGGCTGGTGGGCTACTTTTGCTTGTGTTGATGTAATGATCGAACTTTGTCATGGATTTCAGATGACCTTTCATGCTAATCTATTAACCAACTGTATTTGTGTAGATATAAACGAGTGCCATGAGGACCACTCCTGTAGCCAGGTGTGTAACAACACGGCCGGGTCCTACTTCTGTTCCTGTTGGGAGGGGTTCATACTGGCTGAGGACGGGTGGACTTGTAGAGGTGAGCTAAACAACAGCTATCGTATGGATACATTCCCAATGCTAAACTAGATAGCTTGGGGTTACAAAAGCTGTAATAATGCTGTAATGGTCATGAAATTAGTTATGAATATCCTTGTCATATGCTTTAATTGAGTTGCCTTTGCTGGTGGCATCTCTGAAGAGGGCCATTGCACCTGTAACCTTCATTCGTAACTTTGGAATGTGTGAAAAAAGTTTTTCACACATTCCTATTTTCTTTGAAAAACTTTTCCCTGCTTAACTTTCTCTAACTTTTAAGAAATGAAATTTTATCAAGACTATCCATGGATAGAAGGCTTTAGATGTATGTACCTGCATAGCAATTGGGTCTTATTCTACTCTGACAGTTTAAGCTGTATTGTTTTGAATGGTTAATAACGTTACTATATGTGCAGATTTTAATATAAAACTGGCGCCATATCCACTAGATAATGTGGCTGACTACTAAAGAGATGCTTCTGTACCTTGCCAGCGGAGAACCCGTGTGCAGATGAGACAGCGGCAGGCTGTGATGAGATGAACGGTTGGTGCAGGAGCGAGGAGGGACGGGCTGTGTGCGGCTGTAACAGTGGGTTTATACTCACTCAGGATGGGAGAACATGTCAAGGTTGATATACCTTTGTCCTTTTTCTTGTGCCATGTTCCGAAACATCGTATGTAAACATACATTTGTATTCAAAGATGAAAGATGTCAAATGGATTCTAAAACGTCTGGCACTTCTCAACGACCTGCAGTGGCCCCTTCTCTCTGAAAGACCATGCTTGTACTATAAAATCACCCAATAAATTCGGCTAACGTAAACTACCAGGGTCAGTCTGCTACTGACTACCGTGGTGTTCACATCGGTGGAGGCCTCACCGACAGGCTAAGACAGTCACCACCAATACAAGTTACTCTCAAAAAAAAATTGAAATGTAGAGACAACAGATAAGGAATTCATGTATTATTATACACGAAGAAGTTAGCTTTTTGTAACCCAGAATATAAATGACAACACTGGCCAAAATATCATGCTGTTTGGTAGTATAAGACATTAGCGGACAGTTCATGTGTAGTTTTACCTTACATTAGTTCTACAGAGCTCCAGTCTATATAACTGGCTTTTAGAATACCATGTAGACACACAGCTACAAGTCATATTTGTGGACACACAACTATCAGACATTTGAATTCAACTGTGAGGAGGGCATTTCCAAGTTGCAAATATACAGTTAGACATTTTGAAACAACTTTGACAGGCCTATTTGAAAGTTTATTTTTGAACACAAGGTTGATTTTCTAAAAACTGAAAGTTTTTTTGACTATGTAGTTTTGTTACAATCATTCTGTGTCATTCTGTATTGTTTCATGATGTTACTTTGAAAACCAATAGAAAAAAATATTTGAATCTTGTTCACCAGTATTATGCTAATCTTCTCCTGCCATTGTTTCAAGCCAGAGACAGTCTGGGATTTTTATGTGTTTATGTAGTTATGGGGGCCAATCCTCCTTTCAAACTACAGCAAGGCCACAGTGGGATGCACTTCCTAAATTAGTTTATGGTTCTGAACCCTGGGTCCATATTCTCGATTTTGAAAGGAGGAGGAACGCCCGCCTCACCTTCTTCTACAAACTTGTTAATAACCACATTAATATCACTTACAGTTTGCTGAAACCAGCCAAGGGGCGCACCCGGGGGAGCCACGACTTCAAGTTTTACACCACCCACGCAAGAACCGACACACATAAACACTCTTTCTTTCCCCGTACTATCCCACAGTGGAACATTCTGCCTGGCACGGTTGCGACGGTTCCCACCGTTGAGTCGTTCTGTGCCAGGCTGGAGGCCTGTCCGCCTTAGCCCGGGGGGCGTTTGCAGCGATTTAATTTCGCGATAAGGTGGAAAACGGAGTGTTCGCAGTGGTTTTGAGTTCATGGTTGAAACAAGTTGCGGTGGTTTTAACTTCACAATGAAGAGGTCACTATAAAAATTGCAAACATTAAACCACTGCTGAAATTTCAACAGTTCCTGTATTGTATTAGTCATACTGCCTGTGTTTTTCAGGGAGGGACATGTTTAACGTTACATCGATATTTTAAATTCAATACAAAGTGATTTTTGCATACTTGACATTATGATAACATTTTTCAATTTTCCAAATTCTAACAGATATTGACGAGTGTGCTGATGACAACAGTTGCCATGGCAATGCCACCTGCATCAACTTCCCTGGTTCCTACAGCTGCAGCTGTGATGATGGTTACCAAGGCGATGGAAACACTTGCTCTGGTTGGTTAATACTGTTCCAAGTGTCGAATAAATTTGCATGGCACTGTATCAATGTACTAAATCAAGTACTTCACACTTGGTATCAATTGGTCTTATTCAAGTACCAATTGGCACATTTTACAATATATCAAAGTAGAATTTTTCTTGAACTTTCATGAAATGCCTCCTTAATATTTTGAATGTCTTTAATTGAAATATTTATATGATTTAGTACAATATGTCCTAAAGGAGGGCTAGTATAGTATAGTATAGTATAGTATAGTATAGTATAGTATAGTATAGTATAGTATAGTGATAAAATACGAGTGATGGCCATGGTGTTATGGTGACGCAGTGACAGTAAAAAACAAAATATTGATTCACATGTTAATTAATGATTTGTTCTGCTTATTTGAATAGTAATTAAGAATATTGATTAGTATTCTAATCTGCCTACCAGTTGTCGAATACCAGGATGCAAGCAAAAATAGCAATCACTCATATAGAAAACAATGGAATAGTATAGAATAGAATAGAATAGAATAGAACAAAATTCATGATGACTATGTTGATGCAGATATCAATGAATGTGCAGAAGACCAGTACGTCTGTGACCCGCTGAGATCCACCTGTGTGAACCTCCCCGGATCGTACCACTGTGACTGTCTGCCAGGGTTTGTGTTGGGAGATGGAGATATCTGTCAAGGTACTCATCATGCAGTGCTTTTCGATTATAGATAACGCCATCGTCCATCAGTTATATCATCGCCAGAATTAGAACCAGCCATTCCCAATATAGAATTCCATCATCATCTTTATGTATATAATATTCATAATATCATATCATATACGATGTATAGGCATTATAGAAATTTCTTATTCAGTAGCTGCAAGATTTTGTCTGTAATTATTACATAAGGGTAACAAAAGTATTTGATAGGAATGTTTCTTTTACGCGTTAATGAAAAAGAGAATTTAGTTATTGCTAGTTTTTGTCCATATCATTTCTCTTTGTAATAAATATGGCACTTTAAAAAAAAAACCTACATGACCTTTGATAAACATATGAAGTTAAACATGATCCACTGTTGAGGACAGGTATGGTTGCAAATAACCAAATGAATAGAAAGTAATTTAGAAAATTCATGTTTTCCTGATGCATATTTGTAATGTGTGCAAAATTTAATATCAACATTCTATTTTCCTGACAGATATTGATGAGTGTATGTCAGACACTCACGGCTGTGACCAGAACGCAGACTGCGAGGACACAGAGGGAAGTTACGTGTGTCAATGTTCTGTAGGGTACACTGGAGATGGGACCACTTGTACAGGTCAGTCAGTCAGGTCATAGATCAAGTGATTAAAGGTCAAAGGCTATAAGCCAAGCTGTAGTTGCTGTGAGGTCAAGGGAAGATGAAGAGGTTCATTGAATGCTTTTGATAATCTACAACTACTTGTATTCATTAGTAGGAGAAGCAAAATATTATATGTGTTATAACATAGCTAGGGTCATGGGTCAAGTGATAAAAGGTCAAAGGCTATAAGCCAAGCTGTAGCTGCTGTGAGTTCATGGGAAGATGAAGAGGTTCATCGAATGCATTTGATAATCCACAATTACTTGTATTCTTTAGTTGTAAAATGTGTGCAATAACTTAGCTGATGTCCTTTTCAGCACCAAGGTCAGATACATTTTGAGACTTAGTTTTTCCTTCAAAACTGTACTAGCCAGATAAAATATGTCATAAGAATAGCATAAAAAGCATTTTAAGTGCAGAGTATGTAAAATTGATTACAGTGACAGCAATGGAGTATTATGAAAATGCCTTGTATGATTCATAAGCTGCAAGATTTGTGCTATAATAATCACATATTGAGTTGTGTAAATGTTTAATAGGAAATAGTTTGGTTCTCATTGATAAAATAGAATGCTACAGAAAACAACTTTGATGACTTGATTTTGTGTAATTTCTTTTGTTTAGTTATCTATATAATGTTATGTTGTATGATTTGTTCTTGACCTATGATTTCTTATCAAATTACGTACATATGCTTCAATCTATGTTATGTAATTTAGGTACAATTTGTTCTATGTTCTCTGGACCCCCTTGGAAATCATCAAGGTCTATTGTTGAAAGGTTTACCTAGAAGTTTTGAAGATTGAATAAATAAAGATATTTTTTTATATAATGCAGACATTGATGGCTGTAGTGATGACCATAACCCTTGTGTGGATGAGGCCACCTGTGGGGACATCCCTGCCCCAGGGGTGGGGGCTGTGTGCACCTGTCCCCCGGGGAGGGATGGGGACGGGTATGTGGATGGAGAAGGATGCAGAGGTATGTTCTTTTATGTGCATTTATTTATCAAAATAGACAAAAGAAAATGATTGATAGAAAACTAATAACTGATAATTACATCAATCAACTCTCAATATGAGACCACATGTAGCTTTGTCAGTATTTTTACTTTTCAGAAAAAACTCCCTTCATAAGTAAAATCGTTTTGAACGTTTCTCTGTATAACATTAAATACTGACAGATTCATTCTTGGTGTAAAAAACATCTAACGTTAACCTCCATTAACATGAATTTGCCAGGTTACATAAATCCACCAATTTGAAAAACAGTAGGTTTGAGAGATCTCTAGTGCAGCACTCCCCTCCCCAAATGTCTTTTCAGGGCGGCAGAATTATGTACCTCGGTGGAATTATGTTAGTAAATGTTACAGCATATTCATATTTTATTGTGATATTACAGTGGTGCCCCAGTGCAGTCCAGATGTCAGCCCCTGTGTTCTTGAAGCCCGGTGTATGGAACCCCCCACCCCTGGGGGGCAAGCTTCCTGTGCCTGCGCCACGGGCTGGGTGGGGGACGGGAGAGTGGACGGACAGGGATGTCAGGGTTTGTATACCTCTCCAACCTTATTTGTTGCTAGCACATTGTATTGCACTATACTGCAAATGCAGAAATGTTCACGGTGGTTTTATGTTCGCGGTTTTTGCGCCGACTGTTTCACCGCGAACGTAAAACCACTGCGAACAATTTTACTGTAGCAGAATGTGGCTAAGTGCTGCCGCAAACTTAAAACCACCGCAAATACTCCATTTTTGCCTTAGCGCGAAACAAAAACCACGCAAACTTAGATGCATTTACAGTATATCAAAATGGTAATGCCAAATGCCAAAGGCCTACATTTTATAACTCTACAGTAATTGCTTTCCTGTAATGTTTTCCCCATGGTCTTAAGAATATCAATGAAAAATATTTTAATATTATTACTAACTATATAAGCTCTGCACTTTAAAATGCTTGGTCTGCTATTCTTAGTACAGTCTTGAAGGACAATCTATGGTATGAACATGTATCAAACGATACCTGTCCTTGGTGCTAAAATGGACATCAGCTAAGATATTTCACAAACTTTGCTTCTCCTGGTGATGAACAGAAGTAATAGATCATTATAGTAGTAGCAAAATGTATGAAATTGTAAAAGCTTCTTGTTTTCAAGCAAAAAGTCCTGTAAACAAGGAAAAATTAAGAGCAATGTGTTTCATTAGTGCCTGTCAGACTGTGTGTGAACACACAGGGCAGCTATTCCTGTGCCAGTGTCCAGAGGGTACCTTCTCTGGGATTCTTTAATCAATGAAAAATTGAGAGCAATGTATTTATTTTGTGTTGTCTTTTACAGACATCAATGAGTGCCTGTCAGACACACACGGCTGCTCTCACATGTGTGTAAACACACAGGGCAGCTATTCCTGTGCCTGTCCGGAAGGGTACCTGCTCGTGGATGACAGAAGGACATGTGTGAATGTTAATGAGTGTGTGGAAGACAATGGAGGATGTGCACAGGTGTGCGTAGACACAGAGGGAAGCTTCAGGTGTTCTTGTTACCCTGGCTACAAGATTGAGGATGAATTCATGTGCACAGGTGAGAAACACTATAATAACAATAATAATCACATTAAGCAGTTGTAGTGCTTTGAAGCTTATCTTTTATATACAATAAAATACATCTTTATAATAGATAGCAAAGTCCTCTTCGTGTACACTCCTCAGGTTTTAAAAGTTACAATAAAACACAGTGAAAGAAGCAAGCTTGATTTGACTGGATCAACAAAAAAACAAAACAATATGTTTTTGTTGGGCATGCAGCTATCCATTTCTAAAATGTATATCAATTTTATACAGGATTGCTTGATATGTATAAACACAGAAGTTTCTTACAATTTTTAAGCTAAACCCGATTAATAGTAATTTGATATTTCACTGTGTACTACAGATGTGGATGAGTGTGCGGAAGGCAGAGAGGGTTGTCATGCCAACGCAGAGTGTGTAAACAACGAAGGGTCGTACGACTGCTACTGTCTGACTGGGTTTGAAGGGGACGGACGCACCTGCACAGGTATGGTAGAAAGTATTTAGAAAGATTTTCCAGCTAGAAAAAGAGTGTTACTACATTGTACTATGATTGTTACTACTACAACTTGTATTGTTTGTTTGTTTGTTTGTTTTATTAAGATCTCCATTAGTGTACAATCTTAACAATTAATACACTAATCTTCCTGGAGTCCGCCTAATCAAATACAATATTATCAATACAGGAACAATACAATTAATTCAAATACAGGAAGAACACTTCATTATGATGGAGTCAACACAATACTATTCATTTTCGAATAGAGTAGATGAAGTCAATCATTTCAAGCATGTTGACAAGGACATTGGTAGTTACTGTTGTTCGACAAAAAGGAAAGAGAAAAAGCAAGTGGAGCGATGCTTTCTCTGTTGGAAAATTACTTTGCTCGTGATATGGTAACGCTTGAAAGTATCAGGACACTTAAATAAGATCAAGGTAGCAACACATATATACAGCCCAAACGTACAACTACTTTTAACTCTTCTGCATGAAAAAACAATTTAGCAATTCAATTTAGGACTATCTCAATAAAGATTCCTCTTGCAAACATTGTCTATTTTAAATTGATTTCAAGTTAAGTTAAAAGTTTAATTCAGTTCTTCCTGCACCAGATGGTACAGAGGGCAGCACCCATCTTTGGGCCACACAACTTTGTTGAATCACTACATGTAGTGATACATGTATGTGATTAGAAACTTCCATACTACATGTATTTTCCAAATGCTGAGAAAGAAGCAGAAAAAGCAGTATGTACCATTTTGGTCTTTGGTATTTGACTCAGCTAGGGATCGCGTTCGTAGCCTACCGTATGTAAGGCAAACACTACCTACTAAGCTATTGCACCAATTTCAAGTTAACATGCTTATCAACTGCCAGTGTAATCATCAGTAATGCTGTGCGCAAAGCAAAAAGGCCACAACTGCTTTACCTGGGCGACAAAGTTTTCAAGGACTTATCTTTTATCTTAAACAGACCAGGATGAGTGTGTAACAGCCGACTGTCAACAGCTCTGTACCAACACACCTGGAAGCTTCATGTGCGGCTGTAGGGAGGGCTACCTCCTATTGGACGATGAGCGGTCATGTGACAACATTGATGAGTGCTCATTGGACGACCACGGAGGGTGCAGGCACATCTGCAGAGACACGGAGGGCAGCTACTACTGCGAGTGTGAACCAGGATTTCATCTGGCGCCTGATGGAAAAGCTTGCAACAGTAAGTCAATTTTTCATAGTTTAGGGTTAGAGTGTTGGGCTCAGAGCCAATAGGTCCCGGGTTCGATCCTCGTCATGCTCTGACATAGTGTCCATGGGAAAGGTGTTAGGCTCAGGACCAATAGGTCCCGGGTTCGATACTCGTCATGCCCTGACGTTGTGTCCATGGGAAAGGTGTTGGGCTCAGAGCCAATAGGTCCCGGGTTCGATACTCGACATGCCCCGACGTTATGTCCGTGGGAAAGGTGTTGGACTCAGAACGAATAGGTCTATTTCAGCGAAAGGCTTTGCAAAAGGATTTAAGGTCGCATTCCTGTATTACTCCGAGTGGGTACCCTAAAAGAATCTGAACCCCAAAAAATGAACAGCTGTATGAAAGTGTGACTGTTTATATCGATGTGAAATTCCCTTTTAGCCAGCCCGACTGATCTCAAGCGCGCGTCAAACTGATGAAAGCTTGTTTGTAACTGAAGAAATTAGCAGTAAAGTTCGGACGTGCACAGCCCGGCTTTGTATATTAGTGATGTGGTCCTGCGCTTTCAGCTGGAAAAGTGCCTTTTTGGGGGTGTAGCTAAGTGCAGTTTGTAATTGCTATATGATCTAGGGTAACTGTTCTCAACATAAAATGAATAACATTAGTGCATTTTCTATAACTTCATTACGAACGCGCCCATGTAAAACACGTACCATAACAGGTAAGCCCATATCGGGTGAAAAAACTCATGAATGAGACCTTAAACGGACCTCTAATTTAACGTAGTTAAACAATCCCTCATTTGATCCGTGATTGATAGCTTTATCTCAATCTTAGATGTATGACTTGCTTTTTATCATGTGATTTCTGTTCGCACAGGAGACAATGTATTAACAGCCAACCAGGGAGGAGATGGGGAGAGTGCAGTTCCATCAGAGCAGACAGGGGGCACTCCTCTGCCCATGGCTGTGGGACTGTCCATTGCTGCAGTACTGCTGATCCTTCTTGTGTTGGCTTTCGTCAAATGTCGACCCAGGATCAACCAGTCCGCAGCTGGGTAAGTAGCTTTTTTTCTTTAAGGCATCCTCATTTGAGGTGAAGCATAATGCTTTTTCAAGTAGCTCATCAGTCGACGTGTGGCTGTCATACAAGTCGGGGATGCACCAGTTCTCCCGTCCGGGTGAATGGTGTAAATCACCGTATGGCTGATACGAGACAGAGGTTCGCCAGGCCTCCATCCGGGTGATTTGTAGTGAATCACAAACTCCAGATAGAACGATTTGGACCATCGCACACCGGGGCATGCCCCTACTCTTTTTAGCTATAGGATCCACCAAACAATGCTTTATACATATTGCGCATTAGATGATAAATAGTCTACTGTGAATGTGTAGAGTGACACATTTGTATTGTGAAATACTGTAAAATGCAGAAATGTTTGCGGGAATTTAATTTCGTGGTAGAGAAAAAATGGAGTGTTTGCAGTGGTTTTGAGTCGGCGTTTGAAACAATTATAGTAGCGCTACAGTCACCCAATGCAATGGCTTTTCACGGTGGTTTTAAGAGTTCACTGTCTACAAATTTAACCGCGAACATAAAACCACCGCGAACATTTCTCCATTTACAGTAAGCGGACTGAACTGATTATCTATATATTCACTAATATATCATAAGACCTAATGCTCAGTTTCCAAGCTTAACAACTAAAGCGGGTATCTCACTGAAGCTGTGGCACATTGGAGACCTCCCTGCAACTGAGCAATTTGACAGAGCCCTCAATGAATTTCATTGATAAAAAAAACAAATCTTTTTACGCTGTTTTTTTTTTTTTTCATTTTTAGTCAAACTTGTATAAAGTCAAGGGTAACAAAAATCCAATTCAGGATGCAGCGAGGCCGCCAACGCGCCACAACTTCAGTGAGTACCTGGCTAAGCTAATAAAATGCTATGCCAAAGAAAAGGCAAAAAGATTTTGACAATGATAAAAGATGTAAATGTCGAATGCTGCAAAATGCAGACTCTTACAAAAGACAATGAGTATGGTCAGAACTTCAAATCTGCAATCTGTTTTGGTTTTACGCCAAATGACAGTTACATGACTGTTCTCAGGCAACTGGATAAAATTTGGAAAGAAGTTTCAGAAGGTATCCGCAGTTACAAATTTTATCCAGTAGCTTGAGTGGCTGTCATTTGACATATCTTATTACCTGGATGTCTAAGCTTCATCAACGTATGTTGGTTTTACAGCATAGGGAAGTCGCTGCCAACAGTGTTCTTCAAAAACCCTCTCAAAGATCTGGACCACATTTACGACAACCCAAAGTTCCTGCCGGAAGAGACTGTCATCAATAAGAAGACTGTCGATGAGAAACAGATCCACGTCATTCTACCACAACAGCCCGCCTTCCCACCTCCGCCGCCACCGCCGATGGTACTGAGCGGCACACGCCCGAGCAGGAGGTCTACAGGTGCGTCACCTGCCCACCCGCGCTCTGCACCTGGCAGTCGCCACGCCCCGCGGGTTCCTATGAGGAGGGTGAGAGCTGAGAACCCGTACGTCCTCGACCCCACCAGACACATCCAGCACAACAGTCATGCTGCTGACCCAGGTCAGGGGGCAGAGGTCATCAATTATGGTACCTTCCCAGGGCAAAGGCCAGAGGTCAGCAATGATGACACAGTCAGTGAGCACATCTATGAGACCCTTGATCATCAGCATATCCCTGTCTCAATGATTTAAATTGTACAAAGAATGATGAAAATATGCATAAGGTAGGATATAGTCTGGTACAGAGATTCAATCAGCAAAGGATATATACATATATGCTGATAGTGAGTTCACAGCACAATAATGTTGTAGATGGTATATACTATCTGGTATACGTGTAGGAGTGTAGCCTCCTTTGCAGACTTTCTGGGCGGCGCCTAGCCTGATTTCAATCAAGCCTCCTGTGACCGTTCGCCGCCCTGTAACGGCTCGCCGCGGGGAGGGGAGAAAAGGGGGAGTAGTGTAACAGTGGGGATCAACCTCTAACAGTCTAACTGGTCCGGACCTTTTAACCTAGTGGTTAGCGTGTTGAATTCCCAAGACGTGCAGATCGGGATCGGCACGGGTTCGAATCCCTGGAGCGTCGTACTTGCCCCTTTGGGTTTTTACAAAGCTGTTGGCTTTGAAAAATACAACTAAAATTCTGAAATATGCCCAAAGCAACAAAACAATATTCAACAAGCTGCTAGGGGGCCTAAACCTACACCACTTTTTACTTACATCACAAGCTATCTGCCACAAAAAAAATCAAAACCAAAATTAGCACAAAAGATACCAAAACTGGAAGTTCTGCTGCAGTACCAAGGTCACATACCAGGGGGCCAAAATCTACCTTTATCTTTGACGCCCTGTAACGGCTCGCCGCGGGGAGGGGAGAGAAACCCCCGGACAGCTGGAGTTTGGTTGCGCAGACTAGGTGGCGCCGGTATCTTCGGCCGACAAATGTGATATCTCCGGCAAAAGAACCTTGCCCCGATTTGTCAAAAATTGGGAATTCGCGCTCTCCCAAAAAATGCCGGCGCCTCCCAGAAAGTCTTTAAAGGGGGCTAGTAGGAGCGGACATTTGATGAAAGCTAGCTCTATTGTAATGCAGTACTAGACATGTATGGCATCATTGTTTACACGATAGAATCTGTGCATTTTGAAAATATCATGCAACGACTGCAAAGCAGTCTTTTTATGCGTTACAGTATACTTTATCAGTTGATGTTTTCACCATAGGAGTGCCAATGTTATTTGCCAGCCACTGTTTTCCAATTTGGTAAATGTAAAAGTTTTAAGCTAGGCTAATATACCATGTATTTGGGTGATTTGAGCTTGACGTATGGGACTTTTTCGAAAAGATTACAGTTTTAACATAATATACTTGCTTTAATGATAAGATAGTCATACCTTCATTTGAATGGATAACTATTAACTAACACTAACAGTGTGAACCAATACTGCACAGCCTAACATATTTCACAATTTTGTTTCAATAAAGAATAGAAAATACCATTTTTTTGTCTTTGTTCTAACACAACCAAGTTGAACCAGGTCAAATAATTTGTCTTGAAGTACTCTATGTGACAGGAAATGACATACGCACCAATCATAAAGCTAATTTGTATTGATGGAAAGTTAGTGAAACTGAAATGTGACAAAAAGGACAAAAACGCTCCATAATCAACCTTTTATTCTAGCCCCTCTGGTTAAGCATGTCTCAAAATAGAAAAGCATATATCTATGACGGTTTACCCATTATTGATTTCAGATATTTAGGTGGTCCGGCTAAGCCTCAAGGTCAAGAACAAGAACAGAAAAAAAGGGAACCAAAATCCCATAAGAGTCCAGCTCATTTCCCAAGTTGCACAATGGCAAAATCTGGGCATGGGCAACACTTTGTTAGCGAGATACCGGCCTTTTCACAACAGGGACTACAAAATATGGGTATGATAGGGGATGAAGTTTGGCTTTTTGAATTTCTATGTGATGTTTCTCCCACATCTCCAACTTCTTTAGTACATTTTGATTTTCATTTTATTAGAATTGCAACGGTGCAAATCTTGTCGAACACAGGTAGCTATTACTGGTGTTGTGACCCACACATAATATACCCGTTTTTACACCAACATCGGTGGCGTCAGGAGATTCAAACCTGGGACTGCTGGGTTTTGGGCCGAACACCCTGCCGTAACGCCACACAACCCCACATAAAAAAAATTGTGTGTCACTTTTTCTTCTGAAGTCTTTGAAACAATACCCCTTTGTCACCTCCAAGAGTTCTTCCTACATACGGTGCCTCTATGCCTTCCACACATGGGACTTTCTCAGCATCACTCCACAATCTTTCTGTTTCCTCAACTCCCAGTCTGCTCAAAAGTCTACTCATCAAATCTGGCATGACGGGCTGTAGAAGTATCCCAGAAACCCTCAGCGTTTCCATGGCAACATGAAGGACGGTCCCCGCCCATTCTCGGTCCTGAGGAGAATCGCCGAGTTTCCATGGCTTGTGTCTGTGTACGAAACCGTTTGCCTGTTTCACGCATAGCATGGTTTCTTCTAACACCTTGTAGATGTGGAAGTTTTCATAGTGTTGATCCACTGAGCCTAAAAATGCAACAAAACAACATTTAACAAGCTGCTAGTCGGCCCAAACCTACACCACGTCTTCATCACATCACAAGCTTTCTGCCACCAAAAGAATCAAAATGCATAGCACATCCAGGTCAAAAGATACAAAAACTGCAAGTTCTGCTGTAGTACCAAGGTCACATGCCAGGGGGCCAAAATCGACCTACATCTTCGACTTTCCAAAACCTACCCACATACCAAATATGATCGTAATCCATGCAGAAGTTATTGTGTTATGCTATCAAAGACCTACAAAATCTGGGAACACATGCAGGCACACACACACACACAGGCACACCAAAAACAATACCTTCATTTTTCATGGAGGTAACAAGTTAATGCAGTCATTCCGTTACCTGGTAACTCTTGTAAAGTCTTAAGTAACTTGTAATCTTCTTCTGTTGCCAGACCATTGCTCTTTTTCCCAGGATGCACTGGGAACGTATCTGCTGAGAATGCTGGGAAGGTCTGGGTGGGGTTCAGGCTGGTTGCTAGGCAACGGTTCAGCAGCCCTCCTATGTTGCCTGCGAGGTCTGCATTCAGAACTTTCACCACCTTCTCATCTGAGTAATCTGGGGAAAAATGAATTAAGACTCCAGTTATTAAGAGCTAAAAAATTTATGAATTGCTGAATCATGCACCAGTTATCTGAGTTCTGTTGCTAAACTAATCAGTTTTCAAGGTACTGCAAATGCATGTATGTTCCTGGTGGTTTCATGTTTGCGTTTTCTGCGGCGAACCCTTGGCCTTCAGTGCGAGCTTAAAACCAATGCAAAACTTTTTGCCCCCCCACCCCATGGCTGTAGCTCTACTACTGTTTCAAACGCGAACCTAAAACCACCGCGAACATGCCATTTTCTCCCTCCCACAAAATAAAACCCAGCGAAAATTTCTGCATTTACAGAATATGTAGGCATAGACTATCCTAGATGCCATTTTGTTCTAACTACCCCCTCTAACTGTTGTGTTACTATTGTAGCATATATAAACTGCTATACATGTAGTAAGCAAAAAGGCATCCTGGTTTAGGTTAAGACTTTCTTCCAAACATGAAAAGAAAAATACCCAATCTGATTCTCTATGCAGGATAACAAAGTCAACATTTTTTAATAGTATCTCATTACATACAAAATTAAAGTACTTTTTTAAAACATATATACAGAAGTTAGAAGACAGAACACTACATCACCAAGAAGATTTCAATCAAATTAAAACCAATTTCTATTACATGTGCTAACCTCCATCTGTCTCCAATACCCCATGCTTGAGGAGGAAGTAGCGCAGTCCATCTGCTGAGTATCGCTGGATTCTGTTGAACGGGTCGACAACGTTTCCTTTACTCTTGGACATCTGAAAGGAAAGAAGAGATGAACATTGAATAAAAAGAATCAAGACATTTTCATTCTGATTAAAATAAGCATTTAAAGCTGTCTACTTCATCCAACTATATCAAACATTGCACTGTAATTCTAGTGTCATACTACATATATTAATGTTTTAGAAGTAGAGTTGCAAATATTCACAATCCATGCTGAATCAACATGTAGAAATTGCCTTGACTTAGCTATAATGCAGTACCAATTCACATCACTAGAAGGCGCTGCTAGCATTCAAAACAAAACCAAGAACAGAATCTCTTCTGCACACCTTTTGACTCTCCATCAGCCAATGGGAGTGAGTGACCACACTCCGTGGGGGGTCCAATCCAGCCGCCATCAGGAACGCTGGCCAGTAGACAGCATGGAACCTGTCATATCAAAGAAGACATGTATTTTCAAGTACATATAAAGAGAATGAATGAATTTTATTGCTCAACAATCGCATACATAATTTATATACATGGTGCAATGTACATTGTATGGCATTAAATCAACAATACTACAAGGCTAATCTATCCTACAATTCTAACTACAATATATTGTCAATACCAGTATATGGGTTACAACATAGTCATGTATGGGTATCGCTTTTGGAATGATTTATAGAGAAATTGACCTATGTACATGTATGTTGATTTAGGAGTCAGACATGACAGCAATACATACAAAAATATTGCTAGGGTGAGATGCCATATAGGGTGAAGTTTGTCTTAGTAGTAATAGTCTGTAACAGCGCATCTCTCCCCTTACTATAATATGGACAATACTGTCGACCCTTTTCAATTTCTAGGCAATGTGCACTGATTCTCAGTTTTGCTATGCTATTTGCAAACAGTTTATTATGAATTGATGTGAGATACTTTTCCATGCCAAAGTGCGTTTTTGTTTTAGAATATGTGTAGAGTTTACTGGAATTTCTAAGTTGTTCCCTCCAGCCAGAGAGATATGTGACTTTCAGACGTTCTTTAAATATGTTTCCAAAATGGTTGGCATTAACATACTGTACCTTTGCAAACTGAAACTTATCTAATGACTACAAGTATGATTATACATACTAGGGTTGTTCAATTTTAAAATAAAAGAGCAGTTTTCTCTTCTGTTTCAATTACACACTATTCCCTGTATCAAGCTCTAAACATTTTGCCATCAGAATAAGAAATTAGAAATGGCTCTACCCCCATTAGATTTAAAATGGAAAGGCCACTATCATTATGTGTTAATTAAAAAAGTAGCTATTATATGAACCGAGCAGGGTAACCATGATGATGTTCAACGTGTTTGTAAATGATGAAACAGTTCCCGCTAGAATACTGCAAGAAGTTATGACACAATCACTTGTTAAACGACTTAAATGTATTTTTAAACAAATATTTGTGGTAGTAACCGCCTTCAGGACATGTACTTGTCGAACATTTCAATTGTGGCATCGGCCCGGAGAAGGGGTGCATACTATATTTGGGTTTTCTCATTTTACGTTTCAAGGCCGCAAATTTGTCTGGAACTTTGCCGGAATTGGGGGTGCGTACTTTAATCCAGAAAATATGGTGGTCTATTTCACAAACTCATTGGAGCATTAGTGCTAAAACTAAAATGGCCAAAGCCAATGCTCAATTAGAAATCTAATAATCTAAAAGTCTTTTGGTCATCATGTAACATTAGATTTTAGATGAGTGAAAAATGGAGTGTTTGCAATACTGTAAGTCACTTTTAAGTTATCTTCATGGTAGCAAAGTTTCACGGTGCAAAGAAAATTGACATTTTCACTGAAGTTTAACTTCACGGTGGCGTCAAGTGATTTACAGAACGGATGTGTGAAGGAATCATAAATAATTACAACTGTTTTTTCAAGATGACGATAAGTTCACGGCACAGAGGTGACCGTGAAAACAGTGAACATAAAGTTACAGTGAAAGAAACAAGAATTACTAACAGTACTGAAAATGCATTTAAATTCGTGTGGTTTTTATTTCGTGCTAAGGCGAAAATGCAGTGTTAGCGATGGTTTTAAGTTTGCGGCAGCGCTATAGTTACATACTGCTACAATTTTGGACAAAAATGATCACTGGGGTTTAAGTTCGCAGTGAAACGGTTGCCGTAAAAACCGCAAACAAAAAACCACCGCGATAATTTCTGCATTTACAGTACAAGTACTGATAGGCACATGTTGGATCGAATACCTGACTATGTCCTTTCCAACAACATGGCAGTCAGCAGGCCAGTGGGCGTGGTGGTTGTCAGGGTAACCGCAAACTGTCAGGTAGTTCACTAGAGCATCCAGCCACACATAGATCTGATGCAAATTAAGGATGGACAGGTTGAAGAAAGTTAAAATATTGTTGTGGGGTCGTGTGGCGTTACGGCCCAGAACCTAGCGGTCCCGGGTTCAAATCCACTGGCGCCACCAATGTTATGCCCTTGGGAAAAAGGCACTTAACAGGACTTTCCTCACTCCATCCAAGTGTAAAAACGGGTATATTATGTGTGGGTCACGACACCAGTAATATCTGCCTGTGTCCCACATGTATTGCACTGTTGCAATTCTAATAAAATCAAATCATAAATCAAATCAAATATGGTGTCAAAATCTCTTTAGAATATCTTAACAGTTTCCCTGCTTTAATTCTACATCTACTTTGATCTTGATATTTGATTTCAATGTAAATGTTGTGTACAGCAAAAAACAATGTGAGATACATGATGGTACAATATATATAATTGTACATCAAGTTAGGACCTAGTTGTATATACTACAATAAATGCAGAAATGTTTGCAGGGATTTCATTTTGCAGTAGGGAGAAAATGAAGTGTTTGCAGTGGTTTTTAGTTCACGTTTGAAACAATACTAGCGCTACAGTCACACAATGGAACAGGTTTTCGCAGTGGTTTCAAGTTTGCGGTAAAGAGTTCACCATTAAAACCGCAAACATAAAACCACCGTGAACATTTCTGCATTTACAGTATTAGCCTGTGATACTGTAAGTGCAGAAAAGTTCGTGGTGGTTTTATGTTCACAGTTTCGCTACAAACTTGTACCGATACAGTACCGGGTACAATCAATTACATGTAGGTACAGGTCCAAAATACCTGACCCTGCTGTATCGGTACTGGACCTGACTCAGGGGATGGCCACTTTGACAGATAAAATTGCAATGGAATTACCGTGGCAGTGCTCTAAAGCCACTCTAAAGCACAGAAAACACATTTGCATGGCTGGAGTCAAATTTTCATCTGAGTTTTCATTAAAAATATACCTAGCACAATCAAATATTATGTTTTTTAAATATTATGTTTTTCCTTATTGAAAATCTAGCATTTTCCGAACAAGTAGTTTAGGTACAGGTTCAGGTCCGAACCTGTACCTAAACCTGTGGACCTGTACCTGTACCAGTCCTGTACATAAAATGTGTTTAGGTACACAGGTCTACATAGCGCTGCTGCCAACTTAAATCTACCGCAAACACTCATTTTCGCCTTAGCGCGAAATAACAACTTTTATGCATTTACAGTACTATATTTCATGACATACAGTTTGCGTGGGGTCGTCAGGTACAGGTATCCCCCAGGGGAGACGGTCACGCTGTCTGGACACGGACAGATCCTCCAGACCCTCCTCCAGCCAGCCTCGCACCAGTGACCGGTACTTACTGGGGTACACGGCTACATGGAAAAAAAAAATAGTATATATCTGTAAATAATTTCGACAGGTTTACTTACAGCCAGGATATTTGTTCAAATCTTTGTTTATTCATGAGAAGCTCAAATCGCCTCGCAGGCTGCTTTTCATTGAGGTCATGAGGGAAGAGGTACGCAAAATGTAGGGGTCAGGCACAATATATAACAAAGATAAAGTTTGCATGATTGAGAGTCCTATATTTATATGCAACTGAGCAGCCAATGTTTTGCTGACTGACTGTCACCGACCTCAAGGAAACAACTGTTTAGCACTATTCAACTAGTTGCTAACAATGTGATCTCAAAGGCAGAGTATTGTCATATATGCGGTTCCAAGCGTGCATATTGTTTATTTTTTGATATATGACAATAGTTTTTCTTGTATATATGAAAATAACTCTATGTTCAGAACCATACTTAATGTATGGGACCGCATTGTTAGTGACAACTAGTATGCAGTTTATAATGGAATAGAACCAGTCAGAATTGCCCTGAGGAAGGTGACAGATGGTCATTGAAACATCGACTGTTGTTGTACATCTGCTGGTTGTGAATAAAGAACCATGTTACCAAACATGTGGTATAGTTTTAAAGGCCGGTATATGACTCTAGATTTAAAGGGCCAATGGACTGGAAAACTAGATAAAGAGAGAAATGCAATGTTGCAAAACTGATTCTGGGTCCTGAAAATTGACTTAAATCTAGACATATACAGAGTAGAGAAATAAAAAGGGATTCATTGATGAACTGAGGTGTACCTTTCTTAGAAAAAAATCTCTACTCTCCAAGCAGAGGAGGAGATCCGACTGTATTTTGAACTGTTTTTAGGCATTTTCGTCGGGTATTCTTCTTTGTCTTTCTACCCCTGGGGTTTGAAGAGACAAAAAAATGACAAAGTAGAAAGCCCAACAAAAACGCCTAAAAACACGTCAAAAACCAGCCGGAACCACTCCTCTGCTTGGAGAGTAGAGAATATCTTCTAAGAAAGGTACACCTCAGTTCATGAATGAATCCCTTTTTATTTCTTTCAATACGAACTTCCAACATCATGATAATAGATCATAGAGTAGAATTCTGCTATACATTTCCTCTGTTGTGGCCCACTGTCTAATTTCTATAGATTAGTTCCATTGAGCGGTATGAACAAGTATTGATATACAACTTAAGAGAATATCTCACTGGACTTGTGACACGTTGGCAACCTCGCTGCAACCGAGAGATTTGACAGCGCGCTCAACGAATTTCAACGATAAAAAAAATCTTTTTCAGCTTTAGATTTGTGTTTTCTCCTCTTTTTAGTCATACAAATGTACTATATCTTGTGTATCTTGCATTAAACTCCCATTATAAAGTCAAGGGTAACACAAATCCAATTTAGGTTGCACTGAAGTTGCCAACTAGCCATTGTCCAGATACCCACTTTAGACAATGATACTAGTAGGTCTCACCTCTGGGATTGGAGTCCAGCCATTTCATCAGCCGTGGTCCAAACTCCGACAGACGAAACATATAGTTCTCCTCCTCCATCCACTCCACCTGGCTCCCTGTCTCCATGGCAACCTGGAGAGGAACATCATTGGTCAGAATAACATCTCTGTAATTCATCAGGAATGTCTTATACCTTACTCCTAGTATTTGGGGTGCGTACTTTAATTGAGAAAATACGGTAAAAAAAAGTTTTGATCTCTATGACTAAGACATGTAATAGAAAGATTAATTTCATGTTCATTTAACAGAATAAAACAAAAATAACCTTATAGCTTGGGTAAAGCTATGCTGTAGTGCAAAAATATACAAGTCTTTCTTATTTATTTATTTGTTTATTTCATATATGATATCAAGTAAAAGAAACATCTTTCAACGTAACACACCAGTTTTGAATATCAAGTACAAGCTACATATGAGACCAGACTGTAAGGTTTGATCCATACACACTGAGATAGACTCTTCTGTTTCCGGTAAGTGTGGTGGCTTCTTTAACATACCATTCAATGTGTGCCTCTCTTCCAGCTGTACATTTTGTTCAAGAGGACCACCCTAGCCAAAGATAGGGTACTCATCATCACCTGAAGAAAAATCCTAAGGATACTTTTGCAAACGTTGCATCTACACTTACCTTGATGTTTTTGCCGGTAGCCTTGTCCACACTGTCCACGACTTTGTTGTCTGGTACGAAGGCTTCATCAGAAGTGGAGTACCAGCCTTCATACTTCCCCTGGTAGATATAACCTGCAGACTGTAACTTTCTCTGGGGGGGGGGGGACATGGAGAGGGTTGTTTTATTTATTTCATTTATTTCAGCTTTGTAAAAATACAATGAACAGGACAGAAGTAACAGGATGAATCCTTTTTCTGGCTTCTGTCCAAAATGAAATGATAAGTACAATTACAACGCATCACTAGCATAAATATACATATATATGTACAAATAAAAAATGAATCCAACTTACAAAAGTATAATGCACAAACGAATGCATATGCAATGGACACTGACTGACAGAGAGAAATGCAATGATATGTAGTTAGATTGGAAATCAGCTGGGGCATGAGCATATATTTTCAGGATCGAATCTAGTAGAGATGAGGTTGTAATAGGAGGTTTTTATTGCTCTTTTGTGGGTTTTAAAGGATTGCTTCTTCTTGCAAACCTTCTTGGTACATGTATGTAGAATGATACATATGATTTATAACATGACAAATATGATTCCGCAACAACAATCTGTTTATTTCATTAAAAATTTGATAAATTACATGTATGTAGTTTGTATAAATTTCAACTCGGACCAACCTGTTTCTCTACTTGTATACAATAGATATTACAGGAAGTACCTTACCCAGAAGTGTTCCACAGCTTTCCTATGTCGAGACTCTGTAGTCCGTATGAAGTCTGTGTGCCCAACATGGCTCTTACTGAACAGATTCTGCACAATATGGGGAGACAAATAACATTGAGAATTGATAGACAACATGCACATCTTGTTGTTGATTGTCACATGGTGTTATGGTAGGGTGTTTGGCCAGAACCCAGGTTTGAACATTCCCCAACATTACACATGATGTGGGAAAGGCACTTAACACGAATTTCCTCACTTCATTCAGGTGAAAACGAGTACCTAGCTTCAGTTTAAGATGTCCCTTGAAAAGGACAATGAATGGAGATCTATTTTCTGATCTTTTGACAATGTAGACTATAGATGGGCATTACGTGACAGTATGTCTTCTATCTTTCTTTTGAAAATCTACAAATTTTCGATATTGCAAAGTAGAATAAGTGGCATTCGTTTAGTAACTTCTGTTTAGGCACAATAAAACTACAATCATAATTCATATCGAACTCGGCTTGGTGTGTGTTGCCTTGTACATAATCCTCCCTAGACCATAGATAACCTGATAGATAGAAAGAGAGATAGAGAGGTAAAGCACCACTTTTCAGTTCTTACATTGGAAACTAAAACCACAAAAGATAGAAGGAATTTATTACCCTGAAATGTTGAGACACCTCATCACAGAACTGCAGGGGATCCTTCCCATGAGCCACTGCAGCCTGTTGGATCTGTAACCATAGCAACAAAAATGCTACAAATCAGCAGTGTTCTCACCAGGATTGTTTTAAAGCATAGGGGTCAGGTACAGAATGCCAACTTGTCACTGGGCAAGTTACTCGCGGAGTGCCAAAGACATGGTAATGGTTTGGAGTTGGGTATCTTCCCACACAAAATTTTGAAATTCATCACTATCTCCTGCATTTTGAGAGATAAATTTTGTGACGTTAAGTTTTCCTCTGTCACATCCTCATCCTAAAGCCAAATATGAACTTGTTATAAGATTCAGGAAGGTTCTTCCCAGGAAGAAACCCTTATGCTCATTGAAACACAGCATAGGGGTCAGATCACAGCATCGGGGGTCCAGATCACAGCATCGGGGTCCAGATCACAGCATCGGGGTCAGATCACAGCATCGGGGGTCCAGATCACAGCATCGGGGTCAGATCACAGCATCGGGGGTCCAGATCACAGCATCGGGGGTCCAGATCACAGCATCGGGGGTCCAGATCACAGCATCGGGGGTCCAGATCACAGCATCGGGGTCCAGATCACAGCATCAGGGTCAGATCACAGCATCGGGGGTCCAGATCACAGCATCGGGGGTCCAGATCACAGCATCGGGGGTCCAGATCACAGCATCGGGGGTCCAGATCACAGCATCGGGGGAAGATCACAGCATCGGGGGTACAGATCACAGCATCGGGGTCAGATCACAGCATCGGGGGTCCAGATCACAGCATCGGGGGTCCAGATCACAGCATCAGGGGTCCAGATCACAGCATCGGGCGCCGCTATGCTCAAAAGACCTGGCAAGAACACTGATCAGGGCACACAGTAGCCTGATCAAATTGCGCTTATATAGTTATAGTAGCTTGCCCATTATCCACCGGTGGGGAGGTGCCATTATAGCCTTGGACAGGGAAGTTTGTATTAACAGACTCTTAAGTTAAGGGCCAGGCAACTCCAAATCAGGGTACAGTACACAGTTTACAAACCATCAACTGGACACTTGCTGGATACTGTAATGCACTTTATCTTCACGGTAGCAAAATTACACAATGTAAGGAAAATGGACATTTTCAGTAAACTTTAGGTTGATCATTTGCCGCCACCGTGAAGTTAAAGTTTAACTTCACGGTGGGGGCAAGTGATTTACAGAACGGATGTGACCGTGAAAACAGTGAACAGTGGAATAAACAAGAATTACAATATTTCACCCCAACATCTGCTTGGAGATTAACATTATATTAATATATGTATCTCTGATAGCCCTATTAGAATTCACCAGCTATTCCAGAACACAATAATAATAATAATGTTTTTTTTTTATTGGTCAGAAATTACCCGCAATGGCAGCCTTTCTAGTGCTGAATTGATGAAGGGTATTACAGGTTTCACACAATACACAATATATATAATATCTTATCCACATTTGCATTTTGTGCAACTGTCACAAGGGTCTGGGCGGCTGCCATTCGGCGCCACTAGGTGACCACAATACGACTTTCCCCATCGAAGTCAGGTACCCATTCACACCCGGGTGGAGTGAGGAAAGTCGTGTAAAGTGCCTTTCCCAAGGGCACAAGATCGGTGACATGACAGGATTCGAACTCGGGACCTCTTGGTTCTGAGTCGAACGCTCCGCCGTTGCGCCACACGACCCCACAGTCTAACTATCTCTATATATATACCAGACCTTTAAGCCATGTTCATCTGTGCCAGTGGAGAAGATGGATCCACCTGCACCTTTCAGCTGCTGCCACCTGTGGACGGTGTCTGCCAGCACAGCTGAATACAGGTGGCCCAGGTGGGGGACTAGTGGTAGAGGGAAAGATAAAAACATCAGACTTCAGAATCACAATATCTTGCATGTGAATCTAATAAAGGTTGTACCTCATTACTTTACATCAACATTTTGCATGTGATTACAGAGAGGAAACCCCTATACTCTTCTCTGTATACTAGTTAACAAAGATTATTGTTCTTGCATTACTCTTATTTTCTGGGATAGTATGTCATAATGATCTAGCTAGCATGGCTAGGACGTGTTGCAGTTATGGGATAAACATATTGGGTTGTTGTGAATTGATGGTATCTAATCTAAAGACTTTCACAATTCAAAAGTTTGTCTTCACGGCCAGAAAGCTTAAAAAAATGTCTAGCTATATGTGCCGCTGTTGTAGTTTCAATTTCTCATTTCACTTGAGCGTTCAAATATAATGCCATTCAATATTTGATACTAGAATTCAAAACAAGACTTATGACGGAAAGCGCTTTACAAATGGGAAACAAATTTCATGTACATATATATATCCGTCCCAATCAGTGTTAATCCTCACCAGAGTTGACATAGAAGATCGGCGTTGTGATGAGAAACCTCTCCTTCTGCTGACTCTCCCCGCCACCGTGCACCCGTCTGTAGGGGGAGGGGCAAACCAGCCGACGTGCCTCGCACAGAAATCGGGTCCTTCTCGCCAAAAATATTGTTCTCATACCTCGCTGTATGATCCCCATCGGTGAACTGTACTTTGATACGCTAGGGAATGTATTTACGATCCTAAAATGTGACAGTTTCGGTGTAAAGTTTTGCAAAATCAACATCATAGTGAAAGTTTCGATGCCATAGACGCCGCCATGTTGGGTTCAAAGGTTATACGAATTAGCTGAATGGACCAATCACAGCGGGGCTGGGCAAATATGCGGGGAGTTCAATATCAAAAGAACCATCCCACGGTGGACAAAGGCAACAAATGAAGAGAACAAAGAGATTTCATATAGCATATGAGACAGGAGAGAAAAGGAAAGCACGTGAGACCATCAACCGAAGCATAACAGACAACAACAACAACAACAACAACTGTCTGTGAAGAGTAGTCCTGACAGGTAAAAGTTGTGCTTTATGCAACGGCCTGTCGTTTGACAATCTATCTACTACGTTGATGAAGGTTAGACATCTAGGTAATACGATACGCCAAATAACAGTTTCTCAAGCAACTGGATATGATTTTTGAAACGGTCAGACGTTTCAAGTAGCATTCACTACTTTTCGTCAGTAACTCTGAGCAAGATTTGTCGACCAGCACATTTTAACCACGAACTATGAATTGATATGCAAATAAAGAGGAGACAATTTTAGAGTGTCGAATACTGAGGGAAAAATATGTCCAGTTGCGTGGGTAACTGTTATTTGGCGAATCTATCTACTAGCTTGAAAGTCCATCTATGCACTGTTGGTATAATGTCCTTGGTATGATAATTCCTGCTGCAGAACGACCTTTCACAGTGCACTGCATTTTTTGAACGCAGAATCGGAATCAGAAGTTAGGCCAAAGTAAATTTTACGGATGACAGCTAGCGCACTCATTAATTTTCGCCTGATTTTGAAAGAAAGAAAAAAATAAGAACTTTTGTCCCCCTTCGGAGATTGTCAACATGACGAGAAAGTACCCAAATGGGAAATATGTCATGTTGTAGCCTTATTTGTACTTGTAGAAGTAACACTAGTAAGGTAGCCATGACCGTAGCTGTAGAAGTTAAACTATTTCCATAGTTGTAAAAGTGTAACCAATTTGGTAGCCATAAACTTGGTACGGATACCAGTCTACCATAGCCTCTACCAGGCTCCGCGGATCGCTGGGAAAATAGTAGAAATTGGCCAAATACAGTGAATAGTATGCCAGGGGTACTCCGCTATACAGGGAAGCTCTGTGGATGGCAGATTGGACCCTCTCTCCGTAGCTAACTCCCTTGGTACACTATTCACTCTATTAGGCCAATTTCTTTTGTACTATTTTTCTAGCCATCCCGCGGGGCCTGGTAGAGGCTAAGTCTACCACACTAGTGTCACTTTGTGCACTTCTTGAATAGATCTCTACAGGAATAAATAAAATAAAAAACTTGTTGGCTGTGATACCATGTTTTGTCGCTTCAGCGTTACAACGTTTATGGTGTCTGATTTGAAAATTAATTAATTTTTTCGCCCTCTCGCTTTGAATTTGGAGTTTACAGGGGATGCCATCCATAGAATTTACTTGCTGTTGCCTTTACCAAACTTTTCTGTAAAATTGAACAATATGACGTTACTAAGACACCCATGATATAGGTAAAATACTATTGTTTTGAAGCTCCTTAGCAAACCCTTATCGGCTCCTAACGTCTGTTCAGATCGATGTTGTCTGCACATGTTCAGGTTGCATTGCAAAAAGATCTTGCAGGGTTATCTTGTAACCCCCTTTACGGCCCTGTACCCATTTCTATCGTGTTGAATTATTCATACCGGGATTTGCAGGACAATTTTAGCCTCTAAAAATAGAAGATAACGCATCAGTGCTCATTAGCATAGTAATGACATGTGAAAAATACATGAGTCTATTTTGGGAAACACGCGTAAGATTAGATTACGGGTAAAGATGATTGATAAGTCAGCGTCGCCTGATGCTTATCAACGATTGTAACATATACCTTTGATTATATACACACAACACCAAAAGCTAAAAAAATGGTTATGTCTTCTTTACATTATATTTCAGCGAAGAGTAACCTCCTTTGTTTTGTTTGAGCAAGGACATTGTATACGGTTTGAGCAAGGAGATTATATAGACGTCTATATAACTATTTAACCTCGGATATAGGAGATTCTTTGCCTACAACCAGGTAATCTCACCTGCTGACGTTTTAACCTCCTTTCCGCTTGTGAAAAAAAGACACCCAAATTGTGGGCCAGACAGTAACTACTATTCTCCAAGCAGAGGTTTCGGTCTAGTGTGGTAGGAGTGTCCGGGATTTTTTTTAAGGGAGCCACAAGTAAAAAATACTGGACACTCCTACCCCACTCGACCGAAACCTCTGCTTGGAGAATAGTTTTGTTTTACATTTCAACACCTCTTATGCGTGATTTGCCATGTAAAACCGGTTTTTCTAGTTATTGTAAATGAGTACTGGTTAGTTCTGCTAGTTCATTTTAGTGACGCTGAAGAAGAGTGATGGATGTCACTCGAAACGTCCGGAAATAAATCTCCGAATTCTTATCCAGTTGTAGAGTTTAAATTCTCTTTATATAATAGTAGTTACTGTTTGGCCTTTTTGAAGGCTTGCAGCACGGCAATGTTTGTATTATAAACTGCGTGCTTTTGATATTAAGGAGCTTTGCATAAGCTACTTAGACCTTGGAGCAAACCGAGGAGGTGAAAATGTCGATCTATTTTTAAACTCCTTGAGTAAACTAAAGCTACTTTTTCTGATATAATAAGATTCTGAATCGGAAGTTAAGCCCTGACTTAAATTCCAGTTTGTATAAGACTTCCGCTTATAGTAAGATTATTTAATTCATCCAAGGAGGCTGACGAGGAAATCCCGATAAACCCCTTGAATTTTTTTGCCAGATGTGGCATGTAGTGACTGATACTGTAAATGCAGAAATGTTCGCGGTGGTTTTATGTTCGCGGTTTTCGCGGCAACCGTTTCACCGCAAACTTTAAGCCACCGCAAACATTTTATCTAATACTGTAGCAGTATGTGACTATAGCGCTGCCGCAAACATGGAGTTGCCGAGAACACTCCATTTTAGCCTCAGCGAGAAATAAAAACCACGCAAACTTAAATGCTTCTACAGTATTGATATTACAGACAACAGAGGCCACGGTCCGTAGGATCAGATCCCGCCCAAAATTTACGCCTCTTTAATTAGCTACACTAACATCATGAATTACGAAAACAAGAAAATGCATAATTCACGAGATGATTTCTTTTGTTTGAACCTACTCGATGCATTGTCTAGATAATGTAAAGGTGCCATATATAGTCCCTACCACTGGCTTGTTTTTCAGTGTTTAATTTGTGCCTTTCTTTTTTAACTACTCTTCAAGCAGAGGTCGGTTGGAAGATTGTGACCTTCTTATCATATGCTCCGTTTTTGTCCAAACTCCCCGCCAACAAAAGGTTGTTTTTTTTCAATAAATAGATACACATGTCGTTGTGCAGCTTTTGTACTATGAGGAGCTGACTTTAACGTCGTTATAAAGTAGTTTAGAAGATTCATATCGATCGAGTTTATACATCAAAATGGTTGGAAAAACAGACTGGCTACATAAACAAAGTCTTCACCTAAATTGATAAATATAAAGCCGTCTCAACTGCTGAATACTACCCCTTCTACTGTTGACGATATCATTTAAAACAAACAAAAACGTATTAAAATCTATTTCTTTCCATAATCGTAGTAGCAAAACTTAACCTTATTCACGTCCTTGGCGATACTAGATCTAAACTACGCTGGCTATATTGAGAATTTGCCAGAGGCGTTTTGCCATCATTTACAAGGAGGGGGGAAATGTTAACCTTTCCACAGACCTTGCACATACCAAGGACATTATATAGGCCTATATAATGTCCTTGCACATACCAAGGAGGTTCCTCAGCCTCCTTGCACATACTCACTGTCAATTATTCCCTTTTCCCCCGTAGTAAGGAAGGCCTGGTAGACAGGTAGAGGCAAGGACATTATATCTTGGTAGAGGCTAGTCATAATTCCCCCTTTTTTGACGAATTCTACGATCCAAGCCCCCCGTATGAAGGCCTGTTTGAGGCTAATCGTTCACACACAGATGCCGTCCCGCGCTGCATGATTCATTGTTTTCTATAATTAGCTGTGCTATTTCGGGCGAAATTAATGCTTCCGTTTTTGGCAGGCCGCTATCCCCCGTGGCTACATCGTCTCCAGATGACCCCGTCCTCCCGGGGCAGGCCGGGTGATTGTGTTGCAAATTTGGGAGCCGGCGCCCCAGGTTGCGGGGTGTACCATTTTTAATCTTAATCCCCACACTTCTAAATCTTCTATAAACAACTACGGACAGGAATAGAGCATTGTTACAACATCCAATCAACACATCGTTTGTAAAAAAAACTTTACACGGCTCAGAAAGGGTCACGTTTGTTTTGTAGTCGCGTCAAATTTTATGAAGTTCACCCCTGTAGCTTGAATGGTAGTTTCCATTCAAAGGAGAATGAATCAGTCGCAACTGTGTGCATGAACAAGCGGACGGTACCGGTGCAAGCTAGGCCGGAGCAGGCCTCTATTATTCCTCGGTGTATAGAGACTTTCACAGTGATTTCTGCTCTGCTATCCCACCATCAACGATACTAGCACAAGATTACGAAGACCCAGGTAAAAATCTCAATTCGTAGTGTGTATCTTATTGTCTACGTACTGTGCTTGGGTGTAACGTTTGGGGCACGCCATCCCCAAAACACTAGTCTCTACCAGACCAACTACGCCGGCTATATACTAATCTCCAAGCAGATCCACACCGGGCGCGAAAATCGTAGTATGCTAGCCAGAGAAGGTCCAGTCAGCCAGAGAGGGTCCAATAGCCCAGCTCTCTGGCTGACTGGACCTTCTCTGGCTAGCATACTACGATTTTCGCGCCCGGTGTGGATCTGCTTGGAGATTAGCAATATACTAGGTAAGGGAAATATTTGCCAGGGTAGTTTGGCCACAATAGGGTTTCATTCGCAGGCGTTGTTATCCTACAGTGAACTGACTCTATTTTGCCAATTGTTCCTTTTTTGCCGAATTCTATGATCCGAACCCCCGTAGGAAGGTCTGGTGGAGGCTACCAAAATATAATCTCCAAGCAGATCTACACGAAAAATATCGTATATGCTAGCCAGAGAAGGTCCAGTCAGCCAGAGAGGGTCTCTGGCTAGCATGTACGATTTTCGCGCCCGGTGTAGATCTGCTCGGAGATTAACCAAAATACAGCCATAACAGTGTTCCAAAAGCCTCGCCCGTACATAAATCTCGAATGAGCGGCCATGCATTTTATACCATTTTTCTTGCATGAAGAAACAAATGCGGATTTCAGATTTTCCTCAATGCCAGACATGAAATATTATATTAAGATTTTGTTCATGTTCTCGATTTATGTATCCGCCCTGTCTCTGAGGTGATGCAATTTTTGGAAGACTCGTCACGACCGCGTGTTTATTATCGTTATCGTGCGTTACATGTTCAGATATGACTCATGTGTGACGGTTTAGTCTGGCATTAGAGATAAAGAATAGATTAGAACAAATTTATCATGACTAACACCACTAGAATGTATAGTACAAAGGACATTATATATAGTAAATAGATAGTGGTTTTGAACTAGCCTCTACCAGGCTCCGAGGAACAGTGCTGGAAAAATAATAGAAATTGGCCAAATACTGAAATAGACTATTGTGAGTATTGTCCCTCTCTCCGTAGCCGACTCCCTTAGCATACTATTCACTCTATAATTTTGGCCAATTTCTACTACGAGTATTTTTCCAATGATCCGCCGAGCCTGGTAGATGCTAATACGTTTTGACCCCGGTTTTGACTACGAGCATACACAGGCCCAAAATCACTGTTCGAGGGAAAACGTTGGTAATGTAACTCCACATTCAACACTCTACGAAGAGAGATACTGTATAAAACATTTCAGTTTCAGACGGGAAACTGGCTACCCCCTCCCCGGTATAAAATCTAAACTTCTAGACTGTAAACCGAATCGCGTACCAGGAAAAATACACTGTACTGTTTCATCCAGATAAAGAGTAGTATCCGGTTACTTCCCGTGAAAAATTCAAGTTCACACTTCCGCCAGATGTCCGGTATAACGAGAATTGTTTTATGCCGATGTCTCCAAATGATGTCATGTTGTTTACAGTATTGTCTGATTTGAAAGAAACCATCTGTGAAAAGAATACATTTGTCTGTGGATGTAAATGACCTATTGTTTGATTGTTTGGGAGGTGCAAATAAAAGACACAACGCGGCTAGCCTCCGTTTTCAGGCCATCTGGGCGACGCCGGCGTTTATTTTTTGTGTGGAGCACTAATTCGCGATTTTCAACTTATCGGGGCCAGGATTTTTTTGCTGTAGAAGTCGTATTGCCGCCAATGGATACGATTTCTACAGTAAAAAGATCCTGGCCCTGAAAATCGCGAGCAGCGCTCCAAAAAAAAGTAATAAACTCCTCCGCCAACGATAGATTTTTCAGAGATTGGGGGGTCTGGCATCCAGGCTACCGCTGCCCAGAATGCCTGCAATGGAGGCTACAACGCAACGTATTTTGAACCAAAAGAGAATCTGCTTTGGGACCGTACCTGCTGGGACCCCGTATCTGCTTGGGATCCTGTAACCGCCGTGAATCCCAAGCAGATACGGGCCTCAAGCAGATACGGCCCCCAGCCAAAGAATCTGGCCCCGATAAGTTGAAACATCGCCGTGGGAGAAGCCTGCTACGGAGGCTAGGTGGACGCATGCCCAACAGTTCATGTATTATAAGTAAGGTAAACTACCTAAAAGAGAGATCGATACCCCTTTTGACGTCAAAACTACCCAAAAGCAAATGATCTGTATATTTTTAAACAAACAGACAAACGGAAGAACATTCTGTCCCTAGGGATAACACCGAGTTTTTTTAATATATATTGAATTCTTTTTCTGTTGATAGAAACAGTTTCCTATGGAGCTATTTCTGTTTCTTAGACGGTAGAAAGTAAGACAATAGTTAACGCGGTTTTATATACTAGTACACTGTAATCCAGTATTTTTTTTCTGTTAGCTCTTTTAATGAACTGCCGTTGTCTACTACTTCCAGACAGCGAATGTTGAATACTAGCCTACACCAGGCCTTCCTGCGTTGAATTCGGCAAAAAAAGGGAATAATTTGACTTTAGGAGAGTCAGTCCACTAGAGGGTTAACATTTCCTGCAAATGAAAACCTACGGCCAAACTCTCCTGGCAAATATTCTCCTTATAGCCGGCATAGTTACTCTGGTAGAGACTAGTTGAATATCGGTGATATTTTAAACATAGGATCATGCATGGCCCACTTTTATATATGTTTTCAGTAAGCTATCGTGTAAAATGTCGAAGTTCAGTCAGACCAAGGGTCACTGACACTGACAGCCATAAACTGTGAAGTTGTTAAACTTGGTCTAGACGATAAAGATCTATTCTGGTATAACCCAGTCTGTCTTCCGTGCCTCAGAAACTCTACGGAAATGTGACCTTTTCCCGAACAAACCTCGAGGCAAAACAAATGGGTAGGGAAACAGGTCCTAAAATAACTGCATTCCTCACACTTGACTGACAGTTGCTAACAGACAGGAGACAGACACCCGAGTTATCACACGTAACATGTACACGACAAACATCACACTACATAGACGTAACAACCACCGATCTGCCTTCCGTATTAAAGGAACCCCAAGCAATATTAGGGCCCGAAAATCGGATTTTGAAAGTCTTATAGCCCCAACAATACTATCACAATGTATAGCAACATCCATGATGCAAAAATTTGACGTTGTTGTGATGTGAGAACTCACTGAAAATCTTCACCCGGGTTTTTGTAGGCTCGCAAAACTAAGGGGATCATCGTACGGCACGTTTTTGCGCGGTTTTAAAGTGCTCAAAGTATGAAGTTATTACGCAAATGTGCTAAACAAAGTTAGTAAATTTCACTACCATAAAGATTTCGGCATCATTTTATTTCCATTTTTTAGGCACAAATGTTGCTTTGGTTGCCTTTAAACCTCGACCACTGTAGTGCTCTGAAAACAACAACAACTTTGTTTTGGTCGCAAGTTGTAACGTTAGTTCACGTAAAACCGTAGCCTGGTCCCAGTCTCTAGGGTCGGCTTAGTGGTGTTTTACCGGGCCAGTCAGTTTCTGATGGCCTTTCTACCTCTGGCTGCCAGGCCCTGCTGGCTGCCATCCTACTTTTCCGCCGCCCCGTCGGTGCCGAACTAATTAATCCAAGGCCGTAAACAACACCCCGGGCGGGCTAAGCTGTCTGGGCGGGTGAGGGTCACTCACAGTGCCGTAGAGATATCCGGGAGGCACCGAGGGTATGGATTCCAGGCTTGTAAAACCGGGGCGTCGCCATCTTCTAATGCATGGTTATCGAAGCTTTTCAGACAGTGTTCCGAATACTTCAGTCTGTCAGGTTTTGATTGCTGGCGTTATAACTGATGTTGTATCTAGCACATACCCCTAAATACACCGTTTTTAAAAATCCCGAGTTTATATTACCCCACGAGTTTATGTGAACCAACGTTACACTTTTTTGTGGGGGGGCGCAAAAATTCTTTATGACTTTCATTTGCCCCCGTACTGACGGGACAAAACTGTTTATCAATGTTTCCTCGTAGGTTATGGAGTATTCTGTATAAAGGACATTGAAAAAAATTCTAATGTAATATATCCCTAGTACGGGTCACATGATAAAAAGATCACAATCTTCCCCACCAACCTCTGCTTGGATAGTACTTGAGGGTACCATAGTTTACTGAGCATGCTGGACTTTGAAGTTAAAAGGACTTTCAAGTATCTGGGTTTAAAATATTATTTTGCGTCACTGTGTGCAAAAATAATGATTTATAATTATAGTAAATAGCTTTTCGTTGCCATTTTTATGATGATACGAACTGAAAGCTTTTAGAAAAAGTATTGTGCATAACTTGTGTGTCTTTCGTTTGATAACCAGTACATAGTGTGATACCAAATTTGTTTCTTATGAGTAATTTGATCTTTTCTTCACAGATCATTCTTCCGTAGTCTTCACCACTAAAGTCAACGTTATGGACCTCTGAAGAACCGCGTTTCAAAAAGAAAACCTCAGTTGAAGATGGTCGAAGGATGGATCACGCAAAACAACATGACAAACTCTACAAATCCAATCTGGAGACTTGGGACCACCCCACTTCAAGAAAACACTTCTTCAAACCGCTTTCTGGAGAACACTACCGCCAACGGACTGCCGTGGACTCTATCCTCCTCGCTAGACAACTCAGGAGACTCCGTCTATACTACTCAATATGTTGCAGGGCAAACTAGTGCAATAATACTGATATTTCTAGCGTCGTGTGTGGGGAATTTTCTCGTGGCCTTTACGCTATGGAGAAAAGCGTATCTACTGACTGTCAGTAACAAATTTGTCTTCAGTCTGACAGTGTCCAACTTTCTGCTGTCTTTGCTCGTTTTCCCGTTCTGTGCGGCCAGTGCTGTACTCAGGAGATGGATATTTGGGGTGGTTTGGTGCAATTTTACCGGTTTCATCACCATCTTGGTCAGTTCTGCAAGTCTACTCACCCTCGGTATCATCGCTATAGACAGGTGAGTTGTGTGTTGTATAATTTTGTATTCATTATATGTTATGTTGTAATCAATATCTGGCTAATATCTGGATAAATTAAAGCGTGGGACTTTTCATAAGGTTACACATACTGATGGTCGAACATGGCCTCCCGACCTTCCCCCAACCATGGTTGGGAGTGGATCGGGAGCTAGGCCGGCTGTGGTCGGCTGATGTTCGGCACGGTTGTAGCCTGGAAACCATACCATCGGGTGCTCCCCGATATCTCTACGACGCTGGGAGTGATCCCCGCCCGCCCAGACAGCTTAGTCCGCTCGGGGTGGGTTTACGGCCTTGGATTAAATTAGTTCGCCAGCCGAATGTTTTGAAATTTTAAAAACATTCGGCTTTGGACGGGAGTTCTGGAATGGGTTGGCTGGTGGTTGGCCGGTGGTTGGGAGTGTGGAAACAGTGAGACGTTTCAGGTAGCATCCACTATCTTTCGTCAGTGACTATTGTATGTTATTACTATTTTGGTATCGTTAAAATCACACATAGTATAACATACTTCCCTCTGAACATTGTTTTAGCACATTGTGATGTTAGGTCTGTTTTACTACTCGTCGACACAAAGAAAGGGTGATAAAATAACTAGAAAGCCCGACAAAAAAAACGCTTAAAAACACGTCAAAAAACCCATCCAGAGCCCAGCCTCTATTTTACAGCTTATATGTGGATAATTGTCGCTCAAGAAATACACATGAGTGCAAGCTTACTCTCCAAGCAGAGGAGGGGTTGTGGCTGGGTTTTGTAGGGTTTTCTACGTTGTCATGTTTTTTTTGGTCTCTTGTGGGATTTGAAGAGACAAAATAAAACATGACAAAGTAGAAAGCCCGACAAAAACGCATAAAAACGCGTCAAAAACCAGCCATAACCCCTCCTCTGCTTGGAGAGTATGCTTGCTTGGGTGGCCGTTTTTTTGTGGACCTTGATGCTCAATGTATAAACTCCCTCCCTGTGTTTCCCCACCGACCCTCTGACTCCATCGCCCCAGTAACTGGTAAAATTCACCCCAGCGAGAAATCTGTTTAGAAAGAACACAAACGTTTTTTAATGTCCAGATGCCAAGCCTTTACCCGTACCGAGCAAGAACAATGGCGGCCTTGTACGGATTTCTTTTGTCTGATCCCTACGAATAGTACACGATTATACCTCCCCAAAGCTTTGATGGACAGTTCAAATATTCCCATTTTCCGCGATCTCGTTTTGCTTTTTATTTGGATTCAGTAACCTAGTTCATTTTCTTTGTTCGGTTGATCCCCTTGCATACTAGTTCGTTGCTACGGGTCGCCGTATAATGGGACGACACAGAATCGGGCCTTCTATAAATATAGTGTATTTTTAGCCCAACTAAACACGAAGTAGCAATATTTATCGCTGTAGTATCTTTTAAGAATGAAATTATTATTTTTTTGTGGTCAATCCAAAGAACATAGGCGTGTCTTTTTGCCATACACCAATGAGTTTTTCTAAAACCTCCTTGCTAAAAGAGGCATTTGAGCCGTTTTAAAAACAAATTTTCTTAAATTGGTCACCATACAATATCTAGTATAACAATAACGAAATAAGTCGAATTTTTCCATTAACATGACTATTGTTTTAGCTTGAAACGTTTGAAATGAAACCTACCTTAATACAAATTTAACTGTGAGAATATATCGCAAACACTTCTTATTATCTTCTAATTTTGTTGCCCTGACCAAGGAGGTTTTATATTTTGCCCTGACTGTACTGAAAGTAAATGCAATGCCGCTAGCAAAGGAACGTACGGTAGTTTTAGCCTCTACCAGGCTCCGCAGATAGATAATAGGAATTGGCCAAATAGAGTGAATAGTATGCTACGGGTGTCGGCTACGGAGAGAGGGCCTAATATGCGGTAAACTGTACCCTTATAGCAAACTAACTTCTCGTTCATGTTTTCCTGTCTATTTGGCCAATTTCTACTCTTTCCAGCCGCCTCTGGAGCCTTAGAGGATACGGTAGTTTTACCAAAAAAAGAAGTCTGCGACCTCAACCCCAAAACATTACGCTACGTTCCCAACGCGATGAATAACAGGCATTCTATTCTTGAATTTCTCGCCTATACGCGAGTGTCAATGTTACGTCTGGGGGGACTTGACAGCTGCCTGAGAAATGTGTATACCCGGGCCCGAGCGCTATTTCTGTCTTCGATGTCGCGATGTCGTGTTGGTCCGCGATAAACAAGGCATGTCTTCATGGTACAAATATCTCTCAGGTCATGTATTAATAGTAACAAAGGCTTTGGACGGATATTGGCGAAGCCAGGTGAGGATATACCAACACAAGCGGAGCGAAACTACTCTCCAAGCAGAGGAGTGGGTCTGGTTGGGTTTTGACGTGTTTTAGGCTTTTTTGTCCGGCTTTCTATGTGCTATTTTGTCCCGTTTTTGTTGTTTTTGTAGCCGACCCGTAAAGAAAACAGGACAAAATAGAATGCCCTACAAAAACGCATAAAACACGTCAAAAAACCTAGGCTCCGGGCCAGCAACAACAAATATGTAATAATTTAATAACAAAGGTAACTTGAAAAAAAAAAGCCGGAAGGAGTCTGCAACCAAGGAGGTTTTAAAACCTCCTTGCTGCAACGAAGGCTATCAAAAACCGGCCGTACCCATTCCTCTGCTTGGAGGGTAGAGCGAAACGTCCGGAGTCATTCCGTGAAGTCTGTATATTTTGCTACGATGTCGCCTAATCTTGGACACAATGAACTGTTTTGATAATTTCTTGTGTCTGTTATTTTGTCGTCGCCGCCGGCCCTCCAAATTCTATCCAATGTTTTTGTAGTGCGTGTAGAAGGTAGCGTCTGTGTGTTATTTTTGGAAACACAAGCTGGCTAGACTAACATTTGTAGTAACCAAATTACATTTTGCTGACAGCAAGTTTCCATGAGACAGATACTGTAATTCACTTAATCTACACGGTAGCAAAATTTCACCGTGTAAGGAAAATGGACATTTTCACTGAACTTAAACTTCACGGTGGCGGCAAGTGAACGAATTATGAATAAAAACAACATTCTTTTTTCATGGTGATGATAAGTTCTCGGTACAGAGGTGACCGTGAAAACAGTGAACAGAAAGTTACCATAAAAGTAACAAGAATTACAGTACCGTATCCAGCGATACCGGGAAGCTATGAAAATTAAAGCTTCTATAGATTTTTAATTAGCTTTTGAAATCTCCGACCGAATAATTCTATTATCTTGGAATAATGAAAACACAAAACCAAAATCCTCGTATTTGTCTTGCTACCCCCGCCATGCCTTTGTTTGATTCATATAGGGTCTATTTTTAGCCTGGCTCTCAGTAGGTGTGCTGAAGGGCGCGACCTCTCACCGGGGAGTGTAATTTACTGCACTCAGGGCGGCTGTGGTCTGGTCTATTTACATGTTACATGCATGCAGCTTGTATACTCTCCAAGCAGAGGTTAGGCTCCGGTGTTAAAGGTTCGGACGTTTTTAGGCAATTTTTGTACTTTGTCACGTTTTCTCTATGTCGCCAAGCAAAAGACCCGACAAAAACGCATAAAAAACGTCCAATACTAACCGGAGCCTACATGTACAGGGATGTCGGACGACTCGGCCCATTACCAACTCGGCCTAGTCAACTCGGCCCATTTCCCTAGTCAACTCGGCCCATCTCCCTAGTCAACTCGGCCCCAAAACCTCAAAGTCGACAGTTTGAAGTTCTCTGACAAAAAGACGTGGTCTGTATTAAATCAAGTTGATTGCCTATAAGCGCCGGTGGTATGGGTCTCCAAAAACCTCAAATTAAGTCAACAGTTCGAAGTTTTCTGACAAAAAAAAACATGGTCTCTATAAGAACCGGCGGTATGGAGCTCCAAAAACCTCAACAATTCGAAGTTGTCTGACAATTTGATACGCAAGGAGACATTGTTATTAAACATGTACATGTATGTTACTACCTGGGACACAGTAACCTCTGCTTGTAGTCCGGTGATAGGATCTGTTGACAGATGGTCTAACCTAGTACGATTTCTGCTGACATGCCTGCAACCTTGCGAAATCTTCTTATGTTATCTCAGTCACATGAACAGGCCAGGGTCTTAGCCTCCTTTGCATAGCCTCCACCAGGCCCTCTTACGGCCGTATGAAATCGTAGAATTCGGCAGAAAAAGTAATAATTAGCAAGTAGAGTCAGTCCACAGTGAAGATCACATTTCGCCCGTTGCAAGTGAAACCCTGGCGTAGTTAGTCTGGTAGAGACTATCCTTTGCAGGCCTCCCGGGTAGCCTGGAAACCATACCGTCGGGAGCTCCCTGGCTTCTCTACGGTGCTGGGAGTGATGCCCGCCCGCCCAGAAAGATAAGCCCGCCCGGGGTTGTGTTTCTGACCAAAACAAGTCTGCTTGGAGAATAACGATCCTACCACCAGTAGGAAGGCCTGGTAGAGGCTACGCCAAAAGCCAGGCTAAAAACGCCTATCCGAGATTCTATATTTGTCCCCAACAGTCAGCACTTCGCAAAGTATTTAGGTTACACGTCAGAGGACGGCTAAGAAAACATCACTTAGCAAGACACATTCGTCTCGGCGTCTGGCTAAGGACTATTCGTGGTGAAACGAGACCCAAGCGACGCTCGGACAGCTAATAAAAGACTTGTTGAGGGAAATATAGACGATTTATGGCAAGTCATAAATTATCTGTCGCTTGGATTATGCGTCGGTAGTTTCCTGTTGAGCGATAAAGCGACCAGACGAAAATTCCGAGGATAACTTGAATGTTATAAGAATTCGAGCCCTCTTTTAAGACACTGGTACACTATTTCTTTGCGTATATCTGTTTCCTGAATTCGTGACGTGTATTTCTGCTCTCTTTCTACTGTTAGTAGGATTTAGGCAACGTTTTGGGGCATGAATAGACATGTTCTCTTTCAACAAAGTCAGACTTTGTGAGCTTGCGTAGATCGTTATCCAGAATGGAATATGGCGTCCCGAAACGTACACTCCAAGCAGATGTCAGGTGGAAGATGATAATGCTTTCTGACCTCTCTGACAGTTCTATCATAGCCTCCACCAGGCCTTCCCACGGGAGCATGGATCATAGAATTCGGCAAAAAGGGGAATAATTAGCCAATAGAGTCAGTCCACGGGAAGGTTAACATTTCCCCCTCCAGTGCGCCTGGCCGATGAAACTAGCCTCTCACTGCACGAAATCCAATTTTTAAACGTGAAGATATCGTTTATTCTTGAATATTCAATTTCGTGCAGTACGTGTCTACCAGGCTCCAGAGGCGGCTGGAAAGAGAAGAAATTGACCAAAAAGACAAACTGTACCCCTATAGCCAGGACTTTGTTAGAGCCAACTAACCCCTCTTGCATGTTACTGTAAATGCAGAAATGTTCGCGGTAGTTTTATGTTCGCGGTTTTCGCGGGGACCGTTTCACCGCGAACCTAAAGCCACCGCGAAGATTTTTGTCAAATACTGAAGCAGTATGTGACTATAGCGCTGCCGCAAACTTAAAACCATCGCAAACCATTTTGTTAGCGCGAAATAAAAACCACGCGATCTTAAATGCATTTACACTATCTGTTCGATTTCTACTCTTTCCAGCCGCCTCTGGAGCCTGGTAGAGGCTAGTGAAACCTCAAGGCGACTAAAATTCCATGACAAAATTATTAACCCTACATCCAGCGTAGTCTAATAATCTGGTAGAGAGTCTAAAATTCTGTTGGGTTGGATAGCTGTCATAGAAGGGAGTCAGGACATGTTTCGACCTTCCACTCAACATCTGCTTTGAGATAACCCATAATAGGCTTTGGATGGGTGGGGAATGGAGGGAGCCTTTTATCCGCGATACCCCTTTCTTCGTTGTTTCTGAACATCTGCCTTTGGAAATTTCTAAAGAAAATATGTAAACCCCCTGTTGGGAAGGGAATTCCATTGTCACAGCGTTTGCGGTTTGGTCTCAAAATAAAAGCACTCCAAAACAGCATGCAGTTTTTATTAGTAACACAAACAGAGTCGACCGATCAATCAATGTATGAAGGGCGGTGGCCTATTTTTGCTTTCAACCTATTTTAGAGGTCATAGCCTAAAGGTCGTATGATCTTATACATATATTGCAAATGTATTTTGCGTATATGTTGTGTATATGTTTCGATTATATAAATTTTGAATGCATATTTTGCATATACATGTGTGTGTTTTGATAATTTAGCATTACAACCACGATGTAGAAATCTAGTAGCCTCGTTTGCAGCCTTTTAGGAGCGCTGGCGCATGTTTTAGGTGAGCGTGGACATAATCATCTATATGTTCAAAATCGCGAATCAGCGCTCCCCCAAAATATGAACGCCAGCGCTCCTAAAAGGCTGCGATGGAGGCTGCTAGATTTCTACATCGTGGTTGTGTGGCTGCGAAGAAGGCTAGAAATCTAGGCATATATATATATGTCAATTTCCGAGATACTTTTACATGACCTACTTTTGCCATGTATAAGAATAGACAGGGTTCCTGTTCCAGCTCCAGTTAAACACCAAAGGAAACACTAAAAATTGTAGTCTCCATCAGTAAAAGTTCGAAAGGGATGCTCTTGAACGCATATTTGCTGCTTTGGACCTCCTGAACTGGTCGTTCTATCTACTGTAGCTCTACTACACATACTGTAAAGTATAGTAATTCACAGTAGGTAGCGACTATTGGATCAGGCATAAACTAGTTAACTAAACTAGTAACTAGCCTGGAATCCATCCTATTTAGCTTCCGACCGCTACCCTAACCTGCTGGCAGCGGAGCTTGGGTAGCGGACGGAAGCTAAATAGGCTGGACTCCAGGCTAACTAGTAACCACAAAGTTCGCAGTTGCACATTCCCCGATGAGGTTTTCCGGCAACAATTATATTTTTGTGATTATTATTTTTTAAATCGGCAAGGTTGAAGCCAATGTTACAAAAATTGATCATATTTTCCGAATTCTAAGATGTGAATATATATGCAGACTTACCACTATATACCCAAGCTGATGCATGTTTTATTTGTAATTTTAGGTCGACTCTTTATTGTAGGGGTTTTTCAAGGCACGTTCTGCCATATGGCGCCACATGATATAAGTCACATGGAAGGGCTTAGAATTCCGCCAAACGGGATTATACCTAAATTTGGAACCAAACGAAAACTTCATAATACAAATAGCACCAGCTTATGTCACACGTGTTACTTTTGTTTAAGTAGCGTAGTTTGTAGGGGGTTTTCAAGAGTATTTTTGAACATAATTATGGAAGAAAGGGATATACATATACTCTAACCTTCCGTTCCGTGAATATTTTCATCAGGTTGGTAATTCACTGAATAGAAAGACCCTTTTTTTTTACACAACCAAGAGATTTATTCCACCGACGTTTCGGTGACCATCTGTCACCTTTAAAAAAGCAATTGTGACTGGTTCACATAGCAATGCAGGTATCGCTGCTTATACATAATAATGAGATGCAATCCCAAACGCAAAGTATTTACATATGTACAATCACAGGGGATGACATCACCATGCGGTCCCAAACGTACAGAAGTGTAACTATACTCTGATCACTTACTCGATAAAATAAGACCATAGCCTGCTAGCAGGTCCTTGACAAAAGATACAATAACGTTCTGCTGCAGTACCAAGGTCACATACCAGGTGGCCCAAATCGAGTTCGACCGTCGTCTTTTCAAGATCTACCCACATACCAAATATCATCGTAATCCATCCAGCGGTTCTTGAGTTATATTGAAAACAAAATGCACAAACACACACAGAGACACAGAGAAGCCAAAACTATACCTGCATATTTTTCATGTCGGTAACAAGAAAGAGCTACCCACCACTCAGATGAAATAACTACTGTAGCGCCTCCTAAAAATCTGACCACAAACTTTGAAGCCCCGCTGCAGTTCCGTAGGGACCCGCTAGGAGGCCCATGCATCATCGAACTTGACCTTTGTTTTCTCGACCCCTACCCATCTACCAAGCATCCAGCATCCACCCACAGATTCTCTAGTTATAAACATACTGCCCGCTGTAGTACTGTAGGAAGCTGCAGTTAGCTGTTAGTATCCATTTACAGCTTCTCGAGTTATGCTGTTTACATCAAACGCACTTGTGACCACAGCCACTCCACCATAGCAAACTGAAAACATAACCTTCTGGCGAAGGTAATAAATGTTTTTAAGACCTTTATTAATTTCTTTCCAGGTATTACGCCATAGTCCGACCCATGATGTACCCTGATATCATCACCCCCCTACGCGGATATCAGCTGTTGTTCTACATCTGGCTACACGCTACTGTCATCGCGCTCCCTCCGCTATTCGGCTGGGGAAAGTACCAGTTTCAGGTCAGTGAAAAACTATAAGTGTGGAGTTTTAGAGAATTTTAAGTTAAAATGGAGCATTCTCATACTTCCTGAGGGCCAAAAAGTACTGTCGAACAGGTCAAAGTTGAAGACTGTGGCCACGTGTGACCTAGTAGCATCCCTGGTCAATTAGAATGTCAAGGTAAGGGGACGCATGCTGAGGGCATGGGGCGCAGCGCCCTTGGGCCCCTCTTTAGAAAAAGCCCTAAGGATCAAGATATGTTCATACTGTACAAGCCTGAAAATTTATGATCATCTGAGTTGGTGATTTACATTATGGAAGGATTGAACTGTTCTACAAACTAAGTACAAAATTTGGACTGAAACGCTCAGTCCTCTTCAGCTATCCGATCCAATCGCTCAGGACACGTGATTTTATGCACATGTGACGTCAGCAATGGGTCAAAGGTTGTTGGAAGCCGATACCGCCCCCCATCCCCGGTTGAGAGAACTTTGATGCGCCTTGATGTATATGTAGGACGCCTTCTACACTAGGGCGCATCAATCCTTACTCTTTCAACAGTGACTCGGCTCCGGCCGGCGCACACAAAGAAATCGGGACAAAAATGAAAACCCGAAAGAAAAAAATGCCCTAAAAGACGTTAAAAACAAGCTGGAGCCGAACCTCTGCTTGGAGAGTAACCAACCCTCTCTCAACCGATCCTAGGATATGTTCACAGTCATATCAGATCTACGTACGTTGTCACTTTTATGTATGAAGTTTGCTCGTGTGAGTGACGTTTAACCTCATCATTACAGGTGTCCAAGGCAAGCTGTGCCGTCCAGTGGGACAGAAGCTTGTCTTACTCCATCGTTTGGACAACGTCTTGTTTCGTCGCGCCTCTACTTGAAATGTTGTTCTGTTACTGGCACATTCTCAAAGTAGCTCGGACAAAGTCACGCAAAATCCACGTAGGAAACCGCGGGTTGGACACAGACTCCCCCGACTCTGGCCTCCAGTGCCCTCTCTACGTAAAGACAGGTAAACAATGGAAGGCCGCGAGAACTTTAGTGTTCGTGTTAGGCTCGTTCATCATTCCGTGGGCTCCTTACGCCACCTGTCTGATGTACCAGGCAGTGCAGGGACCTGCTAGTGTGTCGCCGTGGATACAGAGCGTGGTTGTTTGCCTGTCGTTCTGTGGAAGTGTCTGTCACCCCCTGATGTACGGAGTGTGGAACCGGACGGTCCGGAAGGAGCTAGTTCTGCTGCTATGTGGGGACGACAGGTTGTACGGGCGCAGGGGATGGAGAAGTGGTCTAGGACGAAGGGTGAGTTATATTTTCACATATGTCACTTATTTTTTTTTTCGTTTCAAGGCATCGTCACTTGAGGCGAAACATGATGCTTTTTCAAGTAGCTAGTGGTCGTGCAATGCGGCTTCTCTACGACTCGCGTTTTTGGCCAAGCACACCGGGTCACCCCTACTCTTCTCGATAAGTGTGTTGGGTTCTTTTACGTGCAGAGATTTGACGCTTGAGGCTAATGCCTGAAGCTCCCGCACACGGGGCCACCGGCTTGACGTCACCATCCGAAATGACGAATGCAACATGTTCGAGCTGGAGTCGACCCCTAGGATCGAACTCGGGCCCCCCCACGGAATTTGATCCAGATGGCGAAGCAGTGGGGTTGCGTTACCGCTTGCATCACGGGGATATACATACACTTTTCTATTTTTGAAAAGTATATACTGGAACATCGGAACGTCATGCCAGTGAGAGTGTATAATAACTTGCCCGAAATGATTATGATAACCTTCTATATTCATGTTTTCATCTTTACACTTGAGCAAATCATCAGATGACAAAATGTGATATCCAAACATTACAACTGTGTGAAAAAAAGAAGGTACAGTATGTCGGAAACAATTTTTACATCATGTCTATTCTTGATTTATTTGTGATCAGAATAAGACTTTACACATGGGAACGTAAGACTTCATTCCATGGCCCTAATTTAGCATCACACGTCCTCTGACGTTTTCTAATGACTTTTTGTTTCTTCCAGGGGAGACGTGAGTCCCGGACCCGTGCCCTCAGTATCTCCGTACGTATCACAGACCTGGGGATGTCTCATCAGCTGATAGCCGCCATGGCCCTGCGGACTGAGTCCTACAGTACTACCAACGGCACGGACAACACCGTCAGACGGACCAGTATACACAGCGACGACTCAGGTAGGCAACGTCTAGTAATAGTCCATGGGCCAAACCCAGTCACCGGTGCAATGGCCAAGTGGGTAGAGTGTTCACCTTGCATACGGTAGGTCGTGAGTTCGAACCCCGGCCGTGTCATGCCGATACGTACCTCCAAATTTACCAAAGACTGGTACATACTGCTTTCTCTGCTTAGCACTCAGCATTTGGGAAAGAGTATGGCAGTTAAACACACACCACTACCAGTGGACTAGCCCCCTGCTGTGGTGACTTGCACAAAGTCGTGGCCCTAGGGCTTTGGAACAAGAGATATGCACCGCCTTATGCACCTTTCGGTGCGGGAAGGACTTTTTAACTTATGGGCCAAACAGTTTTTTGGTACCACCGAGAGGGACAAGTGCTATTGTGATTTATTGTATCTGTAGTAGCCAAAGTTTATTATAAGCCATGATAACCAACTTCCATGAGCAGCTTTCCTGATATAATCACGTGGCCAAAAGACGTCATTAAAATGGACTTCGCTTTTTGGGACCTAATTCAAAGGACCGGGACAAAATATCAAACATCAATAATTTTCGGTGAAAATCGGTTTGTAGGCAAAAGATATATTACAGGAATAACAGTATAGTATGTTTTTGGTCGATATTTTGCATCTGGCTATAGAATTAAATGTCTTTTCATTATCATGCGGAGAAGGAAAGAAATGGTGTGTCTTTCTCGTGGTTTCTGAATAACCTCGACCAAGCTCTAGCTGTGGCCGAAAAGAGTAGAAATCGGATAACATACCATTGGAGTTGGCCGGTCTATAAATAGAGTCCTGGTCGGCCAACTCCTCTGGTATGTTATCTGTTTATTTGGCCGATTTCTACTCTTTCCAGCCACGTCTGGGGCCTGGTAGAGGCTAGTTTTGTAAGTCGTATTGCTTCGCTCTTTCTACAAAGATAGCCAAAGATAGGTCACTGCCTAAATCATTCTAGTTACGAGAATATTCATCAATCAGTGACTTGAAAAGGTAACGAGATACGCACCTCCAAATTTTCGATGTTTATATTTACTGTACATCTTGATCACGGAGTATCCTAGTCTCGCGAGAACTTAGGACGAGACTTAAGACGAGACTTAAATTATTCTATGATAAGTGATTAAAATGTATCTTTATCATGCATTTTACAGGTACTACATTGATGACGTTGGAAGATTCCATTGGTTACGGATCACCACCCGCCACTGATGCGTCACTTCCGTCGACCCCTCCGATCGTGACGTCACTTCCGAACGGTACATCTGACCAGAACGGTGCGACGCTATCAAACGGCTACCCTCCAACGGCCACAAACGAGGACATATACCCGCTACCCTTAGAAAAGGCCCTTCAAAGGGGACGAAGACCAAGTAACACACTCATAAAGGCTTCGCAAAGACCTTCGCTGGAGAGTATAGACGAGGGGTTGTGCAACGCCTCCTGTCTTGATAGTCACTAAGTGCAGTATTATGTTACGAAGACCAAGTAACACACTCATAAAAGGCTTCACAAAGACCTTCTCTGGAGAGTATAGATGAGGGTTGTGCAACGCCTCCTGTCTTGATAGTCTCTAAGTGCAGTATTATGTAATGATCTGTGGAATACTTACGAAAGAAAAGCTTTCATTTTCTTTCAAGTTCAGGTGCTATTGAATTAGTTTTGTACGTTATCCACTGAAATAGAAATACCTATTCATGATGTGATCGTCTGTCGCATGTAGTAAAAGAGGAGCTAGCTCCATTGTCAATCTCTATTCTTAAGGTTGTAAACAAAAAAGAATAACCTCTGGCAAAATACGGACAGACCCATACAAGCATATTAAAACTTATTTGGGATTACCTGTATGGAAGTTCATCTGTGTTGGTAGAATTCATTATCAAGAAGTCTAAACTTTTCGTCCAACACTGTAAGAGAAATTGGGACTCCAAATTTTGGGATTACCTGTGTTGTACTTTGGCTAACACTCGCGCTCTACTGACAGTTAGGATCGCACATATCAATGTTTCATGGTGTTCGTCATAATCGTCAGTTATTGGTGTAGTCGTCGGTAATACTGTCAATGCAATAGTTGTAAAGTTTTCGTCCCTGTTTTTGATGTACATATGTTGTTCAATAAACTTTCTTTCATACAACGTCTATTGGTCATTGTTCAACTTTGTCCTAATTTAAAAGATGACCATAGTAGTACATTGCAACTAGTGCTGCGTACCGGTACTGTACCGTGAACATCGATTAGGGACAGGTCCAAAATACCCGATCATGAAGTACCGGTACTGTACCGATATAAATCCACACCAAGTCTATGCTTATTTTGGGACTGATCTCATAGCCTTATGCAACAACCAACATGACCAAAGTGACACATTGGAACAGCGTTACTAATATGCGACAGATCATTCAGGCAGGCCGGGAGTTTTGATAGCAAGGCCAAGGGAGTTTGGCGGTAGGAACCTAGTTATATTCTTCGAATAAAGATTCTGACAAGTTGAAAACAGCTTATCAATGTTTCTGTCAGTATTGAAGAAGTCCAGAAGAACACATGTTAATTTGTAAAGTTGTTAAGGTACAGGTACAGGTCCTGACCTGTACCCTAAAGTGTTGAAGACACCAAAAGACATTTTTTTATTATCTGTAATAGGAATAGTATCATTCAATGAATAGAAACGTTTAAAACTAATACACACCCTCCTGATGCAACATGGAACAATAAGAAACCAGTCTTCCAGCTTTGGATTTTTCTCTGATCTTCCCGCCAGGTAATTACATTAATCAGTGGCTTCTCTCCCGATGACGTCACAACGAACGATTTGGAACCTTATACCAAGGCTTGTGAAAAACATTATTTGATGAGCAAACAGTGTTTGATTATCGTGATTAAACAATTTAAAGACATTATAATATTTAGTTTGCTTCTCAAAATAACGTTCTTTCCGAGCCGCAGTGCACAGTTCCAAACCGGCTGCCATGTTCATTGTGATGTCATCGGGAGAGAAGTCAATAATTAATGTAATTACCTGGTGGGAAGAATAAAAAACTGGAGGTATGATGGTTCGATATGTTCAATAACATCCGAAGGATGTATATTTTGCGAAAATATCTATGTTATTAAACAATAATATTATGGTTTACGTAATTTCAGGATTTTAAAAAATTTTGATGTCATTGGTGTCTCATACACTTTAACCTCCGTACCGGTACCTGTACCTGATGTTACGTTTAGGTACGCAGCACTAATTGCAACGTGACTTCACAAAAAACTGACTTCACAAAGTCCAGTATAGAATACTACTTTAATGTGGTACTGGCTTATGCCATTATAAATCTAGCATCTTAAAGTTCATAATTACCATCAGTTGACATCGTTCTTTTTCACTTCATGTAATCAAACCAACAAAATAAGATGTAAGAAGTCTTTCGCTAAACTTTACAAAAGTTGAATTTAGACAATCATAAAATGCATCTAATTCTAAGGATAAATAGTCTTACAGACTCTTAATCATGCAAGATATAATAGTATCGCCTGAAAGTATCAGCGTAAAAGTGCCTGGCAAGTGCACGGCTACGTCCACAAACTTAATTCTACGCACAAACTAAAATATTTTTTTTTTCTTCATACGGATGTTTGCACTGCAAAAGCATTCACCAAAGCAAAAGTATCAAAATTTTACATCTTATATTAATGTTCAAGATATGTTTTTCTTACTGTGTGGTCTAAAACAGTTTGTGGTACTGTATTGAAGACAGTGTTACTTTTTGTTCAGCTCTTCTAATAGAGTCCTAATTGCTTTAAGGTCGCCCTCCATACTTGTCATTCTATCGCCCAACGTCTTCAGTTCACCTCCAGCGTCCTCTGACGGGCTACGAGGGAACAGCACAAAATATCAACAGTGGTGTATTGTCTTAATGAACGTGAAAAAAAAACACACACGAAAATCAACCCCTTTCTTTTCTGTTGGATGCCAGGATGGATACTAGTAAGCTTTGCAATAATTATTCCTTTAATTTGTAACATAGTGACATCAAATTAAGCCCTACAATTTGGTAGTGCTTTTATACAATACGAAGAAATACGTATTGCTCTCAGAATGGGTGAACAAATGTGATTCATGATATAATTGTTCAACATAACCATAGCCTATTAAGTTGGAGTATTAACCTAAGCCGACTGCATGCATATCTCCATGTACAAAGCAATTATTAAAAAGATCAACAGAAATGTCTATTCGTGGTTACGAATTTTGTGTAAAGCTTACATTTAGTTTTGGGTTTCAAGCAAACTTAAGCAACGTAAGGAACCAGATCAGACAATGTTTTTGCAACAAGAAAACCATGAAATTTTACCTGTCTTCACCAGGCCCCTGTATCTTGTAGATTCCTTTCTTCAACTTCGTCTTCACGTTAGAAACAGCCGTCTTCTCCAGATCTTGGAGATTCTTGTCTTCCTTACCGCTGAATATTCGTCCTGTTTAGGGAAGATTTTGAAAAGAGATATTTCGATGATCTAAAGAAATTTATACTCTTTTCGCTAATAATTGTAATCGGCACAGCAATGTATGTTTAATGGAAATTTCCGTCCATTCAACATCAACATAAAGTAAGCGGATGCGGAAGCTTTGATTTTGAAGTATTGCTAATATACAGATAAAGCTAGATTCCTCACATAGATGGATACCTAGGGGTATGCGTGTGTTGAAGTCTTATCTTAATTGCCCCCCTCCCATATGTATCTATTGGCCTTCGTCAAGGACATTTGCCCAACATTCATGACACTCACGTCAGCAGTGAGTTATGCTAGGGTCACATTTCCGACCCGGGGCCCGGCCGGGCAGCTTGCGGGAACGAAAACTATGATATAGGAGACAACCAAAACACACAAAACTCTTAAAAATTGTTCCTTACCATACGCTATGTATGTACTTGATATGCAGCTTTTATTCTTTGTTTTTACAAACAGCCCGGTCGGGCCCCGGCTTGGAAGTGTGACCCTAGCATTAAAGGGGCTCAGTAATCGATACCTGCCGGCGCCATGGTTCAACTAATAACATTATCTAACCCCTAACGTTAGTCACTGGGAGAGCCCGGTTCAAATCCTGGGAAAGGACATCTCAGTGGGAACTGCAGCCGTCTTTCGGGAGGGATGAAAAATGGGCGTCCCGTTTCATAGAGAAGATACCTCTACGACGTTTATGGGGGAGTGGGCGTGGTCTAGTAACCCCTCGATCCCTGAAGAAATATATTCTGCTACAGGAACAGCAAAGAGACTTACTGCCTCATGTGTCACTAGGCGCGTCGATGAAGATTAGACATCCAGGTAATAAGATACGCCAAAAAAGCAGTTACTGTAGCAACTGGATATGATTTGGGAAACGGTTAGACGTTTCAAGTAGCATCAACTACTTTTCGTCAGTGACAGTCACTGACGAAAAGTAGTGGATACTACTTGAAACGTCTGACAGTGACTGTCACTAACGAAAAGTAGTGGATGCTACTTGAAACGTCTGACCGTTTCCAAAATCATATCCAGTTGCTTGAGTAACTGCTTTTTTGGCATGTGTCACTAGGCCCTTCAAGCTGAACAACAAACTTTACTCACTGAATGGGTTGTTGGACGTCTCGCCGTTCTCTGCGCCGTAATGCTGCCACAGTTTCCACACCAGGCCGATCAGCAGGAGGGGTCCAGGGCCGAGGGGCCGGTCGTGGTACTCCTGGATGACGTCATACCGGTAGTAGCTCCAGTACTGGTGCGCATGCTCCTGCACGTGCTCAATGGTGAAGCTGTGGGTAGACAGGGAGGAATGGTTACCCTCCATGCAGACGTTGTTGGAGAAGATTGTGACAGTTATGCAATATGAAAAATTTAAGAAAATGTGGTGCCATACTAAAAAAAAAAAAAAATCCAACTCGATTTGCATGTTACCTTTGTAAATATCACATTACTTCCGTTGCTTTTTTCTTATTTTGTTATTCATGAGCCGTGGATTAATACAAGCACTCCGTGCTCCTTATCCAGTGCTCATTGAATAAATGTGAATGAAATTAATAAACAAAAGAGATACAACTAGAGTTAAGTATTGTCGCTACATATACTTCAGGTTTGCTATGTTAGTTTAGAGATTACGGGATCTTTTTATAAATATGAATTGCTATTGATTTTTTTCTTTTTATTTGAGTTGAATGTGTGATAGTTGTGTGCCGCTTTGTTAAAAATAGAGAGAACGCTAGCGACCCCAAAGAACACCCCTCCCAATAAAATAGCATGGCTAGCCTGTGACGTCATAATTCAAGATGGCGGCCACCATAAATGCCAACGGATCTGACAAAGGTGTTGCTACGCAAACCTGTAATAGAAGTCAAACATTAACTACTTACGTGAAGAGAGCAATGAGCAGATTCAGTAGCATCACATTGACCAGCAGCATGTACCCAGCCTCCATGAAGTCCACATACCATGGCACTGATTGGTTGAAGAAAATTGGGTTATCATAAGATTTAGTCGTAGCAATCACTACTGTCATGTTCGTTTGTGTTAAATGCCAATCAATTTGTCGTGCGATACATTGTCATGATTCTCTTTGATGTTGCAGATGCCATTCTTCAGTTTTCTACCTAGTAATGATAAGAAGAATTGTGTCCCTGTCCTTGATGCTGAATAACATACTAGTACAGTACTTAGAAGACTTTTGTCCCTGTCCTTGGAGCTGAATACCATACTAGTACAGTACTAAGAAGACATGTGCCCCTGTCCTTGGTGCTGAATGACATACTAGTACAGTACTAGACAGACTTTTGACCATGTCCTTGGTGCTGAATAGCATACTAGTGCAATTCTAAGTAGACGTTTGTCTCTGTCCTTGGTGCTGAATAGCATACTAGTACAGTACTGAGCAGACCTGTGTCCCTGTCCTTGGTGCTAAATAGCATACTAGTACAGTACTAAGCAGACTGGTGTCCCTGTCCTTGGTGCTGAATAACATACTATTACAGTACTAAGAAGACTTGTGTCCCTGTCTTTGGTGCTAAATAACATACTAGTACAGTACTAAGAAGACTGGTGTCCCTGCCCTTGGTGCTAAATAACATACTAGTACAGTACTAAGAAGACTGGTGTCCCTGTCCTTGGTGCTGAATGACATACTAGTACAGTACTAAGAAGACTGTTGTCCCTGTCCTTGGTGCTGAATAACATCCTAGTACAGTACTAAGAAGACTGGTGTCCCTGTCCTTGGTGCAGGATAACATCCTAGTACAGTTCTAAGAAGACTGGTGCCCCTGTCCTTGTTGCTGAGTGACTAAGAAGAATTGCAGACTCTATAAACCACCTGCTGGAGGATTAGTGAGTGAGTTAGTGAGTGAGCGAGTGAGTGAGTGAATGAGTGAGTGACTGGGTGAGTGAGTGGACGAGTGAATGAGTGGATTGAGTGAGTAGATGAGTATTAGTGAGCGCAAATGAGTGAATGAATGAATGACAGTGAATGCGTGCGTGAGTGAGTGAGTGAGTGAGTGAGTGAGTGAGTGAGTGAGTGAGTGGGGGGATGTATATGTGAATGAATTAAAATCTAAACTTACGATCCGGCCCCTCCCCTTCCTCCAGGTAAAGCAGTTCACCGTGCATCTGCCAGTACGGCGTGCGGAACACCTTCTCCGTATAGGCGGCTGTGAATTTGCTGTCAGGCTCGGTCAGGGCAAGTCTGGGCACGCCGTACGCCACCACAAACACGGCCAGGATACACAGGAAGAACATCACATCACCCACCTGTAGATAAAACACACAATTCGGAGAGCCTCTTAGGTACACAAGTGAGGTTAGAAATCCAACAAAGGTGCAGAAATGCATTAGCACACAGTTACTTGAAGTTGCAATGTTGCACAGTAGCACATAAGCATCTCATTAGAAACCGGCATAGCCACAAATAAAACCATGTAAACTCCGCTGCAGTACTGTATGCAGCCGCCAGGAGGCCGATTCTCCAAGTTTACCTATGTCTTACCAACACTTGCATACCTACTAAATATCATGAGCATCTGTCCACAGCGAACCAGAATTGCCCTGATGAAGGTGACAGACGGCCATTGAAAGGTCGGCTCTTAGCTTGTTGTAAATAGAGAACTTTGCTATTCTGCCATTCACAAACTTGAAGAAATTATTCACGGATGGATCCTTACCATTTTCCAGATCATGACGATCTTGGGACCCATGGTTTTACTGAGGTAGAACATAGGGAACGTCCGGTAACAGATGAGGATGAGGGTGAAACAGTACAGGATCCGGATCAACTGGAAATCCGTTTTCTCGAAACCCTTCTCCAGGGACAGGCGTATGAGGAATGAGATCTCGAACAGAGACACGATGAAGATGTCCAGGACGTTCCACGGGTTGGAGATCCACGTCTGGATCATCACACCTGCTCCGACCTGAAGAAAAGTATCATGGTGTCAATAAGAACTAGAACTTGATGTTACAGTTCATTACGTTGTAATTGTGATATATCATAATTTGGTATCTTATATAAGTTATAGAACTATTATCTTCAATAAAAAGACTATTTGTACACAACCAAGTGTTTAATTCAACTGACGTTTCGATGACCATATGGCACCACCTTTAAGGCAATTCTGACTGGTTAACTTTAAATTGCAGCTATAGGTGTCGCTGCTTATTACAGATGCAACACCTAGCACTGTCAGACGGTTACTGAAACGATGATTGAATAAAGCAATTGGTTGTGTAAAAATAGTCTTTTTATTCAGGTACTTACCAACCTAAAGAAACTATTGCGTTTTGAAGTATTTTGATATCAATGAAAGCTTTACGAAAAAAATACGTACATTTTAGATACAAACACTGTTGTCCATTACGTTAGTAAATTTTAATAGATCATGGTTTGTTTTCGTATAAGGCAATGAAATTTCATATTTTTTCTCTTTTCAAATCTGCTTTCAATCTTAATGATTTATTAAGACTGATGCCATACAATTGGATGCACTTTTTGATTCATGAATCATCATTGACTGGAATAATAAGTATGCCAAACAAAAGCGTCTCTACAATTACGGTACTTATTATCTGTAGCATCGCCACATGCAAAAATATATCCCGGAACAGGCGTACAACAATGTAGCATTTCCCTTCATTGTGTTAAGCATAACATATGAAGTAGATTCAGTAATTTTCCTGGGTTGCTTTTACTTACTATTTGTCTGATTTCTTCAAATCCTAGGATTGCGATCCATAAGACCATAAGGCCCTCCGACCATCCTATCGGCTGTTTGCTAAGCGGCTGTAGTTCGAACAGCACCATGTAGCTGAAGATGAATATCAATAGCACGTGGGACACCTGTGGAGAGAAAGAATGCTTCTAGTTAGTTTGATGAATTTTGATGAAGGAACGGGTGTCACAAGATCATTCAAGAACAGCTGTCATTTACTCCCCTGTACCTGAGACGCCCTAATCTCTATGTGAACTTTGAGATTACTTCAAGACTTAAGAATACCACCTTACCCTTTAGCGTAGACGTTTTTTTTTTCATGAAGTGGACAGTTTTTGAATGAAGTGTAGAGTTATTGTACAAATTGTACAGTTGTCAATGAATATAAATGACTTTAAAGAAATGCTCTGTCTCATAACCCAATTCAGCCAGGAAAGATTGCAATGGTATGTGTTGCACATGTTGCAAATAGACTAGTCATCATCATCACAGTGTTATACACGCTTATCAATCACACTACCTGTAATATCATTAAGTTTGGTTAACACTTCCGAGTACGCATGTGCATCGACAGGAATCTTGGGTGACATGTCAAAAGTGAAGGTCACTAACCTGTAAAGCAGTCTAATTGTCTCGATTACCATAACAATGCCCCAGTAGACGACTTGTGTTTTTGTCTCAGAGGCCTTAACCTTTGACAAACTACCCACAATCCATGCTGCTGAACGACCTTATTGCTATAGAGTCATAATTAGAAGGCTTTTCTCACCACACTGTACATGAACTTGGTGATCGGTGCTGTGTAGTAGAACTCGATCTTGTCCAGTATCGTCGGGCCATCTTCGTGCTCGTGTGTGGGATCTTCGTCCCCGACGTACTCAATGATGAACAACAACGGCGGGAAAATCATAGCAGCCATGATCTAAGGAAAACAAAAAAAATACAACGGTGATCAAAAATCAACTGCATACTGAGTCCTCCCTGCGTCCAAAATTGCGTCACTCTTGACTTTAAAATGGGAATATAGAAAATGTACAAGTAAGACTAAAAAGACAACATAGCAAACAAAGCGTAAAAAGATTAGTTCTTTATTGATGAAATAGACCACTTGCCAACTACAGCGGCCATTTTGAATTTCCCGGGGTCAACTCGGGGTTATGCACCAAAGCGAGGCTGGAGAGGACCCAGCCTACTGATAAGCCTGAGTGTATTGCAATGTAGACATGCCATATTTGGTGGTACATAAATCGCTTGGTCGCAGCGAGGTCACCAACGTGCCGCGGGTCCAATGAGATACATAGTATCCCCTGGAACTTTACTTTGTGTCCTCACCTTCCATTTCGGCGTGTGGCTTGTCATCCTGCCCATCCAGATGTTATCTAGCGTGAACTGACAGGCGGCGTGACTCATGATCTCCATGTCCTCGGCCATGTCCACGGCGTCCAGCGGCGCGATGTCGCCCCACTTCCCCCGCTGCTTCACCAGTATGTCCGACGTACCCTTCTTGTCCAGCCGGTAGCACTCTTTGATCACGAACAATGACAATTGCTGGTACTCCCTGTGAAGAAAATGATTAATCATACTTCTTATATGATAGGAAAGGAAAGGAAAGTGATCTCGAACCAGTTTAGCTCAAGTGAGCTCAATGAACAGATGAGCTAATCTTCCACTGGTCGTGACAGAGAAGACAGACACTATATACAGTATTTACAGGTTCATTGTATCGGGGAAATTCCCCTAGCTCTTCTCGACAAGCACAGTGGACAGTAGACCACGGCTTAACGTCCCGTCCTAAGGACTGCAACCCTTTCCGGTAGCGCGCATGTCAGGTGAGCGACACAGCCGGGATCGAATCCGGGGCTTCTAGTTCCAGAGGCAAGATCGCTAACCACTGGACTACGCACGCCAACGCACCATATAACCATGATAAAGTTAAAAATTAAAGCCCTCCCCACATCAGATGGTGAATAGGGTGGCGCCCATCTCCGTTTCAATAGTTCCTGTGCCCAATCACTGCATAAGGGGGCTAGTCCACTGGTAGTGATGTGTGTGTTTAACTACGATACTCTTTCCCAAATGCTGAGTGCTAAGCAGAGAAGACAAGATGTACCATTTTTAAAGTCTTTGGTATGACTCGGCCGGGGATCGAACTCACGACCTACCGTATGCAAGACGAACGCCATTGCACCGGGTCAGGGATGATTATGAAAGTGATGAAAAAAATAGCGGCGCTTTATATTACACTGTTAGCTGTAGGATTACATTCTCTGTTCTAGAGGGTATATTGTGGACAGGAGAAATGTCTTACATTGAGCGTTTGAAGAGATCCTCCCGTAGATCTGCATGGTAGATATCGTCCGGAAGATGTTTGGCCGTGAATGTGAACATCATACACGCAATCAGACCTGAAACTGTGTGGACAGAATTGCACATGAAGATAAGCGAAATGCATTGCATATACTGTAAATGCAGAAACGCTCGCAGTGGTTTTAATGTTCGCGGTTTTCGCGGTAAGCTCTTCTCCGCGAACTTAAAACTACCGCGAATGTTTTGCCCTCCTACCCCCCTGTCTACTATAGTCGCAAACGCGAACCTAAGCCCACCGCGAACATTCCATTTTCTTAAATGCGAATCTACATGCATTCAAAGTATCCAGCACAAGGATAGAGGCCCATTAGACTTGTCTTCTTGTGACTGACGTATCTCAATTTGTTATTCTAATTTTTATGAACGACTGAGTTGATTGCAAGATTACTGAATAAGGAGCTTGTTGTAAAACTATTTGCATAACATCTTGACTTACCCTCGTATAATGATTTGTTGTACAGAATGCATTAGTTGTACATAATATTTTTCAAACGAAATCACCAGCCAGAACAGCGAATCACAGTTGCATAATAATAATAATGATAATAACAGCTTTATTGCACAACAATTGTACAAGGTACAAAGTATGGCATCTACTAGTACATAAGTACAGTTCCATAAGGCTTATCTACTTAATACAAGAGTGTGTAGTATGGGATGAAAATGGGATATTAAAATCATTGGAGGAATTTCTAACGTCTAGACATTCTGTAATAGATTTCCCTATGTATACCATGCAGATATACCTTAAATATAGACTGCTCAAGTGTCTTACCTATTTGGTCGGAGTCTATATTCCAGAAGAGTTTGGTGAGTTTAGTTCTCCCGGCGACAGCTGCCCAGATGAACAGGTCGTGCAGGTCCAGGGGTCGGTCAGCCTTCTTGTCATCACTGTCAAAATTATTTATATACACATGATAGTTTAGAATATCTTCATTTGCAAATTCATGTAAGCTAATAGTGATACAAACAGTAAACGGTAACAAGTTTGTATTCTAAACATCTATCCAATTTTTCTACTTACACTACTGTGTGTACGTGAGTGTGTGTGGTTGGCTTCTTCTTGTGGCAGTGGCTAATGAAACGTCCCACGTTTTTAATGAATAGTGGGTTTTGTGATATTAGTAGAAATGTGTTTTTTGGACGGCTTTTGCAGGTGAAGTTCATCTTTACATAACTAATACCGTATCTAGGTAATCATGTTTGAAATGAATTATCTTGATAATCTAAACACATGAATATAACTCAATGCAAGATGAATGAATTTCTTCATGTTTTGTGTACCATTATTTCCCCTTATGGGTCGCATTTGTATACTTTATTTTTGTATTGCATATTGACAAGACTATTGTAACTTTATTGTACTTACTATAATTCTGAATCAAAGTTGAACTGCATATTGCCAACACAAAATTGAACTTACCCAAATTCTCAACTGATCAGCTCCAGTCTTTGTCAAGGAATGAGAAATTTGCAATTCACCTATGATTCAAAATGACTTCTACCAACACAGATAAACTTTTAAGTACTTACTATAAGTTGGGTATTTCGTAGTCATCTATAAGATCATGCGACATGATTTCTCCCAGGATATGAAGAAAACTGTGCCCCTCGTATTTCCCCTGTTCTATGAACTTGTTGACCATGTTGGTGTAGACCATACTCTCTTCTTGCTCTGCCGTCGCATCTTCTAATGCCTGAAAGGGACAACAAGTTTACAGTCAATGTTAGCATCTTTGTGCCATACTTATTAGTGCATTGAGTTTGCTAATGCAAGTCTCTGTTTCTTCTTTACAAGAGAAATGTGTTATCATAAACTACTGTAAATGCATTTAAGTTCGCATGGTTTTTACTTCGCGCTAAGGCGAAAATGGAGTGTTTGCGGTGGTTTTAAGTTTGCGGCAGCGCTATAGTCGCATACTGATACAGTATTGGACGAAAATGTTCGCGGTGGTTTTAAGTTCGCGATGAAACGGTCGCCTCGAAAACCGCGAACATAAAACCACCGCGACCATTTCTGCATTTACAGTATTTCCCTTCGTTTCGTTTCGTTTTAAGGCAAACTCATTTGAGGTGAATAATGATGCTTTTTCAAGTAGCTAGTGGTAGTGAAATGCGGTTTCGCTACGGCTCACGTTTTTGGCCAAGCACACCAGGTCACCCCTACTCTTCTCGATAATAAGTGTGTTGGGTTCTTTTACGTGCAGAGGTTTGACGCTTGAGGCTAATGACTGAAGCTCCCTCGTACACGGGGCCGTCGGCTTTACGTCACCATCGGAAATGGCGAATGCAATCCCTTACAACATGTCTGAGCTGAGTCGACCCCTAGGATTGAACTCGGGCCACGGAATTTGATCCAGATGGCGAAGCAGCGGGGTTGCGCTACCGATTGGGCCACGGGGACATGTCTTAGCTGGGAATATTCTGATATTGCAGGGAACTCACCTGAAATTCAAGCTATCTACCTTCTTTTATCCACGGAGAGGAATTTATACTACCTTCTATATTTATACTACCTTCTTTTATTCACGGACATGATGTGATATTTCAGTCGATCTTGCTAATCATTAAATAACTCGATTTTTCAAAACAAGAGTTGTACTCATTTCACATTACTGTAATTGCAGAAATATTTGCGGTGGTTTTATGTTAGCGGTTTTCGCGGCGACCGTTTTACCGCGAATTCAAAGCTACCGCAAACATTTTATCCAATACTGTAGCAATATGTTACTATAGCGCTGCCGCGAACTTAAAACCACCGCGAAATAAGAACCACGGAAACTTAAATGCATTTACAGTACCCGATTTTTCAAAACAAGTGCTGTACCCATTCCACATTACAACATGCTGTTAGATATTTAACGCAAAGTCCCTCTATTATGATTTCACCAATATCCCCTGTCCATATTACCTGTTCTCCACTGAGTTCATACCTGTTTGTACAGTTTTTCTAACGTCTCCCGGTTGAGGTATTTCGACAATTCCAGTCCGCCATCCAACTCCTTCTGAACGGCGTCTGCGTCGTCTGCTAGCAAGGCTTTGTCCATGGCGGCACTGGTGGAGGGCTGTGTTAAACAAACAAAAACTATTAGTAAGGTAATTGTCTTCAGATATGATATTCAAGGCGCTCAGAAAACCACCGTGTCGCCCTTATTTTGGTCCTATAGCGGGTATCTCAAAGGATTGCGGCCTGTTGACGACTGTTTGCGACATTCGTCAACTTGTCTCGCAAAATCGCCAATTAGACGCACATTTGCCGCCAATGTGTCGCCAGAGATTGAACTTTTTTAAATTTAAGAAATGAATAATAAACGCAAAATTGCCGTGATAATCTGTCGCCAACAGGTCGCAGTCCAGGAAGATACCTGCATAAGTGACACAAATGTTTTACTTTCATATCATTATGAGCGCTTTCTATTACATTTTCTCTATACATTCATATAGCTCTAGTTTATAGAACCATATCTACAGCTATGGGTTGACGCCCTCCGGCACCAATCACGTGCTATGCTCACATGCTGAACACGGCTTGTGTGACCTTAAAGGTAGCAAAACCGGTTCTTTCACGGGGTCACCTGGAGTAGGGGGCGTTTCCTAAACCATTTTTTATTGACTCTGCCATTTTGAACGACTACATCATCAGGAAAGGGGGAGGGGGGTATTGCTACTGGCGGGGCCCAAGAATATCCATGCACCATCGGGACCGTTGTCTATATCAATAACTACCGACATGTCAAAAGATAAACAAATGCATAAAATGGATCTTGAGTTATAGCTGCCAGCACACAAACCCAGACGATCACAATACCCCGATTGCTAACTAAACTCCTTCACGGAGGTAAAAACTCCTTATCGTATACATGATTAATTCAAACACAGTTATAGTAATATTGTGTAAAGGTATTACATGAAAATATGTTCAGCTTCGCTTCTGGAATTTTTCTGTAGACTAAACATGCCCCACCTCAGAATGTATTACCTGTAGTCTGTTCCTTTTCATTCAAAACAGACTAGTGAAACCTTTAGCTAATGAGCCGAGTCTGAATGCTTGAAACTACCACCCACACGGAAGTACCACTATATATAGCATTCCTAAAACGCCAATCTAACAGACAATAGCCATTAAAATAGGGTTTCACTGAGTGTTAGAGTGACCACGATGTCTCGGCTAAACAAACAACATAACGATGGACCTATTAGTTATTATAACGAAAAACTTGAACGGAATTTGGGATTTTCGTAAGCTCTTGCTTTCATAGAATACACAGAGTTGCAAGGCTCCTTCACCGGATCTTGCTTAGACGTTTTACGTGGTTTAGACTGGGTCAAGTGTTCTAGTACGACCACTAATTACACGTCTCAAGAAAGGTGTGTAAGCCTTGAAAATCAAAATGTCCTTTGAAAAGATTCTCCATTTAGACCGAGAGCGATCAATGACAGTGAGAATACCGTATTTCACTTACCGGAGCGCCACGCAGCAAAGTTACCAGTTGTCAATGACCTTTCAACTTTGACACTCTTACGCATGACTTGATGACAACTATAGTATATACATGGGACTGTTTAAAAGACTTTACACAGTACTGATTCTTTCGAATGAAGCGTGCCTAGCTGATCATCTTTGAATCATGTCGTGAAAGGCTGCGTCTAATATTTATCTGCAATGTTTGCATTTGTATTAGATTGAGAAATAACGCCCCAAAAGCTTTAAGATTCTTGCATTCTTACAGCGACGGTAATGCATGTTATATACCAGGACCCAACTTAAAGGACAATCTTTTTACTTTATTTTATATTGATGCCACTTGCATTTCTATATTTGCTTTTAATGCAAATATCAGTTTTAGATTATGATAACGGGCTTAGATATTGTTGAACTTAAAATTCTTCTTTGTTAACGTTATATCTATGCGTTAACTTTATGGATCTTGCAAGTTGTTCTTTATCACAACTCAACATTCATTCATTCATCTATCAACGATTGTATGATTTCATGTTTTTTTACCTTCGTGAGAAGGCTATGTTTTCGGTTTTGCTACGGTGGAATGGCTGTAGATGCATGTGTGTTTGATACATAACTCGAGAAGCTGTATGATATGGATCGTCATGATATTGGTAGATGGGTAGGTGTGGGGAAGACCGAGGTCAAGGTTGAGAATGGGTCTCCTGGCGGCTACCTACAATACTGAAGTGGACATTATGTGTGTTTGTATGCGGACAGCATACTAGTAGGTCAAGCAGCTAAAAATTGGACCTCATGATATTTGATAGGTGTGGATAGGGGTCAGGAAAACGAAGGTCAATTTCGATAATGGGCTTCCTAGCGGCTGCCTACGGTACTTCAGCGGAACTTCACAGTTTTGGGTCTGATATTCTGGAAGTGCCAGCAGTAGATTTCTTTGTTCACAATCATGATATGAAATGACTCAGAAACAAATGTATACTATACTAGTACTTACATCAGCCACAGTGGGCTCCATAGGCACTACGGCGGTGTCGCCCTTAGCTGGCTCGGTCGGTGGAGGTTGTTTCGCTTCTTCAGTGTCCGCCATCTTGGTCAAGATTCCTAAGTCTAATTCTGTCTGACACTACAGACATAATACTCAACCAAGATGTTCCTTATAGACACATTCCCAGTCTGTAACAAAATTTTAAGATATGCACATTATATTTAGCTACATTGTACATTAAACATTTCTAAACTATATGACTATATATGAATATTTGACGTACATGTATGATGTGAACACAATGACACAGCATACTGTTACCAACATACTGTATTCTAGAGTGTTAGCATGTACATTATTCTATAGATTATTTTTACTGTTAGTCATGGATAGATTAGATTAGTTATTATATTTGTCAACAATTAGCAATAGTTCAACGCTAATGTGCGTAAGTTGCCATACATTGTACCAGTTACAATTGTCGCGCAATAAAGCTCTTTGTCTTCGTCTTCCTAGTTCCAAATATACTTCCTAGTTTAACTTGAACTGCAACCAACATTTTTCTCTTTAATCTGTGTTAAAAACTGACAAATATTCTGTTTAAATCTTCAACTGTGATGGATAAAAGGCCTTGTTTAATGTAGGTAATTGAAATCTTTTTTATATATTACATACTCATGATAACTATAAAAACGGTGAAATTTTCGTGCGGTATAGTTTGAGTGACTCGCAGCTATATCAACTATTGCCAAAGTGCATTCTACTGTTTTGCCTACGTCCAAGTATCTGTATACATACGGTTAACTTCAGTGTAAAGGTACCATACTACAGGAAAAGGTCAGTTCTATCGATGTCCAAACACTTTTACCTTACGCACATAATCTAAGCCTGAAATGCTCTGCTAATTTCGCTTATTCGATGTCACTACCTGTCTCTACATTTGTCGCAAGGTATTTCTATGAAAAGAGTCAAATTAAAGAAATATGATACCATACGGAGACAATATGACCTTCTATATGATTGTCCCTTCAACCGGAATGTGAACAACCTGACATTTGCCCTCAAGCGTAACGTGATCGCTGATCTACTCAAAAACACTCTTACATTTTCACTTGGCATGTCTTTCAACTGTGTTTCCCTTATTGTGTATACTACTCTCAACACGAAAACTAGCTATGTTAGAACCAACTTATCAGTGATCATATTAAATACTTACATAAATGGTAACAACAAACCTGTATAAGTAACGTTACAGATGATTAGCTACAAGCACAGAGGGAGGGTACATTTTTACTCCGATTCTGTGTCGTATCCACTAACGTATATGTGTCGCAGCCACTATAGGATAAAATTTATATAATGTTGTTCACGAAAATCGTAACAGCTCAAGCGGCGTTGTGACATGTAATACCCCAACTGTTGGTCTGATACACAGAAAGGTCTTGGCAAAGTATCAAGTCACGTGCTATGATTTTCCGTGCCTCTGCTCAAAACGCTTTGTTTACTGATAGACCAGTTTATTTACTAGACTTCTATCAACTCGTGGTTTTTGTACACAAACGTTGAAACAAACAAACAAAGAAACAAAAAAAGAAACAAACAGGTGAAGTTACAAAACAGTAGTCAACTCACATTTCTTCAACCGCCATGCATGTACGCCCACTTTCATTCGGTATTTACCGGTTGGAGTAAAACTAGCAGACCTTTTGACATCTGCACATTCAACCTTTTATAACGAGTTTTACCCAAGGTTACTTATGGAACACCTGGTATCATTTGCTTGAATTTTCGCTCATAAACACTTTAGATATTGTATACGTTGTGATTTTTGGTTCTAAGAGGCGTTGAGTAAAATATTTGAAGTGTTGCAACAGTTTTAAAAGCAACGAAAATGCTATTTTAAAACATGCATTCAAACTAATCGGCACACAGTTTGTGCAGAATATGCCCTAAGGCGTGATTGATTGATCCTTGTTGCTCCGCCCATATTTTAGTTGGGGCTTATTGGAATTTCGCCAAACCAGTTTTGGCAGACCATGTGACGTATACATGTACTATGGAACACACAGAATCAACCGTCTGTGCGCTTTCCAAGCCTTCGTATTACTAACCTTCTATTGTAACATTAAAACTTACGATAGTTGTTATTAAGAGGTGATAATGATGATTAAGAGGAGAACATATAATCAAATTCATTCCTCTTTGATTATAGAAAATGTGCATAATAATAGTATGTTGTAGATGTCAACAAAGTCGCTAGAGGCAGCACTTTGCTACATTTTCATTTATCAGGTATACCAAAACTAGTCAGTATAACGCATACTCCCGCTATCCAGGGCTTGTATATCCCCTACCCCTTCTAGGGGCTGACCGGTTACGGACGGCCGCTATAAGCGCGATTCAATCAGGCTAAACCAGCACTAGCATACGCCGGTTAGAGTCGGTTATATGAAAAGAAACATAGAATTTCGAAATTTGTAGATCTCATTCATTATGCGCATTGCGCCAGTCTTAACATACTTACGTTCCATAATGCGTGATATAGTATAGGTGTATTACCTTGTTAATGTAGCAAGTGTGTCAAAACTGTTCTCTTGTATACATGTAATACTTCAAAGGGTACTAGATCCATATACAACTATTAACGTGACTTTGCAAACATTCTAAATGTGAACTTTCACCAGACTATTTACAACACTCTCCAAGCTTAAGCAGAGCTTCGGTTCTGGCTTTTTTTTTACGTGTTTCTGGTTAAAAGTATTTCTCTCATCGTACAAATGCACTGTGATTTAAGTCTGTAGTGTATGATTGCGTACTCTCCGATCAGAGGTTTAGCTCTGGCTGCTTTTTGACGTGTTTAGGCATTTTTGTCGGGATTGTTATTTTTTCCCGTTGTCTTTATGTCACAAAGCTTGACAAATACGCATAAAAACACTTCATAAACCAGTCAGAGACGAACTTCTGCTTGGAGAGTGCGCTAAAATAATCTGTTGACTTTAATCACAGTGCACTTATACGTTAACATATATGTATATAACGTATAATCAATATATCTATTTATCTAAGGCACTAAGAGGGCCATTTTAAATATGTCTAAATTTTCTACCGCTTTTTATCATGATCTATCAGTACATTCGTTATCACCAAAGCAAAACACTCACCCAATATCATTTCTCTACATATTACGTATTTATGAGATAAAATGATAGGTTTAGAAATATTCATTATCCCACTCAGTTTCCTTACGAGATCTTTACATCTTGTGATTGTAATCCGGATCCGGAATATTGACGACGTTAGGTTGACTGTAGACGTGTTTAGCGTCCTGGGCCTGTGATTGGTTCTTGCGCAAACCTTGGTACTCATGATGATTCTGATTGGACCAACCCAGGGCCTGGTATGGGTCGGTTTTGCTCATGGGGTGGGTGTAGTCGTGATCGGTGTGTGGGTGATTTTTACCCATGTTGCGCAGACCCTGATACTCATGATGCTGTTGATAGGCACCGCCCAGGGTTTGGTACGGGTCGGTTTTCCGCATCGGGTAGGTGTAGTTGTGATCATTATCGCCAGGAGGCGCAGGTGGCTTGCTTGTGGGAACACCGTTCAAGTCCAGGTAGTCGTTCTCGTCGCCAGGCTCGTAGCCCGGCTTGTGGATGTACTTCTGGATGGGATCGGTAGGAGTCGCTAGTTTCAAGGTTGCGGGGACTTCGTAGCCGTTCGGGGCTCCTCTAGCTAACTGGGTCATGTCGAGGTAGTTGTTCTCTGCGCGCTTTAGAGGAGGTGGAACCGGGGGAGGGAAGGCGGCCACTGAAATAAACCCCTCGTCCCTTATAACTGTAAGGAATGAAATTAGAATACATCTGAATCAATCAAGGAAAATGTGGATAAATGAAAACGGTAAGAAAACTCAAAGGAACGTAGCCAAACGTATCAGAGTCATAAATTTAAAAAAATTAAAAATTCAATACGACCTGTAGAGATAGGTTATGCAGATAACATATTTTTCAAATGTTAGATGGCACAACGTTAATTAAAGTCCCTGTGACGTAAACAAAACCAGTCTGCGCATTGTTATGCAAATCTAGACAATGTCGAGACAAGAACTGTCTACAAGCCAGGAGCCTTCACCTATGACACTGCACATGCGTAGTCGGAAGTACGAATGGGCTTATAGCAATTTCGTTTCATATTTTACTATTTTACTGATTGCAAATCAATTAAAACCTGTTGATCGACAGATCTTACTCAGCGTCACTGACGAAAAGTAGTGGTGGCTACCTGAAACGTCTAACATTTTCCAAAATCATAGCCATTTTCTCGAGTAAATGTGTGTTTTTTTGCGTAAAGTTAGACAGTTTACCGTCATAGACTTCGTCATCATCCATTGCAGGATTGTTGACGCCAAACTGGCGCTCTCGCTCGGCCGCACGTTGTTGTCGTTTCTTCTTTACGAACTGGAACACGGTAAAGACGGCAGCGATGGCGACGAACAACGCAAACCCAGCAACTGATATCCCAACCTTTATATCGAGGGACAGGCCACCCGGTTGGCCTGTATTCGGAGTGGTCGGTAGGTTGCTTGTGATTGGCTGGGAAGTCGTAGCTTGCCGAACACCTGTGCAGGAATGGGGATCGTTTGCATCAAGGTTGTTTAAAGGCAACCGAAGCAATATTAGGGCCTGAAAGTCGGATTTTGAAAGTCAATTTATTTAGTCATTTCTAAACATGATTAGTTCAAACAACACTTTCACAATGTAAAGCGAAGTCCATGATGCAAAAATATGACTTGTTATCTTCGCCGAGTACTATAGTACTCGGAGAAGATTATGTTTTCGGTTGAGCCAGCTGTTTGGTGGGTCTGTATGTATGTCAGGAGCATAAATCAAGAAAGAGACAATGAATCTTTACAAAGGAAGGTCAAGTTTGAAAATGGTTCACCTTGCGTTTTTCAACAGTACTGCAGCAGACTTTGCATTTTTTTTGCGTTTGTATGTAGGCAAAAAAAGTGACGGAAACGTTGATGGATCTTCATGATTTTTTGCAGGTGTGTAGATGTTGTAGAAACGGAGGTCAAGTTCAAAAATGGTTCTGGCATTTTCCGTCGGTACTGCAGCGGGCTTTGTGTGGATGTGTATTTGTATGTGGACAACATAACTCAAGAAGCTGTTGATGGATCTGTATGATATTTAGTGGATGGGTAGGGTTTACGGAAAGGAAGGTCAAGTTCGATAATGGGCCTTCTAGCGGGTAACTAAGGTACTGCAGCGGAGCTTCAAAATTTAGGGGCATATTTTCTGAAAGTGCTTTGGTCATGATATTTGTGTGGTAAATAGTTCATGCCACAGAAAGTAAGTTTGGGCCCTCTAGCGGCTTGTTTAGAACTGCAGTGGGTGCTTTTGTTTAGACCTTCGGACACGTATTACTTGAGAAGGGGTGAACAGATTGTCGTTGAGTTTTGTATGTAGAGAGCTCAGATGGTGCTTTGCACAATCGATGTCTAATTATAGAAAACAGGAGCTAATCTGCATAATTAGTAAGGATAATTGTAAATCCATTACATTACATACTGGGGCATGTGACAGAGTTCCCAAAACAGGCCAGCAGAAGGCCTTGCCAAGAAGTATAAATAAACAGATGGGGTACATAAATAAACAAATGGGGCAGTCTCACTACAATTCAAGCAGATATGAGTCTGGTTTGTTTTTAACGTGTTCAGTTTTGGGCATTTTTGTCCAACACACGGTTGGAGAAATACGGAAAGGGAACAAAATAGAAAGCCTTACAAAAACACCTAACAACATTTGAATAACCAGCCGGACCACTCTTCTGCTCAGAGAGAACCTAGCACCGTATGTACCCCCCCCCCCCATCATAACTTTCAAACGGTAATGGTGTATGTGTATTGATCAAGTTTGCAGGGGGTGATAGCATGTAAATATTAATCACTCTCCACAATAAGCCTTGATTATTTGGCGAAGATTATCTGTTCGTGGAACTCTAGTTGTAATATGAGAACTCACTGAAAATCGTTTTTGTAGGCTCGCAAAACTGAAGGGATCATCGCACGGCATGTTTTTGCACGTTTTTTAAAT